>OZ005689.1:24885255-26085255 GCA_963930775.1 Cliona cf. orientalis
AAACTGGCTAATAAAAAATCTTTTTGGGGGGACAAGCTGGAAGTATAGTTTGCTTGGAGCAACTACAGTGTAGGAGAGGGTGAGATAATAATTCTTATATGAACTTCTAGTACATACTTTCATCATTCCAGCTAGATCACAACATAATTAACTACACTACAGTGTGGGACAACAGATCCCTTTTTTATGTATGCATATTAACTTAATATTATAGGGTTGGGTTTACAATGAGGTGTATCCTTATAACTAGCTTGAATAGCTCATCAAACACTCACTTTTTTTATTATAGATCTTCATGTGCACATTATCCCACCTGATCATTATCCATCCTAGATCCAACCAGTGTCTTGCATCATCCAGCCATCCTAGATCCAATAAATGTCATTGTGGAAACACAACCTACAATAATAGAATTGCATAGGTTACATGCACATCACTTGATACTGGGTCATATCAAGAGTATACAATATAGTAGGGAGAATATCCTACTTGCGTAAAATCAGCCCTGCACCATACCATTTTTATTATATCCAAATGGTGGAAACTTATGTGTCTTAGGCCACACACACTTCTGCATGCTTCTGTAGCATTACTACTCTTCACAGGATGTGCTACCTGCCATTATATACATGTACATGAATATTTCATCTCAAGGCTACTAGTCTAGATACCTACGAGTATTATGTCCATCCTGTACTTGAAGCATTAAATTTCGCACTAGCTCTTTGTGCTCTATTAGCGGGACTGCAACGCTCTAATTATAGACCACCGACACGGCGATTATTAGGAACAATAACAGTCGAAAGATACGAGCAGGGTAAGTAACACTAAGTAGAAAAAGAAAAACAAAGTTCTGAGAAACTCTTTTGTCCAGAGATAGCTCTGAGCTGACACAAACTCATGGTGGCGGCACACTATACCCACTCGTGCCGCACCTCTTGGTAGGTGTCTGCAGACAAAGAAAGTGCATTAATTTTGTAATCAAAACGGTCAACAAAAAATAATCCACAAGAATCTATCAAATAAAATTTGCACACACATTTTATGTACACTATTATAGTACAGATTTTGCTACATAATCTAGATAGTATTCCAACTTGGAGATATATATATAGCATAATATCTAAGTTACCCTGATGAGGCATGCTGATGTGCATGCAAATGCATGCATGCTAGCATCCAAATACACACATAATTAAGTCTACCTGGGATTGCACCACCAGAGGTAAGGGTAGGGAAAGTGGTCTAGTTGTGGTTAGCCAGCAGGGCAGTGTAATGAAGGCTCAGCACAAACAATAGTACAACTTGTGACTACCTGCAAAACCTTGGAATCTAAATCAATTTTGACTGGACCAATCAGATTCTGAGGTACTTTGGCCTGGTGTAAGAGCAAAGTTTACATGTATACTCACACAACATAATTATGTATGGCAATGTATTTTTCTGTCTCTCTCTCTCTCTCTCTCTCTCTCTCTCCCTCTCCTTCTCCTCTCTCTCTCCCTTTCTCTCCCTCCCTCTCCTTCCCTCCCTCCCTCCCCCCCCTCTCTCTCTCTCCTTCTCCTCTCTCTCTCTCCCTCTCCCTCCCTCCCTCCCTCCCCCCCCCCTCTCTCTCTCTCTCTTTTGCAGTTCAAGACTGTACCTAAAAGGAAGGGGGGAGGGAATTCATAACCCTCTCCCTCATATTCTATAATTAGAAAATAGGCTTAAGCATCTCATAGTTGGTTATGATTAAGTGATTTTGCATTACCCTACTAATGGTCAACCAACCTGAAATTGTACAACATTCAAGGTCAAAATACTTATCAGCCATGAGCTGATAACAACATGATCCATTCTTATTACTGACATGCATGTACATCTGTTCTGTAGGGCAAAAGGGCCTCATAGGTAACACACACATGGGCGTAGGAAGATGTTCTAGATTGAGGGGGCAGAATATTTAATTGTGTGCAAAAAATTTCCGACCATGCCCACAGGTCGTTTAATCACGACCATTTTTGCATAAACAAGAGTGTTTTTGCTGTAGCAATGAAGTAACAAGCAAGCACTACAGTAACTAAGTACATGTACTATTCTTACATTCTATGTAATAAACAATAGCTAGGCCTAGTACAGCCAAGGGTTTACATGTACATGTATAAGCCCTTGGTACAGCATATATTGACATGGCTGTGTTTGTGCACTACATGCAGCTTGTGGGGGCAAGTGCCCCCACTGCCCCCCCCCCCCCTTCACTACACCATCACCTATGACACATACATAGTCTCGTCCCAAGGCCTTTACCAGCATTTTAATGTTGCACACTGAAAAGCGGAAGGGCCTGATATCTAAAATCACATGCATGACGTATTGCATAGAAAGACTGTAGAGAAATCTACCAGCGATCAGGGTGGGCCAAAGGTCACCAAGATTTCGTGAGCTTCTGTTGCCAAGGATTGAGGTATGGCATTATTTTTCATTGAGAGAAATAATGCCAGATTGGTATAACACGATCTATACATTGTACTCTCCCATATGGTATGATTGCTCACTCTCTCATTCACTCTCACTCTCTCTCTCTCCTCTCACTCACTCACTCACTCACTCACTCACTCACTCACTCTCTCTCTCACTCTCTCTCTCTCATTCTCTTTCTAGCATATTATCTGATCTAAACAAACTCAAACATCTCAAAGGTGGTGTAGGATCTACAGTAGTGTATATCTACCCACAAATTGGCAGGGTGTAAAATAAATTCCTGGTTTTTATTCTACCTCTACAGGTTACTGTGGATACTACTATACTAGGTGGAGCAGTTAAATTGATCCCAAGTAGGCAAATAAAATATTTGCTTCATCATAGACTCTATAAGTAGGGATGGCCAGGTATGTCCATATACAATGTATGTACATAATAAATACACTACAAAGAGCCTAAAACCTTGCACTAGCTCAACTTTAACTGTTTAAAACACTCATGGCCATAACATCAACCACATTTCCTATCCAACAAGCCTATTAAATTTCAAAATTCACTAGACTGGATCAAAGTGGCCAATTGATTTTTATTTTCATCTGACCAATTTCATCAGATAGGTTGGATCAAAGTGGCTATTAGGCCACACAAACTAAATTCACTGCTTATCATCACTGCCTGCATGCTATTTTGAAAATAATTAATTTTATCACCATCATAAATGAAATATAGATATCAAATGGGCACTCTGATAAAGCAATCTTAAAGGCATTATGCAATGATAATTATAAGGAATCACATGTATTTCTTAATGAGCTCATTATCTCGAAAATTCAATCAACATGGGTACAGGAAGTATGGGCATGCCCAACATCAATCACACAATAGTGAACTGGAGTATGCAGAGATTGAACAGTGTAGTGCAAAGATTTTGTCAACCATCAAGTCAAGATGCTCACAATTTTGCAGTAGGGACAGTCAATGGGTAAGAATACTGGCAAGCAAGGGATATATTGCACATACAATGCTTGAAATGTTGAAGGTGTTACATAAAAAGCCTCAGTAGGTAGACTTGAATGTAGAAGCACAAACTTATTAGCCATCCACCTTGCCCAGTTTCCATTTGTTGCAAGGGTGCATGTGGATTCATTAGGGAGCAATCAGCCTTACAACATGGCACAAGCCTTTAATTCCAAGATTTTAGGAGCATCAGGTTTTGAAACAAATTTCCCTGAAAAAAACCACATGGCCACTTTTGTCCAGGACCCATCTAGTTCACAAGGTTAGGCAGCACACACTGGAGATATTTACAGTTTGTTGAGGGTGGACCTAACACCCACATGATGACCACACACTCTGTTAGCATCCAGATACACACACAATTAAGTCTACCTGGGATTGCACCACCAGATGTAAGGATAGCAAGTGGACTAGTGGTGGTTAGCTAGCAGGGCAGTGTAATGAAGGCTCAGCACAAACAATAGTACAACTTGTTACTGCCTGCAAAACCTTGGAATTTAAATCAATTTTGACTGGACCAATCATATTCTACAGATTCTAATCATTCACTAGACCTTTGGCCTGGTGTACAAGGGTGTATACTCACAATTATGCATAGCAACATGTTTTTCCATCTCTTGGGGGGGGGGGGGGGGCTTCTCTCTCTCTCTCCCCCTTCTTCTCTTCTCTCTCTCTCTCTCTCTCTCTCTTACAGTTCAAGACTGTACCTAAGCGGAGGGGGGATTCATAACCCCCTCCCTCATATTCTATGATTTAAAATAGGCTCAAGCATCTCATACATGTAGTTGGTGGAGGGATCTACAGTAGCGTACAGGGAAATTGGCAGATACATGTATTATGCACTCTTGATGTAATTGAATCAAGTCATTCCGACTGATATGTTGGAGTGGGACACAGTGGATACTTAATTGAAATACTTTTCTCTATGATTAAGTGATTTTGCATTTTGCATTACCCTACTAATGGTCAATCAACCTGAAAATTAATCTACTGTACAATATTCAAGGTCAAAATACTTAACAGCCATGAGCTGATAACAACATGATCCATTCTTATTACTGACATGCATGTACATCTGTTCTGTAGGGCAAAAGGGCCTCATAGGTAACACACACATGGGCGTAGGAAGATGTTCTAGATTGAGGGGGCAGAATATTTAATTGTGTGCAAAAAATTTCCGACCATGCCCACAGGTCGTTTAATCACGACCATTTTTGCATAAACAAGAGTGTTTTTGCTGTAGCAATGAAGTAACAAGCAAGCACTACAGTAACTAAGTACATGTACTATTCTTACATTCTATGTAATAAACAATAGCTAGGCCTAGTACAGCCAAGGGTTTACATGTACATGTATAAGCCCTTGGTACAGCATATATTGACATGGCTGTGTTTGTGCACTACATGCAGCTTGTGGGGGCAAGTGCCCCCACTGCCCCCCCCCCCCCTTCACTACACCTATGACACATACATAGTCTCGTCCCAAGGCCTTTACCAGCATTTTAATGTTGCACGCTGAAAAGCGGAAGGGCCTGATATCTAAAATCACATGCATGACGTATTGTATAGAAAGACTGTAGAGAAATATACCAGCGATCAGGGTGGGCCAAAGGTCACCAAGATTTCGTGAGCTTCTGTTGCCAAGGATTGAGGTATGGCATTATTTTTCATTGAGAGAAATAATGCCAGATTGGTGTAACACGATCTAGTCTCAAAATCATGCATATGACAAACACCCAATCAAGAAATTCACTGAAACTTCCATAATATATGGGGCTATTAGATCCTAGTTGTAACAATACTGTTATCTGATTGGTCAGGAGCAGGTACCTATTTTTCATATAAACCTGTAAAAAGCTCATGTAAACCTGTAAATTTTTCATATAAACCTGTAAAAAATTGTCGCTTGTGGTTAAGACTGTTGCCAGGCAGCAGTTTATATGTCAAGCCTATGGGCATTGTTGCTAGGATCTAAAGTTGTTAAGACACTGTTTAGTCGGTTTCTACGTGATTTAGAAGACCTCAGTGATCTTCGGTCTTCTAAATCACGTAGAAACCTCCTAAACAGTATCTAACTATTACTTAGATCCTAGTTGTAACAATACTGTTATCTGATTGGTCAGGAGCATGTACCTATTTTTCTGTAAAAAGCTCATATAAACCTGTAAATTTTTCATATAAACCTGTAAAAAATTGTCGCTTGTGGTTAGGACTGTTGCCAGGCAGCAGTTTATATGTCAAGCCTATGGGCATTGTTGCTAGGATCTAAAGTTGTTAAGACACTGTTTAGTCGGTTTCTACGTGATTTAGAAGACTTTAGGGCTCAGTAGAACCCTCACTTCGCTCGGGATTCTACATAGAGCCCTTCGGTCTTCTAAATCACGTAGAAACCTCCTAAACAGTGTCTAACTATAATGTATACCGTATACGCGGAAATATTGGCGAGCATTTAATTTGGCAATTTTCGCCATCGAGCCGCCAACAAAAATATCGGCGGTTTTAAATTTGGCGATTTTTTCCTATACAATAGCGCGAAAAATCTTTCGCGCGCATTTAATTTGGTGATTTCTGCGCCGATCGCCAAATCGCCAAATTTAATGTAACGCCAATATTTCCACGTTTACGGTACTTAACCACATTCCAGAGTTTGGGACAACAGTTGTACACAATATTTGTTACCTCACCCTTTTCATGTGTGCACATTAGAGTTGAGTTACAGTTGGGGGGGGGGATATATAATTAGATCGTAGTTGTAATAAATACTTGATCTGATTGGTCAGGAGCAGGTATCTATTTCCCTATATAAAGCTCATATAAACCTGTAAATTTTTCTTATAAACCTGTAAGAAATTGTTGCCTATGGTTAGGATTGTTGCTAGGCAGCAGTTTATATTATATCAAGCCTATGGGCATTGTTGCTAGGATCTAAATTGTTGGACACTTTTTAGTCAGTTTCTACGTGATTTAGAAGACCTCAGGGCTCAGTAAAATCCTCGCTTTGCTCGGGATTCTACATAAAGCCTTCGGTCTTCTAAATCACGTAGAAACCTCCTAAACAGTGTCGAACTATTATTTATTCACTTTTTACTATTGATTCTCATGCATACCTTATCTCACCTCATCATCAGTCCTAGATCCAACACAAGGAAACACACAACCTATAATAAATTATTGGCGACGAGGCTATTATAAGTTATAGTTACAAGACCTCAATTGGGGTGCATGAGATGCATGGTCGAATGCACCCCAATTGAGGTCTTGTAACTGTCTTATTGGCCCATGACCCCTTCTCATCACTGGCCTACCCTATGATCACCCACACCCCTGTCAATTTGCCTATAAAAATTTTGGTTGCTAGGTGATGGCCAATAAATTATGTTACATGCACATCACTGGGTCATTCAATATTAATATACGATGTACATGTACATGTAGGAGGGAGTATCCTACTTGTGTGATAACATTGCCATAATATTATTATGAGTCTTACTATTAAAACCCAATGTCAAATGGAGGCATTATCAACTACATTACTGTAGTTTATTCAGAGCACTCCCAAATGGTAGATCTCGTTCGACAGCATGGTTAAGTTGGAGAATCATGTGCCTCAGGCTTCCTCTATGTTCTCTATTCACGATATAGCTACTCATGGTCATCTACTATTACTTGTACATCTTTCAAGGCTGTATTTGATACAGATGAATGTAGTATTATAGTATTCATACCTCCAAGTACTTGGCGACCGATGTCTCGAATGCGTTTATATACTCAATACCGATGACTCGTGTGCATGTGAGCTCCAACAATTTACCGAAGATACAGGTGGCAATGCTCTAAATATAGCCCACCATGACGGCGATCCGTGCATTAACAACTTTTTGACAGCGAGAAGAGAACTTTGATTATTGTAAGAAAAACATTGCAGTAGCAGTAAATAAGATGAGAATATGAAATGTTCAGTATGGTAATGCCTATGCCATGGCGCCAAGAGTACTCTCGTGCCAGCTGCCTAGGGGGGAGGGATTCGCCCGACCCTCGCCGCACTTCTGGGTAGGCGCCTGCAGATGCATGGATAGAGAAATGTAAAGCTATTTGTATTTATAGTTGTATATAAAACAAATAACAAAAAAAACTTGAAAAAAAAGGAAGGAAAGAAACTAGCCTCTGCACAAAACAAAAAAAAAAAAAAAAAATAGAATCTGCACATTTATTTATAGCTGTACATTTTACCGTGCAATATTCAATGTTTCACTACATTAATGTACAAGTATACTAAGCTTCTCTTACATCCCCTTAATGACTTCTCCCGCCAGCTTGACCCTCACCCCCTGCTGTATAGAGAGGGTCCTCGCACAAACACTGTGCAGACTCTCTTCTGCTATGGAGGACTGGAGAAAAATCTTAAAGAAACGGTGGTCGTCCGTTACCAGGAATTTCCCTGTCTTCAGCTTGGAATACGCCAGACAGGCCTCCATATAAATGTGTATGTCTGCCTTGTGTTTCTGGATGATAGAAGGAGTGTTGAAAAGTGTCATAGCTGGCACAAGGTCTGATTCCTCCTGCGCACTTAGGGGCCTCCTCGCGGCTTGAGCCTTGACTTCTGGCAGCATTCTGACGACTGCCGCTTCGACATCCTCTACTGGCACTATCAGGTCTAGCCGATGGACATCGTCAATTCCAGCGTCAGTAAATTCCTCCACCCATTCCATCTGTCTGCACTGCAATGAAAGAAACGGGAGCGGTTTAGTTTAGGCCTGCAAGTTCTCAGTGCACTCGACTATAATAACTTGAATAGAATAAGAGCTTACCTGGGGTGCAGAGAGCAGCTCCAACTTCACAGACGGCGTGATCATCAGTCTCCCACCGCTGTGCTTGAACTCCTTGCTCCACTCATATGCCAGCCTGATACGTTCAACCGTTGGATGGACGCCCATCTCCTTCATGGAGGAGCATGCCCACGAAAGTTCTGGGTAATACCTGGGCAGCTTTTCTGGGCATCTCGTCCACAACTCCCCGTCCAAAATTAAACCCGCGACCGAGGTGTCCAAAAAATAAGCACTATGAGCCATGTCGAGGGGTGTCGAGTGTGCCGGGAGAAGGGAGTGAGATAAGTAAATCAGTGACAGTAACCGTTTGGAGGGAGAGAGCTCGGAGTCTGAGTAACAGTTAAACGATCAGCACCAAGCCGTGTCACTGAGGCAGACGCAACTTGAACCGAAACGGAAATCGGAGTCTTGAGTGACAGACGTATCCACAGCTACAGTGACTCGATCGATCGACGGATTTTAACACCACAGTACCCGGTATACCGTAATATATACCGTAGGTATAGGGTACTAGGTACAGGTTGACGTTACACGTACACGGAAGCGGAAGCAGTTCAAAATTGAATTACGTATTTGAGCCGGCTGGCTCAGCGCCGCTGCGCCATAGCCTGAATGCAACAATATTTTTTGGGAATTTCCAAAAATACATGCAGGCAGGTGACCAGAAACACATTTTATTGGAGTGGGCTTATCTCTAGCATGTATAAAAGCTGAGAGCAAGCTAAAATTACCAACTATGTATTATTATGATATTAGGAGCATGAGAAAGGACACCTTGGCAGTGTTCTCAGCCCCTCAGAAGGCACTCTTCCTGAGGGTCCCTGGGCAGCACCATCACGAGGAGGTGACACTGCATCGCTGCCCTCCCACCCTTACACCCTCTCATACTCCTTCACAGCAACTAGTATTACAAACATTACTGAAGGAGTAAGAGCAAATCTCAGGATGACACAAGGTTTCATAGAGACTCGCACTTTTTACACTTCCAGGGAAAATCTGGATCGTCAAAACTTCAGGTTGTATAGTGTTGATGGTACCAAATCTTGCAAGCATCACATTCGGCCATTTGATCAACACCTACTTTTTCAGGCTAGTTTGCCTGTACTCAAAACGCTAAATTTTAGACACAGCCTAATATTATACGATCATCTTTATATAACTACCTGATATCATTACTATAAATCTGACAGCGCCGAGGGTTTAGCACCAATGGTGTTCATAGTTTCAGGCACTTTATTTAGGCGATACTATAGGCATAGAAATATGTTGAATATTAGATATAATCACGTGCAAAGCACTTGAAAGTATAGTCCACTAAAAATATAGCTCAAACCATGCCCATTTTTGCACCAACAAGGCTATTGTACTTAGCAGGGAACATAAATGGGAGAAAGAGGTTTCTAGAATTGGCTGCAGAACGAACAGTAAGTCAAGTACAGCAGAGTCTATTTATGTGACTCACACTTAAATTTCTACGTAGACTTATACCTGTTGACAAGTTTCCATTTTGGGGTCTCTGCCCAGTAGTCAGTCAGATGGTTTTGGGGGGGGGGGGGGGGATATCCCTATACCAAAGGTGCTATAGCTGTAACGGGGGTTAGTTCACCCTTGCACCCTAAGGCTTGTGTGGCACACATTTATATCTCATTAAATTTTATGAACTCATCCAGCTGGGTCAAGTCCATAAAGCAAACCTTCTGCGGTACACTAACAGCCTGTATGGTATGACTACATCTAAATGGTGGGGGTGCATGGTGCAGGGGGATGACTAGAATCATCATCTGCAGATTCAGATTCATCATTGGGATCTTCATCAGTAGTGACACTAGGATCTGTTTACATAAAATACAACTGTAGTGGTTGTTGTAAACATGAGGCAAACTTTGAAACATCATCCAAGACACAGGAGTGGGTAAAGGCTCAGGAGTGTAGGGAGTGTCTGAGTTTGTAGAGTCTGGCTCCACTACAGTAGAGAGTTCGGACAGATTGAGAGTTGCCTTTGGGGTTGCTTCAGTTCTAACTTTTTCGCTAATGTCATCGTAGATTTGCAACAGTAACTTTGGATGGTCTGGTACAGACTCTGGCGAGGGGCTAGGACCTGGGCACCTGTTGGTGCTTTCCCCAGTAGGCTCATCTCTTTCAAGTTTGATTTGAACCAGAAGCTAACTGTTCTGCGGTATTGTACATCTGGGAAGTAGTGGAGGGGTAGCACCACTGGAAGATGCTGATTCAGTATACTATATTATATCATTTTGTTGTTTGGGCTACCTGGGTGGTAGTGAAGGAGGGTTAGCAGCCTATCTCCAATACAGGAAGCAGCTCTATGGTATTGGAATATCCATTAATATTGGCTGGGTGCACCCACACGATAGTGATACTGCTGAGCTCAAGCCCAAAGAAGCAAAAAGGGACAAAAACTTGATGGGCAGTGCAAGTGTGTGTCTACAACACACTTACAGACCTCCCATAAGCAGTGCCCCTACAATAAAAGGAGATTAAATGATGCTCCCACTCCATGATCCACCACACATGGATGATGATGTATCTCCATCTCACACAGTGACCTGTTAGATGATAATTTGTCACTTGCTGGTGACAATTTATCCGATGAAAGTGGAAGTACCTCCAATGATGACTGGTGCTATGAAGATGACATTATCAGTAGTGACGTGTGTTTGTGGAGCCCTTGGTCGAGCACACAAATGAGATTGTCCCATGAGCTCAAGGAGTAGCTTTCCTACAGAAGTGTATAGTATAGACTATCATCTTAGCCAATCTGATTCTGTATGGGAAGCAGTTGTCAAACCTAAGCCAAACTTGAGCAAGTCGGGCAATTAAGAGAATAAGCCAGGAAGTTGACAAACATCCTGTCATAAAGAAACAGCGAGTCACAACTTCCTCTTTTGAGGTTGGTAACTATGTCTGCCTGCATAGTAGTAGACTGGTTAGTCAGCATGTACCCTATCGTATTGTGAGAAAATCCAGGAAAGGATACCAATTGTACTGCAGGAAGGGCATTCTTGACAAATTAAATCTACTCCAGTGATGAGCTAACTAGCTTGGATGGTAACAAGTGTATTACACTTGATGCCTGGCGTCAAGCATCCAAAATCTCTTTCAAAAGTGTAATAAAGGATTCCTCTTATAGGTTTGCCATTGTGTTCTTAGCAAGTCTGCAGAAAATGTCATTGAGCTCACTAGTTCTGATGAGACAAGTACTGGTATCACAATGTGGGTGCACCAAATGCAGTGTACTATTAATTTTGACTAACAGTGATAAAGAAATAATCCTGTCACCATCTGGGTGGCTCAATGATAGCATAATCTCAGCAGCACAAAAGCTAATGTTACAGCATTTCCCTCTCATATCTGAGCTGCAATCACCTACACTTCAGCATGCATGGGGTTTTGACATGCATAGAGGGGATTTTGTACAGATTCTTCATGTTCACAATAGCGTTGTTTCTAATATTGGATGTGAGGATGGTGTTGTTAATTACTATGACAGCATGTATCCTTCTGTTTCATCAATAACTGTGCAACTCATTGCCTCCATTGTGTTTAGACTCTAGTTGTCACAAATACTATGATTTGATTGGTTAAAACAAGGATTCTAAGTTACTTAGAATCCCTCCACTTAGATCCCTCTACTTAGATCCTTCTACTTAGAACACTAGTGCTTTGGGCAATAACATACAAGAAGTTACTAAGCAACCACATGCTAGAGTCTAAACAAGTTAACACTTCAGCCAATGGGATCTACAGTCTTTAGAATACTTCAGACACCTATAAAACCCTCAGGCTTCGCCTTCGGGATTTTATAATAGTGTCTTCAGTATTCTAAATCCTGTAGATCCCTTGGCTTCAGTGTCTAACTTATATTTAGTCCTTTATCATGCAGAGCTTGAAATTAGAATTATGGGTGTGGGACAACAGTCTAATGACTCAGACTGTGGTATTCTTGCCATAGCCTTTGCTTTTGACATTTAATTGCTGTGGCAAAGATCCATGCAGTGTAGGATTCGATCACAAATCTATAGCTATATATAAGGCATCATTTGGCCGGGTGCTTGGAGGAATGCAAGTTTACCCACTTTCCAATACTTGGTGAGCGTAATTCCTTTGGTATAAAGCACATTCAGAAGACTGAACTCAATTGCCTGCCAAAAAGCTTAGAAATTTTTGCAAAAGTGGAAGAAGAAAAAAAACAAATATATATATCTAGCAGGATCCGAACCCATGACCACCACTCCACCATCACCCGCCCTAGTGCGCTCAGCCAACCCAGATCAACGCTACTGGATGCCGTTTTTTGCCAACTATATACACCTTCATTCTTATGTCCCCTGACCCCACCTTTGTAGCGCTCACGCATGCGTATAGCTATTAGGCCTATGCCGTATATAGCGTGACACACCCAGCATTCCATTTATACGAAAAGTTAGCTGCCCGGGATCGGAGAAGTCAAGAAGCTATAGAATCAGAAAATGACTCCAAAACTAGCGAACAAAGTGTTCTCTACGAAATCCACACAAATCATCAGTTTGGAACGCCATAAGGAACCTTACAACATAAAAATTTGGACTCGCAAACGAGGTATGTAGTAGTTTGCGCGGTAACAGACAGATAGACAGACAGACAGACAGATAGACAGACACACACACACACAGAACGACTACCATAACCCTCGCGCATGCTCCGAGGGTTAATTAAACTGCCTAGCAAGTAGAAATCATTGATGACTCTGTGATTTATCTCAAGTTTATCTGCATACATATGTTTGGTGGCAAACATCTAGTAAAGCCCAAAATTTTTAAATTTTCTCTTCATTTCATCTGTCTATTTATTGAGGACATGCAAACATATATAGTGGACCACTTGATTATATTATGAATGTGCAACATACAGCAGCATTTCTTCTAGACAATCCGTTGATTTCGAGTAGCTTGAAACAGCTGGAACCTTGCATGGGCTGGCAAGAAAGCATGCAGATATCGAGGTCAAGGGTCACATATGCGCTTGTACGCAAAATGCGCCTAACGAGTACTTAGGTCACGAGAATGGCATGCGCTTAATAACGAATATGTGCTTATAAGCGAGATGTACCTAATAATGAGAAAATACGGTATTTCTACGAAAACTGTAGGCATATACATGTATACAGCTTGTATTAACATTTCATAATACTAGCTAGTATCCTTCTTTACGTACTATTCCTATTCTGTTTTTTGTACTACAAAAGTAACAGCACTAAGCCTGTTGCTGTGAACATATGAGTAGCTCGATACCATCCCACCTAGCAAGGATACTATTAATTAAAGACTACTTCTCTGCACGTAAGTCTGTGCACATAACTAACTAGCAGTGCATGTGGACTATAGCACAAACCCCATGTACTCTAGAAGTCTCATACATCCCAGTATGAAAAACACTTCCTAATAATGTCTGCTTTTTGGCACCAAGGGCTTGTAGACCCCATAAGCCTTTGGTGGCATCAAGAGTAAAGACGAGAAGCCACAAGAGTCGAGGTACAGTTAGCTAGCGAGCAGGAGAAAAACCCAACACAAGTTGATAGCCAGCAAAAGATCAGTACAAATCTCAGAAACTATGTATGTACCTTTAACCCCACTAAAAGGTGTAATGCAATACACAGTGCACGTACAACAGTACAAGCAATGGCTAATTGAATATTGTAGGCCATATTTACATAATTACGCTATATACATAATTTCATTATTTGGAAATTTGGCATTCCAATGTATATAGGTATACATAAACCCTGCAAACTGCATGCCAACTGTCTGGTGACTTCATGATAAAGTCGTCAACCTAAGTCACTCTAACTGTGGATTACCGTATAGTGGGTAATTTTCGTGGGTATTAATTTTCGTGGAAGGTCCGAAAAGGCCCCCAAAATTAATTTTCGTGGTTTTAAATTTGTGGCAGCAATCAGTTCAGGGGCGTGACACCCAGCACAAGTGATGAAGTAATCGATACACACGCTTGATCTCGCTCGCGATCTTCTTTATTACTACTACAAAAAAGCATGAGATAGAAGAATATTAGTATCTAAGACGGTATCAGCTGGATGACAGTGGCTACTGTCACTTACAAATATTAGGAATGTTTATAGTAGCTTCGCTGCCACGACGTTTATCACCGGTACCGTAGGCATTAATTTTCGTGGGTGGAAATTTTCGTGACTGCCAAGTCAACCACGAAAATAACAAAAATTAGCACTCCATGAAAATTACCCGCCATACGGTATAAGTACATTATTTGGGTATTACCTAAGCATAAAATGAAACTTAGGGGAGATAATTATCTCTCCCCACTGCCTAAGTTATCACTTTCAAATCTGTATGTAAGTAAGAATTGCATAATAATCATCAGTGGAGGGTGGAGATCGCTCTCACTTTCAATTAAGTATTTCTCAGGTACCTGGATTTGAGCGATAAATGGGATCATACACATGCATATGAATTGGTTCCTGCATTGCAATGTATGACACGATAAAAATTCAGTATGCTTATGTGACTGGTACTCAACTTGCAAACTAATTTCCATAACAAAACTTGTGCATGAACATATTGCTTTTTTATAGTACCTGTCTTGGCGAGCTGACTGTTTTGTATAGTGTGACTAGTCAGTTTGTATAATTTTAGTAAATTTTGTGACAATCCAACCCACACACTTTTTAAAAATATCGTTGTCAGATCCTTACGTTTGGTCAATACACTTGATGTAACAGATATGACCTGCAGTATTATACATTATTTTTACAGTGTAGTTGTGCAGGCTATAAAAAACAATAAACTTGTGAATACATGAGTATAACCCTCTACCTATCAGCATCAACATAATATTATAATGGCAATACTATTTTAGTGATCACCATTAGTATCATAAACACAATGTCTAGACATATACAACGAACGTGTAGACATACCGTATTTCCTGGAGTAGACGCCGCGGTGACTAATTTTTCCCCTCTGCTGAAACTAGCGGCGACTATTCGAGGGCGGCGACTTCAAGGCCTTGTTTGATGCGGCAACAAGTATTACGCACATGCGAACACATACCTGCTGACCCTTCGAGGCAGCAAGATTTCAAGGAAACACAGTAGATACATTTGACTATCAGGATCTCAAAGCATGTGACTATTGTAATCCTAGTCCCACAACCTTCCAAGGCTGATTCTTGGAGCAAAGTAAATTAGCTGCATGGATACATGTACATGTATGTAGTTGCTGAGTTTGTGTTGCATGTACTATGTATGGACTATCACACACTCAATTAAGCTCTAGCATATAAAAATCATACGTGTTCCTCATGAGTTGATGTCTGGGGTGGAGGACACCACAAACTCCCCGCTGTAGGACCAGAAATCACCATGCAAGTAAGAAATGGGATATGTTTGCTGTTGATGGAGCCTGGCACCTTCATGACTCTACCACCCTTAGGTAGCTGGGGCACATTCTTCTCTACATGGGGGGGGGGGGGGGGGGGGGGGGCCGTGGAGAAGAGGAGAGAGGAAGGGGGAGGGAGAAGGTGAAGGGAGGAGAAAGGGGGAGGGAAATTTCAAATGGAGTTAGTGAGCACCTGATAAGACCTGCAAGGGGAGTTCATGTAAATCATTGAGATCAGTCATATCTGCAACTGCAGACAGCAATAATGCTGTTTCAGCTTTGTTGAGCTTCATCAGTGCAGTGTAGCAGATCAAATAACACACTGTAATCACATATGCACAGCGTGTAGTTTGTGTCTGATGATTTTCTTTGTTCAAAACTAATCCAGTTCACACACAGTAATACGATAATCATAGGTAAGTACTATAGCAGTATAGAAGATCAAGTAACATGCTTTACTTTATTACCATGTGATCATAATAATGTGGTGTATGTTTACATTTAAAGACCTTCTCTCAGACTGACAAAAGAAACGCATATGAAGGTAAAGTAAGCATTATGTGCACAAGAGAATGTGAGCAGCATGGAAACTAATCACTATTTACTATAGGGATACCTGACCTGGTGCTTGTGGACAGTATCAATATCCACGGTACTGTGCATGACCAGTCACTATATCTAACAATGAGACAAAGTTTCAATGTTGTAAATTGTTACATCTAAGACCAGTAGTATGATAGGGTGTGGATAGGGAAGGCACTCTTCTCCATTTGAGCTGGAAGATACTGTGGGGAAAGCTACTGTCAGGGGAGCTTAAGGTTGCGGGATAGTGTTCTGCCCACACATGGTCAAAGTTTACATGAATAATAAATGAGACAGTTATATTCCAGTTTTTGTCCACATTCTTTGCACAGTCAAGACACAGGTAAGTAGCGCTCCTGATGCCTGCCCCATGGTCCACAAAAATGAAAAGCAAGCCTGCCACTGTCTGTCTGCAAGCGCAGGTAAATTTTGCAATTTTCTGCGTCAGTTTTTGCCAAGGTAAACAGCCTGTATGTAAATGAAACGATAGCTTACGAGTCTCTACAGGGCGTTTACACAAACAGAAAGCGAACATAAAAACTTACTGCTCAGCTGCCATGTAACTCGCTTAATGGCGGCCCTCCAGGACAAAATCTTGTCTGACGACTCACCATCTTAGAGTTTCGAAAAAGCGCTACACTTGGCCCTGTTCCGATCGATGGACTATCGCGAACTACAGTGAAGTCAGTTCGTTCGAGTCTCTGGTATTCAAAAGTTGACGTAGAAACTTGGACTTTGTTTACATCTGGAAATGGTCGACGTTCGTTCACGTTTCCGACTAAACCACATTAATACTGAGAATGTGGGGGCTGATGTTACCGTTCAGTCAGTAAGTCCCGCACCAGTGAGTGGAGGGAGAGGACGAGAGACAGCAAGAAATCCGGGACTAACAAAAAAGGCCAGGAAACAGTACTGTTGCCAAGTGTGTGGCCAAGTGCAGTGTACAGGCTAGTTAGACAGAGATGTTTGTTCCCCAGCCAACTGGAAGGCGTAGGCTGTACTCTGTAGGTTGATATTGAATAGGTGAAGGCAAGAAAAGAAAGAGAGCGGGCGCCCATACAGTGAGAGTTGTACTGAATCAGTGGGGATAAAATGTAATCTCAATTCAGGGACTGTTGATAAAACTAGTGTCACTATCATCCTTCTTTCACACACACACACACACACACTTCTGACATGATCCAGGATATCAAGTTGGGGGGTCAAATAGTAAATAATCGTGCGCAAAGCGCACACAAAAACTTTGGCCACGCCCATTTTCGTGAAAACCACGCCCACATCGTTGCTGCGAACGAGACAAACAGCCCGAGATGTCAATGGAACCTGACTTTCTCACCGTACAAACAGGTTTTTAGCTACATTTTGTGTCAGATCAAGGTTCATTAGTGATGGTAAAGCTAGCTTTTTAGCCAAGCACAGCAAGCTGGTACAAGATATTCAGCCCTGGAAGGGGGGGTCATCTGCCCCCCATGATCCCCCCTGGATCTGCCCCTGTGATCCACCCCCCAACTGTAAGCATTAGAATGCTTGATAGTATCATACATGATAGTTCAGGCTAACATAGATGGAGCCTAACATTCACTCACATCTGTGCTGATAGCAGCCAAACTATACTAGAGCACCACAGATCCTTCCTCTCATCTACATAGTAAGCCAGTTGGAAGAGAAAAAACAAAACAGGGTAACCCCAGGGCATTGTAAAGAATGGTTGCATAAGTAAATACATGTACATACATACAGACATGGAAATCCGTAAAATAAGCACTAAACATATTTCACTCCTCAAAAAGGATATAAGGGACTGACGATTTCTTATTGCTATAGACACAGTCCAGCAAAACTCACTGACAAGCACTAAAACCTCAACTGACCTCCTGGAGGCTACGCAGCAAAACATAACCAAACAGTGAAAGTGTATCAAGAACTAGAAGTGTTGGCAGGATATCTATGCTAAAACAAAAGGCCAATAATATGAATAAACAAGAGGTCAACACAAAGCTGAGCACGTCATACCTCCTAGATCCTCTGCAAATTTGAAAGCTACCGAGGCACAACAAAAAGAGTCATTCAAAGAGCCAAGAATCAACGAATACTCGATTTTCCATATGAAAATTTTCTAGGCACCATCACCAACTGATGATTATATCTTTTTCGAGTGAAAAATGGCTTACCATGATGCACACACAGTCGTTACCAGGCTCTCTTTTCTCCTCCACCAAGAGAGCCTGGGGACGTGGCTAGGTACCTCAATATCTCTCTCTCTCCCTTCCCTCTCCCTCTGTCCCTTGCAGATACTTACAGTTAGCAATGCAATCCATATCCATCTTCCCCGCCCCCCCCCCAACTCAAAAGCGTACTTTGACCCTATTACTGTTCTCTCTGCGTGTGCGCAAACTTGAACCAATAGCCGGCATGGCAAGCCAGCACACACCAATGTACATACGCACACGCACGTAAACGTCACAAGTACGCACATGCATGTGTATGATGGTGCCGCGCGCGCCGTGCGGCCGTAATACTTGCAAAAAGTGACCATACTCAGTATTATAATAATCTAACTAACATCGCCAGGCCAGTTAGTACACGTACAGTGTGTATGTGCAATGAAAATAGCACTTACTTTTGAACCTATATGGTATTATGGTATAGACCACACCCCTCACTGCAGGCCAAGAGCAGCTACTTGAACTCACTGTGTAATGGCGACGTTCTTGCTCTGATTGAATGTCGAATCTACCACCAGACTATAATGAACACCATTGGTGCTGTGAAATTTATGCAACCCATCCCCAACCCCCCCCCCCTCCTCCCATCCATACTGCATATATTATTATTGAAATCATTATGTATGTGTGTGATTGCGTCATAACCACGCGCCGATAATCTAATTAGGATGTCTATACATAACGATTTCGGAGATTTATTACAGTAGTGACTAGTCTACATGTTGTAAATTTGCAAGCTAAGCCTGCAACACTGTAATCTGGCGAGCTAGCCCCTCCTCTCTTCGCGCGTGCAAGAAGAGAGGAGGGGCTAGCTCGCCAGACTACCAACACTGTTGCTGTTAGCAGTGTTGTAGAGAGTAACTATAACCACAAGAATGCATTACTGAGTGCATGCATGGTATTACGTAATAGTACCACGTGCATGCCAGATCAACAGATCTAGTACAATTGCAAAGTAAAGCCAAGAAGCTTAGTTGATAGCTTATCGTGAATAGTGATGAGTCAGTCGAGTTACAAGAACTATCGCTTGAGCTACACACTAATCTCCTTGAAATGAGGCGGCTACTGTCTCTTTCATCGAGCGAGAGCTCGACAAGAAGCGAAGAAGGCCGTGGTGGTCAGAAAATGTCGCCAAAACTTTTGAATAAAGCATTTTCGACGAATCCACACAATGCATATATTGTACCTACGACAGAAAGCCTAATGGCTCCTTGTTTTCAACGTATAAAACAGGTATGTAGTAGCTAGCGTGGTAACAGACACACACACTTCACTCACTCACTCACACACAGAACGACTGCCAAAACCCTCGCACATGGCCATCATTGTTTATGCACATAGCACTACAAGCAAAAGATACTGCACTAGAAATTTTGTGAAATAATATTTAATATCAATTATTCACCATACATAACTTCTTTTATCCAAGGCCGTTTACACATACCAAACTGTATGGTTCAAACTGAACTGGATTAAACACACACCACGTGCTTAACTTAAGTTAAGATATTCATAGCCCACTACTACCATAGTGTCCTGGGCAAGCACCCACTCCCAGGTAAGCGCCCATGTACCTCATTTCAAGGGATCAATGTAGCAGCTTCTATACAAATATATGGAAATTATGTCCCAGGGAAGAGCCCATGTGGGGGCAAAATCGCAATAATATATTATTTAAGCACTCATGGGTGCTTTACCTGGGACATGTACACTACGGTATGCACGTAACCCACTTCTAATACACATCAGAATGTGGGTTACAACCCGGGTTAACTAATTTGGTTTACAAGTGGATTAGTGGGTTTACACGTAGTTTAACGGGATTCCGACCTGAGTTAAACTCTATGTGTAAACGGGGCTATTGATCAACCCCTTACTTTAATTTGTATGCAGTATAGAAATCTTGGAAATTGGTCAATACACATAATGCAACTATCACTAAAAATTTTCATCATTTCATGTGAAACAAAGCTATTTTAGTGACATAATTTTCACGGATTATGGTATGTAACAGAAGAGGTTGGACATGCGTCATCAAATATCACCAATGTGTAACGTGCACCAACATAAAATGTGTAGAAACATATGTTCAAAAACTTGCTCCACTAATACCACTATGCTTTGGCAAGGTCTAGGAGCATTGCTTTTATTGGCCATGCCCATCAACAGTACAATGTAGGTAATGGTTGTCAACCAGTGCACATATGATAACAATTCCACTACTGCACAATGCAGATGCAGCAAACGGGTTATGTAACTGTGCTCTAGAGAGCTCTATTTTGTTATCATTTTTTATTAGCCTCTTTACTGGGTGGCATATATGGTGATAAACAACTTTAATGCCCTTCGTTCTGTGGTAGGAGAGTAATGAGCAGCACACTAAAATAAACATTTAATACCATACACGAGGAAATTCAGGACTGGAGAAAAATATTATTGTCGCCCTTTTCACCCCCTGTTAATGATTGCCTACAGTGATCTTTATTGCAAGAGCAAGAACTAACTATTTCTGGTATGCAAGGGTAGCTGGGTTGGGTGAAATGTTTGTCCAGGACTTATGCAGACCAATAGCTGGTAAATGGTGCAAGTCAGTGGTTTAATCAATAGTGTAGTAAAATTCAATTATTCAGTGGTGGTGCAACCTCTCCATCATCTTACAAGTTCTAACTTTTTGTACCTATTGCAACTACTAATGTAACATCTGATGATGAAATACATCCATGATAATGAAAGTAGAAGTACTGATGCAACAAGAAAAGTCATCGAGGTAAGCAAGGTGTCAGTATATAAGACTAGCTACTCTTTAGGAGAGTCCATGACAGGCGATCAAAAGGACAGAAATGGGAGATGCACTTAGTCGTGAGTGGAATATTCTGAAATGGAATACAATACACCTACCGATCTCTCTATGTTCAGGCATAGCTCTTTGCGAGTTGCACTTGAGAGAGAGGGAGATACATCTAGCAGAAAGAGAGAGGGCATTATTGGAGCTGGAGAGAAGGTGGAGAGGGGGAGAACAGTGGCCACAAAAAAGTAAGGCTGCATGGCAAATTTCTAGCCTATATTATGTACAAGTATGCTCACTTACTTGGCTGTGCAACAGGTTATCCCAAGAGAGGCCACAAACAGAGGAGGAGGAGGAGGAGGAGAAACAAGAGGACCTCTGGCAGTTCAGGGGTTGCCACTACTAAGGAGGCAGGCTCCTCTGTACCATCCCAGCACACTGGTGTGACTTCAGCTGGTGGGGGTACTTCCTCAGCACCAGCACATCTCCCTCCTCACCCTGATGGTGCTACAGGGTCTTCCATTATAGGTGGATCTACAGATGCTCCCAACCTCATTGATCTACAGGCAGACACACAACCATCAATACCTGGAGACAGCATCAATGGGCTAATGGAAACATTAAATTTGAACTGAATTGAGATTATACTCGGCTAGTATTGTAACTCAATCTTTTCTCGTTGATCCATGTATAATTACAATTATATACTCCTATAAGAACTTCAGTACAGAAAAATTTCACCACCTGCTCTAATGGGAGAAAATATTGCCTATGCAACAGAATGGTGACCTTAAAGGAATTGGCAAATTTATTCTAGTGAATATTTCTGTAATGCAAAGGTAGCTGGGCATACATGTAGGTGAAATTTCTATAGTGAAAATTTTCAGCTGTATGGTATTTCAATTCTGCATCATATAACCTTGCATGTCCATATACTCATACTACAGTGGAACCCCTCTAAATGAACACCACTGGGACCAATGATTTTGTCCACTGTAGCTAGGTGACCTTAGCTCAGGGGTTAGTGGTTGACCATGCCCCTCCTACAATCGCGGCTAGCTATGATAAAGTACTACTGTGGACGACGAAAAAGACCGTATTGGTCTGCTGACTGACAGGTGCTATAGGCATGAGTTGGAGACATACTGTAGCTACTAGGATAAAATTCACTATCGATTCTCCCACCCATATATACACGTAATTTAGCGTACCCCCGCGCTAAATCCCATGCACCGGGTGGGCCACTGTTTTTTTTAGCTTACCTATACACTTTTGTATCTGCCTATGTATATAGGAAGGCCGGATTTAGCGTATATATACGCCCTTCCAGGTTAGGACATGGACTATATTATAAGAAAAATGATCGTCTGAAAATATTTTCGTTGTATATATAGTATAATTATGGTAAGAAATAAAGAAAGGGTGCACTATAATTGTCTTCCTATATTTAGAGGTGGTAATAGATAGTGTAGGGATACCCTAAATCCCACCTACATGTACTATACAAATGTAGTTCAAACTATGGTGGGAAATAGTGCATAGGTATGTACTCTTCTCCTATAATATATACCGTATGGCGGGTAATTTTCGTGGGGTGCTAATTTTCATTATTTTCGTGGTTGACTTGGCAGTCACAAAATTTTCCACTCACGAAAATAAATGCCTGCGGTGATCTGATATGGTATTATGCTCGGTATTATGCGAGACCATGATGATGGGCGTGGCCACAAACATCGTGGCAGTGCGGCCAACACTTTCCAGTATTAGCAAGCAATAGTAGCCACTGTCATCTAGCTGATAGCGTCTTTGATACTAATGTTCTTCTATCTCATGCTATTTGTGTCTCTGTATGCATATATGGCTTAGTAACAAAGAAGATTGCGAGCGCCTGTATCGATTACATTATCGCTTGTGCAGCACTGCCACGCCCCTATACTGGTTGCTGTCACGAAATTTAAAACCACGAAAATTAATTTTGAGGGCCTTTTCGGACCTTCCACGAAAATTAGACCCCACGAAAATTACCCGCCATACGGTATCTAGGTAGAAAATAGTATAGGGACTCAACAACATGGTGCTAAACAGGAAGTGTGATACAGGGGGGGAGGATGTTTGGGTTTGGATTTGGGTTGTGGTTGTGGTTGGATTAGGATTAAACGAGGAACGCGTGCATAAAATAAACCAGATTGCGCGCTTGGAGATCGCACAGTCGCGAGGTTGGGGCAGGGTAAAAAAGGGGGAAGGCCTGGTACCAGAAGTTGGTTAGTATGCACCTGCATGCGGAGGAAGGAGGGAAGGACAGATATTTACGACAAAAGGGAAATAATTCCCAAATGCATTAGGCGTAGGAAGATGGTGACGGTTGGGGGGGCATTGTAATATTTGCGCTAAAGCGTGTGCAAAATTTTTGCGACCACGCCCACTTTGGGTGTAAACCATGCCCTTTTCGCATGAATGACAGTATCAGGTCAGAGTTTCTTGGTTGTAGCAATGAAGAAACAAACAGTAAGTCGATCAGAACAGACTTTGCAGCTACTCGTTCTTGAACATTTCATAGTCAGGCCTATTATAGCATTGCTCTGGCTGTTTGGGCACTGGCCCCCTTCCTTGCTGGTTGGGGGGGCACGTGCCCCCGGTGCCCCCCCCCCCCCCCCCCCCCCCCCCCCGGTTCCTACGCCTATGAGTTACTGTAAGTATACTACGGCATCCACACTACATAAAACCTTACCTTTCTCTTTACTTGCCAGATCACGTCCAGGTACCTGAGTCATGATGGGAGCTACCGTGACTACAAGTCAACCTTTGAGGCGGGCATGGTGGATGATGAGCCCGAGGCTGAGTTCCCGCCTGCAGAGTAGTAGTCTGAACAGCTTTTTTTTCGTTACCTATTAATTTTCATAAAAAAATATGAACTTCTAATGTGCTTGGATATCTGTCCTTACATGCGTTGACCAGCGTAGTCCAGAGAGAATCCACAAGAGGGAATTTCCATGTGGTTACACGAGTATCTGGTGTTCGGTGAGTGACTGGGTGACGTACAATGTACATATACATGAATGCATAAGGTTCTGCAATACTATGAACATAAAAATAGATCTTACACACTAACCTCAGCCAAATCCTCATTCTGAACGTCATCGAAATGGAGCTGTTTCTAGAGTGCTTTCCCTGCATTATATTTGTTATAATAGTCATAAAAAGTATACTGGGTATGTAGTACATGTGTACATGTAGCATGTTACAAAACAAGAAATTTCTATTTGATGCACAGTACTAGCAATCAGCAATATGTACATGCACATGTATGTGTGCATATGAATATACCTTCATATACATGTATTACGAATATCCACAAGCCATTGAAGTAAGGATCACCTAAACGCATTCAGCACACGGCAGAGAAGGTACATAATACTTATGGAGAGTGGCACCAGGAGATTCTAGCAAGAAAGGAGACATAACAGTACATGGTAACTGAAAACGGATACACAAATGCGACGTCTCAGAATGTGCATTGTCATACATTAATTTTTATAAGTAATACATATACACTTATCTTATGTATTGGACAGCAGTGCATATTCAGCAGAACAACTATGACAGGTAAGGAGTACAGGCAATTGAGTGATACACGAGACAACAGTTCCTAGCAGGATTCATGTATGTACACGTACATGTAATCACAGCTAGTCCTACAAGATATATCTGGTGTACTTACATTTTTTGCAGGAAAAGGTACAACTCAGGCACACGTATGGTAGTGACTATTCAGCAAGAGTTCGAACCCCTCAGAGCTTAGAGATATACAAATATTTGTCACATACATGTACATGGAGATACTAGTAGATTTAGCATGCGTACCTTTAGCACTCGTCTTCACTTTCATCTGTGTCTGATTCAGGTGGTAGTTGTTCCCCATCTTCAAACTCCTCTCCATCATCACCACCACCTTCATCTTCATCATCAATTTCCCTGTAAAACTTAAAATAAAATCATCTCTAAACTGAGGTACAAAAGTACTTACATCAAGTCAACTTTGTTTCGAGTGACAAACATAGCCCAGAGCAACTCCACAAGTTGTACTTCTTCTTCACCAGCACCTTCAAGGGAGTGTGCCGATCTGGTCGCCTGAGGTCTTTCACCTTACGTACACTGGTGTAAGCACGATTCACGTTCTCATTCTGCAGTGTACATGTACAATGTCATGCGAAGGTATCAAACATCCTAACCCAGTCTAGAACTGCCAAATTCATTCTCATATTGAACGTCACAGTCGAGAAGTGAATCCGCTTTGGTAAGTAAGTCAACAGCTGATGATTGAAGGACTCTACCCAGTAGGTGTCACGACACTAGAACAGTAGACAGACATAAAACAATAATCCCATTGTACACGTGTGGTGCTCACTCTGTAAAAATCTTCAGCACTGCGGTATATATAGGTAGACTTCAGCTGTTGGCATAAGCTCTCGATGGCCTTGCTCGGTGTGTAGGCTGGCGTGTGGCAAGGGGAGATAGATGGGCATTTGGAGTGCTGGCACTGTGTGTGCACATGTACATGTACATGTACACAATTGTAAGTACACTGTCATTGTTACTATGGTGATATGCAAGCCCTGTCATGAGGCTAGGCTCGCCCCAGTGAATGTGCAAAATTATATACCTGGTAGTGACAGGGGATATTCATGATCAATTCCTTGAGTTTACTGGGTGAATCACTGCAATTCTTCATGGCCCAGTAGAGATGTATATCCTATTATTATATGAATACATAATATGTCAAATAGTACAGATATCCTTACGTTTGTCCACAAGTTGTGGGAACCATGTTTTCCCCTTGTCTTTCACTTGGCCTTCAGTGATCTTTTTCATCTCCCTAGCCACATTCTTTGTTCCTATGCATCAGCATAATAAACATTAATACAAAAATACCATGCCAAGTGTCATAAGAGTTAACTAGTCCAAGCGTTTCTCTAATACACTTGGCCACTTGCGCCTGGATGTCATCAACAACATGGAGACCTATATTTATATCGCACATACTCAATTCACATGAAATTTGACACAAACACGAGAACTCACCTCGGTCAATAATCTGCGGCAGAACATCTTTGGTACAAGCTAACTCCCTCATCTGTGCAGTAGCAGGAGCAGCTCGAGAGATGGTGCTGATACCAACAATCTTGTGCGTACTGTGCCACATAAAAATTCTATTAACTGATGACAAGAACCCTAAAAGTTCTACGTGCACACCTTCCAGACAAGCATGGCACTGTATTGTGGTATGCATTGGCCATGGAATCATGCCGTGCACCAGTAATGACCCACTAAAGTTGGAGGAACAATAAAATTACAGTATTCAGTTTACAATCACTTGCACATGTACCTCTCCTTTGGTTGAGTACTCCGGAAGAGCTTGCATTTCTTCCACGCTAGCACGCATACTCATTTCAGCAGCTCTTCCAACTATTTCAATGTACCCTAGCTTTTGATACACTAAAGGTAGACAACAAATAATTATACCAGTACATATTTGTCAATCATGGGTAAGACAACCTCGGCGGATGTAAGCATGACCAACAACTCCTACGCCAGAAAACATACTTAAGTGGGTATACTGAGAAGGCAACATCCCCGCACATGTGAATGCATGCACCATCCTAATATTATACAAATACATGTAATAAGTATTTAATTTTTTATGTTACATACTTTTGGTTCACTACATAGTGCCCTGCCAGCACACGGGAACTAGACCATGTACGTCTTTGCTGCTTACAGCGATGACAACAGAAAAGAGCTCGGATAGAGTGCCCTTTCTGGGATAGTAGTGGATTGACATACATGTACATTGCTAAAGTTTCACATTGATCTTCATATCTGTACAACAGATTCTAGTACCCAGGGAGCACTCGTCTTTCCACACGAGCATTGTGTTGACAGACCTTCAACTAAATCGGAGACTCAGCCATCTTATCAGATCCAGACAAGATAGAGAAGCTACTCAAGGATGACCTGGCGTACTCTCACACACAGAGGCCCAAAGAACAAAGTCCCCACTGTACTCACTATCTAGTTTGCTGGCCTGAAGAGGGAGACTCCCTGTCAGTTGTGGCTGTGAAGAAGATTGTGACCCCCAGGCCTGATGATTTGGCTCCAGACACTTTCTGCAAAGTAAAAGGTTTGGAGAAGTACCCATGTAAAGTGGTTGCAGTAGGCAGTCATGAATGACATGCAAGTGGAAGAAAAGGATTATGAACCCCGTCCCCCACCCAAGAAGAAAGCTAGAACTGAGCCACCCAAAAAAAACAGAGGTGGAAAAGAGAATCATGCACCACGTTCTGGCCAAGGGAAGGGTACATCTACCACGAAGAAGAAGGGCAGAATCATCATAGTGAGTGGTGATGGTAAAACACCCAGTGAGAAACAGAGTGATCCATCAGAACAAGTATCCACTTCTCCAAGTCCAGCAGAGCAGTCTGATACAGCTAGTGATGGTAAAACACCCGGTGAGAAACAGAGTGATCCACCAGCCACTTCTCCAAGTCCAGCAGAGCAGCCTGATACAGCTAGTGATGGTAAAACTCCCAGTGAGAAACAGAGTGATCCACCAGAACAAGTATCCACTTCTCCAAGTCCAGCAGAGCAGTCTGATACAGCTACCACGCTGGAGGAAACCTCCAATTCTCTCTCCAAAGCACAGACTAGTAACTCCACTGCACCCCTCGAACTTGTTCAACCCTCCCTAGAGCAGCTACAAGCCAACAGAGTTTCTCCGATCCAAGCTGACAACCCACGAGATGATCCACATAATTGCTCACAAAAGGAAGGACAAGTCGACGATGAAGAACTGAAGGAAGATAGTGACGATGGTAAGATTACATGTATGTGTAGCATGCAATGCACTAGACACACTCACGTTATTTTTACAGGTGCATGTACATGTACATGTGCATGTGCATACATGTACTTCACTGTGTGTGATTAGTGATCAACCTCTATCATTGATTTTACAGGTTATCTGCTACTAAACTTGACAGTGGATAACAACTCTAAACGCTTGGAATATCTTGAGGCAGAGGTTGTCAAGCTACAGGCAGCAGGTAAGTGCACTAAGCTTATACAGTAATACATTTGATGTATTATGACTATCTAATGCTTATGTTTAGATGCAGACAAATCCAAGAGACTAAGAGAGAGGCAATAGTGGCTAGACTGGAGACAGCTGTGCAGAACAGCAACTGTTCATTCCCCCCTCCCATTCCACCCAAGGGTATCCCTCCTGGGCCACCAAATGTAGTGACATCCACTGATAGACTGGAGACTTCCCTTCACCTGCCTGCCATCCCACCCAAGGATATCCCTCCTCCACAGCTGAATTCAGTCTCAACTGAGGCTGGGGGTCTACCCCAGGATCTCCCAACTCCCCTACTTCCCAGATCAGAAACAAGCCCACCACCACTGCCACCTCCAT
Organism: Cliona cf. orientalis; assembly: GCA_963930775.1. Lineage (NCBI taxonomy): Eukaryota > Metazoa > Porifera > Demospongiae > Clionaida > Clionaidae > Cliona > Cliona cf. orientalis. Next base: position 24,914,027 of record OZ005689.1, read on the forward strand.
TGCCACCTCTCGACTATAGACCCCACCCTATTCCCAAGACCCCCCAGCCACCACATCATCCTCCACCCACTCTGGCCTACACTCCCTGTGCACCATGTCATCCTCCCCCCAGTCTGTCCCTCACACCTCATGCATCAAATCACCCTCCACCCCGTCATCTATTGAGCACCCCACCACCACCACCACATCCTCCTCCTCAGCTTCCTCGAAGAGAATCTCGGGAGGAGGCACCACCAACTCTGCCATCCTCATCCATCCCGAAGAGCAGTCTGTTACCTGTCAGCTCTGTTGTGCATAACTATGCTGATCTGGTTGGAAAGGAGGGGAAAATGACAACTCTAGCAGTAGCTCTTGCCAGAGAAGCTTTCTTTGGGGAGGAGGTGATGGCTAAGTGTACGGCAAAGGGGTATGGTGGCAAACCAGGACTACCACAGCAAGAATTGATGGCGTTGAAAGAGGAGATTCGCAGACTGTTCCCAAACTATTGGAATAGTCCACTGGTATTTGAAGAAAAATGGAATAAATGCTCTGAGCAAATCAGCCAGGCTTGCAATAGAGCAAGAGCCAAGAGGAGGAAGAAGGGTCTTAATACTAACACTGACTAAAGTTAATACTGTAAGACTAAACAAACACATGCAGATTTACTATTAATATTGAAATTACTTGTCATGTTCATGCAACCAAGTATAATATTATTATGCAAACAGAAAGATGGGATGGCAATCTTACTAATTAAATTTAGTTTGAGTACACACAAATAATTGAATAAGAAAATATGGGATGCATGGTAGTAGTTTTTGGATGGTCCAAGTTAATACCCAGTAGCAGCTCCTTCTAGTTCTATTACCTTGGGAATAACCTTATTCAAATGATTGATGTACCTGTTGCACTTTTCAATGCTGACAGTTTCCCAGAATTTCAAGATTCCATCAACAAGTTCTTGCTTTGTCCGTGGTTTCACCTCTCCGGCTGAATTCCTTTAACTCATGCCATAGATTCTCTATGGGGTTAAGATCAGGGGATTCTGCTGGCGTCTTCCACCAATTGATCCCATTCTCGATGATAAAATCTCTTGCATAGATAGACGTGTGTTTCGGATCATTGTCCTGCATAAATCGATGTGAATCTGGAAACTCTTTTTCGATAAAAGGAACGAGAGTTCTGTCCAGAATCTCAGTAAACAGAAACCTATCCATAATTCCCTCAAAAATACAGATCTCGGTTCTTTCTTTTCTCGAGATACCTGCCCAGATGTGTACTTTCACTGGATGCTTTGCTCTAGAAAAAAAAACAAAATGAGTAGTCATATAATTATGTATCAGCATACACCAGTGTGCTGGAACATACTTGTACATGTTCGAACGTACCTAGGCTTTGGCTTTGGGGCTTGGCCAATTTTGCGACAGCAAAATCGCCGGTGAGTTTCTAATCGTACAGTGGCCTCATCTGTCCAGATTACATCATCAAAATTGTCATCTTTGTATTGCTCACTCCACTGCAGATGCTTCACCTTGTTCGCTTCCCTGATTAGCTGACAGTAAGTGCTCCCTCGAAATGTCCATCCCAGCGTAGTGCGACAGCGTAGAACAGTTTTGAGCGAAATCTCAATTCCGTTCTCAACTAGTAAGTGATGCAGTTGGTATGCGGTGGTCTCATCGTCTTTTTACATTTGTTCTTCGACAAGCTCTTTGACTTGCATGGTGACCTTAGAAAGCCTCCCTGAGCCTGGTCGTCTCTGAACTGACCCAGTCTCTCTGTATGTGACCAGGAACTTGTGGACTCCAAATCTGCTCACTTTTATGCCCTCTTCTTTTAACACTTTGGCAATAGTGTAGGGCCTAAGACCATGCAAGTGATGGTGGATGATCCTCAACTTCACGTAAGTGGTGTAAGGCATCTACATGTATAAACCAGAACAAAATCTCTTTCAAATGTATTGATATGTGCATATAGGCATTGTCTACACAAGTAAGTTGGACAACTAAATACAGATGAGCTTGGCTTAGACTATAGTGATACAGTATGCACAGACGACTAGTAACCACACCAATAGTGTACCTACCTTTCAGGTAATCGTCCGACAGTGGTAGATTCTCACAGGATCAAGTAGATTTCTGTCAGTTCTGTGACTGATGTCGAACAAAAGCGTACAGAATCTCTGTAAAGATCTCCTTCTCTAGCGATTAAGAGTCGTTCACTTTGACACCTGCCACAAGCGCTCGATCGGCGTACGAACACGCGGCTGACTGATGGTCGAACAAAAGCGTACAGAATCTCTGTAAAGATGTTATTCTCTGGCGATCAAGAGTCGTTCACTTTGACACCTACCACAAGCGCTCGATCAGCGTACGAACACGCGGCTCGTCTTTGCAAAATGGTAAACGTTTTCGCAGTGGGCGGAGCAACGTACGAGGGTGGGACGGAATGGAACGGGACGGAAACGTGCTTGTAGCAATCATTGAACGGCAAGTGGAACGGGCTCGCGTGCCGTCGCGATGGGACGGAACGGAACGAAAACGTCACCGTTTTTTTGACTCCTACTGTACCACTGTTGTGCATGAAAGATCTAGTAGCTGGGCCAGCATTATCGCTATGGCCATGGGGGTCAGGGGTCGGATGGGAGCCAGATTCAGCAAGATCGAGTAGGGCATAGACAAGGTTCAGGTTCTCGAGCAGAGGGGCTCCTGCTGGTGTCATCAACCTACGGACGTTCTGTAGTCTCCGTAGAAAAGCTTCTTTCTCCTCCAGAGTCGCGAAGCTCAAGTCAAACCCGTAGCGTTCGCGTTTACGTTTCCTCGAAGAACTCGCCATTTTCGCTCTTTAATTAGAAATACCACGTGTTTTGTGTGTTGTTAGCTTTATTTTGCGCTTCAATAAGTGCGATGTGTGTATCGTGTATATTCATAGTACAGCTAGCTTGCAGACATTTTTGAATCTTGCTGCAATCCGTTTCCTGTCGGCCATTTTCTGACCGGGCCACTCCCCTTTTATACTCCGCCTCCTCGTTTAAGAAGAATAGTGTATACCTATGCCACTGCTTGATTTATAATAGGTGGGATTTAGCGATACTATATCCCTACGCTATTTTCCACCTACATGTATATACATGTGTTACATGTGTGTAAGCATACATACTATATCTAGCTACCCCATTTTCAAGTGGGTGATTTGTTTATACTAGCTAGGGAGAATGGGATCTGGAGTATCAAGATTCATACAGCTTTTTTTGCATGCAGCTACCCAATTATTTTAACAAAGCTGTAAGTTAGATTGGATTGGATTGATGTGCATTTATTAGGGATCTGAACTTTAAGGTCATGCCAGGTTGTCGAAGTTGTACTGGGACTGGACGCCACAATAAATCACGTATTGGAAGGATTAGGAAGCGGCATTTCAAGGTAAGCAGTTAAAGTAATTGTTGGAGTTTGGGTTTACCTTGTTTATCCTATATTCTGAGGAGATTGTACAAGTCCATATCTAAGGATGGATGGCATGATAATACTCAACCTAGTCAAGAAATCCAGCTTTTCAAGGTGCAGCGACAAAGTGATGGAGAGCCTATCGTTATGACTCCTTATTGCCAAAAATTGCACCTGGAGAGTCTATATTCATGGTCGCCTGGTTGAAAGTTGTCCAGCATTGTCGGAAATTCCCAAAGTATTGACAAAAAATGAAATGTGTGTGTTGGCCAGGCGGACGCCAAATTCGTTGACGTTTGTGTTGTTAAAAATGGGCAAATTCTTTCCCATAACAAGCAGGTGGTCGTGTACTTGGATTCTACAGCTTGTGTGTCTGATGGACAGACGTATACCAAAACTGCGTGACGCTGAATGTGAAATGCTGGTGCTTGGAATACATGTAAATGTGCTGGTCACAGGGACAACCTGAGAGCAATATCTCGTAATCATTCATTAAGAAAAACCCAGACCAAGTACTCTAAGCACACTAATTTGAGATACATGAGGAGCCCACAGAAGGAGTGTAGACTCCGAGTTCTTCAACAATCATTGCATAATAAGAAGAGACAATTACAATATCTTAAAAGCAAGTTGAAGAAATTAATGGCAAAGGAGGGGTTAGAGATTTCAGAAGAATTGCAATCCAACTTGTAATCGGTTATTTGCCATCATCGGTCACAGATTGAGGAGTTAGCAAGTAATGATTTCAGAAAAATCTTTGGTAGCTGCAGCCAAGAAGACGAGTGCCAGATGGCACCCTCTCTTTATCCGATGGTGTTTGAGCATAATGCTCTCTAGTCCAAAGACACATGACATCATCAGGGACTCAGAGTTCATATCACTCCCTTGTAGAGGTACTCCCCGTGACTACACTAACTGGGTTAAGGCTGAGCCGGGATTTCAATCTGAGATCACAAGTTTGTTGCTAAAGGAGGCGAAGGTGGATGCATTGTCCGATTCCAAAAGGTAAGAAAGTAATGCCTGCACCTGTAACTATGACTACATAATTATTATGTGGTTAAGGAGTACTAAGGTCACCAGACATGTTAACTGTTGTGTAATTGTTGTGGTAACAGCTGCAGCTGCAGCGCAGCTAGGTACGTTTGACTGAAATTAACAATGGTCATTATTACGGGTCTAGCCCCTGACTGCAAACATGTATACATTGTTTTGGGGGAGGGGTGGTACATGTATATGTACCAGTGTGTATATTCTTTCCACTCTTATACATCATAATCTTGACCCTATAGACACGTGGTTCTTCTCATGAATGAGATGAAGGTCAGGGAGGATCTGGTGTTCGATAGAAATGGTGAAATTATTGGATATGTTGATGTTGGAGATATCAACAACCATGCAGTTAAAGAAGCTGGAGAAAAGCTGTATGACACATGAATAGCAATAAATGAGTATGCAGCATTGTACCACCGCCTTTCCCATATTTTTGCACCGAAAACCACAGGACAGGGCCTATAGGTATGAGGCTGCAAGCACTGTGTTGGAAAGAGTCGTCACATCATGAAACCGCTACATGTGTGCCTCATAGTGTTGCAATACTACGCTATAGTGGCTACAGGGCGCGCGGGGTATGTGCTCTACAGAGCTCTAGTAGGTAAAGTAACAGATGGGGCAGAAGATGCTGCAGAGTCAGCAACTCATATTAAAATTTTTATGTGTCATGGTTCAAGGAATCTTCATCAAATTAGAGTTTCCATTAGCTCATTTCTCCGCCCATGGTATGTGTGCTCTTGGTGTGTGACTTGTGTACATGTAGGTATTAATGGAACTGTGTTGTAGATGTTACAGAAAGTCAGTTGCACGATATTGTGTGGGGCTCAATTCGCCGTCTACATGAGATTGGACTAAATGTGATCTGCATTGTGGCTGATGGCGCAAAACAGACGGTTCATAAAGGACCACTCACACAAGGAGGGGACAAAGAATATGGCATTGTCTATAAAGCAAGAAATATCTACAACCCTACCATGTTTGTCTACTTCATGTCTGATGTCCCCCATTTGATTAAGACAACAAGAAATTGCTGGTTGTGTTCCCAGTTTGGAGGGATACATTGCCTTTGGGTATGCAAACCACCAACCATCAACTATGTATGCACACACACATACATGCATAATCATGTAGGGTTTCTTTAAAGAGCCTCTCAACAATGCACTGCCACAGTACCATGTCTGTCACTGCTCTGATTTTGGCACTGTGGCTTTCCAGTAATTGGGGGAGCACGTATGCACGGAACTTAAATAGTGCAGGTCTACATATATCTCCCCATATGCATGTAGCTCCTCCAATTGCCATAGTTACCTCTTCAAGCTGTACATACAGTATAAAAGTTTCATCAATGGACATAGTGTACAGCTGCCGTTGTGAAAAACGGACTCACCTTCCTCTTTAGCATTGAAAGAACCATTCAAGCTGCATAGCTTCCGAACTTTGGAGCTTCCTTAAGTTGGTAAGCAGCTCTTTCACACAAGGAAAGTCCACCAGAAGCTCTTCCATGCCCACAACCTCATCCAGCACGGCAATAAAGCTCGCCATATTCGCCATTGATTCACTGCTCAAGGTTTGTTTATGCACGTTTGTTAGCAACGCCCATAAAACGGATGTGCCCACTGCCCTTTTATTACATTTCCAATCCATGTTACGCGTATAATTATAATATCTATAGTATGGTGCAAGTATAGGAAAGATTTAGCAAATCCTTAATACATAGGCGGATACAAAAGTGTATACATGTAGGTATGCTAAAAAAATAGTGGCCCACCCATGTATATAGAGGAGGTGGGATTTAGTGTGTGTGTGGGGGGGGGGGGGGGTGGGTACACTAAATCCCACCTATATACATGGGTGGGAGAATCAATATAGTGTAATTACATTGTATGTACAGATCCCTAGTCACTGAAACTGACCGATCAATGGTGGGTGCAGCTAACTGGCTATTGCACAGGTTCGAATGGGACCAAAGTACACAGTGTAAGTGTCCATTAAACGGAATAACGGGGTATCCGCTGTTGAGGGGGTATTGAAGCCTATGGAAATATAATCCGGATATTCAGAATTGTCCGTTACATGTACACCTGTATAACGTACTTAATCTAATACTACGCATGAAAAAAATAATTTCAATTTTGAAAAACACGCATTTTTCTGGTCAATCGCTCCATATAAGTTACGAGATTTCGTAAAATGCTAAATCATTGCGTTAAATTGGATCATACGTTGTATTCGATTAACTACAGTATCGCAGGTGTCTGCCATTGAGGGGTGTCCGGTTCCACTGTATAGTAACACATATACAGTGTGCAGAGAAATTTGAATGCTGAGAAATGATGAATTTTGAGACTTTGCAACCCACAATAATGCATATTTGATGGAAATATTATCGAGGTCAGGTTTTGAATGTGAGATTCTTTGATTGCAAACTACAGGTGATCATTTCAGTGAAGAGAGTTAATTTCGAACGCGTAAGGTAATGGTCATCATGCACATATATACACGTGCATGCTATCTGAGTGACAACTCGGGCACTGACATACGCCGAGATGACCTATACAATGTAGGCAAAGACAAAAGTGAGTGCTGAACCACTCGGGCAAGGTTCAGGTCCGCAATAATTAACACCACTGGTAGATATACCGTTTCTATTCGAATACTAGCCACGGCTACTTTTAATTTCAGCCTTGCTAGAGTGCGGCTACTAATCGAGGGCGGCTTTTATTAATCTGAAACACCTCTTGACACAATAGACTCTATTTTCAGGGCTATTTTCGAATGTTTGAGATAGATGATCGATAAATAAGCAGCAGAATCAAGCCAAGGACGTTTTCTGCCATGTTTTTGCCTCAAACTAAAGATCGTTCATGGTGTGTGATTGTGGCCATGCCCACTTATTTGTGTTCGCGCATGCGTGCGGCTACTATTTCTTTCGTAATGCTATTCAAACAAATACAGTACTTCACTAAAGCTTAGCATGAAGGTGACTCACTGCATGGAAGCTTGTTCCCTTGCTCAGATACAGGTACTTGGAAATAACAAGGAGAAGGGAGTATTGAACATATACCCCATGTAATATGTTTTCGGTGAGTAATGTGACTTGCCGCTGTGCGCACGCAATTAACCCAAGGGGCTAAACACTTGATTTTTCTTTAAACTGTGAAGAATAGAGGCGTTTTTCATGAGTTTTATGCTAAATTCCTCATGAGCACTCGTTTTAAATTGTGATCTGTTCGTGTTTTCTGTTGAAATCGTGCTCGCATTAGCTTGCACTTGAGGTCATGCCCACAATGTGCCATTTGAATTGAGTGCTCTCATTGGTCAATTTTTGAATTCCTGGCATGTGACTTTCCGAAAACATCTCATACGGAGCATTATAGCGTGTTCAATACTCTCTTCCCCTCCTTATTATTTACTCTTGCTTGGACTCATGATGGTCATAGCTAGCATGTACACACACTGTATGTAGACTACACTATTCACTCTGACACTATTATCATCTACTATAATAAATTATAGCAAGCTATGGTACTTTCAGGCATAGCTATGCTATTACTCAGCGTGCAACTGACTGACATACTGTTATAGTTTGGTCTGGAGGGCCTGGGAATGAGGCTAAGAAAAGCTACATGCGTACATGTACGTAGATCAAGCAGTATAGCACACTTCAAGGGAGCAATCAAGTGCTTATTTTCCCAATCAAAATCCTTAATCACCACTATAACCGGGGGGGGGGGGGGGGGGGGGGACACCCTGCTGGGCTCTATACAGATAAATCCCTACTTGGTGCATCACCAATCAATAATAGTGCCCAAAATTATCAAATCTCTGGTTTGGTGTACATTGTAGCTCAGCGCCAAAGAGTGGGTCCAGAAATATCACCTAATAATCCCCCACTAGCTGCCTACGGCAACCCTGTGGTGTTCACCTTCCCCCAAAGTGACTATACATGGTAAAATAAGTATGTTTGATGTCATAATCATGGAATAATGTGGCTAATATGCATGAGTTATTCACAGTAAGCTCACATACTCAGAGAAAATCTGAACATACTCCCCTGGATGCATGTCAACAGTGCAGTAGCTGCTTATACTCACCACTGCAATGGAAACATCGACACGGACTAGACCTCGTCTCTTGCTTCGCTCAAGGCTTGGTGGCCGCCTGCTGAACAGGCCTCTTGAAACGCGTGGCACTTTGCCTTCTGAATTTGTAGCAGAGCGCATCTTTTATGCCCTCCAGGTTAGGACATGGACTATACTAGAAAAATGATTGTCTGAAAGAATTATTTTTGTACATTCCCAATAAAGCGGAGCAATGGCTTGAGCTGAACTATGGGTACTTGGGTGAAGATGCTGTTTGGGACGCAGAGACAAGTAAATACATGTACAAGCGTTGTCAATGAAACCTATACACATCCTATCATAATCCAGCATAAAGAACAATCAAACTATAACCATTGTGCCATTGTATAACTAAACCTATGGTGTAATCTATGAGGTAAATATGAAAAAAAATTCAGGGCTTCCATGGAGCCTTTCTGAGACCTGAAAATTGGTTATAAAAACAACTGAATAAAATTGAAGGATGAAGTAGGGATGGCAGGATTAAAAGGTACACAAGTATAAAAACAACTGAATAAAATTGAAGGATTGTATAGCATATATTGCATCTACTATACATCCCCATGCTTGCTTTTCTTTATTAATATCAATGTATTCGTACAAAGTCGAGAGGCAATTGAGGTGCCGGTGTATCGATGCGACAGCTAGGGTATATAATAATAATAATAATAATATATTATACCGTATTTCTTCTAAAAATTCGGCATGAAAATAACAATATTGCTTAAGTTTCGCCGAATTTTTAGAGGTTAATATTCAACATTCTGTCTGCGTGCGCATTCCATTCCCATTTATAGCATATACACATGACGACCTTTGCTGAAAAATTAGAGGCTATATTCAATCACTCGGTAAAGGGTGCCAAACAATTAGAAGGGCCGAATTTTTAGAAGAAATACGGTATTGACAACCTTTACCACATGCACTATGCAGCTACTGGGGATGTGGTCAAATTTTTCATTGCGGGCCAGATCCTCACACTCTGCAACATTATAGTTCTTTCAGAAAAAATACGCAGAGAGAGAATCTGGTCCACTGTCTATACCCGTTTGGATTCATGTTATCTGGCCAATCAGATTCGGAAAATATGCAAATACATCACTTTTATAGCTTATCCCGCATAATTTTATTATAGCTGATGAATGGCGAGATTTCTGGGAAGTTGACTTAGGCCATCACTTATAATAAAACAAGTATAAAAAACAATTGAATAAAATGTAAGGATGAAGTAGGGATGGCAGTGCCAAAAAGTACACAAACAAGGTTTGTAGGGATAACGTATTACATCCACTATACATCTCTACGCTTGCTTTTCTTGATAATTAACGTCATACATTCCTGATTCAGTATGTAAAGTGTCGCTATATTTTGATATTGATCCATGTATTGATTTTTCATTCCTGCATGCATGCGCCCCATATATAATACGCATGTGTACGGCTACTCAAAAAGCAAGCGTAGGGATGTATAGTGGATGTAATACGTTATCCCTACAAACCTTGTTTGTGTACTTTTTGGCACTGCCATCCCTACTTCATCCTTCAATTTTATTCAATTGTTTTTTATACTTGTTACTGTTCTTTTTTTAGTGCCCCCAGGGTATTTCATGCATGATAGTCATTAATTTTCATCAATGCCACCTAGCTGACTAATCTCGTGGGGACAGAGGCTGGGCATGAGACTCACCACGGTGACCAGATATTATGGTTTGCCTATTCATCGTTATAAAATGCATGGAACCAGTTTCTGGACCTAGCTATATCCAACCGTGCTCTAATAATAATGTATTATTATAGGGAAGCAGGTACATCACTGATTCAGCATAAGGCCAAGCTTTGTAGATTCCTTGTTTCCTGTCACCCGCCCGCATCCTTTCTAGGCTACCGCATCTACAATGGGCTCTTCCATTTAATAGGCATACACCCCCCATTGAGGAGTGATAATTACATCCTGAGGGGTCTTTTTTTGTGAGTTTCTTGAGGGTCCTTTTGGCAATTTAATTGGTTTTTATGGGGCTCTTTTGGTGATTTTAATTAATCTTGTGGGGTATTTTCTATCAAAAAATAGATTCCGGAGGGGTCAAGCAACCACTTATTAATTTCCAGAGGGTATTTCCGATAAATTTAATTGATCCTAGGGGGTTCAACTGTCCAAATTAATTATTCTTAGGTGGAAAAACTAGTTGATTAGTTCCTGAGGGGTCATTTCACAATTTGCTCCTCAATAGGGGGTGTTTGCTTATAAAATGGAAAAGCCCAATTATTATTGAATTTTCAGGCTTATGAATCTCATTAGCAGGTGGCCCTTAATGATATTCATGGAGGAAGCAGTCGTATAATAATTCTGCAGTATTGTGGCCTATGAATAATAATTTTTAGGCAATAATAGATAATAACCGCCCGCCCGCATACTCTTGGCATCTTGATGGTGACGGGAAACAAGGATATTATTACTACTGGCCTAATATATGTGTGAGTTCAAACTTGAATACTCCTGTAAGTGCAAATCCCAGGCAATCTTTTGATAGCTAGCTAGGACGTCTTCTTTTGCATTACACACTATTGAACACGCATCAGTGGGATTCTCGAGACAACTCGGGTAACCAGTGATCCACGATTGAAGCCACGCCCCTCGTTATCTCGATCCTGAAGCTGGCTAGATCGGCAAACTCGAAAGATTAGAAGGCTGTTTAGAACCAGGTAGCGACGAAAACCTTCCGTTTCGGGAGCGTATTTTATAGGCCAGTAAGTGTACTGTTGGTAATAGCCACCATATTAATCGACAGTTCACCGAGCTGATCAGCCACATGTCAGCATGTCAGCTGAGATGTCCTGGATCAATCGTGGATGCGCCAGCGCATGCGCGCCACTGACATCGGTCACATGACTTCACCATGGCAACACCTTATGAGCATGCGTATTATATGACAAGATGGCTAATCGGACACACCCACTCGCAAAATGCCCTGACACACCCACAATTAAATCGCTGTCCTGATAACACAAAACGAGCGTGCCACAGACGTGCGCGCTCCAAAATGGAGTGGATTTATACTCGAACTAAGGTGAGCGGTCATGGTAGTCTTGAGTTAGCCCAAGAAAACAAAGAAAGAAAGAAAGAAAGAATGAGAAATGGCTATTTTTTGAACATCTGGTTCTGGCATATACAATTATGGTCTTAGTCTTGTTAGATCGATAATTTGCTGTAGATTCTGATTTTGACACTTAGAAATCTCACAAAGTTACCTGTTTTGAGATATTTGGATGTTTGTAATGTATTATATATATGGAGTATCCGTGCCATCCCTACTTATAGAGTCTACCGACTCTATGATAGTTTCCTTTCCCCTGCCCGCATGCTATTTTGGTACCTGCATCCTCACTTATTATTGGCAGTTTCATTGGCCACACCCCTTAATTAGAGGTGGGTTTGGGGGTGTGGTCAGATTCTTGCATGCAAGATCATGCTTGAAGCTACTGAACTGTATGCTAGCCAATAGCAGCAGAATTATTAATACAATAAGTAATGGTTAAATCACGGGCGCGAGGGATGTATGGCATTTATTGCACCGAACCCAGAGGGCCTTGTGCCCGAGGGTTGAGGGCAATAAATGCCATGCATCCCGAGTGCGCATGACATAACTAGTTTTTATCCCGTGGGCATAGCTACCGTAGATACGCATAGAACACTGATTTAAAAAGAGAGAAAAGACAAGCTTATCTTAATCGAAAAGGACACACAAAGTCACTCTCTGAGTCAAGTTCTCACCCCGCACAGATGATTTTCATCACCACTAGTATACTATACTATGGGAGTGATCAAGCGGCAAGAACGGCACAGTAGCAAAAACCATCAATCATAGAAGATGCCTGGTAATATAAACCAATCATAATAGCATGCGAAATTTGGGATGCTTAATCCCCCTCGCGTCCCCCCCCCCCCCCCCCCCCCCGTGACCACACGTACACAATAAACATGTATATATTTCAAGTTCAATACAAGTGTATTTAATATCACAATCATGAGATAATGTTGTTAGTACACATGATCATCTATTAACAGTACATGCCAACAAAGCATAGAGAGAGTACAGCAGCATATATACCGTATAGCGGGAAATTTTTGAGGGAGAAAACTTTCGCGGATCGGTAGGAAAGGAGTATTTCGCGGAGAAAACTTTCGCGGAACGTTAAAAACTGGTCGCATAATGGGTGTGGCATGCCTAGAATTTCGTGGAGAAAACTTTTGCGGATGGCTGAAAAATCGCGAAATTCGTGAAAGTTTTCTCCCTCGAAAATTTCCCGCTATAGGGTAGTCTATCCTGCCCATACAAATGGTACAATGCACATGTGCAGAGGGAGGATGAACTTTGAACCTATTATAGCATAGACGCTAGGCCACACCCCTCACTGCAAGCAACTGCCCTAACTAAGTGTGCAATGGCGACATTCTCGCTCCGTTCGAACATTGCTACCAGACTATTGACAGGTATGACGAAAAACGTACAGATTTAGCCTCTTGCTTCACTCGAGGCTCAGTGGCTAACGCCTGCTCAGCAGGCCTCTCGAAATGCACGGCGCTTCACACCAATCGCCCAACAATGCGTACGCATCTCTAGCTAGCTCTATGGCCCGAGGCAACTCTTCCTTGTGTACACAGCCCTACAGTTCTGACCAATCCTGACACTTTGTCTCTGCCCCTGCCACACGTTCATAGCAACTGGGCACCTCCAAGATGCGTATCCATGCCCTCATGTAATGACACGGATTATAAATGTATAAGAAAAATGATCGTCTGAAAAATATTTTATATAACTACCGAACAATTGACATCATTTACATTATTTAATTTAACTTTAATATCCACCCACGCACTTCATGGTTACAGTAGTGGTCAATAAAAAGTTTACATTCCATTCATTTGCACAATCGTTGAGATGCATAGCGTTTCCATTTTCTCACTGTTTTGTGGTAGTATGCAAGCATGTTTTTATATTCACAAGAAAGCTTAATTGGTAGGTGTGACTATACTGCAATAATTGACTGTTCTTAATGCCACGTGGAAGAAATGAGAAGCCATGAGCAATGGAGAAGCTCAACCAACCTCGTGCTGACTCAATAATGTAGCAGGCATCGAAAGAATGCTGCAGTTTTTGTATCCTGTCGATTACCAGGAGTAGTTCGAGTAATCGCCTCAAATAAAAGAACTGTCGGCTTGGCTTCCGGGGAGTGGCCGTGTAGAGCTGCCTAGCAATCGTAGAAGACAGCACGATTAGTGACTGCACTTTAATAGTTGCCGCACCTCCAGAAGTGCTGAACGAAATAGTCGCCACTCTAAAATAGTAGCCACGCCACGCTACTATTCGAGAAGCACATTAAAGTGCCTCGCTACTTGTTCTCAATGGCAGGCATGGCAGGTACAAGGAAAGTATTTAGTAGTCTTCTAGAACGAGTTCTATTAAGCATTCATCTACATCAGAAAAGGGCCAGAATCTCCTAGCTCAGATCTATTTTGATGTGTGCTGGTACTGACTGGGCATGGTCTTTGCAGCTGTTTCCATTAGCAACTTGACAGCATCACAATCATCCCAGCGTACAGGCGGCTATAAAAATCAGGTATACATGTATGTACATGCAGAGATAGTATGCGGGCATAATTCTCGAGCAGTGAATTATAAAGAATTGATAATACCTAAGCCATGGATGTTAACTGTCACCACTACCTTATATTATAGCAATCGTAGAAGACAGCACGATTAGTGACTGCACTTTAATAGTTGCCGCACCTCCAGAAGTGCTGAACGAAATAGTCGCCACTCTAAAATAGTAGCCACGCCACGCTACTATTCGAGAAGCACATTAAAGTGCCTCGCTACTTGTTCTCAATGGCAGGCATGGCAGGTACAAGAAAAGTATTTAGTAGTCTTCTAGAACGAGTTCTATTAAACATTCATCTACATCAGAAAAGGGCCAGAATCTCCTAGCTCAGTGGTGTCGATCGACCGTTTCTCTAAGGATGGCCTCTCAGGCAGCTAACTGGTATTAATAAACACCACTATCGAATAGTTGCCGCTCTCGAATAAACGCCATACAAACTCAGGCGATGAAACAAACAGTAGCCGTGGCGTCTGATCGAGCGAATATAGTATACATGCACCCAATGACCCTTCAATAGGTACAGTCAATCCTTGGGTTATTTTCAGCTTTCCAATGGTGTGGGGAGTTATTTAGGTTATCATACTGGGTCAGCTAGCAAATTATAGGGAATCACCTCCTATATATATCAAGAGTGGCTTTTCCAGTAGTTGAGGTCGGTGCCGTGTCCGCAGTGAGGTAAGTGTCTGCTGAGCATGGAGTAGTGGATATTGTTGAGTGCAAAGATCAGACAGAGGGGTTGAGCAGCACTAACAAAATAATGCATGGTTAAGGTGTTTATCAGTCCTGAGTTGGGGTGTAGTACATGTGCATCAGTCCAACTAATCCTGACCCAGCTATACACAAAATTTGGAGAGTGTAAACCTCTTGATAAATATACATAATATAAAGAAACAATGATGTACAGTGTATGGCTATAATATAAGGTAGTGGTGACAGTTAACATCCATGGCTTAGGTATTATCAATTCTTTATAATTCACTGCTCGAGAATTATGCCCGCATACTATCTCTGCATGTACATACATGTATACCTGATTTTTATAGCCGCCTGTACGCTGGGATGATTGTGATGCTGTTCTTGAGGAATGCAAGATTGACTAATGAATACTTCTAGATTGGTAGGTCCCTTCAATGCCATCTCAAGTGAGGAAAGCAGGTTTTCACTAGGATTTTTGTCAAGGGGGGGGGGGGCAAACGCGATAATTCCAGAGTTAAGGGGGGCGCAAAGATTATAGTATGTTTTTTCATCAGTGAAGAATGATATTGTGCTCATTAACTTCATTATATTAGGGGGGTCTGGGGGTATGCTCCCCCAGGAAAACTTTTTAATGTCTCAACCTTTGAGACTGTTTCTGGTACTCGGATGGGGAGAGTCTGTCAGTAATATCAAGAGTATACACTCTTGGTAATATCCACTGGTTCCCCTTTATTTCAAGTCAAATGTTGCGAGGATGTGGAATATGTCTCCTACTGTGCGTTGCACGAATCCCAGCTTCCAAGGGGGGGGGGGGGCCAATGACCCCTCCGCCCCCCCCCCCCCCCCCCCCCCAATGAAACCCTGGATAGTTTAGTAAACGGATCATAGATCAGGGAACTAAAAACTTCACTCAAAAATCTGATATATTTTTTTCTGAACTGTCATCTAGCAGGGGTTTGAACCCATGAGGTTTCGTTTCACCAAAGCAACATACAATGTACAACTTCATAAGGACAGACTTCCGATCTGAGGTATCCCTTGGGTAGTAGAGAAAATGTATTTGATTGACTTTCAGCTGCTCTTTCTGAGAGGATCACTACAATGTAACCTGCAACCAGTGAAATTATAGTACGTTGAATTATCCTGGGATACTGCTTATTTTGTCTTCGAGTCGCTAAAAGACAGAGAGACAGAAAGAAGCGCTCTCCAACAGCTGCTAGTGCAAACGGCCATAAGCGAGTATGGAGGTGGTACACCAAGATGGTTGCGGGGGTGTGTCCATGTACGGAAATATCCGGAAATTTCCTGTTTTATGACACAATTGCAACGTGTCTATTGCCAAAAGGTTGGGTAATAATCATCTTGGTAGTCTCGCGGACCAGCAGTGTGATGGGCTGGCCCACGAGACTATCCTCTTACAGCCTTGTCCCTATGCCCTTTTCTGAAATTATCTTGCAAAGGTAACTTACCGCTAGCTCTGGTTCCAGCACCTTGCTTGGTGACGGAATGTACAACACGTGGGCACAATTTTCTCACAGAAGATGTACCTATGGTGGAAATTTATAGGCACAAATAAAATTGCTTGCTATTCACTTCCTCTGACCCGGTCATCACAGGGATGGAGTATCGAAATCAATTGCCTTGGTACATGTAGTCTCGTGGGCCAGCACACCTGGATCTGGCCCACGAAATTCTTATCTTGGAACCTTGACACATCAGATCATCTCATGTTCTAACGTAATTGAGGACTTACCGCCAGCTCCTCGGTTTGAACATAGATATAATCTATAGTTTGAATGCTTGAACATACAGTACGTACTTTGACCCAGACCATGTGCCAGGGATCGATTTGCGCGTGCGCAAACCTCCTATAACCCCGCCCAACTAGTTATTAAGTTTTGCGCGCGCGCATGCGCATGCATGGTACAGTGTCACAACCGCGCACGTGCACGAAGTCTCGCGCGCGCGTGCGCGTGCGCGCATTGCGGCAATAGTACTTTTTAAAGTGATGACCATAACCTTCGAAAATCGCTTATACTTGAGTTGTAGAAGATGGGAGTGCGATTTTGTGAATAAGCTAGTTGAGACGGTCGAAAATATATATTTTCAGATGATTTTTGAGAGTATCCACCCACGCACTTCTGTCTTCATAAACATCGGACCTTAAAGTTTGGCGGCGGGCTTGCGCACATATCCTAACTACATACTTAGTGGCTTTTTACACATCAAGATCAGGACTCGATATAAATAATTAGTAGCACATTACCATTAATTTTATACTGTACGTATATGTACGGCGACCCGGACATGTCGACAAGGCTCGCGCGCTAGGCCCCACCCTTACTCCACCCCCAGTTGACCAGTTCTGCAAGCTGTATTCGTCCATTAATACTAATTATACATGGCCATGGCCACGTCTTCTGCATCTGAACAGTCTGCATCCTTCGAGCACGTGGATGTCTTTTCCGATCATGGGGACAGTGAAAGCTTTAGACTGCTGAACATTACCGTTGATACTCACAATACTGCTGATATTCAATCGATAACGTCTCAGTCAGATGAACTGCTTGATGCCGGTAAGCGGTTTATTACATAATGTGCATTAGGCCATAATCTACGAGTAGACCTTGAATAAGTAGCAAAGAAAGTTTTATCTATCTAAACAATAGTTACCTAAACAGCAACCCTCCTCCCCAGGCTACTTAGGGCCGCCTTTTCAATGTAGCAAAAGGCAGGAGTGGCCTGGGGACGAGGCTACAGGCCAACAGCCATTGATGTACTACTAGTTATTTGTATCTAACATGTACAGGTGACTGTAATACTGATGCTGATCGTGTGCTCAGTGGGTTAGAGCCATCTTCAGATGACAGTAACTCTCCAAGTATTGTCGATGCTGAAGAAGAAGACACTTCAGATGCATGTGTGTCCATTGCTGACTCTGATATAGATGATAGTCCATCAGATTTGGAGGAAGGTTCATCTACAAGGGAAGCCTATGCCAAGCTATACCGGATGGCTGATGTAACAATATATGATAGCTATCTACTAGCATTTCAATACGCTACACGCCATAGTCTAACAAAGACGGCATTTGCTGAACTACTACAACTAATTTCCGTGCATCTTCCTGCATCTGCTCCTTTTCCAAAGAGTGTCCACAGGATAAAGACCTTTTTTTCAGATCTGTTTCCACATGCATCTCCTGTTGTTCATGAGTTCTGCTCCTTCTGTCTTTCTCCTTTAAGCGGAGACGAAATTTGCTCAATGCCCAACTGTCGTGGTGTTGATAAAGGCCAATTCATCTCCCTGCCATTAGGTCCACAGCTGATGGAGGGTATGTACTATCATTTATAGGTATTGTAATGCATGTGCATGACACTATATTTTTCTGATGGGAAGTAAAGAAGGCCATGATGTGCACTTAAAGGTGTGGAACATTGTTCATAATTATGCTATTGTTGAGGTCCTCTATTAAACATACAATGTATATTATATACACTATACCACTAATATAGTATCATATGTGCGTAAATAAAGTTTCACTCGGTCCTTGCATGTCTCAAAACCTCACCTTAAATTCTGTTGGTAATAGATAGAACCATACTATTAGCACAGGGTTCTCCCCAGGATAATCTGAGAGGTAGTTAAAGTTTAGCTCAAGTACTGTCAAATTGCATTAAACATAGCATTTTAGCACTTTTTACCGGTAGTAAGACAAGCCTGAGTGGTGGTAAGAATTGCCGAGTGGTGGTTGGAGCCAACCACCACCGACCAGCATGCTTCATCCTGTAAAAACAATGGCCTTAACTAGTCTTGATGGGTATGGCATGGTATTGTGTAGTGCAAATACCGTATAGCAGGAAATTTTCGAGGGGTCCAATTTTCGCTATTTCCGCGGATGATTGCTTACCCACAAACCTTAAATCAGTGAAATAGGCTCAATTATACAGTACATAATGGGTACGAGTGTGTGCATCCACAAATATTAAACTCGCGAAGTAGTAGAGATCAACCATCCGCGAAAATAGAACCCCGTGAAATTTTCCCGCTGTACAGTACATATGTGTATATGTAGTATTACTATTATTAGTATGGTGTTAATACATCTGTTATGTATACAGATGCTGACACATGGTCTTATCTCAAGGAGCAATCTCAAATTTCACCATATTCTGGAACAATTCGTGATGTGTACGATGGGGAAGCGTATAGAGAGCTTTCTGCTTTTTTATCTCAACCGGCTAATGTTAGCTTATTGCTCAATACTGATGGAGTTTCACTCTTCCACTCCTCTACTGTTTCACTTTGGCCAATATGGCTGGTTATAAATGAACTCCCTTCAAGGAAAAGGTAGGTGACTCAGGTATAGACATACAAGTATGTTACAAATTCATATGACCATTATAGATTTCAGAAACAGCATGTTCTGCTAGGAGGGATGTGGTTCTCAAAGGCAAAGCCTCCTATGAATTCTTTTCTCTTGCCAGTGATGACGGAGGTGAACAAGTTATTTGAAAATGGTAAATGATTACCATATTATTGCAAGAAATTTTCATTGGTAAAAGTATATCTGGTCAATAAGTCCACGGAATAATTTCGTATGCTAGAGCTGCCAGATAAGCTGCAGTACAGCATACACGGTGATCCTTTTTTAGCTTTTGTTGCATCAAAAGACAGGTGCTAAAGGTCTCTCTGGGTATTCTGCTTATAGACTTGGTAAAACACTAACGAAACTACCTGTATTCAACATAATATTACAGATCAAAGTTTAGGCAAAATTTCCGATCATTTAAATTTAGTTTTTTTGTATAATTATGTTTTTTGTTTGTTGACCATCTCCTAGTGACTAAAGTTTTTGAAGGCAAATTGCCAGTGTGGGTGATCATAGGATAGGCCAATGATGAGAGGGGATCATGGGCCAGCAAACTATAGTTGCAAATCGTTAATTGGGATGCATTCGACCATACATCCCAATTAAGGTCTTGCAACCATGTATTATAGTATATCGTGTGCATATATTATATGCATGGATGTTCTATAAATATAGGAATTGTTGTTGATACCCCGGATGGACGATACGTAGCACATGCAGTACTTTTGCAGTGCTCAGCTGACCTCCAGGCTCGTGGTCCAATGACAAACATGAAGAGCTTCAATGGCAAATGGGGATGCCTTTATTGCACAAATCCAGGGGAGACGACAGAATCCGATAAACTTCATCGTTTCTGGCCATATAAATCATCTGCAGCACCACAATCATTTATTGATGATGGAAAGGCTGCCCTGCAGGATGGAGATGCTGTAAGTTCTCATCTGTATTCAAAGCCTTAAAAGAGAAGGGGGCATAATATAATACGGTTGGCACGCGGCCATGTACAAAGTTATCTTTTTTGTGGTTTAATGTTTATGAATGCTAAAAGCGCAAATATACACTTGTCTAAGTTATGTACTTACCACTGCACATTATCGATCATAGGTAAATGGAGTGAAGGGTCCCACTATGCTAAGTATTCATAAACATCTTGTGCTACCATCAGCAATGGTAATAGATGACCTACACTGCATCTACTTGGGTGTGACTAAGCACTTGTTGCATTTATGGTTCGGGAAAAACTTTAAAGGGAGAGAATTCTGCATTAGAAATAAGGTAAATGTACATACATAATTATATATGACAATTTATTTACAGTGGAACCTCTTAAAATGGACTCCCCATATTACTTGAATTACCACAATGCGGACGAAGGCTGTGGTTCCATATCATTCTCTATAGTTTGCTGCACATAGAGACCTCTGTATAACGGAAACCTCCCTATTCCAAATTACGGACACCGAAGTCACACCCTATTAAACAAAATCAGTACTAATTTCCCTCTGGAGACGGACAGTCTCGACTTACTGGTGTAAAAGAGTTGAAAAATGTTTACTGTTTTCTCTAGTAAAGGATTCAGCGTTTCTATCCATTTTTCAATGCTTCAATGCCTCTCTGCACTCATGGAGCACTTGTGCATGCCAAGCTTTCGAACGCGTGGCATGCGGCAACTGGAAAGGGTCGTCACATTATCGGGTGCACTCTCTGTGTAAAGGACACCTATCTATTTAGCATAGTCCAGAGGCTCCATTGTATACACATACATGGACAGTACTATGATTATGGTTACATTTGGCTTCTCATGTGTGAAAAAAGCATGTACTCGTATTACACTATAAATAATTATGATGTTTGTTGAGTGTTAGCAATGTTATGGTTTAGGCTGTTGTACACAGTTACTGCTCAATCGCATCTATAATATTGGCAGATGGATGACACTGGGTGTGATTGAGCGTGAAAAAAGTTATAGTGATGTTTTGATGGGGCATTAACTTTGTAGCTGGCCATTGACCTGTGACATTGCAGTTCAAAGTGCACACAGTTGAAGCTTAAAATGCAAACGAACAGTTTGGAGCGGTATTGCGTGGTAACTTGTGAACAATAATTGCATATTCCCTGATAGTTATATTTGTGTGTGCTTGTGGTCCTTTCTATGATTATATAAAATAACTCTTGATAATACTGCTTACATTGTATATATTCACGGTAGTATAATAATGCTCTACCTAAGTTTGATTTTTAATGCCAGATGCTTAATAGCTGCATGGTAAATTGTGTGATCGGTGAATATGTTCACCTCTAGTTGAGTATCTGTGATGTGAGGTTGATGCATATCCGAGTACCAGATGAACTATCTAGAGTACCCAAGAGTCTCGATGACACTGCACACTGGAAAGGTATTTCCTACTATCCCATCACTATAGATAAATTACAAGCTTACAGGCCCTTTGGGATCTATTAGCCTTTGATGATACCTACACGTATGTGTACTAATCATGGGCATGTAGGAAGTCTTATGTCGATATACTTTTGTTAAGGTTCAGAGTACAGAAGCTGGCTCATGTTTTACTCCTTGCCGGTGCTCAAAGGTATCCTACCAAATCCCTATCTGACCCATTTTTCTCTGTTGGTTTCTGGATTGTGGCTGCTATCGTCAGACCATATTACTCAAGAAGATCTACGCCTTGCAAGGGAATACCTTCACAAGTTCTACAAAAAGTTTGGTGACCTATATGGTGCGTAATTGAATGCATATATGTACATGTCACAATACTTTGTAATATTTCTTTATGTATATGATTATAATATTAATTTACCCTTGTATCCCTAGGCAACGGGGGTGTTACAACTAAAATATTACACTCTCCCAGGCACTTATAATCCCTGTACCAATAGTGTGCTAGTTATTGTGCCATGATCACTCATAGTGGGCAAAAAACACACTGGCCAGTGACATTAGGCACTTCATTATAGAGGCTGGACTAGCAAATCAACCGTTAATTGTGCCCTGGCAGCTATCTATGAGTCGTGTAACAGAAACAGTCAGTGTGGCTTGTAGAGTATATATTAAGTTACTAAGTTGAAGTTTCATTCTTGCTATGCAAGAAGTTAAGAATAATAATATTATAATACATATAGCGTGCATGGCAGGTTTGTGCTATATGGCTTATATGGCCACTTGCCCTTGGGGCTCCACTCTTCAGATTCATAACTATAAAAGTCATATTGCACTCCTGTGTAACATGCTTATTGTATGTTTACAGACGACAAAAATGTAACAATGAACGTACATCTTGTCAGTCATCTTGCTGATTGTGTTCAGAATTGGGGCCCACTGTGGTCTTATACGTGCTTTGTATTTGAGTCAATGAATGGCCATCTAAAGAAGCTCTTCCACGGTACCAGAGATATGACAAAACAGGTGTGTATACAATTAATTGGAAGCAACCACAGTGGGGGGTTTCATCAAATTTGTGATGGGAGGGGATACGAACATTTCTCTCTCTCCCCCCCCCCTCCCCCTAAGTTTATCCCTATTGATCATTCCTTTTGGGGGGGGGGGGGGGGGGGGGGGATCCACACTCCCTATGGATTGGATGAAGCCTGTGCACAGCATTGTGCAGGAAAAAATAGCACTATTATTGGAGACACTATTGGATGTGCCTACATGTACATGATTGAGAGAAGGGAATCGTCTGGGAGGGGAGTAAATGTCAGGAATAAAGTATTATTGAGTTTTTAGGAGAAGAGTTACAATAATTGATAATTGAACTCCTGGTATACTGTATAGCTGGAAATATTGGAGGGAATTATATTTGGCGGTTGACCCAAAAATCGTTATTGCAAGAATATATTGGCGATTTATATTTGGTGGTTCAGTACGGGATCGCCATGCGTATATATTTGTGCGAGTAGGAAATTTTGGCGGATTTTTAATTTGGCAGTTATAATAATAATATTATATAGACCGGCAAATTATCCGGCTATATGGTATGATATTATTATGGGGAGTGCCTCCCTTTGTCCTCCACTGCATTCATCATTATTACTGCTCTATATAGATGTCTTTTAGCTACATTGCTATGCAAAGTCTCCTGACATTGCCGCCTGCTGAGGGCACAGATCGAGCACCTCGAGTATCAGCGCTGCTGTCGACCTTATTTGGGATCAAAAAGTATGATTATTATATAATTATTATTATGGATGGTGTAGTGATGAAACTTATACAATGTCATATTATAATAATTGCTGCATAGCATGCCTCTAAATTTGTGTAATAATATTTAGTATCATTAATATGTTTATTACAGGGCAAGTAACCGACAGCCAGTAAGCACTAAAGTCTACTTAGTAGGTGGATCTACTCTATCACTGCTACCAGTTGGCGTAGTCACACTTGCCAATTCTCATATTCATTTCTGCGGTCAAAGTGCATCATGTTCCGAGGATACCAGAGTCCAGACATTTTATCGTGTTGAGATTAATGGTAGGATGTATTTTTCTGCCCGCTATGGACGTGTACACGCTCGCAATAGTTACACTGTTGCTTATCGCTGTCGAGATGGTACTCGAAGATTTGGACTGGTTGAGTACTACTGTGTACTCCCAGAACTTGTTGGAACTGCACTGGTGGTTGTTAAACTACTTGAGATCCTTCCTATTTCCCGACATACACAATTTGGTGTAACTGATAGTGCCATTAATCATGTAGCCAACATCATTCCCGTTCAGGAATCGAGGTGGGATGTTACTGACCTGAACAAGATAGAAAGCAAATGTCTATTTATTAATTTTCCATCAGGATGTAGCGATAAATATGTTATAATTTTTCCTGTTGAATATATGCATGACTAAATTATTACAACTATAATTATAATACATGACATTGTGTATAATTGTTATATTTGATGGCTGTGAACTTTTCTTCTCTGAATGTGATCCAATCTTCGTGTACCTATTAGTTGGAAAAGATCGTTTATGATCAACTGAACTTGCATGACGCGATTGGGAGGTGGACTCAATAGCATTGGCAAAGTCGCCTTGTGCTACCAGCCAATAATATCAAAAGAGATCAAGAGCATGCATGGTTTATACTTCTAAAATAGTGAGGAGTTACCGCATGGATATTTAGCTATAATAGTTACAACCGATCAAGTTGATCGGCATGACCGTGAAAGGCCACTTAAAACTACCTGGCAAATATATACCCACTAGCTCTCAGATCGCTCCTCGATTTGGCTGCGTCTCGGTATACACTATAACATTATCCCCGTCGTTTACCATAGTTTCCAAGTGATCGGCAAGCGTCAAACCATATAATCTATGGTCAAACTCAACTTAGCATGGTACTGGTCGGCGCCACGCGCTAGTATTGCTCACGCGCGACAACCGTGCGCTAGAATTGCCAATGTCCACCCAACGCGTTAAAATTGGCACGAATAACGCCTGTAGCAATGGCTATGCGTTTCACGTGCTGCAACGTGATATTAACGCGCGGGAGTGTGCACATTTTCAAACGGGGTGAATTTTAGGTGTGATATTACATGAAGGGTATAACTCAGTAAACAACTGATGGTGCTCCTCAATTATAGAAGATGTAAGTAAGCAACAAGATTATTGGAAAGTACAGGGACAAAGAGGACATCAATGATTCCCAGAAGTCGAAGGAAATTCAACCACCTTGAGTCTGTTTCTGGAACTTTACACCAATCATTAATGGCAACAGTCTACACAGAGGCACCACATCTGAGCAGCTACAATAAATAATTGTATATGCGTGTATACTGTCAGTATCTAATGTGCTCAACAAAGTAAAAGCAAATGACATTGTACCTTTTTGCTTCAGAGTATGATCAGATGATGAAAAGGTTGTTCCCGGAATTTGTGTAGGCTTGTTCCGAGCGTCCAAGGGTACATAGGGAAAAGTCTCGATCTGGTCATTAAGTTCTTCTAAGGTGACATACTGTTTTGATCCAGATACTTGAGAAGTTCCTTAACAACATATGGGGCACAGCCTTCGAGCATATCGTGCATAACATCTGCTACGAGGCCCTCTGTGACTTAAAAATATTTTGAGTCATTTAGGATGGAATCTTGTACCACTCCATACGTTGTGGCGACATGATCACGGAGCGAACTAGTACCAGTTGAGTAAGCAAAGAGCAGTGGTAACAATGGGTTTCATGAGACCGCAACTGAAATGCAGTGGCAGTAAACTATGGAGCAAAGGAATGTTCATAATACTTGTAGATTGCATTAATTCTAACAAGTTACCTTAGTTTGCATGTCATGTGCAGTAGAAATACAGTGCCTACATCGGCACAATGCTCCAGAGGGTGACTTGAATCCTCCAAGGTAATGGGAGGCAAGGTTGTCACCAGATACCAAAATTAGCGTACCTCTGAATAGGTGTGCAGGGGCGGATCCAGGATCTCTGGAATGGGGGTGCTTGGATAAAAGAATGCGCATGAAGCGCGCAAAATTTTTTGGACCACGCCCCTTTTAATGAGCCACGCCCACAATTGGGCGTGGCGGTGCTCTTTAAATAGAAATTTTAGCCCCAGTTCATGGATACTTGTAGAGAAGACTGTCGATCATCGTTTGTGTTCGTCTATTTATGATATGATATCAACAGAAAATGGTTTGTATAATTGATAGTGAGTGAGATTCACTAGGCAGCAGCATCATGCCAGTGCAATAGGCTAATTGCTGACTCAGTGTCTAGCCCAAGGGGGGTGCAATAGCACCCCATGCACCCCCACTGGATCCGCCACTGGTGTGACTGCCCCTCACATTCAACGGAAATGCCTTCCTATTTTATGATTCAATCAATGCGCTGTATGCACGTGAAGTATGCTATTAAAAGGTACCTCTTCAAGAATCTTCAAATCTTGCATAAAGGGTTCCAGGAGAGTCCTAACACCATACTTCTCAACAACGGAAGATTTAGCAACAGCTAGGAGCTGTATTGATTTCAGCTGTGATCTCAAGTGTGGACTAAGGTTCCCCAGCATGAAATAAAAGGTTAAAATCACACGTAAGTCAATGTCTGTAATAATATCGTATTTGTGGTTAAGTACATACTCATGTACACCCACCAAAGTACACATACTGTATATGTGTATTTTCGCCACCTACTAAAATGGTACCACACTAACTTTTTTGTTCTGTATTATTGCATAAATGACAGGGCAACCTTTACTGCATTGGCAAAAATTTATTCCACCAAATATTTCTGCAATACAAAGGTACCTGGACTACACGGTATTCATGAGGTACTCAAATAAAGGCACACCTCTTGTTGCAGTACTGGTATGATCACAATCTGTACCCACTATACTTTTAAATACTCCCTGGACGAAACCCTGCGATGTTAAACACACTTGAGAAAATACTTACCAAGTTTGTGCCGTTTTACTTTGGTACCCAAAGGATTACAAATTTCAACTTCATTGTAATACAGTAGGGCATTCTTTTCAAGGAATAAATGGGGTAGTTTCAGAAATCAGAACCATCACAGTAATTACCCAGAAGCCCATTCTTCTGAGTGTGTCCTCCCATTATCTGATTAGAATTACAATACATAAATGCACACAGAAATAGCGTTTGGGGGATCAAACTTAATTATGCATACACATGATAGCTAAACATGTATCGGACAGTACAATGCACTTTCAGTGAATAGTGATGGAAAACTGAAGCTACAGTATACATGTACCTCTTCAAATGTCAGTGGTTGCTTGAGGAGAAGCTTTAATGATGACAGAAGTGGAACTTCACAGACGCAATCATGAACAACTTTCAGATAGGGACTTGATGCCTCTTCAAATGTCAGTGTTTGCTTGAGAAGCTTTAATCAGAGTTTCATTTAGGGGGGGGCGGGAGGGGTCACTCGCCCCCCCTTGGAAGCTGGCTGCCCCCCCTTGAGACTAGCCACCATCCATACATGCAATACATTGCATAAGTAAAAGATTTAAACGGTGAAAGTGTCCAAAGTGGCAGTTTTGCTCATTTTAAAGCCATAATTTAGCTAAAGCTTCGCGCTATGCGCGGTAGGAGACATATCCCACATCCTTGCAATATTTGACTTGAAATAGAGGGGAACCAGTGGATATTATTGACAGACATTCCCCATCTGAGTGCTCAGAAGCCACCAGAAACAGTCTCAGAGGTTGAAACATTAAAAAATTTTCCTGGGGGAGCATACCCCCAGACCCCCCCAATATAATGAAGTTAATGAGCACAACATCATTCTTCACGGATGGAAAAACATACTATAGTCTTTGCCCCCCCTTAACTCTGAAATTGTCGCGTTTGCCCCCCCTTGACGAAAATCCTAAATGAAACCCTGTTAATGATGACAGAAGTGGAACTTCACAGACGCAATCATGAACAACTTTTAGATAGGGACTTGATGAGCAAGACCTAGCCGTTGACCTAACTTCCTCTCCAGTGGCTCCTACATGTACATGCATGTACATAATCATGAACAACACTTTCTACACAAAATTTAAGCCATTATGGTGGGTACCATTATTTTTGGGTGGACTCTGTAGTCCATCAAAGCCTTTACAATCTCCGCATTCCCACTTCAAAGACATGAAAGCTTGCAGGGCCGACATGCCTTTTGTATGCTGGGGAGAACACTGAATAATCAGTCATAGAAGGCATTATTACATGCATGTGTTCACCTTTGCCTCTAGCAGTAATTACAATGCTAACATCCACGATTTGGATCATACTTGTCATCCTATATTATAATATGTACATGTACATATACGTACATACATACATGTAACACACCTAATTACATCAAAAATAACTTGCCAAAAAACCAAACGCTATCGGTAGAATTTTTCCTGCTTATACTTCGATTGTAATCCGTTGAATGGATTAAGAGTGTTTTGGTTGTCAAAAATCCCCGGCAGACCATCAAACGTAATGCTGAGACCATTTTCTATCAAACACCAGTTTATTTCAAGCGCTATATTGTCTCCCAAAGAATAAGGGTGAAATCTTCTATGATCCCATCCAGAGCCACTGGGAAACTTTCCTGATTTCCTTAAAAACAAAGCCATTTGTTGCTTTTGCTGAAGTTTGGTCACAGTGCAGAAGTTGTCTTCTCGCTCAAGCTCAGGATCATCATCAGCATTCCATAGACTCTCATCAGACCCAGTACCGTCAGTGCGTGTTGGGCTCTCCACATGTCATTGTGAAAGGATCAGCCATTTCGAGGTTGACACGGTGACGTCGATAGACGTGCTTCTTAAACGAATAGAAGTTCACGTTCGTCCTAGCACATCCTATTCCACAGCAGATGTGGAAATTTGGATCATGAGCATGAACAGCTGCCATTTGCCTGAGTATACCTTTCAGATTCGGAGCAGCGACTTTGTAACACAGCCAACAAATTGTTCTCGCAGTCGTTCACGACATGGTGGAAAGCTCTAAACAACGCGCACCAACAAAGGTAGCTCCTCCCATGGCCTCGCCCAATAATAAGCTACGTAACTTACAAACCGGAGTGTGGTATCCGTATACGTACGTATTCGGTTCGACCACGTGATTAATGCCACGTGTACGTGAGCTTCATTTTTAAAAAAAGGAGTTTTCGACAGTCCAGCAGCAGTGAAGATGTAAACGAAGACCGTTCTTTTGTCTCATTCAGAGAGAAACAAAATCGTTAAGATCCCCCAAGACAAAGAAATAAGCGACATCGAGTATCTTGAAAATGAGTTTCGCAAGTTTTTCTCATACGAGGGGAACGTTTCTATTATGATGTCATTTCACAAATTTAACCTTGATTGGGATGACTATATTGAACTGGATCGCGATGAACTTGTAAATGATGAAGATAAGCTGAAGGTTGTGGTAACATCCCTGTTAGTCACTCCTGCTCCTAGTTATAAATCGTTGGACGATTTGTATATGGAATGTCGCGAGAGCTAGTTACCACCCCAAGTTCGAAGAGTCCAGATGAACTAACTATGGACAGTTCTCATTCAACTGTGAGTGCAATGTCTCAGCAATCACATTCCCACTCTGTTCAAAGCAGGGACTCTCTGCGGTCACGTTCTCGGAGGTTGCTTGATGAAGATGATAGCGATGCTGATCCAGGAGTACCTCCAAATCCAAAGGGGGTTAAAAGAACGCACTTACACGACGAATCTTGTGGAAGTGAAAATGAGCATAATTTAGGTGATAGGAAAGCTCTGCTGAAGGCAGTATGGGGAGCGGTCATTCTGATATTCCCAAGAAGAAAAAGGAAGGCTACTGTAAAGAGCAAAGAAGATAGTATACCTCTTTCAGACCCTTTCCCACTTCCCCAGCACTATAGCGCCGAGGTGGAAGCTGGTCTAAAAGCCAAAAAACTCAGTAGTGCAGCAAGGATAGCTTTTAACAACAAAGTTGCATCCGCTATGCTGTACTACAAATGTTATCCCACCAAAGACGACTATGACGTCACTCGTACAATAGTACAAAAGTATCCATTCATGAAGGCTCCTGTGGGCTCCCCTACTGTAAGTTGCCATTGTTCTATATTCTTCCCATAACTAAAGGCTTATAGAATCCTAAGTAGCTGTTACTATAATTAGTTACAAACCACTGAATTTTGCTAGGTACATGCCTCTTCACTTGAAGAGTCTAGAAGCCCTTGCCACAACACAAAGCTTAACAGGAGGGTGTAATTTGAGTACCGTAGTGTTCAGGGCAAGTGCCCATGTATCTCATTTCAAGGGTCTATGTACGTAGCAGCTTCTATATAAACATATGGGAGTTACATCCTGGGTAAGCGCCCAAATTGTGACTTACGTTTAAGGATACTTACCCCGGATACTATGATATAGGACCTATAGGTGAGGCTTCATTTAGAAAGTTGCCTGAGTGGGGGGGGGGGGATGCCATTTTTCCATGTGCACAAACACGTGATCTGTACGGGTGTCCTCATAGGAGCATGCTTAGGATTTTTTTTTTATTTGAGACTCTCTGAGATTGTATTCATTTCATATTTTGTAAACTACATTTCTTGGGAGAGTTAGAAAAAGCTTTGCTCATTGGATACATAGGTGTACCTTTTGTGTGGTACCTACGGGTTTGCATGGACCTTATGTACGTTTTGTAACCACACACACTATGCATGTGCAATAATGATGTGCACCTAGGGTCATATAGAAGAGTTAGCAAAACGCATTCCGTGAGTTCAGAAGGGACAAAGCCAAAAAACGAAAGAAACGTTCTACTACGGCTCCAAAGGCAATTTCTGAGAAGCCTCGACCACCAGGCAAGGGCATTTCTCTACTACCTCCAGAAATTTCCCCAGGTAATTATGCTTGTACAATTTCATACAAAAGTTACGGTGTCACGTATGTATATGTATTTTACAATATCATGTAGGTGAAGATGATCTTTCATTCGAGAGGCATAACAATTTTCTCAGGAAAGAGCATAGCAAACTCCGACCCAATGCCCAAGTTGTGAAGGAACTGAGGACTACCACTTTTCCAATGCGACGAGCAGATATTCTTGCCATTTCTTGTGATGTTCAAACAATCTTCAAGAAGTATCCGTTTCTAAATGATGTCAACCAGGTATGAGTATCTGTTAAATGTGTGCTGATAAATTGTTTGGGGCTGGCTGAGCGAGCCCTGAATACATGAGAAACCAGAAGCTGATATATAATTATGTATGAACAAGTATGTTTAATGTCACAATCATGGGATAATGTGGCTAGCATGCATGATCATGCATTTAATAACAGTACATGCTCACAAACATAGCCCATTAGTACCATGCGCATGCGCACGCGCAGATGGAAGCGGTTGCAGAGGCCACACCCCTCCATTTAAGTGTGCGATGGC
Source organism: Cliona cf. orientalis (assembly GCA_963930775.1). NCBI lineage: Eukaryota > Metazoa > Porifera > Demospongiae > Clionaida > Clionaidae > Cliona > Cliona cf. orientalis. The sequence goes on from OZ005689.1 coordinate 24,945,200, forward strand.
GACGTTCTCGCTCTGCTCTAACGTTATTACCGGACTACTGACAGGTATGACAAAGAACAGACCTTGCCTCTCGCTTCGCTCGAGGGTCTGTGGCTAGCACCAGCGCCTGCTCAGCAAGCCGGCCTCTCGAAACGCGTGGCGCTTTCGCGCCGATCGTTCGATCGACTAAAAGCGTCTCTAGCTGTAGCTATGGCCCGAGGCATTAAGGCCACTCTTCTTTGTGCACACGGCCCTACAGTTCCGACCAATCCTGAGCCTTGTAGTGCGGACTTTCTCTCCGCCCACACTGCGAGTTCATAGCAACAGGGCGCTTCCAAGACGCGTATCCATGCCCTCATGTAATGAGACGGACTATATAAGAAAATTGTCGCTCTGAAAAATATTTTTCGTTGTATATATATAATTAATGAAAACCCTGGAGTACAGCTGATGCCATGAGCAAAGGCTCGCCCCGCCTGATGACATCTTCCTAGTATATTATGTCGACTCTAGATTATGGAGGACATGAAAATGATCATGGGTGATGTCACATGGTGCACAACTCAAATGGGATACAATCAGAAAAAAGATCTGTGAACAAGCTGGTATAGAAGCTGACCACAAGAGCCGAATTCGGGAGCTCCTAGATCTCTAGATCTAGATAATGAAGGAAAAGATGGTAAGGGAATGGGCATTAAATGGAATTTATTTGATGGGTGTGATTGTTACAGGTGTAGAGGAGTTATTAGCACTTGCAGTTTTACCCTACTAACTTCCAGACGTGAGGAGCACTCCAGACGGTGAGAAGGTGCTATATTTCACCAATGTAAGTTGAAAATTATGTGCCAGTATGTAATATTTTATATGTAGTAATAGCAAGAGCATATAAAGAGGGGTAGGGAGAGTATTGAACCGCGTATATACTGCGCATAACATCCGTTGGGAAGGTTCACGACCTTTGAAATGAGATTCACACCCTGTGGTCGCGATGAGGTTTACGGATTATGTAACGCTTGAGCCACTCCTCAACGCCTTGTCAAGTCGAGCACACGGCAGAGAACGAGGGATCCGTGTCAATATCTCAGACTCCATCGCATTCTAGACTGTCACCGAGGCTGAACATGCTACGCCAACTATTGTCCTCTGGTGGTGAAACTCCTAGGCTCAGACGATCGCCTCGAGTGGCATCTAGGCGCCTCATGAGCACCGCCAGTTCCAGTCACGCGGTGAGTCCACCAGTTTTGGGGAAGCGGTTGGGAGCCTCGCTAACTCCCACGTTCGACAAGAGGCCGCGACAGAGTTTTGATATCAACGCAGCTACAGAATCTGTCGTCGTCAAGATGTCTGACGATCTCAACTTTACGTGGTATCGTGATGTTGCCAGTAGTTTAGTAGTTGTGGTGACCCCCAAGGTTATTCATTCCTGTGCACCTGTCGGAAAAATTTCCACGTGTCAGGCTGGTACTAAGGAGCACTGAGAGTTAATGTATCCAGGTATGATTAGCTAGTAGAGAGGAGAAAGTGTGTGTCAGCTCTATTCACAAAAAGACTTGCATGCAAATGAAAAGTGTGTGTGTATGTGAGCGTGCGTGTGTGTGCGTGCATGCGTGCGTGCATGTGTGTGTACATGCTTGAGTGAGATGGTAGTTACGAACATAGGTACATGTACATGCCATAACATACATATACATGCACGTAACAGGTTCTGTTGAAAGCTGTTGAAGAAGGTACTCTGGTTTCGTCACATGATTTCATTTCTCTGTGTGAAAGGCTCAGAGATCCCAAAATGAAACTCAGGTATATAGTGAAGAAGGCTGTTTTGGACCACGTAGCGATGAGTACCTTACCTTCTGTAGCTATATGAAGCGAAGTTTAGTGTTGGCAGCTACCATTCAATTGTCACTGAGCGCTCTAGCCTCGAACCCAGGCTCACTTTTGGGCTACGAGCGCTCGAGCTAGCTAGTTCGACGTTCAACAACGTGGTCGATCGGTCGATCGTTTGCGCCTGCGCGCGCCACTAGCACTGACATCATTAATTTTGTCACATGACTTCACCATGGCAACACTATACGAGCATGCGCATTACCATATAGCGGGTAAATTTGGCAAGCATTAAATTTGGCGAATCACTCCCTTAAAGATATTGGCGAATTTTAAATTTGGCGACTTGACAAATTGTGCGCGCAAGCGCACGATGCGATAAACAAGTGACGTAATGCATGGATCAGCTGGCCTCTGGCCGGCCGGGCACTCAATTCGCCGAGCTAGCTAGCAGCTGTCAAAAATGGAGAATTTACCTATCTGAGCCCTTTCTTCTGGTGAGTAACTATTGTACTTGCTTCTAGGTGTCAGTGCTTCTTTCTCACCTGAGTTCTCTACAGCAAGAACGCGCTTCACTTCTGTGGTCGAGGTCCTTCCTGCAGAGAGACAAGTAGGCACATGTTGAGGACGAAGGTAGCGTCGGATGTTTAACCTGAAAGAACTTGAGCAGCGACATTGATTCCTGACTAACGATTCTGTTATAGCTACACCAAGGTTGCGAGCAATCAATCTAATTTTGATGAATCGCACTGCTCTCGTTCACATGCGCATGCGCACACGTAGTCATTACGTCATAAAAATACGCTATTTAAATATTGGCGAGTTTTAATTTGGCGATTTTCTTCAAAATTTGCCAAATCGCCAAATTAAAAAACCTCGCCAAAGTTTCCCGCTATACGGTATATGACAAAATGGCGTATCGGAGATGACCAATTATGCTGCATATGCCCACAATTTACCAACTGTCATGATAACGCAAAAGTAATGTTCCACGGACGTACGCTTAACAAAATGGCGTGGATTTATACTTGAACTAAGCTGAGAGGTAGAAGCAGTCTTGAGTTAGCCCTGGATAAGATGAAAGAAGATTGACAATTTGCACTTTTTTACAATTTTAAAAATAGCTGGTTCAGGCATACCTGATTGTTTCCATTGGTGTTTCAGGGCTTGATAGATAGCTATTCTGTTGTAGATCATGAATATGTAAGTTAAAAATCTTAAAATTTTATATTTGCTCTGAGTTATTAACGTTGTTGTAATGTGTTACATATATGGCATATCCGGGCCATCCCTACTTATAGAGTCTACCGACTCTATGATTATAAATATTATGTGTACTTTTGTATGCTAAAGCTGGCTGTAATTTTTCTAATTAAGAGAAAAGACCAATTCAAATTTATGTATTAGCTCTATGTAGGGAATCTGAAAGAATTTGAATTAGACGAAAATTCGTCTTAAGCGGATTTGAATTAAGTGGACTATCTCTACCGATATGGAGGGTTTGCAGTGCATTCCATGATTGAAAAGTGCAAAAGGATGTTACAAATAGAACCCAGGAATTCTTGTGTGCGACTTGAGCTCAGATTTTTGGAAAATCAACCAACAAAGCAAGAGCATTGCGATGAATTATCAACTCAAAGGACTTAAAATAGGGTGGTCTTCATGTGATATCACCTAAAATGTTACCATTTCTCCGGCAATTAGTAGTAGAGAAAGTTGCATCTCAGGTGAATGATGACATGCGGCAAGAGTATGGAGATCAGGTGATTAAACTAGCTAAGCAAGAACTTGAAAATGATAGTGAACTTCATGCAGTGTTTGAGAGGTGCACTATCTCTACGGATATCTCGAAGGAAAGCGAAAAAAAGCTGTTTAATGAATTTAGTACGAAAGTTTTTCATGTGAGAGTGAATGAGTACATGATTGCAACAGAAGAAATTGAAGGCAGCGAAAGCTGTAAAGGTTGAACAATGTCTGAGATGAACTCAAAATGTTTAGTGCTTTAAAAGGTACATATTTACTAACTTCTGTACTCAGGTTCTGAGTAACGATTCTTTGCTATGTCTCTTTGGGTGGCAAATGCTGCAAGTGAGGTAGGATAGTTTATCGATGACAAGTTCTCCCCAGAAATGAATTTTAGAGAACTGAAGATGGTCCCCACCGCCCTACCATTGATGCAAAGAGGGCTGATAAAATATTCAGGATTGTTCAGAAAGTGCTGACATAGTCCTGTGAACCCCTTGTACATAATTTGCAAAAGATCCCATGTCTGCAATATAGAAGTACAATGTTGCATGTAAGTATACATAGCATGACAGCAAGAAGTAGTACTGTAAAGTCTGGTTAATAAGCGCATGCGCTTATCACTCTCGAAGGTAAGGAAACATGCGCCTATTAGACGATGTGCGCTTAATGGAGAGTGAAGTTTTGGCCCCGCCCACTACGAGCACGTTCGAGCGCTCGATCACAAAGCTAGCAAGTTAAAAACACAGCGATTCTTGGAATAAGCTTAGTAATAGTTCATGGAAGTATGATCGGAAGCCATCGCTGGAAGAAAACCGTGGAAAAATAGCCGACTTCTTTTGCAAGACTCGCTTCAAAGTCAAGAGTCCGAACCCGTCTTAGTCAAACATCACAGTGTTTAGTATAGCCGATCTCATGCAGCTGGCTATCCGAAAATAGGTTGGTAAATTAGTTCTAGCTATGTAGAGCATGGAACACTCTTGATCGAACGGTGAATACTACTGTCGTCTTTATTGGGCACATGCGCTTATTATACGATACTTAACAACAGGAAGGAAGCATGCGCTTATTAAAAAGCATGCGCTTAATAAGCGCTTATGTGTGCTTATTAACCAGACTTAATGGTATGTTATTATAGTAAATATTTATCTGCCATGCCAGAAAATCTTTTTGAAGTGGACTCCTTAGCCTCACCTCTATACTCCACATAATCAGTATGAGGTGTTAAATAATATCCAACAGTTGTACTACATTTAGTACCTGTATCACTCCCACTGAGTTGCTGGTGCCAGTCCTGGAAGTAGCCAAATCCTTGCTTCATGTTCAGCAACACTGGAGAACTAGGAGAGTCGATCATTTCATGTGACAAGATTCCAGTCTCAAATAATTTGTTGCATGCTTCCAGGTAGTTTGCTGCCTCCAAGTGACACTTCATAGTTACTTCATCTCTATAACTCACCATCTCCTTAATAGCAGACAACATGTATGGTTGCTATGGTAATGTGCACAATTAACTTTCAATACAAAATTAATAACAGTGATATAACTTTACCTGCATTATTTTGTCAGGCAAGACATTGAGACGTGTCCAAGAATCCCGGACTATGTGAGCATATCTTAAACCAGGAAGTCTGCTTATACCCACCTTAGCTCTAAATATATCACCATTGTATACTCGGACAACTGAAGTGGAGATCTCGTCTGAAGGCCTTGGTACCTTTCTCCCTGGAGCTGTACAGTGCTGCTATCATGTTTTTTAACTGTATTAAACGTGTGTGTGTGTGAGCGTGTGTCCGGTGTGCACGCATGGTATATATGTATGTACCGTATTTCCTTGATTAAACGCCCGGGCGTTTATTTATTAACAGAGTTCTTTGACCCGACGTTAAAACGGGGCCGGCGTTTAATGGTCTTCTGGCCACACCACTCGCGGATTCTACGTGCGTCCATGCCAAACTGACGAGCAGCTGCTTCTTTAGATGTCTTTTCGGCCGACTCGATCGCTTTAAGCTTAAAGCTTAGGTCGTACGAGCACCTTTTTCTTTGCTGCGCCATCGTACATGTAGCCAGATACCGAGACTAGACTAGCATATTGCCACACCCACAAGCGTACACGTGGCCCTGTTTGCTTCGCGCCACGCCCACTCCATAATGACCCGGCGTTTATTACGTACACAGCGCCTTATACCCCCGGCGTATAAACAGGGCCTGCATTTATTCGAGGAAATACGGTATGTGTGAGTGTGTCTCATATGAGGGCTATGCATTAACAGGAGATTCTGTTCACATACAGTGCTACAGAGCAAGAGCAAAACTTTAATTTTCCTTTGTAAGCAGATTTATTATCACAAAATTAGTCAAATGTTGCTATTTTAGCAATAAAAAGTCATTTGAGGCCAAAAACGTTTTCACTATTTTCCCCATAGAGTTCAATATAGAAACCATACAAGTGAAGCTAGCTTTTCAGTAAAAATCTTGCAAATTTTGACTTCAACTGCGAATATCTTGAGAATGCAAGCTCATATGGACTTCTTATCTGGTACCATAGTATGTCACTACAGTCTCTACGTGTACCTAAAATATGGACTCTTAACAGGAAGTGGAAGTAGTGATTCTTATCCCAAACATTTTTTGAATACTTTTGCTTAAAATTTAGCATATTTTTGAAAGTTTCTCAGTAATTCCTTGGAGTTCACAGCTCTAACTCAGGACTAAGATCTTCCCTTGCAGTACCTACAACTGTGTCAAGTCGGCATTCTTAATGCAAAGCGGTTTGTCTAAACTGATCCCAAACATTTTCTCAGTACCTCGGTAGAGAAATATGGCCACGCCTCTTTATTAAAACCACATGGGAACTCCTCCCACTCACTGAAGCTCAACAAGGACTAAATAAAGTACAAATTGAAAAGTTTTGCTCTCTTGCTCTGTAGCACTGTACCTAGTGTGAAGAGCAGACAATCAAGAAAACCTCTTTTCCATCAAAGGATGAAGAAAACCTTGGTTTAATATCATCCAATTCATTACAGTGTCTACATACGGTAGCTTCAACAGGGATAGGTTGGTGCTTGCTCCATCGCACAGCAGAGCCCGTACTCCAAAGCCAAACTGAGAGAATGCAAGGACTGTGCGAGTCACAATAGAGTGTAAAAACATCTCAATGGTAGATGGGCAAGTAAAATAGGGGCCAGTGACATCAAAATCCGATGTCAATTGAATCTCTCCAGGGAAATTGTATAACATATGATGTCTTCTAGCACTTGTCATTGATCTCTAATCCTTCATAGACATCATGCAGGCACGTAAAATCATCAGATGACATGGCAAATCCAACAATAGCAGAATTAGCGCTATTCCATACTACTCGCGACTGTACCTAGTACAATAAAATTTATTGTTAAAAAACATTAATGTAATATTATTATATTAATGTTGTCATAGTGTAGCTTCACAATAAATTTAACAATATAATATTATAACAATATATCATAGAGTCGGTAGACTCTATAAGTAGGGATGGCCCGGATACTCCATATATGTAATACATTACAAAAGTCCAAATATCTCAAAACAGGTAACTTTGTGAAATTTCTAAGTGTCAAAATCAGAATCTACAGCAAATTATCTATCTAACAAGACCAATATCATCCATCAATTCAATTGTATATGCCAGAATCAGATGTTCAATAAAATAGCCATTTGTCAAGGTTTCTTTCTTCTTTCTTTCTCATTTCCACGTCTAACTCAAGACTGTCTGGACCTCTCACCTTAGTTCTCATATAAATCCACTCTATTTTGTAGCGCGCAGTGCAGTGGCACGCTAGTTTGGCGTTATCTCGACAGTTATGTAATAGTGGGTGTGTACGGCACATTAATGATTAATGGGTGTGTCTGATACGCCATTTTTTTTATATAATGCGCATGCTCGGAATGTGTTGCCATGGTGAAGTCATGTGACAGCGCCTGGCCGCGCCCTAGGCGATCGCGAGCTAGCTAGCTGCTACTAGCACTGCGCTGGATCGATCATGGATATGAAGGTGCAAGGCTCGAGGAGCGGTAAGGCGCTAGGGGCTAGGCATAGGCGAGCTACTCGCTAGCGCGTGCAGCGATAGTGCTCAGCTGGATTGATCATAGCATAGATATCATACCGTCGAAGGCTCCGACAAGGCCAAGGCTCGAGGAGCCGGGTAACATACAGATCATAAAATTATGCCAGGTACTGAGCTAGCTACTGCCAGCAATAAAACTTAGAACCCTGTTTTCTCCCTAAGCGGAGTCTCTTGGACCGCCTAAATAATCCTATAAACGCAAGCTAATGAGGGGCGTGGTTACGAATTTTGACACGGGCCTCCTGTGATAAGATGGCATTTTGATAAAATTTGTACTAAGTACAATAAAAAAGAACAGAAACAAGTATAAAAACAATTGAATAAAATTGAAGAATGAAGTAGGGATGGCAGGATAAAAAAGTACACAAACAAGAGATAATTGTATCTACTATACATCCCTACGCTTGCTTTCAAGTTGAGGGGTACAAAAATAACAAGTAATAATGAAAACTGATAAATTTAAACCATTATGACAACTAGGGAACAACCTGAATATCTCCCACATAGCTACCGCACTCTCAACAAACACGTCGTGTGACATTACTAGGTGCATAATAGTCGAGAAAAGCAAGCGTAGGGATGTATAGTAGATACAATTATCTCTTGTTTGTGTACTTTTTTATCCTGCCATCCCTACTTCATTCTTCAATTTTATTCAATTGTTTTTATACTTGTTATATATTATATTATCTTATTACATATATTGTGATCTCGTCAAAGATTAAGACACATACAGGTGGAGCCATGGCATCTGATACTCGCTGAGACTTGAATTCACGAAAGCGTTTTGCAACTTCTAGCAAATGCTCTTCACTTATCCCAAGCAAGCTAGCATGCTTGTACATATATCCACGGAGAGTTTTATCGCATGGCAGTTGGAAGATTCCCATTGAACGCACAGCATGGTATGCTGCCGGACTTCTCAAATAGATACACTGTAAAATAAAATTCATTGACTTAACAAAAAAAATTGTTACAGTTATGAAACTCAGGTGACAAATAATATATTTCTTTTGTTGTGTTAACAAATGACATACACTGACAAACTGATTTGTTGTTTGAACACAGTGATTGTTGTCAAGTTAAAGAATAGAATATATGTTAAATTAACCTATTTAGTTGTTAATCACACATGATTGGTAGTTGTAGTAACATGTATTAAATTCCTTATTACAACAAATTCTTTTGCTGAGAAAATCGTTATCCCTGTGCTATTTCAACAATTGTTGCTATTCTGTGTATTGTCAAAGTTACAAAACAAATGTTAAGCATGCATAAGACCTTGCGCTAATGTAACAAAGTTTGTTATGTTATCTCAACTATAATAGTATTTTATACTTCAACTTCAGATGAAGTTGAGACAGCAGTACTCCATGTGCTATTTTGACAGTGGATTTATTCCTCTAAACAATATGCATATAATCACTCTGATAGATCTAGATATGTCCACTGTAAAAAACGATGAGTATACGCAGCCTTATTACTGGCTATTATATCATTAGATTAAGACTGGTTTCCGCTGGGCTTATACCTCTGTAGGTCGGTTGCTTATATGTGCGTATTCAGGCTTAAGGATATCGTTTAAGCCTTGGCCGTATAAGCACGCTTATCCATGTGATATACATTCAACTTATTCGGTCTTATACTAGGGCGAATAACGCTCTATACCAGACGTATACTAATGCTTATACGTGTCGATTGCGCGCGCGCATAAATGCAATTACGTAATGCATCCTATGCGGCCGGCCTATGCGCGTGCGGTTAGTGAGCTAGCCATGAGGAATGTATATTAACCGCACTAGCCAGCCGTACTGCCAGCGCTATATATACGCACTTGATCAATGGCGTCACTATGATATAATAATCATGTATATATATATATATAGCATATAGCCATAAATGGTTAAACAGCTAAAATACACCAAATCAGTTTAAAAAACAACAATAGAATGTCCAGATGGGATTTGCTCATCAGATCTGCAGAATGACATAGGAGAGAGAGAGAGAGAGAGAGGGAGAGAATGGTGAAGTAAGCGAGTGAAACGAGAAAGAGAGAGTATGGTGGGGTAAGAGTGTATGAATGAAAGGTCTGTATGCAATGCTACTAGTAGCAATATCTACCTGTAGTGAATAAATCTGACTGACACATCAAGATTGGTGCTGGATGCAGTGCATTGATCCAAGATTTATACTCCAAGCCTGTTTAAAAAAAGATTATGAGACACATGATTCTCATCTTGGTGCATAATACAAATTACCATGATATTATTATAGCACAAACTTTTGGTTAGTAAAGGGCTAATAATTTGTATTGGGAAAGAACTTTCTGAATCAATTTCGCCAACAGGTACAACTACCCTACAGGAGATAGTGGGAGCTAACGAACGTTATGGCATGTGCTCTTGCTCCAATGCTTTACTACTTCTGTCTTTGTCTTCTACTTGATCTTGTTGTACTAGGTAGCTATAGCCCCTCACTTCTAGCTCACTACGCACACAATTTAATCGGCTTTCACAATCTGGGAAAAAAGACAGCAGTTCTATGACAGGAGCACTACAGGATCAAGCAGGTCCCAGGGTATACATGTAAGTATGAGTACCAACTTCAAGTTCAGTCAGAGATTGAGAAAGATTGCAGAGGTACTAGTAGTTGCTACTGCTTGCTTCACAACATGTAAAAATTTAATGTGATAAAAATTCAATACCAAAATTTGCGGACTGAAATGTTTTGCCGATAGGCATTGGTGGACTCGTGGTATACCTCACTTAGCAAAAGTATATTGATGCATATTACATTAAATTTTATATACCTGAGTCAATCCAGAGGGTTTCAATAACATAATTGCTACAAAGTCCTCGCCAGCTACAGTACATGTAGAGATTGGTAAAATTATGATGATAGTAGCAATCATAATACTTGTTTGAGTTTTTCCAGATTTCTTTTATACACTGAAACCAATTCAGATTGCCACAATGTCATACCTATATATACATGATCATCATAGTGACAGCAGGTGTTGTACACCCTGGCCAAATAATTGAGCTACCTTCAAGTAACATCATAATGCAGGTGAAACCCTCAAACCAGGCTTGCACATTGCTGCCGAACTATCCAATATATATACAGATGGGCCTACATGATATGTAGATACCTATAGCAAGAAATAAATCAGTGATAGTCTGGTATTCACGTTATCAGCCACTTACAGGGTTAGCCTGGCAGTGCCACTGTGTTTAAACCTCTACGATCCGACACGAGATACGCACCGGGAATCCAATCTGTTGAAAATAAAACTGTACACTATCTACATGTAGATACCTGAGCAACGAGTGACAGTCTGGTATTCATGTTATCTGCCACTTACAGGGTTAGCCTGGCAGTGCCACGGTGTTTAAACCTCTACGATCCGACACGAGATACGCACCGGGAATCCAATCTGTTGAAAATAAAACTGTACACTACGTATATGTAGATACCTGAGCAAGAAATATTGCTTGTCCGTGGAACAGCAAAATGCTACACCAAGTATTACCCCCAAATAGCACCCGCGGTCGATGTCAGGAGGGGGGTGTGCAATCATCCGCCAGTGACAAGTCCTGCAAAAAGAACATCATCATCCTTACTTAGTATTTTAAGTGGAGGCCTAGGGTTGTACTTCTTTCATTCATTAGTATACTGACTCGCACATAACTAGACACAAAATTATCTGTAACACAGATCCTAGAGTGTGCTTCATTTTGAATTTATTATTGTGGAATACGGAATGTTATTACATGTGCCTAGTAATACTACTAGCACTGTGGTTGGCTGAAACGGGTTTGGACAACAGTCTTTGAACCTGTGTACGGCTGATTACATGCTGGTAAGCATAATATTTCCTAGTACAGTATGGGCAGTGTATGTTTGATCATATGTGTGAGGTATAGGTAATAAACTAGCACTATAATTGGCTGAAACAGGTTTGGGCATTATGATAGTCTTTGAACCTGTGTACGGCTGATTACGTGCTGGTATACGCCTGTAATTTCCTGGTACTGTGTGTGTGTTTGATTTCATATAGAGGATGATTGAACCATAGGTACGTTATGGTTAGCTAATTAAATCTAACAATAAGCTTTTATGTTTAGAACTAGCACAGTGGTTGGCTGAAACGGGTTTGGACAATAGTCTTTGAACCTGTGTACGGCTGATTACATGCTGGTAAGCATATTTCCTAGTACAGTATGGGCAGTGTACGGTTAATCATATAAGGTGAGGGATATAAATGAATTATAGGTAATGAACTAGCAGTATAATTGGCTGAAACGGGTTTGGACATTATGATAGTCTTTGAACCTGTGTACGGCTGATTACATGCTGGTATACACCTGTAATTTCCTGGTACTGTGTGTGTGTTTGATTTCATACTGATATAGAGGATGATTGAACCATAGGTACGTAGTGGCTAGCTAATTAAATCTAACAATAAGCTTTATGTTTAGAACTAGCACTGTGATTGGCTGAAATGGGTTTGGACAATAGTTTTTGAACCTGTGTACGGCTGATTACATGCTGGTAAGCCTTTTGGTAGAATTAGAGTGGCTGAAACCAGGATGAATGAATGAATGAGGCCCCCCCCTCCCATTAAAATTATGATAATAATATGTATATGCTGATATGTTCCAAGATGCATAAATTATTGGTGTTCGTGTTTGTAGACTGCCATTCATACTTCTTCTCTAGGCACTGAATACATGACCCTCATCTGGGGGAAAATGCCTCTCATTAAAACCTTGTTAGCACTGGAGGGTGATAGTGGGGGGACTCGGTTAACAAGTCACTGCATAAATTTATCCAATGATTGGCATCTGTATGATCATGATGCTCAGACAGTGATAATTAAAAAAGTACGCTGGCTTGTCATTACCCGGTAGTACTAATTGGCTCATCTGAGTGCACTACAATAATACTGGTATACTATAAAATTCTACATACCATGGAGACTGGAGTCTCAGATGATCAGTTCGACAATATCCAGATAGAGAATAATCATCTTGCAAAGCAGGGACAGGTACTCAGAGGATATTTCTATTAAGAGCACACCTATTCACAATAGGATGGATACTAAAACACTTAATGAATGTAATAGGCTGGCTTTCCGGCGAATCGGGCTGGATCATACCGTCATTGACTCCTGCGTGGATATAATATAATGACAATGGTTGGTAGAGGTAACTCAAAACATGGGGTGACTCAGGGTACTGGGGGGGGGGGGGGATCGAACCTAACTCGGCAGAGCAGCCGCGTCATTTAATAGCTGAACCTCACTGGTGGTGATCAGATATCTTCTGTGAGTCTGCCTGACGTCGACAGTATGCGTAGCGTCTGAATGCAAGAAAGATCTTCGTGAAGTGAAGGTAATGTCGAGTTTTAATGATATAGCTCCACGATGAAATTATAACCTAGCCCCACCCCCTCCCAGCTGGAGGGAGAGGGTGGGGCTAGGACCAGCAGGGAATGGGAGGGGCAGGTACTAGCTAATAAGGGTTTGATATAAGCATTTATTTATAGCAAGCATATACCATATGAGATTGAAATAAGAGTGTTATTGACTCCAGCTTATACCCTCTAACAATATAAGAGTGTTATTGGCTCCAGCTTATATCCTTCTAACCATATAAGCTAGCTTAAAACAAGCTTATGTCACTATCACATATAAGCGGGCTTATAATAGCAGAATAACAAACATACTACCATACATATACTAGCTTATACTGCCAGTTTTTTACAGTGGTCACCATGACAAGCCACTATACCAAATAACATAATCTTATATTGTAGTGTTATGAATCATTTGTTGTATTTTACCATTACCCAATAAAATAGTTTGTTACTACAAAACACAGTACATTACTGGAAGACTTGGTATGTTATCCTTACAAAATAATACACTGCATGCAATTTGCAAAAGTGATGTTGGGAAGGGATACATACATGTACAGTATCATAGAGTCGGTAGACTCTATAAGTAGGGATGGCCCGGATATGCCATTTTATATGCAATACATTACAAATACCCAAATATCTCAAAATAGGTAATTTTGTGAAATTTCTAAGTGTGAAAATCAGAATCTCCAGCAAAATTTAATTGTGCATCAAGCAAGACCAAGCTCATTCATCAAAACAATTGTACATGCCAGAGCCAGATGTTTGAAAAATAGCCCATTTCTCATTCTTTCTTTCTTTCTTTTTCATTATCAGGGCTAACTCAAGACTTCTGGACCGCTCGCCTTGGCTCTCATATAAATCCACTCTATTTTGTAGCGCGCAGGTCCATGGCACGTTTGTTTGGCGTTATCTCGACAGCTATATATACGTAATGGTGGGTGTGTACGGTGCATAGTGGGTGTGTCCGATATGCCATTTTGTCATACAATGCGCATGCTCGGAATACGTTGCCATGGTGAAATCATGTGACTATGGTCAGGGGCGCGGCGCGCACAATGCAGCATGAATCGCGTACAATATAATGTAACTGGCCTGGCCTGAACTCGATCGCTCAGCGCTCAGTTCTAGCCTCGAGCTAGGCGCCAGGCTCTCCCGCGCGAGCTAACTATAGCTTAGGTAACTAGGCCAGTGCAAGTCGAGCGCTATACAGTGAACTAGGTATCAAGAGGCTTCCAGCCTCAGCAGTCAGCATAACAGCCAGTTCACAACTTGAAGAGACACACCGCTACCTGGGCAGCCTTCTGGCTTTGTCAACCACCAAGTTGAAGGGCGTGGCTAAGACTTCGTGCGCACGCGCGAACTTAGGTACCTCCCATCTACTAGCTACATAATTACACTGAGAGTTGAATGAGCAAGCCATTTAAGATAGCATTGATAAATTATGCTAAGAGCAACAAAAAAGAACAGAAACAAGTATAAAAAACAATAAAATTGAAGGATGAAGTAGGGATGGCAGGGTCAAAAAGTACACAAACAAGAATTGTAAGGCATAAGCATCTGCAATACATCCCTACGCTTGCTTTCTGAGGGGTGCAAAAATAATGCAACTGAATCAAAACTGACTATCCTGAACCATCGTGATAACCAGAGAACAACCTGAATATCTCCCACATGCCACATTCGACAAAATACATCAACATTAATAGCTAGGTGCATAATAATCGAGAAAAGCAAGCGAAGGGATGTATAGCAGATGCTTATGCCTTACAAATCTAGTTTGTGTACTTTTTGACCCCGCCATCCCTACTTCATCCTATATTGTCTCAGAGATGATGAAGGCAGCCATAATATTATGAGAAGTACATTGTTACGTGTAGCTAAAGCACAGTACTGTGGCTACAATATTAAGCTAGTCGTCGAAACTCACAATGTCATCTTCCTTCATAGAGTCATAAAAACGTACAATTCCATTGACATGGGACAGTGAAACAGGAGATTTTTCCTTGCGTTTCTTCTGGGATAAACCTGTAAAGCTAGGAATTTTGGCGATCCTCTCTTGCACAAATATCAAAGAAATCAGCAAGTTTGGAGTGATAGCTCAAGTTGAAGACATAATGGCTAGCCAACAGAAGAAAGAATGCAGTAGCAACATCTCTACTTTCAAGCATCAGTGTTTGCTCAATCGCGATAAAGTACTGATCATAATCGTCCTGTTCTATGACCACAATGTGCGGTTGGTTATTATCCTTGTCAGGAGCTTCCAGTGGTGGGGTACCACTCTATTAAAAGTTTAAGAATAAACACTGTAATAAATAATGACACCTATCAAAACATAGGAACACTTACAGGCACAAATCTCATCATGTACGGGATGTCTACTTCAGCTGATTTTGTCTTGGTAGGTATCAACAAAATACTCAGACACCTGATTGCCCCGACAATAAGGTCACACTGACTACCTAGTGTATAAAGAGAGTGTGCATGTGTACGATAATAGTCCATAATAGTAGTTACCAAACATAGTATACGTGTTCAGTGTGCACTATATAGAATAATAGTACAACTAACTTTCTGAATTGGCATCCTTGAGGGTATGTGAATTCGGTGGACTGGAATGGTGGAATGGAATGGTGGAGTGGAGTACTGGACTGGATTACTGGAGTGCCACGCCCACAAATGCACAATTTGGTCCAACTTCCATAGCTACAAATTTGATTTTTAAATGCTATAGCTAAGGCTGGCTGAGGATCGATGAGTTAAAAACATTACATGGTCAGCTAGTCATGATGAGTCAGAATGAGGCTGCTATCAGAGACTCACATGCTGACTTGTATCCTAGCCTTGTATAGTTGCCTCTGTTAGATTTATAAATAGACTATAAAGTGGTATTAAAATAGAATTAGGACATGAGTACCATGCAGGTATTAACTAATCTTCTGCATTCATAAAGATGATATCAAATTATTCAATATTGATGAAGCCTGGGTGGTGGACACATCACTGACACGTGGCTATTACAGGACATGCCTCCAGGATCGGGAGTGTATAGCTATATAGCGGCAGTGGACTCGACTAGGTCTGACCGAGAAACACCACTTTCTCTGATACAAATTGACACTGAACAATACAGACCTTCATCTAATTTTATGCTCAGATCAAGGGTCAGGTAGCTAGTGTCATCCCTGGGTTCATACCATTTAACAGTGTACGAGTTCCCTGAGGTATATAGTCTACCATAGATGAGTCTACTGAGCCCCTTTCAGGCTCTGGGGCTTGCATGTAGAGTACTCCAGACCACCCTCGAGGTCCACTGTATACAGAGTTACTACTGTCACACGCTGCACTGTGCCTCCGAGTCCTGGCCACTCTTCAAGTACCATACTGCACATGAGGGGATGCTAGCATGTAAGTGCATTGGCTAGCTAGATGGTTGCAGATGGGGAGATTTAGTGGCAGTCTTTTTAGTGTCGAACTAATTTCGATATATAGACTAAGCAAATTGTATATTTGTGGGCGTGGCACTCCAGTAATCCAGTCCACTACTCCACTCCAGTAGTCCACTCCACCGTTCCATTCCACCATTCCAGTCCACCGAATTCACATACCCCATCCTTGATCACAAGTTGGATTGCAGTTGACTTGGTTTGGGTGTTTCTGCAGTAACCAATTATTGCCTTTGACCACGATACTATTTCTTCATCAAATTCCTCCCTAATCCCCTCCCTCTGAAGGATCAATCCAAATTCAAAGGTCACCTATGAAGCAGTTAGGTTAAGTCAACCACACATACATGCCTGAATCAACTTATATATGCACACTTTTTAAGATATGGATTTTCTTTGACTACGTCCACAACGGTAGAATTTGAATTCAAGATGGTAACCCTTCGAACTGGAAATGTACGCGTCAGAACATGGCTTTGGCTTTAGGCTTTCTCCCTTGAGTAGCTCCAAGTTTCTCTTGGTGGATTCTTCATCATCAGCACCTTCAGGAAAAGCTGGATAGGTATGCTTAGCAGGATCATCAATTTTAGCTCTCTCTTCAGTAGGCCTGTTCACATTCTGAGTTCGTGTGTATATAAACCACTTCCACGCATTCTACACATATCATAAACGATAATAATATTACAACTACTATACATATATGTACATTTGGCAGGGTTATCCCCAGGATAAAATGAAGGCCGAGCGGGTGGGCGTGGTTTGGGCGGAGTTTGTGACGACATCAATCATTTTGGCTCCCACATCAAAGATATAGGGCTATGGAAGGCATGGGGGGCCACTATGCTGAAAGGGCGTCGGGAGAACACTGTTTGGATGGGGGGGGGGGGGGGAGGGAGTGAATATGTACATATGAACAGCAAAATTAATAATTTTACCTCAGAGCTCTCATCTCCCAAGAATTTAAACTTTGCATGTAGTGCCTTAGCTACAACCAGACAATCTTTCAACGAAGGACGTTGAACATAGGATATAAGTGTAAGGACACGGGTAGCAAGGAAACGAGGTAGCGACTATGATACTAACAATAGTAGCACAATATATTACTAGATAGCAATAGAACTACATACACTTCACTGATATAACACAATAGAATAAACACTGGCCTAATGACTGTACTCAGACTAAACAAGCATGGTTCAAGTCCAGTTCACCTGACTAGTTCACATGATCTCACGTGATCATACTGTTCTTACAATAAGCATAGTTGCTAATGTTTGGACCATGTATTTTCGATCCGGGTCAATTAAGATATCCTTTCCAAGGTTGACTTCTGTTGAATTTCGGAAAATAGGAACAGGATAAGGATTGGGAAGCACCTGCATGTACATATGAAGATAAAACACTATAGTATTTTCATAAACACTTGACTGAAGATAAAACACTATAGTATTTTCATAAACACTTGACTATACTTACACTCTTCTCAATCTTTATAATTTTAGACGATGATCCTGAAGGTGATCCTGGTTTACGCGAAAGCAATGATGATCCCTAAATATTATTAAAAACATGAGATGCAGATGAGATTCAGGATCAGAATTCACATTAGCTCCACCTAGAGCTCTTTCGTAAGTTCCTGGCACATACTCGGGGGTGCCTAGCAATAACTAAAGGCCCTATGTATCACATGTCTCACATGTCTCAATAGGACTTCAGTGATGGTCTGGAAAAATAACACAGCGGTATGACAAAGTTCTCCATAAAATTTATGCACACCTGTACATTGAATATTTCATCGCTAAACGCTAGCTTTACGTGTTAATACTGAGTACGCATAAGCTAGCACTAAATCTCATTTGCAGATCACTTCTAACTTTAGTCACTTATAAATTATCAATCTATAACAAACCTTGTCACTGATAACACTGGGGCTACGGCTGACAGTGATCATGCTGGACTTGGAACTTTCTGGAATACAATGAACGTCCTGTCAGTATTGAATAATATAGAATTATTGAGTGAACTCATGCATACTTTATTGTTCAGGCTCACATTTTCTCCCTCATATAATTCCTTGATTGCCTTGTAGACTTTCAGACACCATCCAACTTTCTTAACTAAATCTTTCAGACAGTCGGGTCCAGGTGTGAGGCCGATGAGAGTAGCTAAAGCTCACCATCCATATCATTTTCTACAGTGAGAGATATATCGTTTATATGCTTTGCTGATGAATCCCTTTGATTGCTGAGGGACTGGCAATCAGCCCTCCCTCACAGTATCTTTCGAACGCGGCCGTGACCGTTCTGTGATTGGCCGCGTCCAAGAGAACCAAAAGTTACTTGAAATTCACCTTTCACCATACAGCGTGTACCCACCTTCAAACGACTCGGCGACTTCCATTGGAGTTTATTTATCTATTAGCCACTCCTGCAGATCCTCCATTGACATCTTCGATAGCTTTTCCATTGTTCTCGGCTATCAGTAGTACAGTACTAGAGGACCAAAGCGTTCGACCAGCTGAAAAAGTTTTTTTTTCAAAATGGCACACTGAGAGAATGGTGGGATAATGAGACTTGTTTTCAAATTTATGTACGTATTACTAGAAAAATTCGGATTTTAAGAAACGTTTTGCGCGGGGAAATCGTGGCTTCACGCCTAGCTAGAAGTTACGGCAGCATTAACGTCGAGTGTGTCACCTGCCAGCCGTGGCCATCCTACTGCCGGCCGTACTTCCCTCTGAGACTAGTGCTCATTTTGCTCAGATGACAATCTTATCTATGTGAAGCATGTGTTTCAAGCACACTGCTCAGAAAGTAACTTCCATTATGTATGTGGAATAACAAATTGTCCTCATGCATTCAAGATAGGTGCTACTTGCGCTTCTTTTCTGACTCATTGCAATCGTAAGCACAGTAACTGGAGAGAGATTTTAGGAAGAAACCTTTGTTTGCAATTTCAACCCCCCCTCAAGCTTGACCGTATTGCGGATGGTCAACCTGATGCACAAGAACCAATGGATCTTCAACAAGTAAATTTTGACGATTCACTTGATCTCTGTAGCAGGGATGAACTAACAGTGTCTACTGAAGACGTTGAATTAGCTGCTGCTCGATTTTTACTTACATTGAAGAAGTACCGACTTACTTGAGTCCGTCAGTGACATCATTAATGTAAGATGTCAAAGCATAGAGCATGCTGTACACCAAGAATTAGGAGGAAATGGTATTTCTCCCCCTCCCTGCTGTTTTCATACACCTGATCCCTTCTCTAATTTAAAAACAGAGTACCAACAAACAAAAGTCTACCGAGATCATTTTGGTCTGATTGTAAGTAACAATTAACCCTAATTATTATGAAGTGTTTGTGGTTATAAAAGAATTTTTTAAATGGACATGATGTAATGGTGAAGGGTGCAGTGGTAGTGATGCTGGCGGATACACAAGCAGCACATGCAATCGGTGGTATTAAACTTGGTGTAGGATTTGCTCTTCGGCGTTGTCGAGATTGTCTTGTTAACAGCAGAAACCATGTCCAGCAGGGTATAGTATTGTACATACATGCACGATCATGCTCATAATAATATTATTTTGTGTGAACAAGTCGACTGTAAGGTTTTGCACCTACTGTAGTGTCCCAGGTAAGCGCCTATATAATTATTATATGCACCACATTTCAGGGGTGAATATCATAGTCGGTAGACTCTATAAGTAGGGATGGCCCGGATATGCCATAATATTATATGTGATACATTACAAATACCCAAATATCTCAAAATAGGTTATTTTGTCAATTTTCTAAGTGTGAAAATCAGAATCTCCAGCAGATTGTGCATCTAACAAGACCAAGATCATTCATCAAAACAATTGTACACGTCAGAACCAGACGTTCAAAAAATAGGCCATTTGTCAATCTCTTCTTTCTTTCACTCTTTTTCATTATCAGGGCTAACTCAAGACTGCCTCCACCGCTCATCTTACTTTGAGTATAAATCCACTCAATTTTGTAGCGTGCAGTGCAGTGGCATGCTAGTTTGGTGTTATCTCAACAGTTACGTAATAGTGGGTGTGTACGACGCATAATTGAATGGGTGTGTCTAATACGCCATTTTGTGATATAATGTGTATGCTCGGAATATGTTGCCATGGTGAAGTCATGTGACAGCACCTGGCCCTATACCCACCCCCCCTTGGCGCTTGGCGCTAGGCAAGCTAGGTATAATTGCTAGCACGTGCAGCAGCGCGCTGGGCCGATCATGGATATAAAGGTTCAAGGCTCGAGGAGCGGTAAGGCGCTGCTACGCTGGATCGGTCATAGATATGAAGGAACAAGGCTCGAGCAGCGGTATTGAAACGTACTCAAAACGTAGTACAGATCATAAATTATGCCGGGTAGCTAGCTGCTACCAACAGTAAAACATAGAATTTGGTTTTCTCCCTAAGCTGAAGTCTCATCACTACTTGAGCCACCTAAGGTAGCCTTCTTTGTCATCCTGTTCATCGTCATCATAATTATTAATATTATTCTGAACGCAAGTTAATGAGGGGCGTGGCAAAGAATTTTGCGCACCTCCCATCTTCTGAAGTTGTGAGCAAACCATGTAAGATGGCATTGACAAATTACACTAAGTGCAATAAATAAGAACAGAAACAAGTATAAAAACAATTGAATAAACTTCAAGAATGAAGTAGGGATGGCAGGATCAAAAAGTACACGAACAAGAGATAATCACATCTACTATACATCCCTATGCTTTCTTTTTGAGGGGTGCAAAAATCGCCAGTAATAACTATGATGCGATTGAATCAAAACTGATAAACCGAACCATCGGGAACAACGTGCATGAATGTTAGCCTCGTCCCCAGCCTCCCCGATCTTTTTCAACGCACGCGAGAGAAAAGAGGGGGAGCCTGGGATCCAATGTCACGTGATGATCACGCGCGCACGCGCTGTTTAGACTGCGTGGGCGCTAGCGCGCGTTCAGTGACGTCATGCGGTGGGTCGCCCACGCGATTGCCATCGATCGCTCGCGCTAGCGCATGCGCATAGCGTTCGCATAGCGTTCGCTATACCGCGAAGTAGCCGGGAAAATGGCTCCCTGTCCTCGTGGTGTCTCATGTTGACAGAAGTAAAAAAGAATATTCCTTTAAGGGTTCTATTAGCTACTACATGATAGTGGACGAACGAAAAGAATCCGTACGCCACCGCGGCCAGTCTGGAGTCTGGGAGACGAGGTGTCCTTTCTATCACGGCAACACCAAGCTCTGCTATCGATGTATTCTTCATGTCTTTCCAAAGTCAGCGCACTACTGATCGTTTATCTGTGAGACGTTGGTGTCAGTCGTCGCCAAGAGGTAAATCCAAATTATAGCTAATTTACATAAATAATAATGATTATGACTCGGGACCGCTCCAGTATAGCATAGTATACAAAAATGTACGTACATGTAGACCGCCAAAATTCGGTTTCAAATTTAAACCATATTTCTACCCGCGCAACCGAAAATGGTTAGCCTGTGCAAAGCAGGCACGCAGTGTCCGGTCCTGAGAGGAATGGAGGATGGTGCTTGTGAAGTGAAGGCCAAGTTATACTCAGCTCTTTATAGTTATTTTAAGTTTAATGAATTTCGACCGGGCCAGCTGGAATCTCTTGTTCCTGTTTTGCATGGCAAAGATGTCTTCGTCCGTTTAGCCACTGGATCCGGTAAATCCCTATGCATGTTTCTAGCTCCTCTGGTATACAGTGAATCCGCAATGGCTGTTATCGTAAGTCCTTTGAATGGTTTGATGGATGAGCAGGTAAGTTATACTATTAAGTTTGGATAAGTTAATGCATGCGTTTATTAGGTTGGTCAGCTGACACGCATTGGAGTCAGTGCTGTGCGAGTGACAGCAAGCATGAGAGTAGATGATTTCGCTTCTGGAAAGTATCGTTTTGGTATGTGATGAAGTAAATTTTAGCGATTCATGCATGTTCATGGTTTGTTAGTTTTCATGTCCCCGGAGTTGTCGCTGTCGCTTCCAATGAACAAGTTCTTTTCGGCACAATATGTCAAGCGGAATCTTACATTGGTAGCCGTTGATGAGGCTCATTGTATAACAGACTGGTAAATTCATGTTCAGTGTTAATAGTACTTATGACGACTTTTATCTTATGTAATCAATCATAGGGGAGAGGATGAGTTTAGACCCATGTTTAACAAACTTGGGGATTTACAAGCACATACCCAAGTGCCGTTTATGGCTTTGACAGCTACAGCATCTGAGAGCTCAGCCAAAGCCGTATCAGAGTCACTTCACCTTCAAGACCCTGTGATCGTGTCCCATAGTTTAAATAGGCCCAATATATTTTTTTCTGTCGGCAAAATTTTAGGTCTTAAAGTGAGTCAATATACTCCATCACTGTATATGTTTATATAATTTTGTATTTCCCTCGTTTAGAAAGATCTGGGTTGTATTGCATCCAAACTAGCTGCAGATGATGCAAACAGCATCCCAAAGACCATTATATTTGTCCAGACAAAGACCATAGCTTGCAAGGTTTTTTCATTCCTAAAATCTGCATCCCTATCCCATCCTGAGCGTGTTGACATGTACCATGCCTCGCTAACTGAATCAAACAAGGCTGATGTTCGACGTATGTTTAGTGGTGGGCGTTCCTTGAGGTACTTAGTTGCCACAATAGCATTCGGCATGGTGAGTATTTTGTAATATACAAGGAACAAATAATTGCATTGAATAATATGTGGTAGGGGATGGATGTTCCCGATGTCACAATTGTGGTCGTGTATGGCGTGCCAAAAAACATGAGTCAACTTTATCAGGTTAATAGTATATGACCACAAAGTTCATATCTATTAATTTTATATTATCCCCTGTATTGTTATATTTTAGCTGTTTGGACGAGCTGGCAGAGGAGGGGACAATGCAATAGCTCATCTTTTTTATAGTGCACGCCAAAAGGTGGTTGATTCAGATATTAAAGAGTTTTACACCAATAAGGAGAATTGTTTGCGAAGGACCATTTTGTGGTCAATTGGTGATTCATCTCCCATAGAGACCACCATTGTTGGTTGTTGCAGGCATTGTGATGCCAGTATGAAATCATTTGAGTCCCATGCTCCCAAACTGGTAATCTACCATGCATATCAAATCAGCAAAAAGAGACGTGTTGCAGCATGGAATGTGACAGAGTCACTCGAAAAAAACTTAAAAGATAGACTATTACAGGAAAGATGTAGGTACATTCAAGACCACCCTGCCTTCTTATTTCTTGGAGAAGAGGCTGTGTGCCCGAATTGTGTCATAGAGGATATTTGTACAGAGAGTAGATTTATCAAGACTAAGGAAGATATGAGTAGTATTTATGGTATACGTTCTGAGCTAAGTGATAAATTCTTGAACGTTATATTAGATGTCTTGTCCAGTAGTCCTGCCTCTAGCAAAAGGCGGAGGAAGCAGTAAATATTTTTTTTGTGATTGTGAAATGTATTGGTTTGTTATCAAATAAAATGTGTAATGGAGCGGTTCCTATATTATATCAAATAATTCATAATCTAAGTCAATGCTATCGTTTCCCCTTCCATCGCTACATGTAGCAGAGTGCATGTCCTCATCAGGTGGATCTGGACCGTTGGAAGATACCGTCGTCCGATAGAGAGTCTCCTTCCACCAGCTGCTACAGAGTTTTTTGTAGCCACCGCTAGTGGGGTCTTCAAATGGAGGAGACGAGTGGTTCTCAATCAAAGAAGTCACTTTATTTTCTCGTAGGTAAGTGACCATTTTCATAACGTCAGAGCTTGCATCACTGAATGTATGGGAAGTTGTTAGTGGACTAACACCCATTATCTTGTCTGCCTTTTTTGCAGCATCCATAAGGAAGAGCGCACTTAAAGAGACATCTTCGACGTGCTTGTCTGTCAGATTACCACCAGCTGAACGCAGTGTTTGTTTAACAACCCTACAAAAGAGTAAGTCGTTACATAGGTTAAAGCTGTATACATGGACATGGCTTACAACTCACAGATTGTAATGTTCAATCAGTTGGTCAACTGGTTTGCATCTACCTGGCTTCCCTGGAACATTCACGGTCCTATTATGAATTGCAATATAGGCAATATGTTTGGGGAAAATGGCTGTGAGATTTGCTATCAAGTGAATAGCCTCAGATGCATAGTTGGTACAGCCCGTTGCGAGGAAGCGTGGCAACCACCACTTCCAGTGGCGTATGATATTAGGACCATTCTCCCATCTAATGGCATGTCGGAGATCAACATATGAATAAGCCACATGAAGGAATGACTTATGCATCTGCTGGATAGGATCTGAGGATGAACTGGGTGAGAGTAGCTTGTGAACCAATGTTTGAGTCTGTTGTTGAAGCCAGTCAAGTGTACAGGGATGGGGTATGGTGTCCGATGGATCAGTGATATTGAAGTAGTCCATGATAGCATTGGTTAGGTGAGCTTGAAAAGTGTGCATAAGAAACTCGTCACCGATGTTGAATACTTTGACCTTCTGGTCAACTTGTAGACGATGAATTATGCACCGCAGACTGCTTAGTGAGCCATGCTGGGATGGTATTCCCCAAAAGATTGAAAAAACTACTCTAAGGCACTCCCATAAGAAGTGGAAGTCTCCTATTGAATTGAAGAGAGAGAGAGAGGGGGAGAGAGAGAGAGAGAGAGAGAGAGAGAGAGAGAGAGAGAGAGAGAGAGAGAGAGAGAGAGAGAGAGGGAGGGAGGGAGGGAGAGGGAGGGGAGGAAAAGGAGAGAGAGGTGTAATGAATAATAGCCTTGATAGGAGCATGTTTGTGTGTGTGATATGATAACCTGGTACTTCATGTGCCCATGAAAGAGTATCTGTTTTATGTTTTTCACTCTGTCGCCATAGCTTACTGCTTCTAACATTTTTACATGTGAGCTGGTCTCCCACAACAACCTGTGTGAATTTGCAACTGTAACAGCTACCGTGGGTTTGCAATAGGGCTAACCTGTGGTTCTCCGCATAGTTTACCATCTTCAACTAATTTAGTTAGTATTTCTATTGTTTCACTGATATATTTTTCATCTCTGAAAAGGATCTTCATTGGAGTCACTTCTGTTTTGACCACAGGATGAAGGGGTGTCTCGTCAGGAACAAACTTCTTCAGATCACTGAAGGCGCTGAAGTTGGTGACCAAAAACCTCATCATGTAGCTAGTAGCACGTGCACCCATCTCTTCTGCATCAGATTCACTCAACATGAAATCAGAAATAGTAAGTGACTCCATGCTCCTCTGGGGCCTATCATCGGACCAATCAAATTGCTCCTGTGGGGTGTATCTGATATTGACTGCAAGCCTTGAAGTAATATTCAGCATGTGTGTGTGTCGGTCTGTAGTGAGGTATATGACGTACACCCAAGTAAAAAAAAAAGTGATTGTATTTTTTACCTTCTCGCTCATGCCTTATCCTTTGTTGTATGTTAACATTGTCATAGACCCATATGTGATGCCCACTTTGTATGAGCTCTTGGTACCGTGCCTCAAGTGTGAGTTGCCTTAGATACTTCCAAGCACAACTATATGACACACACACTCCCCCATGGTTCAGTGCAGTTATAGCCTGGAATGTAATAATAATATTATTATTGAGTACAGCATAGTACTCACAGATGTGCATCAAATGGAATCTTATGTACATGTAGCTAGTGACTGTGTAAGCCTATGATATTATTCAAGTAACATACATGTATACCTGCTTGCTGGTAGCCCTAGCAAGTAGCATAAAGCTAGTCATGAGCTGTACTCCTAGTACCTTCCTGGAATTGCATTTCATCAGTGTGCTTAAGCATGTAATGATGTGTGCTTGTTTGATAGGGTCGTCGTCTACTGAAGAATTACCCAGGCATTCAAGGAGTGCGAGGACACCAGGACAGTGCTGTCTGAACTCAGCAATGATGTTATCAACCGAGAACATGTCAAAATGACCAACTGTATCTGGACCATGGTATGTGGAATGGCTAGAAATCGTCAGAGCTCCCATCTGTGCCTTTAGATTGTGTGGGGAGTGCGTGTGATGTTCCTGCTCTAGCTGACGGATGCGTGCTTCAAGATGCTGTACACGAGCCTCAAGTTCTTGAATCCGCTCAACTAGCTTGGCATTGAGAGCTTTTTGTCGTGTAAGGTCATCAGGTTGCTGCTCTTCACTCATGACTTCTTCAATGCCAACCACATGGACTGCTTTACTCTTGCCAACATTGACTCGTGTTGACACTGGAAATGCACTGTTCACTATTTCAGAAACTATCCTGGAATTGAACTTCGTTGATGGAAATTGTGTTGCTAAAGACTGGTGGATGGTTTGGAACTTGATACGTTTCTCTGCTGGACTACCCGAAGACACTTCTCGAAATCGCTTTCGTAACCACGTCACTTCTTGTGTGTAGTCCATTGCAAATAGTGTCTATAAATAGATTTGATTAGTTATGTAATGCTGTTCTCATTTCATGCCATGCCATGCCATGCCATGCCATGTACATGTGACACACACTCTCTCTACTGTGTTGATATTAATTTTTTCTTATTCATATTTAAAAACCTTCATCAACAACTTACGAGTAATACGAAGAGCATACAAAAATTATATAAAAATTTACAATGTAAACAGAGCTTATTTTAATATCGTACTGTTCAAGGGGAGAATCAAGGCGCTTGTTCTGGGGCTATACCGATCGCAGATGGCAAGTCCAGGAAGATCAGCAGACAGAGGTAGCGATGTGATTATGTTTGAGGTGAGATCTTCAACGATCGGTAGACGATCAGTGTTCTAGGCGAGCTCCTTGCAACGATCGGTGAACGTTCACAGACTGACCTGTACTGTGTGTGCAAAAACGTGGGCAGGATGATGCCTGTACACTTTCCCTGCCCACGCGCAATTTTCACGATCCGCCACCCTTCCTACCCTAGTATATGGGCCTACGTCACGCACGTGACATTGGATCCCAGGCTCCCCCTCTTTTCTCTCGCGTGCGTTGAAAAAGATCGGGGAGGCTGGGGACGAGGCTACATGAATGTCTCCCACATACTCATAGTTGCCAACCGTCCCGTTTTGACCGGGACAGTCCCGATATTTGGCCTCCTGTCCCGGTCATGTCCCAGTAGAGCAGTCCAGACTGGGGGTGTGGCACATGAGATGAGATCAAACTGCCAAAGGAGCTGCTAGTGTGCAAGTGTCCCAAAGAGCTTCAAAGTAACTCTAGGACTACTAATTTCATGACAATACTCATCCACACTCCATACCATACCATACCATACCTTTTTAGTCTTGTACATTGCTGCATTCTTCACTGTTCAGTTCTGTCTCAACATTATTGATTATACAATGGTAGTGGGTGCGGTTTAAATGATGGGTGTGGTTTAAATGGTGGGTGTGGTCAAATGTCCCGGTTTCCATTTTCAAAAACTTGGCAACTATGCATACTGCACTCAACAAACACGTCAACCATGATTAATAGGTGCACAATAGTCGAGAAAAGCAAGCTTTTCTCGTTTATCATGATCAAAGAATACCCACATTGATAGCAACGACCTTTAAAGTTGGCTGCTATAATAAATGTGCATTCGTGTACTTTTTGATCCTGCCATCCCTACTTCATTCTTTAATTTTATTCAATTGTTTTTATACTTGTTATATTATAGCAGCATCTATATTATATATATACAAGAATATATAAATAGGGGGAGCGTTGCCAGAAATGCCCTATGGAGCAGCGGACATCCATATGTTTGCATTATATAAGCCCTTGTAATTACTAATTACAAGCGTACAAGAAGTCATGAATATCATTACAAATTTCACGATCAACAAAAATTAACTTATTTATTATTATAATCAGGCCTTTGTAGGCTCCTACAATTTAAAATAGCTAGATAGTACCTTCAGTTGCCGTTTGTGATAAAATAATGTAGCCCACAGCAGATCAGTGCAGTTCAACAATGATATTTGACACTTGACGGCTAAATCTAGCTACTGATGGATGATAACTACACTTGTACCATGGTTGTAAATTCTGACCAATGAGATCTCTCCATATGAGGTTGATAAATCACTTATCAAACCTTGTAATTTATGTACAAGGTTGATACCTAACTATCCCTGAGGTGCTATTAGCATCATGCATCATTCACAATAGTGTCATAATAATACTACATAGCAGCAATAATATTATATGAAATGTAATGATAAAAATAAGTGTAGGTGTGAAGGCAAATACCGAGACTAAGTGTACACTATGATGTGTGTACGTGTACATATAAGTTGCAATAGTAGCTATGGCGTCGGCATGACATAACAGTTAATGGTGAACGATGAACACCCACTGAAGTGGAGAGCAGGGACACATGAAGAAGATGAAGTAGCTGGAGTGACTGGAACAAACACGTTGTTGACTGAAACCTCTGAATGAGAAGAAGCTTCTGAAACAGCTACAGTTGCAGGTTGAATGGCCGAGGGTTCACTAGTACGTGGTTTCTTCTTTGGTAGTAATTCACAACTCTCACCATTTGTAGCAGCATTGAGGATTCGTGATACACTCTATTTCTGCTTATCACTGATCCTCTTGTACGTCCGTACACCATCGAGACTACGATGACCTGTACGGTCCATAATAAGCTGTTCATCAACTCCAGATTGGAACAGGCGTGTTGCCATAGTAACACGGAGGGAATGGTTGGTTTTATAGCTGTTGATTCCACCAGCTTGACATACACGACTAACAATCTTGGCGAGAGTGTTGTGTCCAACTGCTGTTTTCGCGTACCACACCTTCCCCTTTGGTTTCTTTAGTGGCGTGAGATAAAATGCTGTTTCCTCTGTTTCAGGACGATGATCTAGATATTTTTTGTACATGTGTACTAAACATCTCTCTGGATTTGTTTCGTTAGCATGATGGATCACCTGTTTAGGCTTAACCTTTTGATCAGCCAACCCACCAGAATTCTTTTTTGAACAGTTCTCGTGGTACACTAAGTATGCTGTGTCATCCTTCGGCTCTACAAGTTCGAATTGGTTCAGTTGGAGACTCTGGTGTTCCTGACCACTTCGAAGTGCAAAACTCATGCCACATAGGAAAACCATAGTGTCCAATAGAGTTTGAGGAGAGTGATCTCCCAACAAATCCTGCTCCCAAAGTTGATTTTCCTCTTCAATTGTAAGTGGCTCAGTTTGTTTTGAAGTGACTCCATGACCAATTGAGCGTAACCGCTTCATCTCTCCATCCAGGGTCTTGCGGAATGAAGCAAAAGAGCTATCTTGGAAGAAATTGATGCTGGATCTGTGCTCACGAACGTATCACATTAAACCACAGCAAATCGAATACAACATATTAGGTGGATAGCACTCTCCATCACTTCTCCTAGCTTCAACAACAAATTTACTGAGCCAGTAGTCAAGGTCACGATTATTTGCTAAGAGGAAATGAATTGGCCACTCACTATACTTTCCTGGAAAATATTTCTGCCGGTGGACACTCCATTCCTTCCAAATTTTCACAGCCCAGTTGGTATTTCGTTGTGTGTTTTTTGGGACAGAGTTAATTTTAGTTTCTTGAACTTGTCCATCGCTTTTTATGGCGAAATGACTGCCACTGGATGCTGGAGGTCCATTGCTGCAACTAGTAGAAGGCTCAGCTTCGAGTATGCGTGCGCACTCGACATGGGCGGGGGTGTTGAACGAACCGGAAAAGGTGGGGTCGACTTTTAAGGTCAAAGTCTCCGCTTAGTTGAGAGAGAAGGCGGTCAAGTTCAGCGTCAACGAAATGCTCCATCTTACGTACTCGTTCTTCACAAAGCCGAGTCAAAACTAGGTAGGGTTGTTGCTAAGCGTTTCCAACGCGGCACTTTCTATCGCTATTGTGATTGGACAATTGAAGTCACGCGCAACCATGGTACAAGTTGGTTATATCACTCGGTGTCGGTCTCTACATGATTTACACAGCCTCGGGCCTTCGGCCCTCGGTTGTGTAAATAACGTAGAGACCTCCACCTCGTGATATAACCTATACTAAAGTAGCCTAATTTCAACTATTTTCAATCTAAATAGTCGAAAGAGACTTGATCTTGACACTCGCAGCAGTCCTGTCCACGATTCAGGGCCTCAGCTGTAGACCAGTTCAAAGGTCGTGACATCACTAACTGCCGAGTCAGCAAAAATTCTGCAATATTGCTGAACTTTGCCCTTGCAAAGTAAAATTTTAAAATGGCAATGAAGTGAGATTTAGGCTAGATCTATGAGGTTTCATAGCTAAATAAGTAGTCTAGATGATCGGAAGTCGGAATTTTAGGCTACTAGTGATGCAAAATCATGCAAGTTTACAGGCACTTCAGCAAAAATGTATTGCTGTCTATGGACGAGTTGATCAAGTATGTTTGCTAAAATAGTAAATTCTGTGCATGCAGTATGGATAGTCGTAAATCATCAGGAGCTTCCTTTTATTGTATCAAAGTCTAGATGATTGGAAGTTGGGTAGTTTGTTGTTTTGGTTTATCCCCATAGAGAATGTACACATCCAATTAAACGAATTATGAAACATTTTCGCTATTCCAACTATGGGATGGCCGCGTATTTCTGGCAATGAGAGAGTATTAAACCGCATACATGCCGTGTGTAACGGCTGTTCGTATGGTTCATTACCTTTGTAATGATATTCATTTGTGGAGGTCACTCTGGAATGTACTAGCACCTAGTCCTAGTCGGCACAGCCACTGTATACGAAGCCCGTTGCTATGGGCGGTAATTAGAATTCTCTACCTAGATACAGCTAGATTCATCGATCTACTGTACGTTCGCTCACCTTTTTAGCATGTTGGGCATCTAAGAACAATCGGCTGTCGTTGTCAACAACGAATTTGAACTCTTGCTCGATCTTTACGTTTATTTCGAACGGCTCCGCCCAGCTCCATTTAATTGATTTCCGGATCACGCGTAGTATGCGGAAATGCCATACGAGTGCGTAGCAACGCCTTTAGACCGTAATTTCTTGATTATTGGGGGTGTGGCGCGATCACAAACAAAGCGCTGTATCTCCACAACAAAGCGCGCGATCGGCCTAAGATTTGAACGCGGGTTAGCTCTATGCTAGAGCTTATCAACCATGCATCAAACTCAATTTTCTGAAAAAATCCCATACGGAGGGTTTTCCCAAATCCGGTCACATATTATATTAAAAATATTAATCATGCTTATATGATTTATTGACATGTAGCCAGTCAAATATGGAACCTATCTATCTACTTGCCCTTGATGATAGGTGATAAAGTTCCCAATGACGATGATGAATGGGAGTGTTACCTTCATCTACTGGATGTGCTTACAGTTTGTATGGCTCGGTAGATTTAGTGCAGTATTTAGAGGCTCTAATTGAGATATACCTTACCTCTTTTTGAAGCTGTTATCCACTTGCTAGCATCATCCCCAAACAACACTACATGGTGCATTTTCCATCCCAAATCTTAGCGTGAGTCAGTATAGCTACTATATAATTTTAAATAATAATTTTCTCTTTCATGATCAAGTAGTTTAGGACCTCTCACAAGCTCTTGGTGCATGAGAATGGAAGCCAAGAATAGCTACTTCAAAAGAATTGCTTAACTTGGAAACTTTAAAAATATTGCCCTTAATGTAGCAAGACGACACCAAAAACTTGTTTGTGCGTATTTGAATGACAAAAAAATTCTTTGGAGGATTGGTATCAAAATTATCAAGTAAGTTAGTTATAATAATAATTATGCTGTACTATAATTAATTTGATCCCTACAAATTTATGAAGATGAATCTGAAACACCCCTTTCTTCGGTAGATGACCATACACAGGAAGCAGTACTCACTCATATTCCTATACTGAATACACAGGAACATTTAATTAGCAGGTATTTAAATTGATTACGAGTAATTCATTAAGTTGAATGACACAATATTCTTTGTAGATGTGACTGGATAGAGTGGAGAGGAACTAAGTACTATCGGGGGGATTACATTCTATGCGGATATCAAGAAAATGATTTACCACTGTTTGGTAAAGTGTTTGACATTCTTTTAATTAAAGATGAAGCCTTCCTTCATGTGTCACTTTATACGACAAAAGGAACTGATGCACATTATCATAGCTATATTATTGCTCCTTTCCATGGTCATAAACTTATATATGTTAGAGAAGGCAATGAATATCTTGCAAGCTTACATCCCATGAAATCACATTCACCACACTGGGAATTGAATATATTGTCACTAAATGTTTTGTAATTACAATGATGGAAATTAATTCTCCCCAATAATTGTGTTAATTTAACACAACAAAATATAATAATGAAAGTGTATAATATAGGGATAGCAGAACATTGTGGATATAACATGTTTCATTTAATTAAACAAAGAATCACTCACAATTATGGAAATTAATTCTCCCGAATAATTGAAGGCCTCAGAGTCAAAGTGGTCTAACCTACAAGGACCTCCATATCCAAAATAACCATTTAAATTTACATGTATACTATAAAATGCACGCTAATCATAAAGCCACACCAATCCTTGTATGTACCCATGGATGCCCTAGAAATGTTCTGACTTCTTGAAGAAACCACAAGAATGTGAGTAAAGTATTCATAATCTTTGAAGTGTGGGTAGAATAGAATAACAATATCATTAGCAGTATTGTAGGCAGAATAGAACAACAATATTAGCAGTACTGCAGGCAGAATAGTACATCAGCAGCATGGTAAAACATGGGTGGTATAGTGTTTAGTCCGTATCACTGTCCTGATCACTTTGCTCACTATTCTCAGACTCACTGTGCTCATCTTCACTATCCTCAGTGCCGCCTCCACTGAGTAGATCCCGGTAAAATGCATGATGGATAGGAGGTACAAATTCTAGCAGATCCATGAGATCCTTCTTCTTGGCTGCCTTGATCGGTCGTGGACGGCTGTGAAGCTCTGTTGGTAGAATGCGACCCATGTCCGGTGGTCTACCTTTCGTTTTTCCCTTAAGATCAACGACCTTCCATTCTTCCAGTGTATTGTGTGAATAACGGAATCTGAACTGCAGTGGTTTGTCTTTAGACACTCTGATCCATCGAATCTGAAGCCAATCGACTTTCTGTTTCTTTGTGGTGACTTTGCAATTTACAAACGCCTCGGGCAAGCCGCGAAGTGATACAAAATCATTCCGAGCCATATCTGTAACAGTGAAGGGATTTTTTCGTCGGCAATTTCTGATCAGATCAGACCAATCAGTAGGAACATACAAGTGACTTGCTCTACGTCTGGCAGTTTCAATGGAGCCAAAATCCCTGTCGTTAGGTAAGTAAGAGTGTCCTACAACCATGAACTTCTGATCGATCGTAGTAAAACTGTACTGGTCACTGGCGACCATGTGCAGCCACAGTGCTAGCAAGTAAATATTACGATTTTGGCCGCCACAGGAATCACTGAAGGTGATGAGGTGAGTTTCGGTTGGCTTGGTGACTTGTATGTGTTTCAGGATACACGAGCCGATCTCACTCGACCCTCGTGAGGCTGTGCCCTCATGCCAGACGTACATGTACCCCTTGCATGACCTGCAGTCATGCACCCCAAGATTATAAGTCCAGAGTTGGCGTTTGTAAAAAACGACGTTGGTCGTCAAAACGGGGGTGGGTAGAGACTGCTGCAAGTCAAAGGTCACCATCATGACATTCGGGTCGCACTTCGAAACACCTGCGTCCTCCTTGAGTTGATGGTGGGCACGCTCTGCTTTACAAAGGTGCAATTCCCATTCCCCTTTTAGTTGGGCAAGAGTAGCTTCATCCTGTTCTGCATCGGTCTGAACTTTGTATGAGTCACACTCCTTGCAAGTATCCGATTTCGGCCTGTGTGAGGACCACATAAAGTAAAATGGGAAAGGGGACACAATATGAGAGGAGAGAAAGGCTTAGATGTGGGGGAGAGCGGAGGGTGTTAGGAAGAATAGGGAGAGAGAGAGACACACACACACACACTCTCACACACACACACAGAGGTAAGTGGGGAAACTGAGATGGAAGGGGAAGATCTATTTTAATGGTAAGTTTGTATGTATAGTACCTTCCGAAGGAAAGATTGAAGTCCTCGTTAAAAACTTTCCTATATATCCCTTCACTGACTGGAGATTTCTCCTCAGTAGAACAGACATCCTTGTATAGAATATACATCTTTGTGATTGACAGATCTGGATTTAGATACTGCCGGACAGGGTTGTCAGCTCTTGAATAGTGGCTTTGGTACTTCAGAAATGACTGTATGTGTTCTTTTACGAATGCTATGTCGGCATCACTTGTCTTGTTTGCTGGTGTGTGTCTGCCCCTCCGATCTCCCTGTGGAGAACCATAGTTATCTGCGGAAGCTTTCAAAGCACGGGTGAGTCGACCATTTGACACTGCGTGTGTCCTCAAAAACGCTGTCTTGCACACACGAACATCTCGTCTACCGTCATTCATGTAGTATACACGGGTGTTTGAACGCCTTGACGAAGACCCTTTAGATGTATACCGTCGGGAAATCTCAAGCACTTTTACACACCCACAAATATACGCGTTCTGAACGTTGAAGTCAGATGACCTCCAAAATCCATCAAACAGTCGTCTTTGCTCCTCAGACACCTTCTCAAAACAGCGTAGAGCACATCCACACGGTGTGTTGTCGAATTGTTTTGCAGGATCCTACATGTAAAATAAAATGGATATCATGTTAGCTTGAAAAAGGAGGGAGAGAGGGAGAGTGAGAGAGAGAGAGAGAGAGAGAGAGAGAGAGAGAGAGAGAGAGAGAGAGAGAGAGAGAGAGAGAGAGAGTAGAGAGGCAAAAAGGACGACAAAGAGGTCAGCGATATAAAAGCATGCCTAGTGCTGAAAGGCACCTATGGTAATGTGGCTGACACCACTTTATTTACACGTAAAGCATACCTCTTTCTTCTTCTTTGTAGTGTAGCCCTTCCCCGAATTACACCGCGTCTTTCTCTGAGTCTTCTTCCACTCACTCACCCGCCTTACTCTCTTTCTGGTTCTTAATATGCGTGGTGTATCAGAATCGCGATCAGTATCGTGATCAGTATCAGCAGTTGTTGCTCCAGCAGAGGCAGACGTCGAGGCTTCAGCCATGGCTAACTAACTCAGATCAGAAGTAGAACGCACATGCGCTTGGCCCGATGACATCATTTATTTAACATTTCATTGGTCGATTTTTGGTTAGACCACTTTAGCGCTAAAGAATTATTGCATTTCCCGTGACCCTTGGAATGGGCGGGTCACAACGTCAACGTCATTAATGCGTTGAAGTTCTCACTTCCGGTATACTCTGCACTGGTCAATTGCAAGTGCATGAGCATTAAAACTGCATTTTGGCCAGTGTGTGGGTAAGACCACTTTGACTCTGAGCCCTTCAATTATGTGTTAATTTAACATAACTATAAATAATAATGAAAGTGTATGTAGGGATAGTAGAACATTGTTGATATAACGTTTCATTTAAGGTACCATTTAATTGCGTGGGCGTGAGCGTCAGGAATGGCTAATTCAATTAGTGAATCGTGAAGGGGCGTGGCCGAAGAGGCCATACGAGTGCTTTTGGTCGAAGGTGGGCGTGTCCAGAATTGGCCAGGGATGATTATGCGCATGTAATTAGCGACCGGAAGTGGCCCCTGAAGAAAAGGCCGGTAATTGCCCACATCAAAGCAAGATCAAAGCATTCTTGCTTAACTATTAACCGCAACGACATTACACACTAAGTAGAAAAAAAAAAAGAAATTAAATAATGTAATTCACCGGGGAGATTGGGAGCACTTGGGGAGATAATTTTTACATGGCACGCAGAATGGGTCGAAACTAAAAAATTGATGGCGGGAAATTTTGATTCACACCTTAGAATTAGAGATATAGCACTTTAAAGTTCCCATATGTTTGTATAGGAAGCCATGTTTGCCCATAAAAAAAATTACGGGTGCGCGGGGTACGTTGACGACCCTTTACCAAACACTGTGTATATTGCTATTTTGATGCTTGCTTGCATTGTATGGCTCTACTATGCATCCAGCTCAACTGTGTGGTGGTTTTCGGACCATTTTTTTTTCTGCTTAGTGTGTGGTCCCCTTGAAAAAAAAAAAAAAAAAAAAAAAGCTAATTAGGCCTAATTAAGCATGTGGGCGTGTTCCTGGCACTGTGTGGAGTGTGTGCGTGTGCGTTAATGCAGGTTTTATTGCTTCCGATTGGGCGTGGCTTCACAGACCAGTGCTTGGACATCGGGGCCGGGGACTTGGCTGCGGCGATAGGTGGGCGTGTCCCGGATGCGGTGGTGACCTTTGAACCCGTCCAGGAGGCTTTGAGGGCGTGGCAGGAGGTCAAAGGTGAGGCCATGTCTGTTAATGAGGCACTGTACGGCGGTGCGATCGAGGGGCCTGTACGGCCGGACGGAAGCTGACGGTGGTTTGAAGCGGATGTGGTTGCGATGACGTGTTGTTACTCCGCGCCCACACAGGAAATGAGGTGAGCTCTTGTGTGGGCGGTGTGGCAGAACGGCCTCCAAGTGTTTGTGTGTGTTTTGGCCTTGAGGAAGCTGTGTGTTTTAATTGGGATTGATTGTGGGCTTCCGGTGGACATCCGGTGGTTAGTAGGCACTTGATTGAGAATGGTGGTCCTTGGGGAACAGGGTGGGGCTGTTTTGGGCGTGGCCTGGCCCCTCCCTTCCGGCTCGGCTTCCGGTCCATGGAGGATATTAAATGAACACTTCCGGCTCTAGCAGCCACACCCCTGAGACCTGTGCAATTAAAAGGGCGTGGTTACACAACATGCACCTCACTAATGACTTTGATGTGGTGTAGGTGTCATATCCCCCACCTCACGCCCACGCAATTTAATGGTACCTTAAAACTTATCTACTGTACACAGTATATGGCATAGTAAAAAGCTTAATTTAACAAAGAATCACTCATAATAATGGAAATTAATTCCCCCGAATAGTTATGTATTAATTTGACATAAAAATAATGAAAGTGTATGTAGGGATAGCAGAACGTTGATATAACATACTTCATTTAATTTAACAAAGAATCACTGACAATGATGGAAATTAATTCTCCTGAGTAATCATTTATTTTAACACACAATAATTTAATATAATCAACATAATATTATGTTAGCATGATTAATATTGCTAATTTAACAAATTCCACAAGAAAATGACATAATACTAACTCGTAATAGCATTCCTATGTCACAATAACAGTATGTAATTTTAACTAATTTTATTTTGACAAATTGTATAGTTATAGCAACTTTAAGTTATTGTATTAATGTATGATTTGCTGTTATGATGTCACAGATTAGTATAACATTCTGTTATATGAACAAATTTTGTTATTTTGACAATCATTTTTACACTGTAGCAAGTGCTATAATATTGTGTGCATTATGATAAAATAAATATACATGTACCAACATACCCCTTGCATGCCTTGCACTACTTACCAAGTCTTATCGTTATTGAAGACCAGCGGTTAGATGATCTGCTGGTAACTGAGTTATCATAGATAGGTGATAACAGGGGAGTATGTGGGAAAAAGGGAGAGAGAGGGATGGGTAAAGGTAACAATATACAGTGCTTCAAGGTAAAAGCAAATTTTTTGATTTTGAGCTTAAATGGTTGTAAAGATGGTTCTGTTTAATATTATCGGATGAAATCTGGTTTACACTTACTACAACCATATTGAAATTTACAGCTGGATTTATGATATGTAATTTTGATTAATTTCGCTTCAATGGCTTCACAAGCGGTTCCGCTTTGAGAAATACTTTTGGCATAGAAAAAGCTTATTTTGAGTTAAGAAACTGCACTTTTTCCTCTGATGTGGCACCATATGAAGTTACTTGGACACAAGTTTGAAGGCTAAGGGAAGTATGGTTTGTCGGATATCATTAAAAATGTCATTTCAGAGTGTCAAAAACTTGGCATTTTATTTAAAAAGTATTTTGAGTTAAGAAAATCCACTTGAGCCTCTCAATGTACTTGTATTAGAGTCACATTCCCAAATTTGAAGATTCAACTCCAAAGTACTCTTGAGATATTGCCACTTTTGTCCAAGATTTGTGATCAAAAACTGCCTGAACTTGTGCGGCTTCTCTATTAGCTATATATGGGGATAATGAGTTGTGCATGTAAGGTAAGGGGTGCATAGGCAGTGGGGGGGCAAACCAAACCACTCACTTTATATATTATGACGTGTATGCATGTATAAAGTGAGTGGTTTGCCGCCTGCTCTACCACCCTACCCCCCCCCCCCCCCCCCCCACCTTGAAAGAGCATCATTGATCGTGTATGTTAATTGTATGCACCTTCAAACATATGACATTGTACACTACTAATGCACTTATACTATAGCTTCGGAAGTGGTGCCAGCAACTGTTGTGTATCATTCTGATCTTAAAAGTCAATTTCCTGAACTACCAATACAGCGCACAAGGTAATAGACAAAACTGCTCACATAATCAATATTATGAAACTCTGTTTGAGTGTGTATAATATTTTTATTGCCTCACATACTTATATAAATTAAATTAAATGTGGCAGTCCCATGTAGAAAATGAACATTATTCTGTTTTTAATTAGCTTAATTCAATTAGCTCTCCTAATATTATGCCTTTGACAGTTGAAGCTAGAAGTTGCCTCACCCCTAGCAGATAGATTGAAGTTACTAAAGCCTAAAGTTGAGCTTTCTGGGAGGTTCCACAGCGGAGTTACAATCATGTAAAGTAGAAATAGTGGCCAAAATGTGATAGGAATAATGTTCGTTTTCTACACGGGAATGCCACTAATATAGATGGCAATGGATCGAAATCTTGGGTACAAGGTACAAACCTGGTGGCACTAGTTCTCTCAGTGGAGGAAGATTATAATTTTTGGTCTCATTTCAGATATTGTGTTCAGTGTTGATGATTATTATTGTGTATGAAGAATTAAACACTGATTGTTTCAATTTACACCTTCATATGCATATAAAGTAATCCATGACAGGGAGCCTTCATTTGTTTTAGTCAAGCAATGTGGTTTGGCAGATCATTCTGTTCTAGGTTTGTACAAAAAAGGAAATAAAATGTTGTATTATTTGTATCGTGTCCTGTAAATGTCAATAAAAAAATTGTTCTCTTGCTACAGCTTGTATGACATTGTAATAATATTATGTGTGCACAAGTACCGAGAATCAATATTGTGTGTGCAGCACACCAATTTTAAATGTGCTGAGCACACAAATTATGATTAATGTGTGCACAGCACACTAATGTGGTTTCACACAAGCGGTGTGCTATCTGTTTTGTGTGCTGTGCACACACATATTCTTACAGTGTAGCATAGAGTTGACACTAATATCCGTTCATCCTGGATATTCAGGGTGTAACCTGCTAGTGATGCTACTTCAGTTACTTTTTGCCACAGCTTATGTTTCCCTTGTCTGTCAGTACACAAGCATGCTGCAGAAGATCCCTGCTCATCATTACTGTCAATAAAGTAATTGTTAATGTTGACCATCCATTCCTGCTGAAAATAGGCGAAATGCTTCCCCTTTACGCACTCTTTATACGTATCTATAAAAGATAGAATCATACCCATGATGCATGCTATCAGATGCTATCTGATGGCTGGGTTTTCACGATGGCGTATCGCATAAAGAAACTTACGTCAAGGCTCTGATAATTCCAAATGTAACCCAGCTCGTAGTCAATCGAGAGCAGTTTCAACCACTGTACTGTAGTCACGCTTCTCTAAGTCATCGATCATTCCTTTGCGTTGCTTGACTGTGAAGGGAGCCTTGGTTTTCTTGGCTTTCTTTATCCATGGACGGCGCAGCTACACAATAGGTGTGGCCAATGCAGTCGCTTCGTGGGTCGCGGACAGTGCTATAGCGCTAGCTAGCTAGCTAGCGGCGCCCACGCACACGTGGAATGCATACATTGGTCTGCGTCATGGATCTCTATTATTAGTAACACGACTACCGTGGGAAAAATTTGAAGTTTCGATTATCTGCGTGGGTGCTTCACGTTCCTTCCCTTCCTCTCCTCTTCATTATTTATCATGCGCTCCTAGACAGTTAAGATTTATTATCACCCATAGGTGTCCTTATCAAAGCATTTCAGTCCATTCTGAAGGATACGGAATTTGACCTACCTACACCACCAGCTGTTGCAGCAAGAAAGGGTGCAGAGTGTGTGCTGACTTGGTGCACTAAAAATGAAGATAGTGTGGAAGCATTTGCTGGGCAACTAGTGGCTACTTTGGAGGGGTGCTTCACAGAGTGTAAAAGAGAAACCTTGGGAGCACTATTATACACTTAGAGCCACTAAAGAGTTTGGCGATAACTTGGCCTCCTTTTTGAAAAATTTTGTGGTGCAGCACCTTCACGGACCCTATACCGCACATAACCGACATCGTATTTAACCACCTTATCAAAGAACATTATACCACAACTTCAGAGCCTACCCCAGACCCATGTACATCAACACTAGATTATAACAAGCCACTTACACAGATACTTCCACCATCACCATGCAATTTATTGTGGTGGAAGTACTTGTGAAAGTGGCTTGTCAGTCGACGACAGTCACAGACTGAAGACACAAAGCTGTCTCCATGCTACTTATCCTGATGGAAGTATCTGTGAATGTGGCTTGTCGGTCCACGACAGCCACAGACTGAAGGCACAGAGCTACCTCCATGCTACTTATCTCAGTGGAAGTATCTATGAAAGTGGCTTGCCGGTCCACGACAGCCACAGACTGAAGGCACAGAGTTACCTCCATACTACTTATTCCAGTGGAAGTATCTGTGTAAGTGGCTTGTTGGTCCACACAGGTACAGACTGCAGCCACAGAGCCATCACCATGCTACTTATCCTAGTGGAAGTACCTGTGAAAGTGGCTTGACAGTCCACAACAGTTACAGACTGCAGCCACAGAGCCATTCACCATGCAACTTATTCTGGTGGAAGTATCTCTAAGTGGCTTGTCGGTCCACGACAGCCACAGACTGAAGGCACAGAGCTATCTCCATGCTACTTATTCTGGTGGAAGTATCTGTGTAAGTGGCTTGTAGGTCCACACAGTTACAGACTGCAACCACAGAGCCATCACCATGCTACTTATCCTGGTGGGAAGTACCCGTGAAAGTGGCTTGTCTGTCCATGACAGTCACAGACTACAGCCAGAGCCATCACCATGCAATTTATAGTGGTGAAAGTACTTGTGAAAGTGGCTTATCAGTCCACGACAGTCACAGACTGAAGACACAGAGCTATCCATGCTAACTGAAGGCTATCTCCATGTTACTTATTTTGGTGGAAGTATCTGTGTAAGTGGCTTGTCGGTCCACGACAGCCACAGACTGAAGGCACAGAGCTACCTCCATGCTACTTATCTCAGTGGAAGTATCTGTAAAAGTGGCTTGTCGGTCCACAACAGCCACAGACTGAAGTCACAGAGTTACCTCCATGCTACTTATTCTGGTGGAAGTATCTGTGTAAGTGGCTTGTCGGTCCACACAGTTACAGACTACAGCCACAGAGTGAAGTACTTGCTACTTATTCTGGTGGAAGTATCTACCTGTAGACTGTGACTGTCATGGATTGACAAGCCACTTTCACACAGAGCTATCACCATGCTACTTATTCTGGTGGAAGTATCTCTGAAAGTTGGTGAAAGTGGCTTGTCAGTCCACGTATTCCACCAGAATAAGTAGCAAGTACTTCAATCTGTGGCTGTAGTCTGAGCCTGTCATGACTGAGAAGCCACTTTCATTGACACTTGCACTGGAATAAGAATTGCTTTTGCTACTTAATAAGGTGAATTGCTTTGAATGTTTGCAGCCAAGGAGCTAAATCCATGGTACTTATTCTGGTGGAAGTATCTGTGAAAGTGGCTTTTCGGTCCACTACATCAGACTGCAGACACAGAGCTAACTCCATGCTACTTATTCTGGTGGAAGTATCTGTGAAAGTAGCTTTTCAGTCCACTACCACAGCATGAACAATGTCAGTTTCCAAGAGTTCTCAAACTTGTGCACTTCACATTCACAAGCCAGTGCACAAATTTGCGACAATGCCAAGTATGCAAGCTTGCAAACCACTTGCAAACTATTAAGCCAGACCACGAAACGTGTTTCCCATTTGCCCATGCGCTTGCGCATGTTCATTTTAATATGCGCATGCGCTTAAGCGCTAATGATATGTAGCACGTGCAGGTCAGGAGCCCAGACCAGAACGTGCGCGAGAAAACTCACCCAGCTAGCTACTAGTAGCTGTCATAGTCTGAGACAGGCGTGCTACCTTTGATTCCGTAGCCATACTTATCAGGCCAGGTGGAAAGGACCTTATAGGTGAGTATCTTAAATGTGTGTATATGAGGGGATCCAAATGGGGTAGCAGTATATCTACCGAAATCACCTTTCATACCTGATTTAATATTCTATTTCAAGTCAGTAATCTCAAGGACCACATTAATTTTAAATAGCCTACCGTACGTGGCCCACCATCGCAGACAGCATAAATGAAGCCTATTCAAAACGATCAGTAAGAGAACCGGCCACGCCAGCCTAAATCCTTATACTCGGGTATAAGTGTGTTGCTATTGAGTAAGTTTAGTAGCATGAGTTTTAGCTTTGCGCGGACTCGGACTCTGTGTTCAGCTACATGTAAGTTGAGCCCGTCATGTGTTTTTGTTGTGCGCGGACTTCGTCAGTCACGGCTGACAATCTGTATTCAGCTAAATAGAGCCCCCCATGTGTTTTGGCTGTGCGCAGACTTCGTCAGTCACGGCTGACAGTCTGTTCAGCTAAATAGAGCCCACCATGTGTTTTGGCTGTGCGCGGACTTCGTCAGTCACGGCTGACAGTCTGTATTCAGCTAAATAGAGCCCACCGTTTGAATTTGCTGTGCGCGGACTTCGTCAGTCACACGTCTGTGTTCAGCTAAATAGAGCCCACCATTTGAATTTGCTGTGCGCGGACTTTGTCAGTCACGGCTGACAGTCTGTGTTCAGCTAAATAGAGCCCCCCATGTGTTTTGGCTGTGCGCGGACTTCGTCAGTCACGGCTGACAGTCTGTGTTCAGCTAAATAGAGCCCCTCATGTGTTTTGGCTGTGCGCGGACTTCGTCAGTCACGGCTGACAGTCTGTGTTCAGCTAAATAGAGCCCCCCATGTGTTTTGGCTGTGCGCGGACTTCGTCAGTCACGGCTGACAGTCCGTATACATTTATCCAGACCCCTTCTCTTTCTGTGTGTGAAGGGGGCTGGGTACAAGACTAGTATTCTTGCTGTATTATACTGTGGGGAGACTTACTGTGTGTATGCAGCTGCAGGTTGTCAAAAATACGATAGTGTTTGATGACAGTGGAAAGCAGATAGATGACATGGAGGAAAGTGAGTCTAAGGTGGAAGATGCTAAGAGAAAGATGTTCAGACAGCACCTTTTTATGGGGTAGGAGTGCTATTAGAATCACACTGCCAGTGCTACTCAAATATTTATTTCAACTTCAAAAATTTTGTAATTGTCGATCAGTGATATTGAATAAAAAAGAAAAGTGTTGGAATGACTCATCCTTGACTGAAGAGAGGCACCCAGGCCGTAATGATGACAGCTTGCTTGGTGAGCTACAATTAGAATTGCATGTTTACAGTGTGTACTATTTTCAATCTCCTGCTTGCTAATAAAATGTTATGCCATATACATG
Organism: Cliona cf. orientalis; assembly: GCA_963930775.1. NCBI lineage: Eukaryota > Metazoa > Porifera > Demospongiae > Clionaida > Clionaidae > Cliona > Cliona cf. orientalis. The sequence continues at coordinate 24,989,470 of OZ005689.1, forward strand.
TACATTTGTTTGTAGTAGTAATATTGACAATAGTGTTATTCTGTCATGTGCATTTATGCAGATTTGAATGAATGATAAACGTGCAATAGTTCAAGGAGGTCCCGAGGAAAGGGGGGACTATGCCAAAGACGGTATGGAGAAATGGAGCACCATCCACAAGGAACCCACCTAAGGATGCTCCTGATTGGACTACTGATGCAGGTATGTGCACCAAAATTAATGTAGTCATTAACCCTCAGTGCATGCATGAGGGTTATGGTAGTAGTTTTATGCGAGTGTTGTGTGTGTGTCTGTTACCATGCTACCTGCTAGCTACATACCTGGTCTATACATCGGAAACAAGGCTGCTGGCTTAGCTTACAAATTTGTAACATGATAGCTATAGCAGGAGTACATGGCTATAGTTATTGCAACACGCCCGGGAATTTACACTATTCAGTGCTTTATTATCGTATAATATATATAGTGGGCCTGAAATTTTATGGACTTGTGTAGTTTACATTGGCAGACCACACTGAGTGTCATTATCAATGCTAATGATATATTTTATATAGGACATATACAAAGGTCAAGATCTATGTTGAACTGGCGTAGATTAGATTCTCTATGGACCATGAATACCTTATATTATCTACATTGTACAATAATATTGTTATTATGGTGCTTATATGGTTATGAATTATTAATTATCATTGTAATTATTAGAATCTAATGGCTGTGAACTAGCAGTATTCAATAGTGCTTGTGGAGTGGGCAAAAAGTGCAAAGGTGTACTAGCCTCAGAAGTGCACAAAGTAGTGTACACATGTCCAGAAATATGCACTATGACTAGGTCACCCATACATTTCTATTATAGATTGATAAGACTAGCTCCAATCAAGCAGTATACAAGCATGGTACAAGCCACTTACAAGCGCTTTGCAGCAACCGTTACCGTGGTTACGGGCGTATTCTAAATAACGCACATCAAACGTGATAGAGAAATGATTGAAAATCCCAAACTTGGTACCTGATTTGGAAAGCCCAAACATTCTTTTTGAGACTCCATTCGTGGATATTTTGAAACTTCAACCTTTCGGCTGTATAAATAGATCGGTGCAATTTTGAAGTTTATCCGGTAAGTACTTGTAGGAGGGGTAGGAAGTGGGTTGCTCCATTCATTTTGTATGCGTATATATGGCGGTGAGGACTCGAGAAGCAGCCGTAAAGACAGCCCAATTGGAAAGCCCTAACGAAGGTTTTAGTAGTGTTTATTGTCGTTTATAGTTAGTAAAAAGGATGATGATCATGACTGAATCGGTGCATTTTTACTCCTTGAGGCTCTACTAAGTCGGTAAAAATTTATTCCCATAGTGGATAATACATTGAGGCCGCGCGCGTGACACGGAGCAATTTTATAGTATACGGACAAAAGCTGGCTCCGTGTCCGCCCATTTTTGGACATGAAGATGTGGCCAAAATGTGTGCAAATGTGCACAAGCTGTACACTCCAAGTATGACAACCTTGGATACTCTCTTAGAAAATTGAGTTCATTTCCCAAGCAGTTTCCAAGTGGCACACAGGCAGTATTCAAATTTGTGCACCACTTGGATACGTACGTGCACAAGAGAGTTTCCAAGCTGCGCACGGCCTACTTTTGTGCTGTGTACATCAACAGACTGCAGCCACAGAGCTAACTTCATTCACTGGATTCATAGATAGTTCTGCAGTCTGTGTATGTCGTGAACTGACAAGCCACTTTAACAGATACAGCGGATTTCAGTTGCGTTCGAATTTTCCGTGGCGTATGCGTGAGTACTCCACGGAGCGTGACCCGACGCCCCACACGTAATTTACAGCTATTAGTATAGCAAAACCGTGCAGTACGTGCTCGACTAAAGGATGGCTACTGGAGAATTGGAGTATGTGTCTGATGAGGAAGGAATTGCTACAGAGGGTAGTGATAGTCTGACAAATGATATCGCTGCTCTACTACATGATATGACTTCAGAGTTGTATGGGAATAGCTACCCTCCTGGCTTAGCTCTCCCAAGCCCCTACTGTGACTCTATTTGTCGCACTCAATTTTATGGATTTCAACCGTTTGGTGCTTCGATTGGCCATGGTCCTCTGCGATCTCGGTCTGGCCCATCTCAACCTCCTGTGGAGGTAGATGTAAGTGAAGTCAGGCTCTTTAGTGTGCATTAAATAGAATAATTACACACGTGTTTATGTACATGTGACAGCTACTTTCACGCATGGTCACTGAGTTAATGAGTGTAGATCAGGAAACTGGATACTAGTTTGGCTTTTGATTCTGAGATAACCTTAAGATTCCTTTAATATTGTGCTCATTTCAATCAAGTAATTCAACCAAGGTGACTGTAACTCCGTCCCAATCACCCACTAAGACTTACACAGTCAAGCTTATCAACCAAGCAAAAAAGTCTGAATACACTGTGCTGAAGCAAGCTTATCAACCAAGCAAAAAAGTCTGAATACACTGTGCTGAAGCTTGTTACTACTCGTTTCAGTTCCGTTGAGGGTTTAAAGCAAAAATTACGCCAGCTGAACCCACATGTAAGGGAAATTTTTGGATACATTACTCCAGGACATAGACTCAAAGGGAAATTAAATTCAATCATAACTAAACAAGATCTGGTGGAAATGTACTATGTCTTCGAGAGCAGGCGTAACATCTTATTGTGGTGCTATGTGGGTACTGAGGATCCAAAACAGCGTAAACGACCAGCCACTAGAGTGGCCACTAGTACATCATAAAAGCACACACCAGCTGCTAAGCGCCCTACTTGTGAGTCAACCATTGATGCTGTTCAATAACTCGTGGAGGAACTTAAAGAAAAGCATGGTTCGAAATACACTGTTGAACGCTTAAATGCGTGGGCCCACATGATTAATATGGGCAAGCACAGCTCAAAGGATGATCCATCCGATCTACCCTTTTTCGGAAAAAAAAGCAAAAGCTGTGGAGTCAGTATCCGTGACACCATCAACCTCTACCTCTTTTGCTGCTGACAGCCCTAGCAAGCGGGTTGGGGTGCACACTCAATGCATTGATCAGCTAACAAAGTGGCACGATTGGTTGAAAAGTGGTGCGATTTCTCCGAGCCAATTTGAGGAATTAAAGAGCACGATCTTAAAGGATATGTCACTGGATCCCAGAAAGGAATAAAGCCATTCAATGGCATGCAAGGTACAAATTAATTAAAATCTCCAAACAATCAATAATATGTACAAGGTGCAAATTCAAATCTTCAAACAATCAATACATACAGGATACAAATTTAAATCTCCACAATCGATACTTAGAGTACATGTAAATACATTTGGAATACTGACATTGTGTTTTTGTACATGTATTAATTTGTATTTTTGACTTTCTGTGGTGCATTATAGTACATATCCTGAGTGTGTAATCCATGATTGGCACTGGGTTGCAGTAATTGAATCAAATCCTGCTTGGATAACGTCCGTAAGGCTGACTCCACACTGCAGTAGGGTATCGTGCTTTTTCAGGTAGCCCTTTATGTAACTGAATGCTTCTTCAGCAGGGTTGAGGTGAGGGCTATAATATTATGGTGGCAGGAAGAATAGAAGTATCCCAGACTGTTGGATTAGCATCAACAACTTCGTGGACATGATGCACTGAGCAGTTGTCCATCACTAGAATTGAGTTGGGATTTTGACCATCATATGACATCATATTGGGGATGAGACTACCTCAAAGGAAGTAAAAAATTTCTCACCATTCACAGACCCTGATACTAAATCTACTGCAACGATTCCTCCTGCTGATAATGCTGCAATTGCATTCACTCTTGTCCTCTAGCTAACAATCTGTGCAACACTGGTGTTGTGCCTCGGATGATGTACATGTTGATTGATGACCTCTGTGTTTAAGTAGATTTTTAGGGATAAGAGATAATCACAACCACTATACATCCCTACACTTGCTTTTTGCGTATATAGCATGAATCAATAATAATATAAAATTACTGACAGGGAGAACATGAATTTCTCCCACATGCAAGTCAAGAACACTCCAAGGATAGCATGCCTTGAATAAGTTGGTCTGTAATTATAATCAAGAATAGCAAGCGTAGGGATGTATAGTGGTTGTGATTATCTCTTACACAAACAAGATTTTTAGGGATAAGAGATAATCACAACCACTATCTACTTCCTTACGTGATCACGTTTATCACTACCTGTCTCATCCACCCAAACGAATTGATTATCATTCCTAGAAAAGACAGAGCACTGGGCCATAAAGGCACCACAAAGTGCATTGCATCTTTGTAATGCGACCTGCCTGATACGCTTCCTTGTTATTCCATAGAGTCTCATTATTCTGCATACAGTTGATGGTGAAACTGTTATGCTTGTGAGATCAGCTACTTTCTGGCACAGTTCTTCAAGATAGACGCTTGTTTCATTTAAGATGATACCAATTAATATTAACTCACTGTGCTCATCTAACACTCTCAAATCTGGTCTCGAATCATGTCTAATAGCTTGTATTTCACCTGTACATTCAAATTGATGGTAAGTCCGGCATGCTGTACTTGTTGCTATATTCAAATTTTTGGCTATATCAGTGAAACACAATCCCGTAGCCATTCGCTGATAAACAATTCGCCATCTAATATCGGAAGTATACGCCTTCTTTCTGTATGGCTCGGCAGACATCAGTAGCAGTAGAATACGTACGTTGCTTTTCAAATCCACCGCCTCAAGATGAATGCGCATGCGTACAATGGGATTTTCCGTTCCGTAGCTATAGTACGCCGTGCGCACGCTATGGAAAATTTGAACGCAACTGAAATCCGCTGTACTTCCACCCGAATAAGTAGCATGGAGAGAGTTCTGTGGCTGCAGTCTGTGGCTGTTGTGGACTGACAAGCCACTTTTACAGAGACTTCCATCAAAATAAGTAGCATGGAGGTAGCTCAGTGGCTGCAGTCTGTTGATATAGTGGACCGAGAAGCCACTTTCACGGATACTTCCACAAGAATAAGTATCATGGATGTATCATGGACGTAGCTCTGTGGCTGCAGTCTATGGCTGTCGAGGACTGACAAGTCACTTTCACAGACAGAATAAGTAGCGCGGAGATAGCTCTTTGGATGCAGTCTGTGGATGTCGTGAACTGACAAGCCACCTTAACAGATACTTCCACCAGAATAAGTAGCATGGAGGTATAAGTAGCATGGTGATAGCTCTGTGGCTGCAGTCTGTGTCTGTCATGGACCTACAAGCCACTTTTACAGATACTTCCACCAGAATAAGTAGCATGGAGGTATAAGTAGCATGGTGATAGCTCTGTGGCTGCAGTCTGTGTCTGTCATGGACCTACAAGCCACTTTTACAAATACTTCCACAAGAATAAGTAACTTGTTGATAGCTCTGTGGCTGTCGTGGACCGACAAGACACTTTCACAGATAGTTCCACGAGAATAAGTAGCATGGAGGTATAAGTTGCATGATGATAGCTCTGGCTGCAGTCTATGGCTGTCGAGGACTGACAAGTCACTTTCACAGATACTGCCACCAGAATAAGTAGCATTGAGATAGCTCTTTGGATGCAGTATGTGGATGTCGTGAACTGACAAGCCACCTTAACAGATACTTCCACCAGAATAACTAGCATAGAGGTATAAGTAGCATGATGTTAGCTCTGTGGCTGCAGTCTGTGTCTACAAGCCACTTTTACAGATACTTCCACCAGAATGAGTAGCTTGGTGATAGCTCTGTGGCTGTCGTGGACTGACAAGTCACTTTCATAGAGACTTCCATCAAAATAAGTAGCATGGAGGTAGCTCAGTGGCTGCAGTTTGTTGATATAGTGGACCAACAAGCCACCTTAACAGATACTTCCACCAGAATAAATAGCATGGGGACCGATAGGTCTGTGCCTGCAGTGTGTACTTCCACCAGAATAAGTAGCATAGAAATAGCTCTGTGGCTGCAGTCTGTGGCTGTAGTGGACTGACAAGCCACAGATATTTACTTTAGGATACGTAGCATGGATATAGCTCTGTGGCTGCAGTCATGAGTGCATGTTACTGTGGGACCAGCTGATGAGTCCTCCCACTCTAAAAATAATGGACGAAAAGCTCACTGTATCATATAGTGAACTTACTGGTTCTCCAAGCATGAGTATGATATTCGTATTAAATAAGTACAAGAGCATGATTTATTGCCATGATATGCGCATGATACTCACATGAAATAAATACAAGGTCATGATACCAATGATTTTATTGCCATGATATGGGGCATGATACTCATATTCAATACTATAATTCAAGAACATGATGCCAATTGATACGGGGCATGACATTCATATAAATATTAATCAATATCATATATTTACCCATTATACCCACCTTGTATTTTTCTTATATAAACTGCCCTGGTTGTGGCTGTAATTGGGCTACAACCAGGGAATCTCATACGAATGCTCTCGTCGTCCATCAGATCAGTGAACAATCCTCAGTGAGCGGCGATAAATTTGTGGGTGTGGCATGGAAGTAACCTGCACACCCATGTACGTCCACATGGCGCATGTGCAATATAGCAGATAGTACACAATCAAGCTAGTGTCAGTATCATGACTTACGTGGAACATGAAATGAAACATGAAACACCTACATGAAGTAGTGAGTTTATGTTAAAGTTTTGTTTCCTAATTTATGTATATTTTCTAGTTACGCAGTTCACGCCAAAGTCAGTGGCCAGTTACAAACATAAGTAAGCTATTAGTAACTGTTAACACGATCAATCATAAGAAAAGTGTACAAGTTCATTAGTTCAAGAGCATTAAAGTGAAATAGGGTATACAAAGTAATGGTACTAGTAAGAGTTTACATACAGTGACTGAGATGGCTGAAATGAACAAATGCCTAGCAGGTGTTCTGCATTGACAATGTGCAATAATTAATGTTTGTGAGGAAATGATTGCGTTGCACTTACGATGAAGCCATTATCAGTAACTGGACTGGTGACTGGTTCCTGTAAATATTAGCAGTGAGGATTAATCAATTGAATGTGATTGGAAAAAGATCGTTATGCCAGCGCACATGATCTACGCATGGCTGTAACCTCGTGTTGAATTTCAATCAAAGGAGACTACTTACATGTGCAGTGGGTTGGACTGGGACAATGGATAGATCAAATTCTGATTCTGATGCTCATAATATTATTACTGAACGATACCCTATATCAACCATACTTCTATATTACTATAACACTAGGGATGCAGCCAAATACTATGCATTGTAGTTCATTGTCAGCATTCCCACTGCAGACGCCACAGATACCCACCCCAATCACCTCCTCCTCCCCCACACCCTACCCCACCCCTAAAATACATCCCCCAACTCCCCAGTAAGTTCGTTCATTTATTGAGTGAAATATTACTGTATCACTTAATTCAAATTTACCACCAGCCCTTTAAAGACCACCACCACCACTACTCCTGTTGCTCACATGACCAGGGCAGTAAGTGAAACATACTTAGCATAACTGTATTCTCTCTCTCTCTCTCTCTCACACACACACACACACAACACAGAGAATGAACAAGAACTGAGAAACGTGTTGATTGCATTGATCAAGTGACATTTGAAACATGTTTGGCTGTAGATGTAATGTGTACAAAGTAAAAAATTAATTGTTTGGCTCCTTTAATGTTTGTACATGTGCACAACTTAAAAAAGAATTTTTTGTCAAAGTGTAATCTAGTGAGGTCACAACGAGACATAATGGGTGTAGCCGAGCATACATATCACTGGTATATCACTGGTATCAGTACATATTTCAATGGCTTATTGATATCCGGGTCAAACGGATATCAGTCTGTGGCTTGTCGGTCCACGACAGCCACAGACTGAAGGCACAGAGCTACCTCCATGCTACCTGTCTCAGTGGAAGTATCTGTAAAAGTGGCTTGTCGGTCCACGACAGCCACAGACTGAAGGCACAGAGCTACCTCCATGCTAGTTATTCTGGTGGAAGTATGTGTGTAAGTGGCTTGTTGGTCCACACAGTTACAGACTGCAACCACAGAGCCATCACCATGCTACTTATCCTGGTGGACGTATCTGTGAATGTGGCTTGTCAGTCCACAACAGTCACAGACTAAAGGCACAGAGCTATCTCCATGCTACTCATCCTGGTGGAAGTATCTGTGTAAGTGGCTTGTTGGTCCACACAGTTACAGACTGCAGTCACAGAGCCATCACCATGCTACTTATCCTGGTGGAAGTATCTGTGAATGTTGCTTGTCAGTCCACAACAGTCACAGACTGAAGGCACAGAGCTACCTCCATGCTACTTATCTCAGTGGAAGTATCAGTAAAAGTGGCTTGCCGGTCCATGACAGCCACAGACTGAAGGCACAGAGCCATCACCATGCTACTTATCCTGGTGGAAGTACCTGTGAAAGTGGCTTGTCGGTCCAGAAAGACACAGACTGCAGCACAGAGCTACTTATTCTGGTGGAAGTATCTGTGAAAGTGGCTTGCCGGTCAACGACAGCTACAGACTGAAGGCACAGAGTTACCTCCATGCTATTTATCTCAGTGGAAGTATCTGTAAAAGTGGCTTGTTGGTCCACGACAGCCACAGACTGAAGGCTGGTGAAAGTATCGGTGAAAGTGGCTTGTCAGTCCATGACAGCCACAGACTGCAGCCAGGCACAGATGATACGTCCATACAGGTATCCACCAATAAGTTCACTGTAGGATACAGTGAGCTTTTCGTCCATTATCTTTAGGGTGGGAGGACTCATCAGCTGGTCCCACATCATGCAACAGTAAGTTCACTCAGTGCTGTTAAGGACTGTCTCATACTGAAATTTCATTCTTTCTCGTTGATATTCAGATGCTTGTTGAGGAAAAGAGAATCAAGTAATGGACTCTATTCAAGTACCATATGAAACTTCAGTCCAACCTCTCTTGGAATAATAATTTATTAACCGCAATTAATTTATTATTGTTAAGTTATTAAGTAATTAAACCACGCCCTCTCAAAGTATAAATGCAGATTTCCATCATTGTTCCACCAACTTTTTGTGAACCTTAAGTTGATTTATAGTAAATATAGTTTATGTTTAATTTCACCGAGGGTTATTCATCAACAACGAATAGATAGGATTTTATTCGCAGTAATGTTGGTTTCTTAAGCTTTGACGGCCAATATTCCCGCATATATCTCGGGCTTACGTTAATATCTTCGCTTATCCCTCGGTATATTCATTTAAACTTCTTCGTTACACTGTATTTCAGTATAGACGGGAGAGTATTAGGACTGGATCAATGTTGGTAAAGTTCGAGACACTTTTTGCTATGCTCAACTGCGACTGCGCGACCTTCGAGCTAACGATTACATAACTATCACATGACCAGGTTCAAACAGCTAACCGCGCGAGAAACTGTGTCATCTAGGGAGCAGCTGAGCGTATGCATATGCATCTTATTCAGTCGTTAAGCCAGCGGTCCAAAACACGTACAAGCGTTGCAGATACAGGAAGTGCATCCGGTGGCACATTCCAGTGCATGCAATTTTTGCTTTTTTATCTATTTTTCTTATTGTTCTATCTAGGCCATCTTTCACTTCTAGGACTCCAAACAAAGAACAGAAGACAGAAACTCTTCTACTTTCTGCTCGTTCAAGTCCTATAACTCAGAGACATTCATGAGCTCCGCGGCAAGCGCTTTTGTGCATGCTACTAGCAAGCGTTCACAAAAAGTGCCTCGCGCAAAAAGTGGTACGTTTTGGTTCCCCTGGATGGATTCAAGCACCATTCAATAGCTCTTCTGTTGCTCTACAATATAAGACTGGAACGAAGTTTTTCCATCGAGCGGTTCCAAAATTACACGCTGTTAAAAATAGTACAAAAATTTCTATTTTACTGTGTACGTCTACATACAAATCAATGACATTAAACATAGCACAAGCATAGCACAAGCTAGCTATGTTGCTGCTAGCTATCAAAGGCCATCTTGAAGTTTTGCTGAAGGTTATTGGAGCTTTCACAATCAGTCTCCTATTCCATCATCACAGCTATGGTTGACAGAAAGCACCCCGGGTGAAAAATGTTGCGTGAGCACGCGTGCCTAACGTGGTGCAGCGCTATACCGCGCATGATAACACTCCTTTTTCCTCGCGATAGAATGCCAACGCGCGCACTTTACCCACGAATTAACGCCGCGTTACCGCGAGGTTGGAGGTACTTATCAGCTCTAACACTTCCGATGTGCTATAAACAATCTTGTCCTGTCGCTATTTAAACATTGCGACCACAGAGTCACGCGCGTTAGTGGCCCATTCATGCGTACTTATACCAGTATGCTAAATGCGCGCATGCACCAGCTGTGTGCAAGCGCACTGTGGCCCACTCATGCGTACTTCTACCAGTATGCCAAATGCGCGCATGCACCAGCTGTGTGCAAGCGCAGTGTGTACCTGCCTTACATAATGGGGATAGCATGATAAAGAAAACTACAATAGTATTATAGTACAGGTCAGTGGATGGATGCATGTATGAATAAACTAGTCTAAGTCTTCTGGATCTTTGTATTCTGTCTCTTCATTTCGTTCTTCCTTGATAGCCTTCTCTTTCAATGCCTTTCGAGCATTACGACTCTTTCCATTCAGTTTCTTTTGCACGATTCTTGCCCAACGTTCTTCTTCACCACTTTCACACGGATACTTATAGTTCAGTTGATCTGTGACCAAAGTTTAAATGATTAGCATTAGCACATCAAATGAAATTGAACTTACATTTGATTGCATTCATCACTTTTTGATCCACCAGCTGCCGTCCCTTGGCAGGAGTACAATTTGAATTAGCCAGGACTTCATTTGAAAAGAACAGTGATAACATTCGCTGGGCATATCTGTGAGGCTCGCTAGGTAGACAAGTATTCAGCTGGTGAAATTCAGCTAAGGCAGACTCATTGGGCAATTTGACAAAACATTTTAGAGCAGTGCCTGGATTCCCGCATAGTACTTCAAGTGGGTCTGCATATACGATCATATATGTTGACTTACATGAAAATCTGACATCATATAATAATATTATTATTTGTACCAGGTCCTCTATGATGTTGAGGTTTATCTACTATTAGCACATCCTCTGAGGCCTGAGTCTCAAACTCACCACCTACCACCTATGATCAGTAAGAATATTATCATAACACTGTGATATGCATACACGTACAATCCCTCACCTTTCTGTCTTTCTTCTTTTGTAGTGCTAATCTTAAATTGTTGACTGCATCCATATTCTTCTTCATCATTGATGTTAACTGTGAGAAATGGTCTTGCATCCACAGTTTGACCTGCTGAAGATCTGTGCTTGAAGTAGCTCCACACGGATAGTCATTCTATAATAATGGAATAGTAGTTAACCCATAGCACCTCACATTAATACAAAATTTCTAATCATAGTAAATTTTACCTTATGACTTGTGAGACCCACATCAAGATCGTAAGTCATTGGAAAGACTGGATCATCACTAAGTGCATGTGTCTGTGAACTATATGGGAAATAATTTCGTAAGTTGGTCTGAGTGACCTAAATTAAAATATCATCAGAATTGACTATTACATCAGGGTTTCATCTAGTTGGGGGAGCTTCCCCCCCAAAAGAAAATATCAAGAGAGAAGAGAAGGGAGTAGAGAGGAAGAACATGCATATAACTTAGTGATACTAAACAACACAAAGTTTTGGCACTTGAGGTACATGGTGCGTGAAATTAATTGCCATGCCCCCTTCCACACCAAACCAAACAATATATCATAGAGCCAGAAATTTTTTCAATCTTTATAGAATGGATATTAAAATGAAGTTTAATGAGTCATTAAAGTAGGTTAATTGAGAGGTACACATCATACACCTTGTAAGGGCTGCTGCCCTACAGGCAGCCCTTGCAAGGTTGTGAGAAACATGTAGCAGCCAGTCCAAACCAGTCTGGCAGGAAGTAGCCATGCACCTGCCAGGGCTGCATCCTCGCCTATTTATAGCTGACTCACGATGAGTTAGAGACACATGAGAGCAGCACTGAGAAGTAGCTATCGATCAGCAGAACGTTCGTGAACAGAGGAGCAACTTTCAGATGGCACACCTTTCCAGATCGTCCCGCAGTGCTAGCAACACCACTAGTGGATCGGCTAGCGCGAGTAGCGGCGAAGCAGCTGGCTCGTCGGGGGATGGTGCTACAGAACAAATGGTGATAACCCCGCAAGCTCCAGGTGGTCCCGGCGGCGAAACCAGTGCTACAGCGATAAGGACGGCCGTTCTGGAGGTTCTCGCGGACCCGGAAGTCATCCGGCAGTTTGGAACTGCGGTTGCTGCAGCATCAACTGTCCCATCCACTCCGGGTGGTACCACGGAGGCGGCGGCCGGTCCGGGAACCGTTTCGGGTGGAGCAACGGCTCAGGGGGAAGCAGCTTCCACCGCCCCTGGCCCGTCTGGATCTGGCGGCACCGCTGGTACCGGTAAGAGTTCATGGTTTTCATTTTCTTCAAGTTAGTTTATGTTTAGGCTTTAGCCATGTACTACGTAGCTTGGGGGGGGGGGGGGCTTCCAGCGCGGCTGGTGGCTGTTGTAGGAGTATCCTTCTCAAATGCCTCTTATACTTCTGTTTATGCTATACGCATGCAGTGGCAGCCTTATTTCACAAGTATTCCCCTACCCTACCCCACCCTCACTCTTCAGGAGCATGTTCTATAGTCTAACTTATCTCAACCAGAAGGTGGAAGCTAGAACATGCACAAAGTGCATGGCTCCAGACCACTCTCTGCATGAATGTGCACTAAATTCTCTGGATCAGCCCCAGCTGCTTACTCCTCCTTCGACTCCTTTGGCTTCCTATTCTCGTGTCCAGGAGCCTCGATTCCGACAACAGCAGTCGGGACAGAAGTCTGCCCCTCCAAGGAAGCGTGCGAAGAGAGAAGGCACCCCTAATCCCGTGCCGGGATCGGAGTCCTCGAGTTTCTGTTTCTCCTGGAATGAGGGACAGTGTTCGAGATATCCGAAGGAGTGCCCTCGTCGTCACCAATGTATCAGGTGTGGAGGCGAGCACCAGCTGAGTGGATGCACTGCAACTGTCACTCTCAAGGACTAGCACAGATCAACTGACTTGCTACAATGTGTAGAATCCTCACTGTGATTTTTCTTTTTTTTTTTTTTTTGCTAGTGGTGAGCTGCTCGGTCAGCCTTGCCTTGTTGGTAATAATTATGAGCTGCTCAGTCAGCCTTGCATGTTCTATCAAACATATTCTTGCTTTATCTGAACATTATGGTTGTCTCTATGGATTTGCATACACAATCAATAGGGAATATCACTCCAGACGGGAGATATAGTTACACTAATGATCTTCTGAGCCTTCGGGCAGCGGTTCCCTCATTGGTCTAGTTACCTGCTGAGTGCTCACGCATAGTGTCCCCTCTGCAAGCAGAGGTGTGGGAAAAGCACCTTCAAGACCACCCGGATAGAGATTTTGTTGGGTATCTTCTTGATGGAATCCGCAATGGCTTCCGGATCGGTTGCCACAATTCAATGGGCCTTCGTTCATCAGCCAGCAATATGTTGGGTGCAGAGAGGCACCCGAAGGTGGTCCAGGAATACCTCCAAAATGAATTGCAGGCAGGTCGCATAGTCCCGGTTCCTCCCAGGTGGCGCGCTAATGTACACCTCTCAAGATTTGGAGTCATTCCCAAGAAGCGTCAACCTGGAAAGTGGCGGCTGATCGTGGACTTATCTTCTCCAGACGGGGCAAGCGTCAATGACTTCATTGACACAAGTGTCTGCTCATTGAAGTATGCATCAGTGGATGATGCAGCAGAGTTTGTACTCAGATCTGGTCAAGGCACTCTGCTAGCAAAACTAGACATTAAAAGTGCCTATAGAAATATCCCAGTCCATCCAGAGGATAGACACTTGCTAGGAATGCGGTGGCAAGATTCCGTCTTTGTAGACGCTTGTCTTCCTTTCGGGTTGCGGTCAGCTCCCAAAATATTCAATGCGACAGCTGATGCACTTGAATGGATTATCGCTCATCAAGGGGTATCCTTTGTTGAGTTTATAATACATTACCTCGACGACTTCCTACTTGGAGGTAGCCCACATACAGAAGTATGCCAGAGGTCCTTGGACCTATCTCTGCAACTCTGCCAGGATGTCGGTTTTCCAGTAATGCGAGAGAAAGTCTTTGGCCCTACTACTGTCATAGACTTCCTTGGTATCCTCATTGATACTGATTCTATGGAGCTTCGACTGCCTCGAGAGAAATTACTTCATCTAAGATCTCTCATTCAGGCGTGGCAAGGGAAGAAATCGTGTACCAAACGTCAGCTCCTTTCCCTCATTGGATACCTTCAGCATGCAAGCACAGTGATCAAGCCAGGCCGTACCTTCCTCCGGCGTATGATAGATACATCAAAGAGGCAGGTACATCTGGATGCCCCACTTCGGCTCAATACAGAGTTCAGAAGCGATATTACATGGTGGGCCCTGTTTCTGGACAGGTGGAATGGAGTATCTCTTGTAGCCTCCCTTTTGCAGGCTTCCAGTTGATCAGCATCTTACGACTGACGCTTCCGGATCGTGGGGATGTGGTGCTTTCTGTGGCAGTAAGTGGTTTAACCTGTCATGGAAATCATGCCCTGCAATAAGTGATGCTCACATCTCTGTTAGAGCTATTACCGATTATCATCTCTTGCGCTATCTGGGCAGAGTCTATGCAGCATAAACACATTCGTTGTCACTGTGACAATGCAGCTGCAGTCGCAATGATCAACAGGAGATCGAGCTCTCATCCACTAGCAATGCATCTCCTGAGGTGTCTCTTCTTTATCTGTGCCAAGCACAGTATCACTCTATCGGCAGTTCATCTAGCAGGATGGAAGAACACAGCAGCAGATACCCTCTCTCGGGATAATACCCAAGTGTTTATGAATGAGGTGAAGGAAGCGTCATCTGACTCTTCGACCATCTCTAGGGATCTCCTTGAAGTACTAGTCAGCCGCACCCCCAATTGGCTCTCAGCTGACTGGTCAAAAGCATTTGTCATGACTGTGTAGTTATAAGTACAATGATTGTATACATGTAATAGTATCACGTGATCTAGATTATTATATATTTGTCTACCTTTATGATTCAAAGATAAGATGTGGCAGAGCCTGCAGATGGCAGCTGAGCATTATTTCTCAAGGGGGCTGGCGGCATCCTCTACAAGAACCTATACATCAGGAACGAAACGTTACATACAGTGCTGCAGCTTATGTAAGGTCACTCCTCTCCCTGTAACGGAAGCGAAGCTCTCAGCTTTTGTATCTATGTTGGCCAGAGATGGACTATCATTTTCAACCATCAGATGCTATCTGGCAGCAGTACGGCATCATCAGATCGCTTGTGGCTTAGGCGACCCGGGCGTACCAGCAATGTCCCGGCTGGAGTACATCCTACAAGGAGTAAAGAGAGAAAAATCGGGTCAACATGGAGTTCAGAGGCAACCCATTACCCCGTCACTTCTGCTGAGGATGTTTTCATTCTGGAGTCACCTCAAGCCCACCGAGCTAGCAAAAGCTAAGATGTTTTGGGCGGCAGCATGCTTAGCTTTCTTCGGATTTCTAAGGGTGGGGGAATTCACTTCCCCCGGGGTGAATACCTTCGATGACGACATCCACCTCTCTCCACGAGACATATCGGTAGACAATCCGCAACGTCCATCTGTTATGTACGTCACTCTGAGGCAGTCTAAGACAGACCAGTTGAGGAAAGGTGTGACCTTAGTTTTGGGAAAGACGGACAAAACATTATGTCCGGTTTCATCAATGATGAGTTACCTGGTTGTCAGAGGATCCTCAGCAGGACCATTGTTCGTCTATCCGTTTCTGACACGTGATCGCTTCGTGGAGGAGGTCCGTAGGGCACTTGGCTCTGCAGGAGTAGACCCCGCATTATTTAATAGCCACAGCTTCAGAATCGGGGCTGCGACCACGGCAGCGGCTAGAGGACTGGAAGACAGTCTCATCAAGACACTCGGGAGATGGGAGAGCTCAGCCTATCTTCGCTACGTCAGAATCCCGAGATCGGAGTTGGCCAACTACACAAGAGTTCTTGCCGTGGTTCCCGAATAATTTACGGACTCTATAGAGGGGAGCCCCACCCAAATAAGGCGATGATGATATTATTGTGCTGTTAAAATTCATTATTGGATCTCCTTGAAAACTTGCTTGGGGCGCAGGACTCATGTCCTGGCATGGGGAATGGCGTCAGAGGTCGTGGTAGGCCCACCTCTGACGTATATTATGGGCCCCAAGCCGTAACTCACTCTGGTAACCGGCTAGCTGCATGCCTGTTACCAGGAGGAGGCTGGTGGATCCTGGGATTCTCCCCAACCTGGGACTTCCACCAAACAACTACTCTGGTCAGAGTACCAGCGGCATATAGACTGACGGTCCTCTGTGAAGCAGTTAGCAGGGGGTGCCGTAGTCAATTAAATGAAGTTTAATGAGTCATTAATTGAGAGGTACACATCATACACCTTGTAAGGGCTGCTGCCCTACAGGCAGCCCTTGCAAGGTTGTGAGAAACATGTAGCAGCCAGTCCAAACCAGTCTGGCAGGAAGTAGCCATGCACCTGCCAGGGCTGCATCCTCGCCTATTTATAGCTGACTCACGATGAGTTAGAGACACATGAGAGCAGCACTGAGAAGTAGCTATCGATCAGCAGAACGTTCGTGAACAGAGGAGCAACTTTCACCCTCCTTACCCACCACATTTTTATTTTATTTTTGTTGTTTTTGTTTTTATATATTTTCTCCGTCAAGCTTGCCTTGACGTGATTAGTCTTATGGTTGGGGGAATGGCGTCAGATGTCGTGGTAGGCCCACCTCTGACGTATATTATGGGCCCCAAGCCGTAACTCACTCTGGTAACCGGCTAGCTGCATGCCTGTTACCAGGAGGAGGCTGGTGGATCCTAAAGAAAATATCAAGAGAGAAGAGAAGGGAGTAGAGAGAAAGAACATGCATATAACTTAGTGATACTAAACAACACAAAGTTTTGGCACTTGAGGTACATGGTGCGTGAAATTAATTGCCATGCCCCCTTCCACACCAAACCAAACAATATATCGTAGAGCCAGAAATTTTTTCAATCTTTATAGAATGGATATTAAATTTCTGTAATGCAAGGGCAGCTTGGTTGGGCAAAAATTTTGTCCAGTGAAAATTTTTGGCTGTATGGTATTATATCTGGATGAAACACTGCTCATTCACTCACTAACCTTCCACTAGTACTTGAGTTTAAGGTGTGCTTTGCACGTGCTGATAGATCATTCGGCTGCTGATGTCTTGAGAGAGTGGTACTGGCCGGTGCTGGTTGATTGTCAACTGCATTCTGATGATCACTTGAGTGAGTGACACTGGCACTGGAGGTAGAAATCTGCTTTGGGGTAACATCTTGTTGGTCAGCAGTTGCAGCAGATTTGCCAGGTGAATCACTGAGACCGGCTAGTAAGGATTGCGTGACCAATGCATTTTCGGCACTCCTTGCTTTTTCTTTTGCTCTCTTAGTGCTCTATGAGTATGCACACAAAATAGGTCATAGGAATGCAATAAAATTAATATGCAATAGGAATGCAATAAATATGGTATATATAAACTTACCACAGGCCTTCCCTTATTCTTTGTACCAGCATCAGTGCCACTTCTTTTGTCCTAACATGAACATAACATGCATAGTGATTATTATTAAAAACAATTCTTTCCTAACTTACAGTATGTTTTGTTTTCTTTGGTACTGGCCTTTTGTCACTATTGTCATCATCACTACTATCACTTCCAGAACTCTGACAACTTTTTCTCCCCCTCTTAGAAGGTTGTCGTACTTTCTTTTTTGGCTCGTCACTTTCTTCGTATTCTGACCTGTCACTGATACTATCATTTCCATCTTCCACCTGTCGTATCTCCTCAAATAGCTCTAATTCATATTCCATTTCCGATTTGCTTCCTAAATTATCAAAATTTCCACATGCATGGCACTCACAACACCCAACAGGTAGCACACACACAGTTGCATGCACGCATGCATACGTGCGTGCACACACACGCACGCACACATGCACATGCATATACATGCATACACACCTACACATATGTAAACGTACTAAATAAGTTGGTTATTTTGTGAGGCTTACCAGTCGCCAATAGTTTTGCATCATAATAGGTGGATTTGACACCTCGGCAAAGGCCAACACTACACATATCTCCAATCAACACATCCTCAACTCCTTTAACCTGTTTGTTCTCGACAACACTGTATGGCTTGCCAGGTTCATCCCATTCGACTAGACAATGCGATCCTGTGGTTTTATTTTAATGAAGAAATTGAACTGTTTATTACGTACATAAAAAAAACCACGTTTTACCACACACCACAAAGTATTTCTTAGCGCTCACCTTTGGACGCTTTTTGTGACTGAACTCTCACAGAAGACCTAGACAAGCCTGCTCTCTGCCTTGTACCTGAATCTGTCACTCAACCTGCCAGAGAAATGAGGTGTGGAAATCGCACGTGCTTGAGGCGGCTTTGGCGAGCTCGAGCGATATGCGCCGGTATACCGCGCATGTTGCGCGATCTCCCGCGTGCTCCAGCGCATGCGCGCGCATAATGCCTACGCTTTTGCGTGGGATCCCCCCTTTCTGAGGTGCTAAACTACGTACGCTTTCGCGTGGGACCCCCCCTTTCTAAGGTGCTAAACTAAGGTCGAGGAGAAAGTGGCAATGGACGATCACAGTGGTTATGATAGCGACTACAGTGTACTTAGCGATATTTTAGACCACCAGAGTTCATTTGACGAAGATGCTGGAAGTTGTGACTATAGTGATGCCTTCGAGCTCGGCAGCAATGAGAGCGGTGAGGAAGATGATAGTGACTACAGCATACAAAGCGAGGCTCTTGAACTTCAAAGCACGATTGATGGAAGCAGTGACGTCGACATTGAGAGTGACCTAGATTTGGACAGCTACAGGTCTAGGGAGTAGTGAAAGTGAGACGTCCCCCTCCTTTGTGAATCTCAGCCCGGACGATCGATTCTTGAAACCTCTGTATGATGGTGCAAAGTTGAGCGTATTCGAAAGCTACTCACTTCTCTTACAATACTCCCTTCGACATAGCCTTACAAAGCTAGCGTTTAGTGATCTACTACAGCTTGTAGGTCAACACCTTCCCACAGGATCTATGGCATCTCTATACAAGGTGAAGAAATTTTTTCTCGAGCTCTATGGAGACATCACGTTCAAATTGTGTTACTGCTGCTCTTGCTGCCACTCCCTTCTGGAGGATAGTGAAACCACCTGTTGCAATAGCTGTGATGGAGCTGGTGTTGTTGAGTTTCTATCCATTCCAATATCAAATCAGCTGAAGAGAAGACTTGAAGGTATCATAATGATGCTAATCATTTTAAAATACCACATGTTAAGGCTGTCTGCATTATGTCTTGTGTATTTGTGTTTATTAACTATTAATATACCATGTTGCTCAACTCCTCATAGATTCTTCTACATGGAGCAATTTGCAGAAGAGATTTGAGAACGTATCCGACTCTGATGAATTATGTGATGTGTATGATGGAAGAGAATACAGGCAACATCAGGATTTTCTCTCTAAGCCGGAGAATGTTTCTCTTTTACTAAATACTGATGGGGTGGGTGTCTTTCGATCATCGACTGTTAGTCTCTGGCCATTATGGTTGGTCATCAACGAGCTTCCTCCCAGTGTCAGGTTTGTATTATTAGAGTATACTGTCTCCATTCACAATACAACACAAGGGCCCATGTTGTGTTGCACTTTCATTGTGTCATAATTGTGAGCCAGCCTTAATTTAGCACTGAACATGATTGTGCATATCATGCTTAATTGTGTGTATGCATGCATGTTAAGATGTGCACACACACTAGGCATATTGGTTTGTTTGACCCCCTTTCAAAATAATTAGGCTGTTGCTAGGCAATTACCCACACGTGCAGATAGGTGTGTGCACACATGCATACACACTCTGTCTCCCCCCCCCCCCCCCACCTCTCTCTCTCTAACACACACACAAGTAGGTTTAGTAAGGAGAACATGTTGCTGGCTGGATTATGGTTTAGCAGGGAGAAGCCCACTATGACCACATATATGTACCCATTGATGAAGGAGCTGAAGCAGCTAGCTAACATAGGTATGCGTTGAAGTTACTACTATCTACTCTACATGCACTATCACTGTTTAAATTCACAAAATGCAAGGTATTTCTGTGAAGTCTCCACATGGGACAGTGACATCCAAAGCGAGACTGCTTATGTGTACAGCAGACCTTCCTGCTCGTGCTCAGATCCTCAATATGAAGCAGTATAATGGAAAATAAGGATGTGCTTACTGTGAAGATGAAGGTACTCCACGACCATCAAGCCATCTCCAACAGAATTGGCTGCATTCAGGTGATCATATACAGCGTACTCATGAGAAAATGAGAGGTGATGCCAAAAAAGCTGCCGAGGAAGGAAATGCGGTATGTGATGATTTCACATCAGTGTGTTATGTAACTGGACTCATAGTGTGTCATGTATTATTTAATTTTTTTGTAGGTCAATGGTATTAAGGGAGCTAGCATCCTAAGTACTCATGAGTCATTCAAGCTGCCAACAGGTGTAGTGATAGATGTGATGCACTGTATCTTTCTTGGGGTTGTCAGTGCTTTAATGGGAATGTGGTTTGGAGTGGGGCATAGAGGAAAACCGTTCAGCATCAGAAACAAGGTATGTACACACAATGTGCCTGCACATAAATAATTATAATATTACATGCACACACATGTAGATGAAGCTATGCAGTGATCGTCTCTCTCTGATTCGAGTACCACATGACTTCAGCCGAATGGTCAGGGGGTTGGATGATCTCAAACACTGGAAAGGTAGTGTATGTATTACTGTACAAGAAATGTTTAACTTTTACGCATGTTTGTATACATATTTAGCTTCGGAGTTCCGCTCTTGGCTCCTCTACTATTCACTACCAGTTATTCATGGAGTTCTCCCAGAGCCATTTTTTACTCATTACACACTCTTGGTAGCTGCACTACACATTCTTCTCAACACGTCTATCAGTCGCTCTGACCTTAGAAGAGCTACTTGTTATTTGGACCGATTCTATGAAAGTTTTTCAGCTCTCTATGGTCAGTAATAATAATTATAGATTTATGTCTCACCATGGATGATATGTGTGTACTATATCTGTAGGAGAAAATGGGTGCACAATGAATGTTCATCTTCTTTGTCATTTGCCCGTCTGTGTTTCGGATTGGGGGCCCTTGTGGTGCTACTCCTGCTTCCCATTTGAATCTGTCAATGGAAGGCTGAAGACATACTACCATGGCACAAGGAGTATGAATAAACAGCTAGGCTTCTCGTACATTGTACTACAACTTTTACCAAGGAGTGCAGAGAAGGAGCCTAAGAGGTATGTACATAATATTATATACATAATAATATTATTATACCACAGACACTGGTTATTAAGCACATATGGTTTTGAGCAGGCTTTACCACTCTTTGTCAGTCACATATGGGATGATAAGTACTTATTACAAATAATTAGCTAGAAGTCGACTAGGGTGGTGAGACTTGTGCTCTCTGTTCACTTCTTGTCTGACATCATACATTGTAGCACATTTATTTGCTGCCCCACCTACAATAACATGGCATTGCCCTTTAAACTTGCTTCCGATTAAGTGTATGTTTTTCGGTAGGCACACATATTACCACAACCTATGCCTGCATTTAACAACCAGTGTATAGCGCCAAGGGCTTATCGAGCCGCCGTAGGCGGCGAGAGGGCATGTAACGTACGTAGACAGCGAAATCCAACATGTTACTAAAAATAGATTTTTGGACTAGCTATGAAATTTTGTTTGATGGCTTATCAGCCCGTTCTTTTTGAGATTTGACAAAGAAGAGAGGCTATCATGGTCCTTTCAGGTAGTTCTCAACGCTGCCAAGTGTCAGAAACAAAATCGAGCTGAGTCTGAGTCTCCAGCAGTGTAAAGCTCCCGTTCACTTTACCACTCAACGACAGAGACAGAAGCGATGGGGTAAGCTTCTGGTGTTGTTGTATTGAAGACTAGCTTAGAATGAAAGCCTTCGACGTCTCATGACCCCAGCTTAGTCTGATACAGCATGTGATGGCGTTTTGTCAGCTCAGAGCTGTTTTTCACCGCCACCGTCTCTGATTGACTCGAGTGTAGCCTTATTTTCACTTGTCTCGACGATTGGTGTTGCCTTCTGGATCTTCGGTGCTATACCAACAAAGGCTTAGCGTGGAAGTAGGTCGCTAAAAACCAGGTACAAACATTGCCTATACTAGTTTATTCATTGAACGTTTTGCTATTTTTAGTAACAATTAGGATTTCGCCGTCTACGTTAGCACTACGCGGGTTACATGCCCTCTCGCCGCCTACGGCGGCTCGATAAACCCTTGATAGCGCCTATGAATTGCTTTATTGTAGAATTCCTCTCACTGACTGTTGTGCACTTGGGAAGATTCAAGTATTGTGGCTCAAAGCTGAAGTTCAAGATAAGTTAAAGGAGCTATTTGGAATGGACATGCAGACAGGCTGCAAGTTCTTAAGAGTCCATATCAGAGGAAAAGTGTATCACTCCTTGGAGTACTAGAGAACAAAGAAAAGAAACAGTCACACTGTATGTTATTCTGATGATGTGGAGAAGTTTGGTTTTATTAGGTATTTTATTAGCTTGTCAGGTAGCACGGTTGCTGTCCTTTATCGTCTGGTTCCATCCCCTCATCATTGTTACCCACCTGAGATTTCAGTTTTGCAATCTAGAATCATCCCTGTTACACCAACTGATGACATTGATATAGTTTGTGTTTCATTTATTGTAAACAAGTGTGTATGTATTGATCTTCATGGGTCTATGTATGTAGCTAGACTACCAAATAATCTCTATGCTGACTAATACTTATATATACTTGATGCGCATGCAAGCCCGCGCTGGCGCGATTGTTTCAAGCGTGATGCCTATGGATAAAAGGCTTGTTCTTGAGAGGTGTCGACTTGTGTGCTCAATAAGCACCAACATCTACTGCTGGTTCATGTATTTCTTGTTACTGCTCACCTACAAGCAATCAGATCCACTTCTCCCAGATGATTCTATGAAGCAGAGGTATCTAAAGTTCTGATGAGTCGCTTTTTACAGCCATAAACTATCGTCTTCTGTTTCGGATATCGATCAGTAGCTTCTTGGCTGCTAGCTGCTTCACCGCTCAATACAAGCACGTTCGTTAATGATATGCAAATTAGATGCAAATGATATTCATGAGCGGAAACGGCCGATATACGCGAACGCGAAATTGTACTCCCTGAGTACAATAACGCGCGCTGCAATTATCACCCTAGATGTTAATTAATACCACGCGGTTTTACGTGTGATGCCACCAAACCGCGTCAATGTGCAACAGGCGGAAACGAACGAGCTTCAGCGTGCGCGCGCTCGCACGTGAAGTCAGCGCCTACACCGCGTTCTAACGCCAGCATTTTTACCCGGGACTCTCTTCATATACTTGGTAATCTGATCACAGTCGGGAACATCACTTATTGTGTACCTACATGGGGTCAGGGTGAGAGAGAGCGAGAGAGAGAGAGAGGGAGGGAGAGAGAGAGGGAGAGGGAGAGGGAGAGGGAAAGAGACAGAGAGAGTGGGAGAGAAGGAGGGAGGGAGAGACACAGATAAACACTAGTAAACTACTAGCTACCTCCCAGTTGCAAGTATACGCTCAGGGTTTTCAGCTACTCTTGTCCCCAGCCTGGCACGCGAGACTAGTTTTCAGCTTTGATGTGAGCTGCTTTAACACAGGCTCATCCTCTGATGTACACTGGTAAGGCTCACCCCCATCCCTGGACTTCTGCTGATACACTCGCCTCACACACGCTTTGTCATAATAATGTTATTCACTGTGGCCAACATTCAGATATGCTTCCTTGACTATAGAGAAGGAATCCTTCCATCTGGATGACGATGCCTCCTCCCTAGAAGCTTGGCAGTACACAAGGAATACTCTTTTTCTTGTCATTTACGATTTATTCTTGGGCAGACTCTATAAACCTTCGAGAAGATATGGAATATACCACGCCATTGTACTGAAATTTTCTGATTTTTGATGCCGTGTAACTCTGGAACCGCTCGATGGAAAAACTTCGTTCCAGTCTTATATTGTAGAGCAACAGAAGAGCTATTGAATGGTGCTTGAATCATGGGAATCCATCCAGGGGAACCAAAACGTACCACGTTTTGCGCGAGGCACTTTTTGTGAGCGCTTGCGAGTAGCATGCACAAAAGCGCTTGCCGCGGAGCTTATGAATGTCTCCGGGTTATGGGACTTGAACGAGCAGAAAGTAGAAGAGTTCCTCTGTCTTCTGGTCTTTGTTTGGAGTCCTAGAAGTGAAAGATGGCCTAGATAGAACAAGTAAGAAAAATAGATAAAAAACGGCAAAAATTGCATGCACTGGAATGTGCCACCGGATGCACTTCCTGGATCTGCAACAATTGGACCGCTGGCTTAACGGCTGTATTGCATTTTCAACCAGCTCGTACAGTGGCCACACAGTTCCTGGAAGCCAACATCCTTCAACCTAGTACTAGTAAGCGACCAACGGAAGTTGTAGTATACATAAAATTATGTGAATATTATTATCATAGAGAGTTACAGTAGTGTGTGTCTATAACAGAGAAGTACAATGCTAAAAAAATTTAATAATTATTATGCATGGCTGATTCAGGCTTTTTTCTTCACGGCTTGCAAAGTGACAGTGATTCATACTAGGACTGCATTCTGTTCTCTGGCCAGGTAAGGACTCGAGTATTTCACCACTGCAGCTACTGTACACCTGAGGGGAGTGAAGGGGGGGGGGGATGTGAGAGACGGAAAGAGAAAAGGCGGGGTGATGTATGTAGAGTGAGGGAGAGAGAGCATTAAGATCGATCATACATTATTAACTTTAATTTCCTTACAGTATGTCAGCTATCAATTACGTCGGCCTTCAAGTGAATTGTGGGTATGCCTGCGTCGCCATCTATTCTAATTCACAGCAAACTAACGGGGGTTGCCTATCGCATAAAGGCATAGGCAGAGAAATGAGAGCACTATCCTTCCGATCCCAATTTAGTGGGGTTACAAATTATGGCATACCGGAAGATTACTTCAAGGTAAACCCAACAAACAAGCTCAGTCCATTTGACAAAGCTTGTGACAAAATTCTAGATGGATTTAAGTCCAAATGGAGTAATGATCGTGGTATCAACAAAGACGCCTACCTGAGCAGGTTCTCAGAAGCGAAATGGTCTGAGCTTACTAGCACTGACAAACGTCATACTCTAGGTAGTTGTGCACGATGTTTTGAAGTGCACCAAATGTATCAGGAATGCTTTCCACTCACGCCTCTCTACCAGCCAGCATCAGTTGTATCTATCGATCGAGAAGCTTTGAAACGACAGGGAACAAGGAAGTTTACCAGAAAGGCTCTATCCGAACTCAATACGATTTATGAGGAGGAAGCAAGCACATCCTTTACTAATGCATTAGTGAAGGATAAATCAATAGGGTTGGAGGGGAAAAAGAGCCAATATGAGAAAAAGGAGAAGCGAAAAATCCAGCGCGAACTAGTACAAAAAGTGAATGAAAGCTTTGCTGAGAAAGCCACCATCACCTTATTGACAGAAGGTGCACCCCAGCTAGAATAGTCTTGCAAGTTCGTGCAAGATTCTTGCATTATGCACAAGATCTTGCACTTTTCTTGCAATTGCAAGGTTTGCACCACGCATCTTGTGGAATCTGTGCATATTTCTTGCAAATGCAAGACACACCTTGCACAAAACTTGCACTTGTATGAATTTCTTGCAGTGTGCAAGGTACTCCTTGCACAATTTACAATTATTCATATGTTGAGCTATAGCAACAAGTATTAATTTTAACACTAATACCATTAATAATTGATAACAATGCACACAATAGTATACAACATCAGTATGAGACAAATTTGTAGGTTCTCTATATCATTTATAGGGAGGGTTAATACTTTCCAGTTATTAGTTGTAAGGTAAGGTTGAAGCATTTATGAATTATGTCAGCTGCAAAAATATAAGTTACTGCTCCTTCATCAAATGTAAGGTAGTCATTAAATAGTAATTGTTGACTATCAGCAGTTATTACAGAGTCAGATAAACGATGAGGTGGGCCAATAGTCTGTGTAGTGAAAGTTTTTACGACTGCCAATGGACAGACATTAGTGGATACCTGAATAAACTTCTCAACTATTCCATAGCCCACAGTAGAATCTGTGCTGAACATCACTGTATAGCTATTTCGCTTCTTAACCTGTTTGTACCCACTACTGAAGTACATTTTCCCATTGATCATGGCTTTATGATGAACAGATACATGGTTAATCGGTTTCCTGAGTGCCTGAAGACCATGCGTGATTAGCAGCTGGTCTATCTGGTGAATCTCATGGTCACAGAGGATTGATAATTTGGCCATTCCAACTTAATGCACATCTGCTTGAGATCCTGTCCTAATTATATGTATGCATGTAATGTGGATGCATGCATGACCTATTGTCATAGTACTAAGTCTAGAGTGACAAATGTATGTGTATTCAATCAATGCAATGCCATACAGGGTAATAAATACCCCCTATTATAATTAAATTTGTCATACAGGGTACAAAGCAACCACAAGAATATACAACACACTATGCAACATACCACCATGCCATGCATGGACATTGCATATAGATCAGAGCTTCATACAGGATAGTAGTGGACAATAATAGGGTCACATTACCAAGTGAACTCTGAATAATGGACACTTTCTTACTAGCCTGGTCCCATGGTGTTTGTAATTCTGAGGTGCCACTCTACTGTAGTCTATAATTATATAGCCTCAGTAGGCTCCTAATCCAGATCAATGTCTAAATACCCAATCTGTGCATACTGTGGATTTCACCTCACTAGGAACATTCAGTTTTACGAGTCTCAAATTGTACTTAGGTATAAACTCTACAACAAAAATGTTCCAAGCGAGCTGTAAAGCGCAGTACACATAAAATTATAATTAAAGTATGTCAGTCTCCCCTTTACCTTTGAAATGTGCTTAGATAGGACTTGACTTGAAAAGGACAAGCGGGAGATTCCATCAGAAGCTGTCTTTCTCTGCGGAGCTTGTTCCCAAGTAAAGCTGCTATAACAATCTAGTTAATATTGAACATATTATACCAGTCAATTAATTATGGATTTATATTGTACATATGGTGCAATGTATATGCAAATCACTACTTAAGGATGGCATGCAAGCAATGGTGAACATCAAAGGATGCTTGTGATTTTTTTAGGGAGGCACTCTATTGCTCGTTAGAGATTTCCCTGATGGGCACATATACTGGGTGCCAAGAAGTACTTTGATGCTATAGATACATAATTACAGACTAAGAGAACAATGGTATATAATATTATACTACCTGCTTTGAGATTCCATGTGTAGCATGGGAATATTTTAACAAATTGCCCATTTGTCCTTCAAATGGGAAGGCCGAGTGAGTCCACAGTTGCCCATAACACCTGACATAAAAAGGGAGATGCATTAGCATGTGAACATTGATGCCACAATTCTCCAATCCTAAAGGAATCACCGTGGTAAACACACAATCAAATTAAAATGGCATGAATACTAACCATAGTACTCTTCCACTAATTTGCAAAACTTCTTTAATAACTTTTCAGCTATCTCAACATCATCATTTGAAACTTTGCTACAACCTGATCGCCTTCACAAGTAGCAGGATATGGACGTAGAGCACATCCAGTAGTATACCATAGAGGGTCACAGGAATATAGTACAACAGGAAGTACTTCCACTCACTTGCTGCATTGGAATGAAGTATGTTTCGTTCTTGCTTTCGTGTAGTCTCCTTCATGCCTGACTCCATTGTGCATATGCATGCCTTATTGTAGGCGGAGCTAATAATTATTAATTTTATTAGTACTGCCCTGGTACCGGAACGAGACTAAAGCCAACGGTATGGCGCCGCGCGCGCAATCACTTTCGAATTTCTGATTCCGCCGCGCGTGCGCGCGCAGGCTGTGCACATGGCGCATCCCTGCTGTCGAATCCCATTGGTCAGTTTTACCAGGAAACATCACGCTACAATGGATTTGGAGCGTTACAAATCCCAGCCGTCGAATCCCATTGGTCAGTTTTACCAGGAAACATCACGCGACCATGGATTTGGCGCTCATTTTGCCCACAGAGCTAACTAGCTAGCTAGCTAGAGTTAGCTTGATCTCCTGTCTATCTGTGCTAGTCCTGTACCCTCTGCTTGCCAGCTCAATAGTGAACGGCGAGGCCTACTGGATCTTCATCTTCAACGAAGGTATAGCGAATTGATCTTCCTGTATATCTTGTCAGTATACATCATGTGCTCTTTTTTTTATTTCAGAGACTCAAATATGGCAGAAGATGATATAGCTATACTGCTGCAAACTGCTATTTCTGAAATGCAAGAATCAAGGAGGCAGGCTGAGGTCTTAATGAGACACAATCAGCAACTGGTGGATCAAAACAATCAACTTGCGGACAAGATGAAAGAACTGGTGGCCACCAAACAACGAAAGCAACTTTCCAAAGTCCAGGTGTCTGTTCAGACAAAGGTATTGAAACTGTGTGTACTAATTTAATAGTGCATAGGTACTAATTACGCTTTGTGTGATTGTGTATCGAATGGTACGTGTCCTCAGATTTTGCTGTAGGAAGGGAAACAAATTATTACATCATTACAGTGCATATTGACTTTATAGTGGTATATATGCAGTTACCACTCACAGTAGAGTAGTGATGTCGATCCAGTAGTAGCTAGCTAGTAATGTGTTGATATGGAGTTTACCCTATAGTCTGTTGTGCAATTGGGGATGGGACAAAAGGACTATTAGTCTGCAGTGATAGTATTCTCTAATACTTGAAAACTTCACAAGTGTTTAATTGTGCATGCATATGTATGTGGTCGTCCTGGTTCTGAGACGGTCCCTTCTAGGGAGCAATGTACTCAGTGTACCCCACTTATTGTGGGAGTGACAACCTTATACATGTACAAGCACAATTTGCCTATTTCCAAAATCTGTGAGCATAATAAGATTATAAAGCAATTAAAAGAGCTTACTATAGTTGGTGCTCACCTTCTCCGGCAACCCTGGCTCTGAGACGGTTCTACGGAAGCAATGTACTCAGTGTACCCCATAATGGGAGTGGTTGTTGGTGAAGTGAAGCACAATTTTGCCTTTCATTAAGTGGAAATTGGCTTTCCCTATACTAAATATACCAATCCCCCCTCCCCCCCCCTGATTTCTATTTGCTCCTCCTTAAGTTTCCTGCTATGTGTTTGCCCCCTCTTGAGTGAAATCTACCCTGCAAGCTATATTTAGTTGATATTGTTGCAAGGAAGTTTATGATTTTGGGTTTGTGCATGACTATGTCCAGCTTCTGGTGAAATATTCCTATAGGTTGTGAGGGATAGATCTCTCTATGGATTTTAGATTAAGGACCTGAGCTAGGGAGAAATTATTCAGCAGGGAATTAGTTAGCATTGATTTACCAGTGTATTAGATAATTATCTATATATTACATGTGTATATAATTATCGTACCCTCGCATAAGAGAGGGCCCATGGGCGGTGCACCTTACATTGGGCCAAGATTGGAGGATGGGCCGATATTCGAGGTCTCATAGATCAGTATTGCATTTATACGTGAAAGAGCGCCCAGGTAAGTTACCCATGCTATCTTCAGAATTTGAATAGTAGCAGCGGCTACTATTGATTTCAGCCTTATTCAAGCACGGTTACCAATCGAGAGGAAGGGCGGCTGCGATACTTCACCATGTGTCGCTGATTGCAGCCGTATTAAGTGGGCATGGCTAACCGTGTACGATCGTTTATTTGTGCTGAAACGTGGCATAAACCTACATGTAGCTAGACTTAGTTGTACGGCTGTTTAGCACGCTATTTATTGATCTTACATTGACTATCCGAAGTTCAGTCCACATAAACCAGCCATTTGAGCTGCGTTTTCAGGGCAGCTACACATGGGTGCATATTTGAGTAAACACTAGACCTTAGCAGGAAAATGAGCCCAAAGTGGGGGGTACCGGCATTCTGTAGTGGGCCCTCTTTCACGAGGGTACAGTATGTGAACTTGATAATGATGAGATTTTTCTATCGTAAAATACTGCCCTAGAACTTGATCCACAGTGTGTACCGAAATTTTAGCACCGATGAAGAGGCTGAGAAGCATCAGTGGAACTTTAATGAAAGGTAATAAGCAAATTATTGCTACGTAGTGCCAAGCACTTAACTTAAACAAGCTTAATACTCCAGGTTTGAATCACTATTCAACAAAGGAGTAACTAGGGAGATAATTCGTGAAATACAGACCGATGTTCCAAACACCAAAGAAGAAGAAATACTTTGTAAGCTAATTTTAATGACTAGCCATGTATATTATTACAGGGGGCACCCTGGGTCCTCCCCGCCCCCTCACTGGCATTCCTCCTGAAATTGCCAAGTATTATAATTATCGTACTTGCTCTAGCTATCGAACATTCTAGTAACCCGAATGGCAAGTTTGAAATATTTTATTTCCATTCTAATTCATTGAATGTGCCGAATTTCAAATTTTCTCACTAATTGAATAATCACAAGGTATGCAATCATAGCAGGAGATGTACAGAGTTCAGCATCAACACATCTATTTGTGGCTTCCATGATTATCGTAGAGTGTGGCACCTTATTCTTGCATGGATGGTGTCCATAAGCGGAAAAGGACTATGAATATCATTTTATGATTGCAGTCAGACACTAGAGCTAACAATGATCGATAAATTTAAAGCTGGTCATCTACCAGAGAGATAGGTAAGCACGGCAATAGCTAGCGCTTCCTCCATTTTTCTATAGATCTATTCTATTTTTACTCAAACAAGCTGCTGAATTTATTCATATAATATCGAAGGGCCATAATTATTAATTTTGGCCATAAAAGAGCAAGTACATACTAATACATGTTGTAGAGAAGCCACTAGATACCATTTCAGAGGTTGTAAAGTTCAGCCCCCCCCCCCCTTAGTTTGGGTATGCTAACTTGCATTAGCCCCTCTATCATTCCTGCAGGTGGATGTCGTGTGTATTTCAAATCTTTAAATGATGACAGGAAATGCCGAACATCTGGCGCATATAATCAGCACAGGACCAAGCAAAAAAGGATTGGATGTCTTAAACATGTAAGGTTGTATAATATGTAATCTAGCTTTCACTGACTGTAAGGTGGCTCACACAAAGTCATAAATTTCAAAATTTCCTGGGGGGGGGGGGGGGGGCGGGGGGAGCATGCCCCAGACCCCTAGTATGGGTATGCTGCCACATACTAGGTTTTACCCCCCACTACGAAACAAATTAAATCCCCAATCATTGCATTAAATAGTACAGTAACAACAATTATTCACTTCCAAATTAATTTTGCAGAAACTTAAAATCCGAAGCTTAGGACTGGACACAGCTGCCTCAGAACACACGTGGAGTGCTACACACAAACAGCGTTTACGAAAACTCCTTACAACAGATTATGTCATCAGAATCCTCCGATGAAGAAGACACTGAATCTGGTGGGAGGTCTGTTTTGAAAGTAAAGAAGTTATTATGGCTCAAAAAGAAATATAGAAACGCCTTTCATCAAATCGATACAGCATATTACAACAGCCACAAAAAATCGAAAGATAAACTTAAGCATCGTATTTCTGGACCTGATAGTGTTCGTCAACTGCCTGAGGATGCACCCAGATTTGTTATCAAATCTGAATACCACCGGGATAATCAGGAATCAGATCCAGGACTCAACTCGTCCATCAGTGATCCTACATCCCAAGATCCACAACTTAACTCCTCACTGTCCTCAGCTAATGATTCTGAGTAATTATTGTTGTCTTAAACTAGAGGAGGTTGGCCACGCATCATGATACATTGATAGCTTACTTGATTTTCATCCCCGCCCATCCCAATTTTTACTGGCCAACTCTACGAATTTTATTGCTATTGTGCATATGCAGTAGAGCGACTCTACCCAAGTATATAGAAAATATAATCTAGATCTAGTCTAGTGTCCTGATGAGTAAGAAATAAAGTGCCTCCTCCTGCCCCTACTTTTTGGAAAAGGGGATGAAAATTATTTTATGTCCTTAGCATTCCTGAACAAAATTTTTTATTGGTGATGTTTGATGATGCATGTCCAACCTAGCCTCCTAGATCCTCTGGTCCTTAATAATCACCATTCATTATTGTTTAGAACAGGCTATTTTATTGTCATACTTATGGTCCAAGCCAATTATTCACGAGACTGTCTAACTTCAGATCATGATCAATCATCTGCAGCTTCATTTATTACAATTATTATAATTTTCAGCATAGTATCAGATTCTGAAAATTTACATAAATATGAAAAATAAGTGCACTTCAGTATCAGTGTATTAATTTATTTATGGTCTTTCAGCTTACATCAGCTAATGGTACTATGTGGAGTCATGGATGTTAAGTATCTTGTAGCAGATAGATATATTCTGAAATATGATCTTTCTGTGGCAGTTTTTCCCAGATAATATGCTGAAACATGGCAATAAAGCATATTTCTCTACTGACATAATATATGTGTAAATATGATGTTTCAATACCTTTATCCACATATTTTCTCATAGTGGAAAGGTGGCCAGTGTGCTCTGCTGAAATATGATTAAACTTCCGCAAACATCATATTTCAGCTGCTGCTTAAACTTGGATAAACTGACAGGAACCTGGTCTTTACATATGTTTATCTGGCTTTCTAACAGGGATAAATATACCATTTCGTCCAGTGCTCATGATGGCCATACTGTTTTTTTGACACACCCAGCACAAGTCTGTCATCGGCTTCATGACCATGATGTGTGGTGTCAGCTTCCTCCACATGATGCAGAAAGTGGAATAAGCTGCAGCTTTTAGATCAGCTTCATCTGCTGACAACTTGTACTCCACCCACACTGCCTACAATACGAGGTATGTACTGAAAGGTGGGATCCATACTGCGATGTACATTGTGGTTGTTTCTTAAGTGGGGATACCTTTTTAGTTGTACTAGATGGAAGGAGCTGAAGGTTGTCCTTGTACCCTGGAATCCTACCAGGCAGCAGGATAGCATGCTTTTCGGCGTAGTTGTTGATAAAGGATAGGAGATTCTTTATCTCCTCAAACTTTAATGCATTCTTGGGTGCATGCTTGGTGTTCCCATGTACCCTGGTAGTCAACCCCAAGGCTGAATAGCTTGCTTTTAAGCTCACGAAGCGATCCTTTCCTGTATTAGTATGTTTCATTTTCCCATGTCAAAAAATGCTCACTTGTAGCTAACCTATTCCATGCAGCTTTTGAAACGTGTTCCTGCATACTCGTACTCCCTTGTGATGGAAGGCCATGGAAGATCTCTGGCGTGATACAACTGGCCGGTGGGACTTGGTGTTGGGAGTGTCTGACAGCAAAGCTGAGATCTGACCCAGGATGACAAGGTCCAGTTCGTCCCTTGAGAGCTCAGCATACTGCATTCGCATGCTCTCATAGTGCTCCCTGAGGAATACTGTGCTGCAAGGTTTACCACTAGCCCACTTGCAACCACATCCCTTCTCTAGGAACACCGTTAGGTCGGGATCTGGATCATCCTATCAAAAAATGAAAAGTAAGTTGGTTGGGCTGCATTTTGGACTTTTTTAAGGGGGGTGCACAAAAGTTACGTCAAGGCCACACTATACACATCTAGCACCACCCCCCCCCCCCCCCCAAAAAGATGGAAATAGTAGTGTTTGATATACCTCATTGACTGTACTGTTCTCAGTTGCAGGATTGTCTTGCAGAGTTGCTTGGGTGGTGTTCTCTGGGAGTTCCAAGAGGTCAGCTGGAAGACGGGAGACTGCATCATCTACATTGAATTGCAGGTCATTGATGAGTGGTTCATCTGCTCCAGTATCTTCATCGCAGCTGTCCTCTTCATAGCAAAAAGCTGTTTCAATAATATTTAGCTAGAATACTGTAATGATTATTATGATACACATAACCGTCACAGTGTATATCACTCTCCTCATCCTCAACTATAATGAATAATGGTATGGGGTATGGTAAAGTATGGTTAATAAGGAAGTGTAGTGTTGATTACCTGGTGAATCATTGGCAGGGTCGTCCCCACAAAAATAATCTTCCAGGAAGTCGTCGAAGGCGGAGCTATCGGCACCACCTAGAAAGTGTGATTCGCGAGCGAAGCGATTGAGGCTCGAGCGGCTTCTCTGTCCTTGGACATGGTGAAAAAAGTACACTACCTGTCTTAAAACGAGTGAACGCAGGTGAAACGGAGGAGCCCGCGCGCGCACTTTCTAATTAGCGTCCTTAGCAATGCACTCCGTATACCAACGGCCAGGACAGCCTGTTCGTCGGACATGGTGGTGTGTTTGAGCGTTCTCTGCAGCTCTCGGTGCGATTCAACTCGTACAAACGCTGCATCATAGAGAGGGAAGGTCAG
The DNA here is from genome assembly GCA_963930775.1 of Cliona cf. orientalis. Classification (NCBI taxonomy): domain Eukaryota; kingdom Metazoa; phylum Porifera; class Demospongiae; order Clionaida; family Clionaidae; genus Cliona; species Cliona cf. orientalis. The sequence goes on from OZ005689.1 coordinate 25,024,170, forward strand.
TTCGTTCATTGCTGTCATCTCGATTTTGGTCGAGTTGGACCTTAGTCACTAAAAATGCCTATAGCCACTATTACGCGTTGGTCCCGTATGCCGGGTTTTCCCGTAGGCGGTCACATATACAGTCCAACCTCGATTATCCGAACCCCTTTGGCCAAGGGGAAATCTTGAACCGTTCGGATGAGCAAGGAGTTCGGATAACGTTGACCACGCCCAAGCCACACCCATGAAATCGATAATGCCTGCAAAAACGTATCTATGCCGAGCATTTCGACGATTTTAATCTCATCCTCGATTGATAGAACACTTACCTTGCGTTTGTTTTACTTCTTTGAGTGTTAGAACTACATTTGTTAGCAGTGCAGCAGCTGGTTCTCACGTGGCAACTACGAGGCATAGGTTTACTGCGCATGCGCAATTGGGTCACGTGGTCACAATGTGTACTTTGATCCTGCATTTTCTTTGGATATCGAGTTCGGATAATCAAGGTTGGACTGTACCTTTATTTAAATATTGACAGTCTTTACTACCATATTATGCACAATGAGAACAACGGGGATGTGGTCAACCTTCATGTTATGAGAATTGGATCATGCATACATTGTAATCGATTATCTATGGTATTACCCATCAATACAGCTGTGGATAGCAAAACCATATGGTACTAATTTTGTCATTTCCATCAATATGCCAGCAGTAGTTAGGTCCCTGTGATTTCTAATGAATACACTCAAGGCTGTTATACCTTTGAATGATACTGCCTTCTGTTTAGTCTCTTCTCCTCAATGCAACACCCTCGGGATCTAATGAATTGAGAATCCGTCGAACCCCTTCTCTGCAATGATAATAGCTATAGTGATCATAGTGCATGGGGATAAGATATGCCGTATATAGACGACTTAAGGTGTGAACGTTTATCTCATTAAAAGGTGTGAATCGCACTATATCACACGTATGCATACGCCCACTGGTGGTCAAAAATACACTATGGGTATGGGAAGAAATGCTCTAAAATACTTACAAAATAGCAAGGACTCTTGCCATTCATCTATCACCACAATTATGGATACTTTAGTTCCCGATCTTACTGCACTCAGGCTCTAGGGTGCTGCTCGATTTTTATCGTGTCGTAGCAACTGAGAGTATTTCTATTCCCAAATACGACTAATACATTTGAGGCTGCAGCAAAGGTGCAATTCGCGCCTGGTCACACCTCCTGGTGGTCATCTAATTGGCTATATGTTCACGCCTTAAGTCGTCTATAGCTACAAATTTAATACACATGGTAGTTAAAAATCAGGCATACCTTGAAATTCTAAGTCCATACAATTGCTGTAGGTAGTCTGAGGTGCATAGCTCGATATCCCAGGAGAGAACCAGACTCGCTGAGTTCTTCATATATACACTCAAAGGCTGACTAATCAGCCACAAAATTTGAATCATGCAGCTATGCAAAATGGGCTCTTCCATCTAATAGGCATACATCCCCTATTGAGGAGTGATAATTACATCCTGAGGGGGCTTTTTTTGGCGAGTTTCTTGAGGATCCTTTTGGCAATTTAATTGGTTCTCATGGGCCTCTTTTGGCGATTTTAATTAATCTTGTGGGGTATTTACTACCAAAAAGCAGATTCCGGAGGGGTCAAGCAACCATTTATTAATTTCCAGAGGGTATTTCAGATAAATTTAATTGATCCTAGGGGGCTAAACTGTCCAAATTATTTCTTCTTGGGGGGGGGGGGGCATAACAAGTTAATTAGTTCCTGAGGGGTCATTTCACAATTTGCTTCTCAATAGGGGGTGTTTGCTTATTAAATGGAAAAGCCCAATATTTAAAGTATATTATAGTAAATTTAAAAGCTTACCATTAAGCACCGAGTAACTATCCTAAGATCACTGGGAGCACCTCTTCTTCGAAGATTCATCCTTCATCAAAGACGTTTAAGTGTCCTCAGGGATATTATTGTACCATGAATACCAGCAAGGAAACATAAAATCAAGTTGTAGGTGTATCCAACATCAAAATAGGCCTTCATAAGCCTCTGTCTAAATAGATCATTATCAAAAGCAACCACTGTTTCAAGATTCGATATACAGGCACACACTATCATATTAACACCAGCAAAGCCATGATCGCTGCTAGTACTTAGCTTAGCTTATTGCATCGGAGTCACGTGATTACCAAATATGGAAGGTCAAAGTCACGTGATTACCAAATATGGAAGGTCGAAGTAGAGTGATGGAAGCATTATTATAGAGTGGAAATACAATGGAAGTAGAATGGAAGTAGAGTGGAATTGGTAGTCACAGTGGAAATAAGATGGAATTAGAGTGGAAGTAAAGTGGAAGCAAGTGGGTACAATGGAATTACGATGGAAGTAGAGTGGAATTGGTAGCCACAGTGGAAATAAGGTGGAATTAAAGTGGAATTAGAGTGGAAGGAAGTGGGTGCAATGGAATTACGATGGAAGTGTGTGTCTAGAGTGGAAGTATCTTGGAATTAGAATGGAACTAGAGTGGAAGTGAATTTCTAGAATGGAAATACGATTGAAGGAAGTGGCCCTTACAAGCTACCATACTTGTCGGTCCAAGACAGCCACAGACTGAAGGCACAGCCCACAAGCGACTCTCACAGAGCCATCATTATAGCATTTCCATCATAATATTCCATGCACTACGATTACACTTTGCGTATGCGCTATTAACATGAGGCCGCGCGTGCCACGCAGTACATACGCAGCAAGTACTAGTGCAGTGTGTGTCGATCACGATCCCTAGAAGTTCATCATGTCTCGAGCGTAAGTAAACATGAAACTACCTATACATATTGTGGATGCTGCTTTATAAATAATTTTATAATTTAATAATATTCAATATAGCAGCAAAGATCGTCCACGTGCACGTGGCAACTCAGAGGCTAGTACCTCCTCTCAGAGGCGAGAAGGTAGGTTATAATAACACAGCAAATTAAATACTACTGTAAATGATTCAGTGATTGATATAAATTTTATCATGCGTGCACTGACAAAAATTATAATTATTAGGTGCTCAAGTTTGGCTTTGGCCCGTTTAAGTGAGCTAGTGCATTGCATCCCAGTCACTTTACATAGTACGTGAAGCTCTCATTTCCCATTGATCTGCAGTGTTCGGCATGCAAGTGCATACATGAATATGCATGTTGTGTGACATGACAGCATGTATGCACAGTTTGTCTTAGGATTCATATCATACCGTAACGGGCAGACAATAATATAATTGTACCAATATGCAACCTGACTCAATCCAGGTACTACTATAGATTTGTACATCCTCTGAATAAGGGAGGGGACACTTTAATATTACTATAGCAATACAAAGGACATTGATCAAGTTGCAAAAGTCACATGATAATAATTATATATATACAACGAAAAATATTTTTCATAGCGACAATTTTCTTATATAGTCCGTGTCATCACATGAGGGCATGGATACGCCCGGTTGCTATGAACGCGCGGCGCGGGCGGAGAGAAGTCCGCACTACAAGGCTCAGGATTGGTCAGAACTGTAGGGCCGTGTGCACAAAGAAGAGTGGCCTTAATGCCTCGGGCCATAGCTACAGCTATAGACGCATTTTGTCGATCGAATGATCGGCGCGAAAGCGCTGCGCGTTTCGAGAGGCCGGCTTGCTGTGCAGGCGCTGGCGCTGGCGCTAGCCACAGAGCCTCGAGCGAAGCGAGAGGCAAGGTCTGTTCTTTATCATACCTGTCAGTAGTCCGGTAACAACGTTAGAGCAGAGCGAGAACGTCGCCATTGTACACTTAGTTGGAGGGGTGTGGCCTCTGAAACCGCTTCAATCTGCGCATGCGCACGGTACTAATGGGATATGTTTGTGCATAGTGAGCATGTACTGTTATACATGATCATGCATGCTAGCCACATTATCCTATGATTGTGACATTAAACATACTTGTATAATATTATTAATATATTATAAATGACAAAATAGGAATACTAAGTTCCATAGTTCCAGATTAATCTTAGTGACATATTATTATAGTATGTGTGTGCGAATCAGAGTTGCTGTGTAAGTGTTGCTGTGTGAATGTTAAGTTGTGCAGGAGTATTTTAGAGTATCATAATAATATTATTATTATGTTTTATCAGTGACTAAGTCTTGTGCAATCTATCATCTTCATGTTGCTACCATTATAACTTAATCCTCACTGCATTGTCTTTTGAACACTCCACGCGCATATGGCGGATCCTTTATCATAGAGTCGGTAGACTCTATAAGTAGGGATGGCCCGGATATGCCATATATGTAATATATTACAAATACCCAAATATCTCAAAACAAGGTAATTTTGTGAAATTTCTAAGTGTGAAAATCAGAATCTCCAGCAAATTGTGCATCTAACAAGACCAAGATCGTTCATCAAAACAATTGTACACGTCAGAACCAGATGTTAAAAAAATAGGCCATTTCTCATTCTTTCTTCTTTCTTTCTTTCTTTCTTTCTTTCTCATTTCCAGGGCTAACTTAAGACTGTCTGGACCTCTCACCTTAGTTCTCATATAAATCCACTCTATTTTGTAGCGCGCAGTGCAGTGGCACGCTAGTTTGGCATTATCTCGACAGTTACGTAATAGTGGGTGTGTACGGCGCATTATCGAATGGGTGTGTCTGATACGCCATTTTTGTGATATAATGCGCATGCTCGGAATGTGTTGCCATGGTGAAGTCATGTGACAGCGCCTGGCCCTAGGCGCGCGCGCCTAGGCGAGCTAGCTCAGATGATGTGCTAGCTCGTACATCGCTAGCGCGTACAACGGCGCGCTGGACCGATCATGGATATGAAGGTTCAAGGCTCGAGGAGCGGTAAGGCGCTAGATAGGCATAGACGAGCTACTCGCTAGCGCTTGTAGCGCTAGTGCTACGCTGGATCGATCATAGATATCATCATACCTGATACGAAGGCACAAGGCTCGAACAACGGTATTAAACGTACAGATCATAAAATTATGTCGGGTAGCTAGCTGCTGCCAACAGTAGAACTTAGAACTAGGTTTTCTTCCTCAGCGGAAAAGTCTTATCACTACTTGGGCCGCCTAAAGCAGCTTTCTGAACGCAAATTAATGAGGGGCCTGGCAAAAAATTTTGCACACCTCCCATCTTCCGCTTAATGAGCAAACCATGTAAGATGGCATTGATAAATTACAATAAAAAAGAACAGAAACAAGTATAAAAACAATTGAATAAAATTGAAGAATGAAGTAGGGATGGAAAGTACACAAACAAGGGATAATCGCATCTACTATACATTCCTACGATTGCTTTTTGAGGGGTGCAAAAATAGCCAGTAATAATGCGATTGAATCAAACTGATAAACCCGAACCATTGTGACAACTAGGGAACAACCTGCACGAATATCTCCCACATACCGCACTCAACAAACACGTCAACCGTGATTAATAGGTGCACAATAGTCGAGAAAAGCAAGCGTAGGGATGTATAGTAGATGCGATTATCCCTTGTTTGTGTACTTTTTATCCTGCCATCCCTACTTCATTCTTCAATTTTATTCAATTTTTATGCTTGTATAACTTGCATGATGTCATGTATGATATTCATGATACTGCAACATCCTTTAATGCATGCATACGTCCACATGGAACTGTTTCTGTGTATGCATACGTAACAACATTGTTATGGTGGCTGACAATTTTAGCGAGTGCACACATCTATGCACATGACATTATAATATAAACTTACTGCATGGTGCTGCGTGTGTGTACACGTGTACACATGCAGCTATCGCTACAAACATAATGTTGACCTTTGGGCATGTGGGAACTTTCATGCATGGTGCGTGTTATCAACATTAATTAATGATAACAGTCATAAAACAATGTCGTACATAATTCGATTCACATGCATGCAAGAAGCAAGCATAAGGTGACCTTACAGTTACGTTGCAGCTATAGCTAGCTTTGGGAACTGTAAACACATGACTACAGCTGCAGCATGACGACTTAGATTTCAAAATCTGAACTAAAAATTAATATTATTACTTCTTAATCATAATTATTGCTTAGCTAGTGGAGTCATGCACACAAACCCATTAATAAATCCATCCTCCCCATCCCCACACAATTCTAAAAACTTCCTAACTGCACTAGTTATCAATGTACAGTCATGGATATACTATCTATGAATTGATGGGGCTTACTATAATAAATTATCAGTTACTGTAGTGTGTATATACATGAATTTTAGCCCTTGATGAGTATATAATGGAAGCTGCTGTCAAACGAGGGAAGCGGATTGGCTCCAAACGGTCCTTGAAATCTACTCAGGTAGCTATAGTACTTATGTATGCATCATTAGCATAACCCAAAGTCTGAGTGTTAAATCTATAGAATTTCTAGGTCAATGGCATCCCATTGCAATTTATTCACCCATGCAGGCCACCCCGCTATTGCACATCATAGGTTCATTCATAAATTGTGACCGGATTTGGGAAAACCCTCCGTATGGGATTTTTTCAGAAAATTGAGTTTGATGCATGGTTGATAAGCTCTACCATAGAGCTAACCCGCGTTCAAGTATTAGGCCGATCGTACGCTTGGTTGTGGAGATACAGCGCTTTGTTTGCGATCGCGCCACACCCCCCATAATCGAGAAATTACGGTCTAAAGGCGTTGCTATGCACGCGTATGGCGTTTCCGCATACTAGCGTGACCCGGAAATCAATTAAATGGACCTGGGCGGAGCCGTTCGAAATGAACGTAAAGATCGAGCAAGAGTTGAATTTCGTTGTTGACAACGACAGACGATTGTTCTTAGATGCCCAAGAAGCTAAAAAGGTGAGCGAACGTACAGTAGATCGATGAATCTAGCTGTCTCTAGGTAGATTATTCTAATTACCGCCCATAGCAAAGGGCTCCGTGTACTGCGGCTGTGCCGACTAGGTGGGTCGAAATGGAGGCTTATTTCGCCTTCGTATAGCACGACTAGCCTCCGTAGAAGACGGCAACAGTTAGAAGAGGGGTTGTTCGACATGTATATGACAAAATCTGGACTTTGACAAATTTCTACCTGAGCTACTAAAAACGCGTATTGCGCGAATCGCGCACGGATCCCTTACGGAGGGTTTTCCCAAATCCGGTCACAATTAATAAGAGTTCCACACTATATCTACCACTCAAAAGTAGGATCTAAGTTGCAATAGAATCTTGACCTGGCCCCCGAAAAATAACTATTATGAGCTGGGAGTGGGAGCTTTGCCTGTGTAATAATGCATGCAACTCAAAATAGGTTGGTATCGCCATTGGGATGATGAGACACGACTATAAAAAAATAAAGGAGTGTTGGTCCGGAGTTTTCCCAGTATAAAAATATATTTCCATCCAGATTGCAAGTACAAGACGGTGTTATCCTTGACAAAGGACAGCGTCTTTTCTGGCGGAGAAGGTTTGGTCACTAGTATGATTTCTGGCTAAATTATTATCATAGATGGACACGAGTACTACTTGGCTGAAGGATCTGGGGCCCCCGTATGTAACAATGATACAGATATAACCCTGTATGAGGAAGGAGAATGCAAATCTCTGCCTTGGACTGTGTCCAACTACCTATCTGTTAATAACATCTATTTGAGCAAGGCTAGGCTTTACTGTGTGGAGAAAATACCAAGTAAGCTTTACTTTTCTGATCGCTCCAAAAGCGTGTAAATCTACATAGATCTATTATAATATTTAATATAGCTCAGTGGTATAAGAGCCAGGACTAGATGGATATCTACCCCGGTATTTAAAAGACTTGGGCATGCTTGATTAGGCATTGCACTATGCAATCCTGATTTTACCACACTGATTTTATCAATTCTCTGTGGCATAATGCACATGCACACATGCATATCATTATAATCTCAAATCTGTACACATGGATTTTATGCAAGGTCTGCCTCATTATCATATTATATAATATACCAATTTGAATAGATTTACTGTCAAAAGGTATGTGGAGTAATGTGCTCTATAGAGACGTGGTTTAGAACTTGCAACAATTTAGTTAACAGTACAAAGGAGTCTCCAAAAAATGAAATTAAATTAATTTTGTGTGTGCCACTCAGAATTCACCAGAATCAATCCAACTTACCGTGGGAGGCACTAAAATCCCATTTCCCTGAGGGAACATGCCCCCAGATTCCCCCTATTATAGTATTACTGTGGTGGGCATAGCCTGGCATTACCACGTAGTACTCGAATCCCATTAATTTTCTCAGCCCCCTCAGTGACTACAAAAATTCTCCTTACGCTAGCCTCGTCCCCAGACTTCCCAATCTTTTCTTCCATACAATAATAATAATACTATGAGTATGATTCATATATACTGAATCAGATGTTCTTAGCTACCGTCTTCTGTTCAAACTGACTCTGTTTTGATCCGATGGCATGCACCACATGCATATGCATGCCACACTTCAACTGTACATGTACATGATCCAATCCACTCCAGCCAGTGACCCACCCACCCAAGCAAGGCGAGCTGAGGCCCGCGAAAGGAGGTAGTCTTGTGCCCAGCCGCCTCATGCACGCGCGAGAGACTTTAATGTTTATTAGGCCACTCTAATAATATTATGATTCACTGTTTCTGTTTCATCAGAAAGCCTGGGGCATGCGGGCGGGGGGTACCATAACGTATTAGAGCACCAGCAACATTGACGACCCATGCCAAAGCTACTGTTAGACAACGAGATAAGAGCGGGTATACTAATACACTATAATGAACAAAATCTGGAAATTGTGGAAGGATGTGGGAGGGAAATGGGAAACAACTAATCATACCTATTGGAGTGGCCTTGACACGTCTTAGAGGTACAGGTGTGGCCTCAGATTGCTATCTATGCATGCGCACATGGATTATTACTTTTTCAAATGCACTATAGTAATATAACATGACCTTATAGCTATTTAATAGGATAACTCCGTGCCGATCATAGTATGATGCTATAATAGATCCATACATTGCAGTAACTGTAACAGTTATGAAGGTACCGTACTGTTATGATACTGTAATTAATATTGAAGGCATGGCTAGTCTGACAGCCACACCAAAGGAAGCTGGGCCAGGTAACTTCGGTGAGTATAATATGTCACGGAATACCAGAAACATCTGTTATGGACATGCATATAATATTATAACTACCTACAGATGCCATAGGGGTGCTTGGGGGTACCATCACCACACCCATTATTGAGGCAAGGAAAGAGTTTCTCATACGAAGTACATAAATTTGAACTGTTACAATAAAAATTATTGTTATGTGTATAATAATAATATGTCTTCATTATTTAGTTGAATGAGGTAGGAAGGTGATCGTGGAGGGAGCAACCCACACAAACTGGATTAGTTTAATGGATAGGGTTTTTGTCAATGTGGGACGTCATGAGTATTAATTTTTCTCTATTAGCAGCTATCTGAACAGTTGACAATGATATCAGACTCTCAGGCCAAGGAGAAATTAGCTCCATTAAGGGAGAACCTCACTGGTCTCAGTGGTACATACATATAATTGACAATTAAGGCTATGACATTGTACACATTTGCTGCTATTATTCTGCCTTAGATGGAAATGAGCCAATGATTATCAATGAAATTGGTAGGGGAAACTATGGTGTTATAAGCAAAGCCCTATGGCGGGGAGTGGTTATTGCTCTGAAGGAAGCAAACATTTTAAGGTTGGTAGGAATAATATTATCATTGTGTGATTGTGTATTATAGGTCACGAATACAGTATACCTGGTATTGTATTATGCAGCAAGCTCCATCATCACAACATAGTTGGGATTCTAGATGTCTCAGTGGCCAATGGCCAAGTGACCATTTTTATGCCATTGGTAGAAGGCTGCAGTCTGTATAGCATGATTTTTTATTTAAAATACCCCAGGGTATGTAATACATGAAGTATTCTTACCTGTATTATATTCTGCATGCATGCATGGTTGATAGTTGCAATTGTATAAAATCCATATCTCCTATTCAGATGGATGTAGTGCAGAAGCTGTATATCATTGTACAAATAGCTCAAGCGCTATTCTATCTGCACACATCTAGTCCGGCATTGGTACACTCGGATGTAAAGCCATGCAATATCTTGGTTAGCAATTATATAATAATAATAATAATATTATAGCCATTAATGTCTAATCATCTTATTAATGAAGGTGGAGGCAGCAACTGACAAGGCTTATCTGACTGATTTTGGCGTCAGCAAGCTAGCTATACCGACAGCAAGCCAAATGATTCAGCAGGTGCAGGGCACCCCTGCATTCCTCTCACCGGAAAACTTAACGGCCCAAGACAATAGCCCAGCTGGGGACATTTATGCTTTAGGTGGGGTTTTAGTGGAGCTGTTTTCCGAAGTACCAATTTGGGAGGGGCTTACCCCCTTTCAAATCGTTACCGAAGTTGTGGTCCTTAAGGAGATCCCAGATATGAAAAATCTACCCCCAGGGGTACAAACGATATGCACACAATGCTTTAAAAGTGTGGCAGATCACCCAGAAATTTCAGAGATCTTGCAGAGTTTGCTGAATATGAATGGTTAGCTCGGACTACATAATGTTATGTAGTATGACTCAAGATGTACTGTTTATGACATGAAGGCTATATTATGAGGTAGCCTGTACATGTCACAGTAGTAATAGTTATGATGATGATGACAATTCATTCTTAAGGAATTGCATGGGGTGCCTTGGGGATGCATGCATATAAATAATAACAATAATATAATATGCTTGAACTGTAGTGGGGCATGCATGTGTAACCATGCATAATAATAAGAATGGAGATTATAACCTGCATGGATATAATTATGTAATTAATACTTTACCTGCAGAATCCTCTGCATGCTTAATGTTGATGATAGTTTCTACAATGTCATATTATATTATACAATACCGTACAAGTTAAGATGAGCAATTGTCATGACATTGTTAGTTACTGTATTCTCCTATCCATGCACACACACACTCAATCACACCTTAACCATGTTACCACTGAATCAAAGGATCAATCTCACATACGTACCATGCTACAATCACATGGTTGTGTGGCTATGCACATAACTTTGTGATGGTACTTGGTAGCGAATCATGCAATTGACAGATCATTCCATAATAAACATGGACATCGACATTATTATGAAGACTTGACCAAAAATTAATGTTATACTATAGTGATTGACTACAGAACTTAAATAATTACTAGTATTAGTTTATTAGGTATGTATAATCTTTGTTAACTAGTCATAGGTTGACTTGTGAATTACTATGGGCAGGGTTCTATCTATAGGGAGGGGGGGCAGAGGGAAGCTTCCCCCCCAGCATCCAGTTTTGGTGAAAGTGCCACGCCCCCTTCCAAAATTTCTGAATAGAACCCTTATGGGAAATTTCTTCCAGATTCATCCAATATTCTTGCTCCCCTATACGGGTTATTGCAGGAGACCAAGTGGTCATGGGGTGATAAGGAGCAGCCAGCTTTCCAGGAAGTGAAGAAGCTCCTCACGTCTGAGTGTTTACTAGTCTACTTCGATCCTGACAAGGAGCTCATCCTGGCATGTGACGCATCACCTTATGGGATCGGAGCAGTTCTGTCACATCGTGGTGAGGACGGAAGAGAGCAGCCTGTTGCATTCATGTTCTGATCATTAGCCACAGCAGAGAAGAATTGAAGTACTCTCAATTAGAGAAGGAGGGCCTTGCCATAGTGTTTTGTGTGCACCAATTTTTATTCATCATCTCACCAGATCATAAGCCATTTGATTACATTTTGTTTTGTGTGGACCGTATCCGAGTTTCTGGAGTGAACTGTCAGTGCAAGACAGGTGTTTGCTGAGAGGGAATTGCATAGTTGTGCCACCAGAAGGGAGAGACAAGGTGATGGAGTTAATTGTTACACTTGGGATATCCTGGAAACTTGAGGATGAAATCACTGGCACATTCATTTGTCTGGTGGCCTGAAATTGATCATGATCTAGAGGAGAAGGTAAAGATGTGTGATGCATGCATGTCAGCGAGTGAGACATAATCCTGCACCAGCACTTATGAGTTGCAAACATAGAATACAAATGCTCAATTGTAATGGCGGATGTGGCGGCAGTGAATGGTTTCACCTCTAGCCACTTGGAAGTAGGCATCAATAACAATCAAAAACATCTTTTCCAGGAAAGGCCCAGCAAAATCAGTGTGTAAACATTCCCAAGGGTTCCTAGGAATTCCCACAGATATAAGGGCCTACCGAAGATGTTTGTTACTGACAACGGACCCAGTTCACTAGTGCAGAGTTTGAGTCGTTCATGAAGAACAACAGCATTCAACATGTCAAATCATTTCCATATCATCCATCTAGTAACGGACTTGCAGAGAAGAAGAAATGAAGAAGTCCTCTATGACAGAATCTTTGGAGACCAGAGTTTTGAGATTTCTATTCTGGTATCGTCTGACTCCACATTCCACAACAGGTATCCGGGAAAATTTTGTTGACTTGTTCAGTGACAGAAGTGAGAGGTCCATTAGCTTTGTCATATCATGTTACTCTATTAGATGGACAAGTAGTTCTATGACACATCGATCATATTCATTTCTTACCTCATCAGCGACCGATGTGGTAATCATCTGAACCATGCATCTCACAGTGAAGAGCCAGCACAATCTGATACTAACCAATCGTAAGTTGAATAGCCCCACCTAGGCCTCCGTTGTTTCGAGTTGTTGTCAGAGTTGATCTTGATCTTTGATGCACAATAGTATCATGTAATACAGTTAGCTATTATTATACTATAATTAATTGTACCTGATCTCAGCAATCGGAGAAGTGGTCTCAGCTCTGCATGAGTCAGTCTTGGTCTGCTACACAGTCGTGCACAAGCAGCAAATTAACACTGATCCAGAAATTTTGCATGGATGGTGGCTGATGGTATAGTAAACTATACTGGTGCAAGGAGGGTGGATGGTTGATAATAGTGAATGTAGTGGATAATAGTGGATGTCTCCAATACTACGTTGCATAAAACAACTAGTGAAGGGGGTGGCTATAGTTATTTTATGCAACGTAGTAAGCTAGCCACCCTATCCACGTGCACCCCGCTGGCCATGGATCAGCCCCTGAGCAGAGAATTTACGATTGTATGCTGCCATGAATACAGATAATACTATGACATTGTACTGCCTTTGTGCACATGGGCACCAATGTAGTTGCATCTAAAAATTTGTGTTGTCTCTATCATCCTTTCTTGTTTCACATAATTTATGTACCCTTTGCATTACATGACATTGTAGAGTACTTCATCCTAGCTGTCGATACCATAATACATGGATTTCTCTCTCTCTCTCTCTCTCTAGTTCAGAATTAGTGTAAATCATATTATTCAAGTACTAGTGTGTACGAATAAAGTTTCTGAAGGTGTGGGATAGTACAAAATTACTGGATCAGGGTAGCCCCTTATAATTTTGTTCAGCCCTCCAGCACCCCTATAGGTGGTTCTTATGCCAGTGGTTAATGCATAGCTGAGTTTTCCCACAAAATTGACAATAGGCATGATCATCATCTACACATCTAGACATGCATGAGACTGATACTACAAAACAATTATAATCATATGTAATTATACTATATACAACGAAAAATATTTTCAGAAAGTGTCGTTTTGTGTCATAACGCACCCGATTGGTCAGAACGGTAGGGCCGTGTGCAAAAAACATGGTAACCATGGAGATGCACGAGGCGCAAAGCGCCGCGCGGCCGGCCGGCCGGCCATCGATCGCGAGTTCGAGTACTCGAGTACGTACGAGTACAGCCTTGGGGCCGGCCAGCCCTCGGCCTAGGCTGCAGTACAGCTAGCTAGCTATAGCCTAGCTAGCCTAGCCCTAATCTCTCGATCTTGCGCTGGCGCCAGCATCGACGCCGGTTTGAGCGGAGTGAGAACGTCATGACTCATCGTTGTACTCGCAAGCTGGGCCCACCAAAGTCTCCGACTTCTCGCATATCTATGCTTCTTGCAAAGCAAGACTGAAGAGGCGAGTTAACTATTTGCTGTCATACCGATACTATAGTGTCCATGCTGGAGTGGAACTAAGTCTCTTGGCTCACTAAATTCCACCTGCAGTGAGGGGTGTACATGTGGCCTACAGATCCGTTTGTCTGCGCATGCGCATACATTTTAGTGGCACTATGGGTGTTTCAAGCTTTAACAACATTGAGGAGCAACCCTGACTATCTGAGTTGAGATACCGACTTGAATGGGTTCATATACTAAAACATCATGACATTTATCCATTTCTGAATACTGTCATGCTGATCCAAATATAAATTATAGTCAGCCATGCATAATAATATCGTTATTGTAGTGCATAATTACATTGTTGTGACATTATACATACTTGTTACATTAAATTTTTATGATAGATCTTATATAAAATTCAATACGGTTGAAGCTGAATAAAGCACATTCCTAGCAATGTCACAGTCCCTTCATAATAACAAGTATAAAAATAATTGAATAAAATTTAAGGATGAAGTAGGGATGGCAATGCCAAAAAGTATGCAAACAAGATTTGTAGGGATAAGAGATAATCACAACCACTATAGCTACATCCCTACGCTTGCTTTTCTCGATTATTACAGACCTATTGATGTTGACTTGTTCAAGGCATGCTATCCTTGGAGTGTTCTTGACTTGCATGTGGAAGAAATTCACGTTCTTCCTATCAGTCTATTTATAATTCTCATGATACTCAAAGAGCCATGCTACTCAAAGAGCAAGCGTAGGGATGTATAGTGGTTGTGATTATCTCTTATCCCTACAAATCTTGTTTGTATACTTTTTGGCATTGCCATCCCTACTTCATCCTTAAATTTTATTCAATTATTTTTTATACTTGTTTCAGCTCTTTTTTTATAGAAGATGGGAGGTAAGTTCGCGCGTGCGCAAAAGTAGTAGCCACGCCCCTAGTTAACTCGATAAATGCCAAAGAAGGCTGTTTCAGGCGGCCAAGTAGCTATGAGACTCTAGTAGCTATCATTTATTTTATCGACTACCTGTTACTGCTGAGCTGGCTGTTATACCGACTGCTGAGGGCCGTGCCACGCCCGTACGTTGAGGCCTCGAGTATCCATATCCCAGCAAAGCACTAGACTCTAGCTAGGTTCGCTCGAGGGTTCGCTATATCGCGCTCACACTGGCCTAGCAAGGTCGCGCGGGAGAGCCTGGCGCTTAGCTATGGCTAAGCTATAGGCGCTAGCTTGGCTAGGCTTGAGGCCTAGCGCTATAGCTATACTGGTACGGTACGGGTATACGCGTACGGTAGTGCTAGCGGCGGTGGCGCGCGCCACTGACTACAGTCACATGACTTCACCATGGCAACGTATTATGAGCATGTGCATTATATGACAAAAATGGCGTATCAGACACACCCTTTTCATTAAAGCGCCGTACACACCCACCATTACGTAACTGTACAGATAACGCAAAACTAGCGTGTCATGGACCTGCGCGCTACAAAATGGAGTGTATTTATACTCAAACTAAGATGAGAGGTCAAGGCAGTCTTGAGCTAGCCCTGGTAATGAAAAAGAAAGAAAAAAAGATAGACAAATGGCCTATTTTTTGAACATCTGGTTCTAGCGTGTACAATTGTTTTGATGAATGAGTTTGGTCTTGTTAGATGCACAATTTGCTGGATATTCTGATTTTGACACTTAGAAATTTCACAAAGTTACCTGTTTTGAGATATTTGGGTATTTGTAATGTATTATGTATATGGAGTGTTCGGGCCATCCCTACTTATAGAGTCTACTGACTATGATAATAGTTACTGTAGATAATAATTATTGTCCTAGACCCTAAGCACAGTGTTTTGTATTCAATCTAATAATACTATTATGAAAAACTTGACCACATCCCCAGTAGCTACATAGTTCTAATTGTGCATGTGGTAAAAGGTCGTCAATATACACATCGAATGTCGGTGCCTAGATGGAGTCTAAGACTGACTCTCGACTTCGAGTTTTGATGCTTCAATCAAAGGAGATGAACTCGACAGCACAGTACAGCTTCCGAACTTCAGATCGGTCGTGGCATGATACGTGCTATATATAGCGCAAGGCTAGCTTTATTTATCCACAGGATTACGTCAGCCAAGAGAACGCATGAAGTTCAGCCAGCATTACTTGTCCAGCCGTTAAGCCAGCGGTCCAATTGTTGCAGATCCAGGAAGTGCATCCGGTGTCACATTCCAGTGCATGCAATTTTTGTGAGCGCTTGAGAGTAGCATACACAAAAGCGCTTGCCGCGAAGCTCATGAATGTCTCCGGGTGATGGAACTTGAACGAGCAGAAAGTAGAAGAGTTGCACTGTCTTCTGGTCTTTGTTTGGAGTCCTAGAAGTGAAAGATGACCTAGATAGAACAGGTAAGAATAATAGATAAAAAACGGTAAAATTTGCATGCACTGGAATGTGCCACCAGATGCACTTCCTGGATCTGCAACGCTTGTACGTGTTTTGGACCGCTGGCTTAACGACCGGGAGAAAGTAGCACTCAGCTTTTAATGTATTCGCTGGATATGTATGTAAGTTAATGTGGATTTTCAGGTCTCAGAAGTGTTCTGTAAAGGCTCTGAATTTTAGCACTATGACGACATAGGTTACATCATAATTACAACATAATTACCTAATAACCGCAAAAAAAGTAAATTTATACTGGGGATGTAATAATAGCCAACAATATGATTCTACAAGAAGATAATAATAAAAAAGGAGTAGCATACATAGATATAATATACAGCCTTATAAAGTTATATCAATAATCTCTAGTCCAACATGCTAGATATGGAGTAAGATGCATGTACAAGTCATATGCTTGCAAGGGTGTTGTGGGCATGCGCAGGCTATCTTCATCCATGATAACCTCAATTAAATTAAGAAACTGTGGTGAGAAATGTGGCTCCACATCAACATTCGATCTAGCAGTGGCAAAATCCAGGCTATCATACCTGCACTTTTGATCAGAAACTCCTATAAATTTTAATATTGTACAGATGAATATGTAGCACAAACCATACTATGTATTCAAGTATGGTGGCTGAGAAGGACACTTCTTTGATGACCCTCGCTGGATATTGATCTAACGCTGTAGAATGGCGAGAGTTGTCAAAATTAATGAGGCCTCTTTCTACAACCTGGTGACATACAATAGTAGAACCAGTGCTGAGGCTCGTACAACGATGGGCAGCCCTTTGGTGGCCAACGGCGGCTTTCGGGCGGCCCCAGTGCGGCTTGAGCCGCCGTGGCAGTGTCCCTCTCGGCCACCATAACAACGAGAGTGAAGTGTGGTGACCTTCATTTGACAATACTTGCTCTACTGAGAACAATGGTAGAACCATAGTCTAAGACCTATGGTGGGGCCAGCACTGAGGGTCATAGAAAGAGGGTGGTGACCCTCGTTTGACGACCCTCACTGCTCTATAGCGTTAGATCAAATACCAGTGAAAAAGGTGTCCTTATTGGCCACCGTAAGTAGTCCCATCATATTATTATACAGTGGAACCCCTCTAAAGCGGACACCATTGGGAACAAAAATTTTGTCCGCTGTAGCAAGGTGTCCTTAGCTCATGAGCTAAAGACACCTGATCAGAGGAAAGTGGTTGACCACGCTCCTCCCATAATCGCGGCCAGCTATGAGCACTACTGTGGATGAAAAAGGCCGTATTGATGAGAGATCTGTCAACTGACAGCTCCTAAGCAAGAATTTGACACATATTTAGGCTTTGCTGTAGTTACTGGTCACTGAAACCGACCGTTATTAGTGGTAGGTGCAGCCTAACTGTCTGTTATGCGAGGTTATTTATTATTGTGTAGGCTGAACGGGATGTCCATTATACTTGATAGCGGGGTGTCCGCTGTTGAGTGGGTTCGAACATATTGAAGTCTATGGAAATACAATCTGGACATTCAGAATTGTCCGTTATATCGCAGGTGTCTACCGTTGAGAGGTGTCCGTTAAACGAAGTTCCACTGTATACCGTAGGGTATCACCCAGCTGCATACCAAAATAATATTATGGTGGAAAACATACCCTAATGTCTGGTTTGTGGCATCATAGTACAAGTCAGCTGTACTATGGTTTTCTAAGGTGTATAGGGCTGTAATACCTACCGTATTATACAAACCAAGTACATTATGCAACTATTATGAATAATAATACCATGGCAATGTTATTGCAGTGGTATACAGTGTACCCTGCAGCTGTGGAATGAAGTACAATTGGTCAGGTATTCCACCAGGACACTCGGCCATACGGCTTTTATGAATCACGTGATAGTTGCATTCTATAGCAATTTTATCTAATTCTTCTTGTAACAACTTTAAGAAACAAAATCGTAAGCAGTCACTGCAAAATAAAATGAATGCACTTGAGTGCAGAATCCTCACCGCTACATGCATGTATGAGTCATGTGTATATAGCTCACTGTGTATGCTTGTTTAATGAATGCACAGGAGTGCTGAACTCTCACCGCTACATGCATGCATATAGCATGGGTCACTGTGTATACTACTGTGCATGTTCAATATCAGGAGTATTGAACTACACACCCTATGCATTATGCCTAGCTGAACAGGGTACTGGTACTATTGACTACAATGTCATACCCTGCACCTAAACAGGGTCCTGGTATTATTCTCTTCAGACTCAGTGATCTAAGAGTTGGGGAAGGGCACCTGGCTATGCCACTATATAAACTGAAAGCCTCTGTGGCATACTTCAACTAAATTACGCACTTGAGAGCCACTGCCTGTTTACACCGTGACTGTATTGATAACTGACCAGCAAAGCACAGAATGACAATCAGTCATGTAGTTGAGGTAGGTGCCATGTAAACACAGACTGGCAAGTTGCAACAGCTGCACACTTCTACTCCACTGGGCAGAACTTAACATGACCACTCTTCCTTTATGCCACATATATATACCTAGAATGCGTACTTGTTCTATGACGACCCTTACCATTTAGCGAAAGAGGGTTGCGACGGATGGACGGACAGACAGACGGACAAAAATCGCCAAATAAATGCAGTAACCCTCCGCCTACGCTTTGCGGCAAGGGTTACACTGTTAAAAATAGGGTGTTGTAGTAATACCCCATGCATACGAAAAAGGTGGTGGGGTGCTGTTGCAACACCCCATGCATGAGAGGGGTGCTGACAGTACACCATCAAGGGGTGCTGGACATCAGTTTGTGCGATAGGGGTGGGGCTACCACTCGATTACGTCATCTAAAGTAGCGCGCGCATGCGCACTATTTGAGCAGCTGCTTTTCTGGTTTGAAAATTTCACAAGTCTCTTTTGCGTTGTCGACTGTCATGGCCATCATGGCTATCTCAGATGAGCTGGGTGTCTCTTCAACAGTTACAGTAAGTGAAGTAAGTACTTATTAGCATCAGCATAAGTTTAATAGGTAGGTGCCTTTTAGTACACTCTTGCATGAAGTGTAAATATTCGAGTGTGTTCACTGTAATAAAAGCCTGTAAGCCTTACACATTAGTCCATACTTAATCTAGTTACCTTGCCTATGCTCTTTGTGGTTGCTGTACAGACTGTACTAGCTACTTCAATCCTAGCTCGTGCCTATGAGTGTGTACTACATGCTCCAATTAATGCACACCCGCTATTTGTTCTTAATTGTTGGTTCTCTTTCCAGCCTCTCTCTCACTACCTTTCTAACAAGACTTAATTTGATGCCATAGTCACTACACCACTGAGATGGTAAATAGTCTGTCTAATAGTTGTAGGCTTCTCACTCATTTTCTCTCTCCCTCCATCCCACAAAAAATAATTACTCCTTACTCTGATAATATGTCTACTGCATAGTGATCATCTATGTATTTACTCATAGTTGTTACTACAGCTGCTGATAATGACTTCACATGATACTTCACTGTATTGGTAAGCTGTTAAGTACCACTGAGTGTTTCTCTATCTTCTTCTCCCCCCCCCCCCCCCCCCCACACACTCACACACAAATTACACCTTACCGGCATGCATCACGGGTCAAAGGAGCTTGAGGGCATGCTGCTATCTAGCCGAACAAAATTAATATGTCCACTGGCAGTCATCTATGTATTTACTCATAGTTGTTGTCGTCATTTATATTTTTCCACTACAGCTGCTGCTGACTAGTAATGATTTCACATGATAGCTATTTCACTTCACCGTATTGGTAAGCTGTGTATAGTGTTTCTCTATCTCTTCTCTATCTCTTCTCTCTCTCTCTCTCTCTCTCTCCCTCTCTCTCTTCTCTATCTCTCTCTGCCATGTATCATTGTCGTTATTATGCACAGAATTATTTGTGGACCAAGTCAAGTTCTCTCGATACTAGCGGACCGGTGTTTCTCTTGGAGTCCCTTCTCTGTCACTCACATCAAATTGGTAAGCACCCACCTAATGCAAATAGGGTATTCCCATTGTCTAAACAAGCCCGAGGATGTGGTGAGACTGGCTTGCACGCACACACTACAAGGTCCAAATTACACAGCTACTTAGTGGTTTACACTAGTACAATCATGGTACTGTGGAGCTTAGCCCATGATGATGTCACATGTGGTGCATGTACCACCTTGAACACATGGTACTATCACTACTATGCGATATTGATGTCTTAAGTATCTGCTCCCCCCCCCCCCCCCCCCCCCCCCCCCCCCCAGAGTAAGGTGTACCACTCAGGGGTGCTTACTACGGTATTTTTATACACTCTAATTCTCTCTTTCTGATCACAGATGCAAAACTGCGATATGATGGCTACCTCAAGCTGCTTCGATCATCACATAGGTAAGCAACTGATTATGATAGCTAAATAATTATGAAGGTACCGTAGGGTGGGTAATTTTCGTGGGGTGCTAATTATCGTGATTGACTTGGCAGTCACGAAATTTTCCCACCCACGAAAATTAATGCCTACGGCGATAATATTATTATGGTATGCGAGTCCATGATGATGGGCGTGGCCACAAACATCGTGGCAGCGCGGCCAACACTTTCCAGTATTAGCAAGCAACAGTAGCCACTCATCCAGCTGCGGATAGCGTCTTCGACACTGATGTTCTTCTATCTCATGCTTTTTGTCCAATTCTCTGTAGATATGGCTTAGTAACAAAGAAGATCGCGAGTGCGTGTATTGATTACATCATCGCTTGTGCAGCAGTGCCACGCTACCTAGACTGGTTGCTATCATGAGATTTAAAACCACGAAAATTAAATTTGAGGGACTTTTCGGACTTTCCACGAAAATTAGACCCCACGAAAATTACCCGCCATACGGTATTATGCATGACGTCACACTGACCTTTAACCCAGCCAGCTGTCTGTATACAACATCAATAATATGAGAAAATGCCCAGATTATGATCCAAATGGCATACGTCCTCATCTTTGCTTCGCTCGATAGTAGTTCTGATTTGCCCCCAGTTCATGGACATGCCCACAATATTAATTACTTCTGTGCGACCCTTCTATTCCTTTCCTCACCCCTTCTTCTCACTAATGCATGAACATGACATTGTACATTAATTTTATGTCTCTGCCATTACTGCCTTTCTTTCTCTTTTGGTGTTGATCACCATCAATCTTTTTCTAGAGATATACCGTGACTCAAGTTTCTGTTCTGATTTTGGAGAAAGACAGTATCGTACTACCTAGCTTTTGAATCTATGTCAATTTACCTGATACAGCGTTACATTGCTATGAATTTTGTATGCGAGTGCTATATATGCTATAGTTGAGATTTCTAGCCTCATCCATATTTGCAATGTTACGCACTCCCAGCCTGCTTCCCCCCTCTCTCCCTTTCTCTGTGTGTGTGTGTGTGTGTGGGGGGGGGGGGGGGTTGGCTCATCCCACCCCACTGGATGAAACCTTTTAATTATTGAGAATAGTAATAATAATTATTATTGTGTATACTTTAGATGGCATTTAGCTGTTGCGAGCCAAAACCTTGGGCCTTTGATGGCAAAACTACAAGAATCAACGCCTCGTGTTCATTCTTTGGGACGTACTTTGTTTGGAAATAAAGGGTAAGAATGGTGTTCTTTTAACTGCTACAATCACTGGTATATTTACAACCACTGACAGACAGTACTGCCATAGTGGGTGGTACTACACTCCTATTTATTGACCCCACAGTTATTGAGCGTGTAAATGAGTTTCTTGGTCACTTAGATACTGGTGGCTCGTCTTGTAATCCTGCAAGAAGAGTACGGGTTTTATATCGTGTAGAAATATCAAGACAGCTATACTCTTCTGCTCATTACAATTGAGTGAAACGCAGAAATACCTACACAGTTATGTATATGAACAATGATGGAATTGATACATTTGGTTTGATCCAGTACTACATATTGGTAGCAGAGAAAATAGTCCTAGCTATCATTAAGAGATTAGAGAGGCTCTCTATTTCTTGTGTGGAGCACTTTCAGCTAACTTCAGCTGCATTGGACAGTGTTTCCTGTCTTGGATGTTTTCCAGTGAGCTCATCTGGCAGTTTGGATGTTGTGGGACTGTCTGATATTAAAGAGAAGTGCCTTCACGTTGAACTGTCTCCATCTATTTAGTATATTTCTCGCATTCCTCCTTGTTTTCATGATTGAAAGTCTGTCTGTGCAAAATGTATCCAGTATTAATATTCGCGTGATTATTGTGTTACTATAGGACGCTTTATTTTCATGACAAATGTTTCGGAGTTCAAAGTTCAATTGACCCGTACAACCCCCCCATAATCGGTTAAGACGGTAAGTTAATGATCTAAGTACAAAATCAGTATGTATTATAGTTCATGAATGTATAATAATATACTATGCATCGATGGCCATATGGCACTAACGCGCGATTCGGCTAGTCTACAAAGTTTAACGCACTGGAATGACGCGTTAATCTATGCTCATGCACCTTTTAGGCTTAAATGCGAGACCAACATTATCTTGCGCAACAACGCACTATTGTCGTGTTTTAGCGCACGTCCTTTTGCCCGGCTCCTGTAGTTTCACATGCGAGTCATTTTAATTATAATTTCAAGAAGTGTCATCAGGGGTATTATATTAATTGTCTATCAGCTGAGGGCCTTAGGCTATAGTAGATCTGGTGTTTGGGGGGGGGGGGAGGTAGTTCCCCCTTGCCTTCCACTGACTGTATAATTATGCAAAAGATGTAATGGCTTATCATAATGATGATTTAACATAATAATATTATAGGATGTCCTGCAATATTGCGTACTGATCTAGGAACTGAGAACACAAAGCTTTCCTACCTTCAACCATTTATGCGAAGACATGGCAGTGATTCTTTGGTTGACTCCTGCTTCTTTTATGGAAAATCGACTTCAAACCAGGTAAGTACATGGCTGAACCATTATAGTAAAATTATTGAAGATGCGTGGGGAATTCTCCGCAGGTGGTCAATGGAATGGTGGATTAATGTTTTCAAGGTATCATAATTCTTAAAGAGAGACGTGTATGTCCCAGTGTATAACAGCTTTTGTATGTGACTAAGCTAATTTTCACGTAGGTATCACATGATAATCCTTATCATAATGGTATGAATCGAATTGGCACACCAAAATTCAAAATCCCCAGAAAGTGCTCAATATAATATTATGCTAGATTTTCTCTGAACAAAGTATTAAGTAGTAATCTTAATAAACATTACCCACCATAATATGGTAGAACCACAGTGACAGGGTTATGTAAGAATACACCACATTCTCCACCGTTTTATAATATGTGGGCTTGCTTCACTTGCACCCCAATTAATAAAAATTATATCTTGTGATGTCAGACGATGAGGGATTATGGTGTATATGAAGATCACAACCCCATACACAGGTATACAATCATGATATAAGTTTATTATCATAATAATATTATTATGGTATAATGCTGTAAGTACACTGTTAAAAATTGAGTGCTACAGTAACACCTTTTGGGGTGCTCCAGCTAATGTTTAAAAATGACACCCTTTGGGTGTTACTAAAAGGTGTAGTTGTGACACCCTTGGGGTGCTAATAAAGGTGCTATAGTAGCACTAACTAGGGAGTGGTGCATGCACCCATCAGTCCAGCAAAGGGGTATATAGCTTTGTGCACAAAATCAATATTCTTTGCATGGTGCAAAATCACCCAGAGGTTTGGTGCTGCAAAATGCTTTTGCCTCGAAATTTTAAATGGGTGGAGAAATAATATTATTATTATTGTGACATTGCACATGCAGCAGTACATACTGTACTATGTGATATGCATGGTCTCTACATGGAGAAGGCATGGAAATTAAAGCCACGAAATTTTAATTCTGATTTTGCACCAGCAAAAATTAAATTCCCATAGTACAGTACGTATTATTATGATAACATACCTGTTTGGACATGTTTTTGTCCCATGAAATAACTTCTTTAAATGGCCATTCATGGTTTCATACATAAAACAGCTATATGCCCAAAGAGGACCCCAGCGTTTTACACAATCAGCCAAGTGAGAAAGTAAGTGGACATTCATTGTTGTGTGCTTTTCACATATATAAATATAATACTCTGTGAAAAGGCAGAGAGAGGCACACACGGAGAGACCAAGAGAGAGAGAGAAGTGGGGGATATAAGACTGTGTAGATGAGGAGGTACATGCAATAATAATTGAAGGGCTCAAAAGCAAAGTGGGCTAACCCACAAATGTTGACTTAGCCCCCTGTTGATTGTGTACACTTACCATATAGCTCAGGATACTTCACATAAAATTCTTTGAGGTATAGCTCGGCATTCCTGAGATCGTCCTGTGATATTTGGTCAGAAGTCAATAGCAGTAACCCAGCCACTAGCAAAGAGTAATGGGAGAGGTATGGATTAGGTAGCACTCCATTCAGTACAGGTAGACTATAGAATAGCAACCAATTTCTCATCTCTGAACCTAATAGTATAATAATATTGTATATGTACATGCACAATGATCAACAGACTCTGACTGTATATGATTATTATTGCCTTTCCAGTAAGCAATATCTTCCAGACTTTTAGGCACTCTTGAAATACAGTCGAATTTTCAACAGCCTCTCATCACACAACTTGATCTATGTATATTATAATAATTATATTAATCAGTTAGCCAAAATTAACGTAATATTACTTACATCCTTGCCAATATAGAACTCATTTCTTCTATTTTTACCATCAAACCACAGACCAATAAGCTGTTTCGTATTTCCAATGTATAGACAGTGGAGATCATCGATGACAAATGCCCATGGGAGTTTAATCCCAGGATGCAGGGAAAGCACTGTCGGACCAAACACCCCGTTAACCTATATTTCAACATAAATTTTAAGTTTACAATTATCACTAATCCTTACTGCATCTCCTTTCCTAACAGCATCAGCTGCTTCTTGAAGCAGTGATACATTTGTCCGTAATGTAGAGGCTTGTTGTGGCCAATATCGGTGCAAATGGTTGATTCCATCAGTCATTCCAGGGTTGGTACAATAAAAGCAGCCCCATTTTCCATTAAATTGCTTTGTGTTAGTGATGATAGCCCTCCCAAGGAGATCAGCTGAACACTGCAGGAGGATTGCATGGCATTTCTCATTTCCATTGGGAGTCATAACATCTATTCCTGTATTTAATATACATGTACAATAATCATGGTCACTCAAAACATGAATGGACAACCAGTACCCTTGGAGTGAATCTCATTTATTTCATCAATAATGGGCCGCAAGAACACGTTCATGAGAGGTTTTTCTTTTGAAAACCTATCCCAGCCAACAACATGTTATGCCGTTTGAATCTGCAGACATAGGATACTCTAATTTCGTTGAACTAGGATAATACTAGGATAATAGATGTAGAGAACACACAAAAAATTACCGTTGGCACATGGGCAGCTCATTTATCTGTATCCATACTGGCCAAATAGAAACTTTTGATGAATTGAAAATTGCAACTCCATCCGTGTTTAGTAGCAGGCTGATGTTCGTTGGTTTTGATAAGAACCCAGGAAAATGCTCTTGGTAGGATTCACCATCATATATATCACGGATGACACCATCATATGTTGAACGGTGAAGCCGTTGCTGCAATCCATCCCAATTAAGTCTGCTTGTCTGCAGAAACACAGACCACATAAAGGAAGCACATTAATTATGAGGGTGCCCCCTATATTTTCTGAGAGTTACATAGCTAGACTCAATTTTATACACACTGATCATACTATCCTTGATTACAGATCTATAGGCCCCCCTTTACCAAACCATCTTCTTACGCCCCTGCACACACACACAAATATCTATCGGTGGTAAGTTTCTTTATGCACGGTGTACAGTGACAGCCCTGAAATGAGGTAATCTCCCTTAATCAGGACACCATGCATGGTCCCAGCTACATAGAAGAAGCATGCAAAACTACTGTACAGAAATGAGGACACCTCCTTTAATCAGGATTCTTAATTAAAGCTCCTCAGTGCAGTTAAGGCATGTCACCAGTGAATTTTTTTACTCTTTTTAACCTAGATTGAGAGCTTATTCTAGAAGTATTAGAACATGCAGTGCTGTCTTTATGGTGCTCATATGAAAGTTCAATCCTAGTACTATCCCCTTAATACTAAAGTAACTGCAAACAACAAACCAATTAAGTAGGAGGAGCTTCTGAAGTCACGCCCTCCAAACGTAAAAATCGAGTTTGCCAGAGGGGAAGAACCCCTTGTATCCCGACCTTAACCAGCATGTAGATAATACTAAAGGTGCTCTAAGTTTTTGTCGGAGCGATAGTGGATAAGTGCTATAGCTGAAGAGTTAACCGCAGAAGTGACAAAAATCGGTGGTTTGGCAGCCGACGTTTTCGCATGTAATGGCCGATTGACAAACTAAGGCAACAATCGCTCCTGCAGAACAGTTTTAAGCTTGGCAAAGAGTCGTTTGATAGTAGAGACGGAAATTTAAACGAACGTTTAGGGGTCTGGCAAGAATTCGGCGGCGATTTCGAGGCTAAAACTGCGATCGTGCGGCCTTTCCGCCGTGGCTTGTATGCGGTTGATATTGATGACGTCGCGTTACAAGACCGCTAATTGGCTCGTAGTCGGGCGCGCGCGCAACAAACGGTGACTGTCCTTAACTGCACTGAGTCAGTGTCCCAAGGGTGACGGTTCGGAATAGAGGGATTCCACTATATTTCTATGGACAATCACAAATTATAGTCTGTTCACAAGTCATACTTCCCCCCTCAAACATACACAGGTTGCAGTGCCTGTCACCACAGAATGCGTGTATGTACAATGGCACACACGCACTCGGTGGTGACAGGCTGACTGCAACCTCACTATTTTAATAGGTGCCATGTGCACGTGTCATAGGTACACAAATAAAAGGTTTCTTACCTGGAATATTCATATCGTCCGAT
Organism: Cliona cf. orientalis; assembly: GCA_963930775.1. NCBI lineage: Eukaryota > Metazoa > Porifera > Demospongiae > Clionaida > Clionaidae > Cliona > Cliona cf. orientalis. The sequence continues at coordinate 25,051,632 of OZ005689.1, forward strand.
CTAAGCAGCGAAGAGTGACTCGAAGAGCTTGACGGGAGACACATTTCATCGGTGTCCATCTCGACTTCACTCGGCTGAGGAGAGGTATGGCCAGGGCGGTACGTGGATCAATCAAAGGAAGTAATCATAATATTTTGCGCGCACGGGCTCATAATTACTGATCAACCGCTGCTTTAATTCACTGGACTGACGGTCGACACTTGGAGTGGAGTCCTTTCCTTTCTGAATGAGGCTCGAATGGCTGAGGAAAGCGGTCGATGAAAGAGACGGCGGCCAACCAGCAATCTAGCTTCGATGATAGCAGGTGACCATGGCATGCCGTGTACATGTACATACTTAGCTTAGGGCTTCTTGGTCTAGCGTATCTACTATTCTATCTGAATGCAGTGGAAAATACAACAGTTCCCATTCAGTTCCTTGAGGGCCAAAAGAAGATTCTCAGCTACGATGGGAGGAGCTATTAACAGTTGAAGGTGAAGTTCCTTTTGAAAATTACGAGGAACTTCAAGTTGGGACCCCTGTATTGGCTCCCTGGTGTGACAAGGATGGGGATATAGACTTTTCTGAAGCTGTTGTTGTTGATGTTCAGTCCACTTCAGCAGGTATGTTATGTTGTGTGGATATTGGGGGAGACTCGAGTGTATTGATGTGGTTTGTTGATGAGGCTAGCAATCCTCAGAGGTCAATCAGTACACACATGTACATGCAGCATTTATGCATGCATCAGAAATTAGTCAGCATGTGTTGGCTCATTATCTTGTGCTTGGTAAGGACTCATCTATTACCTATAATACTCTATAGGTTCTGCTACCAAAAAGAAGTGCACTGAGAAAGGTAGACTATTTTTAAGCACCTCCCTTTATGATGTTATACAGCTAATGATCGAACAATATGATTATAGAATCATCTACTAGTGCCCCTAAGAAGAAAACCACCACAGGTAAATTACAATATGTTTACGTGCACACTACAAGACCGGGAAACTTTTTATTTAGTGAGAAAGAAGTGTGGAACTCCCAAGAAAAGTCCAAGGAGAAGGTACATGTATTAAGTCTGCTTTAATCCATGGCCCATGTAATTGAACATGTGTACAGGCCCAAGCGTGTACTTCAAAGAAGGTTAACAGCACTCTATTGTTGGAGGTCACTAAGAGTGGAGATGATCCTGGTCAGTATACAGGTTGTGCTTTGCTTGCTGATTGAGTTAGTACTTGTCCCAGGCTTCCTGATAAGGTTAATGAATGTTTTTTCTTGCACAGTACAGAAAATATTTTTGTACCCTTTTGATCACCCATCTGTACCCAAGTGTTGGTTGCTAGGCAACAGCCAGCACATGTATATGTGCCTGTTTGTGTGTAGGAAGTGGCTCAAAATCTGATGAGGTACACAGTGAGGACTCATCAGGGACTAAGCCAACACAACCAAGTGAGACTCAATACCAGTGTTCAGTGTGTTTTGCTGAAGCTGACTAAATAGCTTTCTGTGGTTTCATTTTGGTGCAGGAGTTACCAACCTTGGACAGAGTGGGGAGGTATCTATCCCAGCAAGTGCACCTCTCAATGAAGGTGAGCCTGTATCAAGTGTAAATTTTGTACCATGCAATCTACAGTATCGCTAGCAGCATATTATACTGTTTTTTGTACATGTAGGCAGTACCTCAAATACGGACAATACAAAGACTGAGGACCTGTCTTTGTCTATGACCAAATCAACGCCACCAAGTGAGTGAGATCAGAGTGGCCATTATCATAATAATGAAGGGTGGAGGTCATCCTTTGTAAAATTACACACTAAGTAGAAAAAAAGCATATTAAATAATTAAATAAATAATCTAATTCATGGGGGATTTGGGAGCACTTGGGGGGACAATTTTTACATGGGCACGCAGAATGGGTCGAAACTAGAGATTTGACCAGACAGATTTTTTATTCACACCTTACAATTAACCGATTATGGGCGATTGATGCCAATTGGCGTCGCGCATACGCAAACGCGTAAGGGCGGTAGACGCCAATTGGCGTCAGCTGCATACGCTATCCTTTGTCGAGCAATCGTGCCAACGAGAAACCCTACTGCGACTTCTTACTCCTTCGTGACTTCCAGGAACCAACCGAGGTAAGTGTTTATGGGATAGAAAGGGGGAGTTACTATATAAATATAGGTCAAAAATTACACCCGAACATAAGCGGTACACAAGCGCAGATAGTGCATGAACCTCAGTATACGTATACACAATAATAATAGTATTACTTATATAAACGCTACAAGGTATAATGTAAAAAGCGGAACGTGGAATGGAATGGAATATGGAATGGAACGTGGAATGGAATGTGGAATGGATCCTGGACGGGAGCTCACCACGTGCTTAATAAATCACGTTGTCTTTGGAACAAACGGTTAGCTATATGTGAGTCCGAACTCGTTGTTCGGGCCAACAGCGACAGAGGGGGAACGGATCCTTGACGGGCTGACTCGGAAATTGAAGCGGACTCGCGGCTTAATAGTATAACAATTTCAGTCACAGCGGCGGCTCTCAGTCAGTGAATAACGAGTGATCGAAGTTAGCACAGAAGATGTCTAGTCCGATCGTTATAATTTCCAGTTCTTCAGACGAAGAGGATATCGAGGAACCAAAGGTGTTCACGCCGACGAAGCAAAGACCTCATATCTCCCTGTAAGTTTTGTTTGTACTTCGCTATTGTTATATACTTGAATGTACATGCAAACTTGAAGCTGTCTTTCATGCGGCCACATGGTTTAACAGTGGGTTTTTGGGGGGGGGGGGGGGGGGGGCATCAGAATTGGAGTGCTATCACGACACCCCTGGTCCATATATTTTGAAATTGGACCCCCTGGCCCTTATATTTCAGCCTCGGAAAGATATGGATCCCCACAGTGCATGGCATGTGATCAACTAGTACGCCTAGCCTAGGGTCAGGGGATGGGTTCTGGATATAAATGGTTAGCAGGGTTTGTACGATAGGGTCTGCGTATGATCCAAATATCACGTGACTATGAAGTGAAAGATCATTATAGTAGTTTGATGGATTAATAGTCAGCCATGGCATGCAGCAGTTGTTTAGAGTATATATTACCTAACCCGTGGCTTCCCATCATTAAATTTTTGTTATTCCATCACATGTACATGTTGAAAAAAATTGGATATAGGGGAGCCTGGGGACAGTAATGCCTAGCTTTGCCATTATGCCCAGATAGCATGACATGAAAAAGCTTATTGTTGTCAGATGGGGTAGTCAGATAAATATACTTAAAAGCAATATTTATATAGTATCCATGCACTGGCATGCTCTGTACTATAGGTGTTGTCTAGTGGAAGTATTGAACTTTTATCAGTTCATGTTTTGGTTACTCTAATTAGGTCTGAGGTGCAGCCTGCTATATACTGTGTATTATTATTATTATAGTGAAGCCTGTCAACCCAGTTGTCAAAGTCATCCCATCATGCATAGTATAGTACAAACAATAGTGTACATTTTCACTGTTGAGCCCATGCATGGCATGGCAGCATGGCCTATGGGAATTTTAATTACAGAACCTCACCTGTTTGTTTGTCTATGCTTAAAATGCAGTACTGTATCAAGTACAAGTGAAGATGAGGAAGAGACGGAAGATAGCTACAGTGTCCGTGATACTAAACCCAAGAGGTAATGTATGTGTCATAAAATTCTGTGTGTTATTAACTCTCCATGTCCTCCTTAGTTCCCAGTTTTTTTATTATGCTTTTAAATTTATCATATTTTGTCCAGGCGCAAGTTAACATTTTCCTCTCCATCGTCGTCCGACTATGATGAACCTCCTATAATATCACACTTCAATAATGATCCTGAACTTCCGGTATACTCACAAAGATCTGCTGGTTACAGTCTGTCTGAATTAGTGGAGATTTTGATGAGAGAAAAGTGTCCAGACGATAAAGTGTGCCATATTCAACCACTTGGTGTGAACTGCAACTGTACATTCATCATTGATTTTGATTCTGTCAGCTGTGAAGACTTGAGGGCAGACGATACGGGCTCGTGGAAGTCTACTGGCACCCGCCGATCATATTTTACACTCGATCGGAGAAACAGACCTGATTTCCTGAAATCTGCTCCACTGCAACTTGCTGGTTCCTATCACATAGTTCGGCGCTATTTTGTACATCGCTCATATTCAAAGTTTCGTCGGTGCATCGTGGAAATTAGAGGTTAGTAATTAAAGTATAGCCAAATTTGTGTATGGTTTTCTGGTAGCCGCCTCCTTACTATATTATAGCCACATAATCCAAGTTCCACATTAATTTACTCAGGTTTTTATGGGGGAGGGGGCATTAAATTTTGGCCCCTTGAAAGTTCCTCAATAAATACATGTAAATGGCCAGTGTAATATCAAACAGAAAGTTTTCTTCCTTTACTTCTGCTTTGAATCATCAAAATGAGAGTGTAGTACACACACCATGCATGCATTTAAAGCATACCAGGATATGTGGGATCATTACATTTCCATGTGGCGACCATTACCGACAGTTGAACAAAAGATTTCAGAGCCCCAACTTTCACGCATGCATGCTGGTGAAATGTGCATATTTTATGTTGTTTTTTTTTACAGATTCTGAAGGTGATACCAACAAATATGGTATGGTGCAGTACATGTTTGATGGACCGGAGATGGATATCAAGGTGAAACCTCATGGAAACTCTAAAACAGCTACCCCTTTCTTTACTACTGCCAAGAAAACAAGAGAGCATATTCAGGAGCTTGCTACAAAATCCACTCCGAAACATGTAGTGCAAGCCGTAACAAGTGAGCAAGGTGGAGAAATCAATGCCAAAGGAGCTGCTTTTCTTCCTCGCAACAGGCAGCAAGTTGCTAATTTTCGACGAGCTGTTGCCAAAACAGAGGATAAAGATATATTGTACAGCATCATGCTAGAGTGCAAGCTAGCTCAAGGCAAGGGAAAACTTTTCGTTCAGGATGTTAAGGCTGCACCAGAGCCTCAGTCGGTTTTATTCTATCGATGGCAAGTGGATGATCTTGTGCGATTCTGTACCAATAATAGCAATTTTTCAGTGCTTACCGTTGACACAACCTTCAATCTTGGTGATTTCTTTGTTACACCCATGACTTACCATCACCTCTTGCTTGAAAATATCCGCACTGGAAATCACCCTATTATGATTGGCCCCATATTGGTCCACCAGCGCATGCAATTTGCAACATTCAATTATTTTGCCAGTACCTTAATCGGAAGCAACAAGCAAGTAAGGAATGTGTTGGCATTTGGTACAGATGGGGACAAAAATCTTACTGAAGCTCTCGGTCACAATTTTCCTTTCGCTCTTCAGCTTCGATGTTTTATTCATTTCAAAAAGAATGTACAAGAGAAGCTACGAGATCTAGGTCTTCCCAGCCACATATCCCAGCAGTTTTTGGATGATATTTTTGGAAAACGTGATGGAAATTTGAAGATTGAAGGCCTAGTTGATTCCACTGGTGTTGAAGACTTTCAACAAAAACTAGAAGCTCTAGAAGATCACTGGAATACACGAGAGTCACCGTATGCTAGCAGCTCAGGTCCTCGTTTTTACGAGTATTTCAAGCGAGTTCAAGCTGATGTTGTATGTTATCACATGCGTAAAGACATACGTGAAGCTGCTGGCCTGGGTTCTCCCCCATCCATTTTTACAACAAATAGCTCAGAAGCCATGAATTCAGTACTAAAGAAGCAAGTCAGCTACAAAAAAACCCAATGGCCAGAATTTGTACAGCAAATGAAAGAGTTGGTTGATGAGCAACAAAACGAAATTATACGCTCATTGTCAGGAAGGGGTCGCTATCGTCTGTGTGAAGGTGTTAAGCATTTCGGTGTTTCTGTAGAGCAGTGGACCAAGATGCGCCCAGAGCAACGGCAGAAAATAGTACAAAGGTTTAATTCTGCCACAATTGAAGGCAGTTCTGCTTCATCGGTGCATACATTCTCCAGTCCTTCCATTACTGGTGAAGATACTGAGAGTAGTGATCAACAACCTTCATGCTCAGTCAGGTGTCTGAAAGTGAGTGCAGAGGAGAGTGGGATCCACACCATCCCTCTAGTGACCTTGCAACAAATTTGGAGCAAAGCAAGCTCATTACTTCAAGGTGAAAACACCATTACTCCTGTACCAGGAACAGACAAGCGAGCCCGTGCTGTCCTATCTTACCATAGTGACACCCCTCATATTGTCCGGCCAAAAGGTAACACCCATTACATTTGTGATTCCAACTGCGCACAGTGGAGTTCAAGCAAAATTTGCTCTCATACTGTTGCTGTTGCGAACTACAATGACTCCCTCCCTCAATTTTTGGAGTGGTACGTATCTTCAGCCTCCCAGCCCAATATTACTACATTGGCAATGAGTGGTATGCCACCAGGGAGAGGACGAAAGAAGAATCAAATCACAAGAAAGAGAGTGAAACGTCATTCGGTCTCCCCTGACACTATTATTTCTTCACCCCCTTCATTATTGTGTCCACGTAATCAACCTCGTACTCCTTTGCCAAGTACTGAGCCATCCAGCACTCTACCTCAAGCATCAGCTACGCAGGGGGCTTCGCTAACACCCTCTGATGCCTCAGCACAGCCTTCCATGTATGAACTATCAGTATCACAAGCACCGTCATTTCCTCCTGTTTTTCTAACCACTGCTCAATCTGGGACTCGTCCACCCCCACCACCACTTGTTTTTGTTGGACAATCTAACAACTACTCAACTCCACCTCCTCCACAGCCCAAGAGTAGTCTTCCTTTCTTGTCTCCTTCCATTGCTCCTCCACCTAATACGAACCCATTTTATGTCAAGTTTATTACAGGAAATATTCGGATGTGCCAAGGCTGCAGAAGCACTCTACGTACAGCAGATGGACAGATCCCATTGGCACCATATGACCTCACAATTGCAAGAGCTGAGCGCCGTAGCTTCAGAGATCCTGCTGGAAATCTCATCACTCCCCGTAAGGAGACAACATCTCACTACCACTGCCGCATTGAATGTGTAAAGGCAGCTGAACCAGGATTTGTACCTTACTCCCTTCGCATACCAACCGACATATACAGTCAGCTTAGTGCTGCTCATCGCGATTATTTGCAGGGGGTATTTGGATTGAGTGTTTAACTTCCAAGTTTTCTCAAACTCTAATTAATTATTATGGTGATTCATGATATTATTTATGGTGACATTAAAATTGAATTTTTTGTGACTAGAACTGCTCAACAAATTAAAGCGCATTGTCAATAATAATGTGTTGTGGGCGTGGCAACGTTTGGCACAGGCCCCGGGACAGGTCAGTGGTCCGAATCCGGTTGAGCTGTTCTTGGGTGTATTAAATTGTACATCGAGGATAGCTATAGCATACCGTGCTCAGCTATGCAAGAGAATCGAAGTAACGGATAATAAAAATTGGAAGTACGTATATAGCTATATTATTAATAGTAATTATTGTACAGCCCATGGAGCTAGATCAAAAGTTACGATCGTGAGTCGAGTGTTGTCGATGTCACTACTCTCGGGGGTGGGGCCTGACATTCCACATTCCATTCCACGTTCCATTCCATATTCCATTCCATTCCACGTTCCGCTTTTTACATCATACCACGCTACAATGCTACCAGCTATGAATAAGACAATAACTTTACTACTATAAACACTAAAATACTACCAGCTAAACATGACTAAGAGAGCTAGGATGAGCACCCAGGATGTGATTGATGCCATCTACTCGGATGATGATGATGATTTTGATGTTGATGACCCTGACGAGCCTTTCATGGATGGTAGTGATGATGAATTTTCGGACCTGGAGGGAGAGTTAGATGAGGATGATAATGACAAGGATATGGACACAGACATGAGTACACCACACTCACCTCCAGCCAGCCCTCCAGCAATGACACCTCCACCAGGCTGCTCTCCAGTAGGCACTCCCTCAACCACACCTCCGCCGGGCACCCTACCAGCTATGTGGACCACCAGCCTGCAACCAGTCACCATCACACCATTCCAGTCAGCTGCTGGTCCAACTGTCCCTGTACCTGACTCCCCACTGGAAGTTTTTGAGCTCCTTTTTACTGCCCCTTTGATGCAAATGATTGTGGATGAAAGCAATAGGTAAATCTTATACACAAGAACAATAAGGGATTATTTCAACCATACACTACAATAATCTAGGTATGCCAAGCAAGTGATGGGGGATGTCAAGTACATCTTATGGAACAAAATAACAGTGGAGGAGCTAAAAGCTTTCCTTGGCTTTTGTGTTCTGATGGGAATCAACAGCTTGCCGGCACTAAAGGATTATTGGAAGCGTGATCCAGCATTCCACTATGCACCCATTGCCGACCGGATAACAAGGGATCGGTTTTTGGAGATATCTCGCTATCTCCATTTCGTGGATAACGACACCCTTCCACAACGAGATTCACCATCATACGATAGGCTTGGGAAAGTACGACCACTTATAGATCATTTCTCACAGAAATTCAAGTCTGTGTACTCACCACACAAGGAAGTTGCCATCGACGAGGCAATGATCAAGTTCACCGGTCGTTCCTCTCTCAAGCAATATATGCCAATGAAGCCCATCAAACGAGGCATAAAGGTGTGGGTGCTAGGAGACAGCAGCAATGGGTACTTCTCCAACTTTCAGATATACACTGGCAAGGTGGGTGCCACAGCGGAGACAGGCCTGGGAGCACGTGTCGTAAAAGATCTGACACATGACCTAAAGGGGAAGTACCACCATGTTTTTTTTGATAACTTTATCTCAAGCGTGAGCTTACTTATTGACCTGGAGAAAGACGGGATCTATTCTTGTGGAACGGCAAGGAAGGACAGGAGAGGGTTCCCCATGGCTCTGAAGAAACCTTCGCTGCCTAACAGGTGTGTCACAATGGCAGTCATGTATACATAATCATACACATGCTTACATACACTTGCATATGTACTTGTACATGTGTACATGTACACCCCTTGTACTCACGTACATACACACACAGTTGTAGCGGCATATCCAGTAAAAAGTGGAAAGCATGGGCAGTTTTAAATTATGAATAAGTATTATAGTGGCATAGAGGTGAGCATAGCATCAGAATTTTTTACACACCCCCTTCAAGTATCCGATACACCATAGCACACGCACACTCGTACATGTACATGCAATACACACATATATACACACATGCATGCACACATCCTAGATACACCATAATAGCACATGCATACACACACATACATGCACACATCACATATACATAGCATATGCATACACACATACATGTATATACACACACAATGTCATAATAGTTATGTGCATGAGATGCATGGTCGAATGCACCCCAATTACTGGCAGATAACTATTTTGTTGGTAGTCAACCTCTGTTCATCATTGGCCTACTTTATGATGACCCAACCCCTTCCCATAGCCAGCAAATTGCCTATAAAAACTTTGGTTGCTAGGCAACTACTAACAAACCTGGATACACAATATTATAGCACATACACACGATACCCTGCATATAGCACATAATACATTTGTACATGCATACACACACATAACACACACACCTGTATACGCCATATAGCACATGCACACTCATACACACACACACCTGAATACACCATATACCACATGCATACACACATACACGCATATACACACCCATCTTGGATATGCTATTGTACATACATGACTAGTCATATTATATGCACACACATGTACACAAAGCTACATTTCTTTCAAGTGGGGGGAAAATGGCTTCTACAATATACTGGTATAAAAATATCAAGAGTAGGGCCAACTTCCCCCCCCTAATGGGTACACATGCACATGTACAGGGCAATGGCATAAACACATCCACTTCAAGTCAAACATACAATACCACACACATGGAAATTTTTGCCACCTGGTTTTGTTGATGAAAATTATCACCCTGATTGTTTGTTAGATAATGACTGCATGGACGATAAGGTGACCTTTTATTACATTGGTTGTGTACTACAAAGGTAGCCGGGCTTGGTAAATTGTTTATCCAGCAAAAATTTCCACGTATAGGGCATAATATTGCCATGCAACGTATACACTCATACCTGTTTGCTGCTGTACTTATTGTCAGCACTAGTGAGGAGGTGTGTGTTGAGTGGGTATTGTGTGTGTCAGTATAAGTGCATGTACATCTTTGGAGTAAAGTAGAGCAATAATGAATAGTTTCTAATTATTGTCCTGTACAATAATGTGATCTGTGTATAATAAATGGACATATTCTTTTATCAATACACAACAGGGGAGATTCACTTACTGTCCAGCAAGGAAGTGTGACGGCTTCTGCCTGGAAGGACAGGAAAGTAGTCACTGTTGTCAACCAATACACAGCCAACAGCAACTGGTACAGTCCTTCGGAGGCAAAAGGATGGATCCCGGATTCCAGTGCCATGCCCAGAAGCCATCATCTCCTACAATGAGTTTATGGGAGGGGTGGATCGAGGTGACCAGCTCAGAGGGTATTATAGCTGCAGGACAAAAAGTAGAAAGTTCTACAAGTATATATTTTATTTCCTGCTTGACGTGGCTATTACCAATACCTTTGTGCTGTACAAACACTACACTGCCTGCTCCAAGTATAAGACCATCCGTGACTTTCGTGTGCAGTTGGCGAAGGAGCTCATCGGCGACTACTGCAGTCGTCGGAGGGTTGGTCAGCAGGGGTACGTCCTGAAGACTCTACCGCTTCGCCATTTTCCAGTGAAGCTCGAGTCATCTGATGCCACCCGTCGCAACCGACACCGGTGTACCAGGTGTCAGGATCAGCATGGGAAGCGTACTGACACACAGTGGTTCTGCCAAGAGTGTGCTGTGCCTCTTTGCCATACCGGCAAGCCATCTACTGACTGCTTTCTTCTCTGGCACAAAAACATGGACCTACAGCAGTAGTAATATTATTTGTATAGTACCAAGCAAAAAGATGAACGTTTCACGGGTGCCACTGTGTGCAGCAACCCATCTATTTGACTATCAAAAATTATGGGCGGGTTGATTTTTAGTACCTGTTCTATGCAACACCACCATAATGTACTACAGTAATTTGCACACTTCTTGCCTTTTATGACGCGGGTGAACCGTGGATCGTGAACCGTAGACCGTACATTAATTGATTCACCAATGATAATTCGTAGCTGTCTAGTGTGCATGCGCATAATTCGAAACGAATTTCAAAATGGCTAGTTGCGAGTCGAAGCGCTCAAGCGCCTATTCTGAGGACTTACGATGGCGCATAATTTATCAAAGGGAAGGAATGGGGCTATCCTTTGATAAGATTGCTACTAATCTTAACATCGACCAGTCTACTGCCAGAAGAATTTCTAATCTATTCTCTGCTACTGGAAGTGTAACAAAGAAATCCTATGATAAAGCCAATTTGCCACGAAAGGTGACAAATGTGGTCCAGTGCTTCATTCTTCAACTGGTTTTGCAGTGCCCAGGAATTACGCTGAGAGAGATTAAGTTGAATGTTAGCCTAACCCTGCAGGTTGAGCTGGATGAATCAACTATTTGCAGATTCCTTCAGTCTCAAGGATTTACAAGACAAAAGATGCAGATCATAGCCAGACAGAGAGATGATTATGAGCGTGCTGTTTATGCGGCGGAAATGTCTGTATACAATCCAGAGATGCTGATTTTCCTGGATGAAACCGGATTTGATAAACGAAATGTGATAAGGCGTTATGCTTACAGCTTCAGAGGCAAGCCAGCTAGATCTCACAAACTGCTAGTTCGGGGAAAGCATCTCAATGCAATTGCCTTCATGAGTATTTTTGTTTTTGGCATTATTGATTGTCATATTGAGTGTGGATCTGTGGATGGTGATCAGTTCTACATGTGTGTACAGAAGTACCTACTACCACATTTAATGCCATTCAATGGAACTAACCCACACAGTGTGGTGGTAATGGATAATGCATCCATACATCATGTTAGTGAAGTGCTGGAAATGATTCAGGGAGTGGGAGCTATGGTAATATTTCTTCCGCCTTATTCACCAGATTACAACCCTATAGAGGAAGCGTTTTCTAAAGTGAAAACACTTGTTAAACAGTATGAATCAGATTTGGAAATGAACAGTATGGACATACAAGATATTGTTTTGTCAGCATTTAGTTCCATCACAAGTGACGATTGCATGCATTGGACTAAAGATTGTGGTATATACAATGTTTTGTAAGTATATTGTTTTATATACATTACTACAGTATTATGCCATAGAATTAATGTGTTAGCTTGCGGAGTGACGCCAACACCAGACCCTTCTGCTCAGCAAATTCTTCCTCCGTAAGAATATTTTGATCTCTAAGGCACTGTAATTCTCTCAATTCTTGCAATTTTTTACTTCGCAACTCTGTGACTTTTCCTGGAGAGAGCACAGCTGATTTATCATTATCAATACACACACTAGTATTTAGTTTTGTAGGCGTTTGAGTTGCACTTCCAGAAACTACAATAGCATTACCAGATTGTTTAATTTCGGATCCACGAACTTGAGCGGCAAAGGTGTTAGCAGCTTCCATAAGCGCATCACCAAGTGACTGCTTTCTTGGCTTTTTAGGTCCATTTCCAGTAATTGGAGGAAGATCAGGCGGCTCATCTGTGCTCTCATGATTCCCTGATATGATACAGCGGGCCCACAAACGTAGCTGTGGCATTGTGTACTTGTCTCCCTGTTTTTTCTTTAGCTCAGACACCACATCATCAACTTCAGACTCAATTTGCTGGCGTTTGCTGGTCAACCCGAACGGATCAGCAGCTTTCCTCTTTTGGCCCCTGGATGATGAGCCACTGGTGTTAGAGCACTGTACACGTGCATCAGCCCATAGCAATACGTTTTCTTTCTTACTCTCATACATTAAATTCAAATCCTCTTGAGTCATTATCCACCTTTTAGCAGATTGCTTCCCATGAAAATAACCTACTTGGTAGTCCATTGTTTCTGGTAGTTGATCACTGAACTCCTCCATAATCTTTTCCTTTAATTCCTGGATTGTTGCAAACCTTTGATTGAACAGATGAACTTCCCAATCACAAATTCACTCCTTTTTGTTGGGTTAATGATTTTGAGACGATAAGAATATTTCTATAGAAGTGCGAGTATTGAGATAGAGAGAGAGAGAGAGAGAGAGAGAGAGAGAGAGGAAGGGGGGGGGGAGGGAGATGGGACTTAAACAATTTTCTAATTAATGCCGCTCACTGTAGCATGTGCCCGCCAAAATGGCAGGCTGACGTTAATTATTAAACATGCATGGTACCTGTTTCGGAGCCTCGGACGGAGTAAGATCAGTGGATGTTGAATCTGCGTCCGAAAAATCATCCTCTGGGGTATCTTGGGCCGTACGAGCAGAAGCGGAAGCTCCAGATACCTGAGCTCTCCACAATGGTGGGGTCATGCTGCCGTATGGGTAGTACGGATAAGGAGGGTAGCCGTACCAATTCCAGGACTCGGTGTTTGACTCGTAGTCATCGAAATTATTACTTGCGTCGTCAGTCATAGCAGAAAAGTAGACTCTAGATAAGATGATAATTATTATAGATAGCGCTGCAGAGCTAGAGGGTTGACACAGCTGAGTCACGTCCAGAACTAAAACTAGCTGCTAGCGGTCAGCTGACGTGACCGCACCCCTATACTTCCGGGTCACGGTCTACGGATTGAAAACAGCAAGGAGTGCACAAGTCCCTGTATACAAACCATCCCTAAACAATATTGGTAGTTTCTAGCTACTTAGCTAACTACACACAAGCAGACTTAGAGTCATCCAGCTCTTACAAGTATGACTTACCCTTTCGAATTCGGCAGTAGATCATTCGCATACATCCTACCATCGAAACTGAAAATCCACGTCCCTATCTTCTCACTTGTTTTAGTCAGGTAGCTCGCTCAACGTAATCGAGCCATCTCCAGAACAACTGGCAGTGCCGCTAAGTCAATCTGGTCGACAGCGACGAAGTCTAAGTGAGGAATACAGAAACGGGTAATCGCGAACAACGAGCGATAAACAATAAGATAGCTTACCTTCCTAACTGCCCACTTGTCGAAATCAACGCTACAGACGCGATCTTGGCACCAATGGAAAGCTCAAGAACCGCTCGTCGTTCTGGTAACAGCTTTCCTATACCGATCTTCTACACACGAGGTGTTGTGGTCACATGACTTTAATATTACAGAGGTTTTCAGGTTGGTTGGCAAATTTCATTGTGCGCATGCTTGAAAATTTGAACGTGAGGGGCACGCGCGTGCCGCTGGATATACCCGGACCCCACGGGTGTTTCATCCGCGTACGTTAATGGAAATTTAGTTTAGACCGGAAGTCCTGTGTAAACTTTTCCTTGCACATGGCAACACCCCCTAGCAACCAGAAGCCATGTCAAAAATGCACTGTCATGCTTCCTGGAGCAAAGCCACGTGATAGGCTATGGGATAGCCAAAAAGTGCTTGCCTTGCACTTTCTTTTGGTGCAAGTTCTGTGAAACAAGAACGCACCAAACTTGAGTTATGAGTGTTCCTTCTAGAAATCGAAGGGAAGGAGTGTGTTGTGGTTTTTTCCTTAGAACTGAAGATCTAGAGTTTTTCTGGACTTTTGGATTTTACCATGACTATTACTGACAGTAACTCTAAGTGTAGCAGTTGTTGGAGTGCTGCTCCTCCTTTTTCCTGATGGGAGAGACAAGCGGTAAGTGTACACAATAAAATACGGGTAAATACGTAATCAAGGGGAGATAGTAAGTATAAAAAGTGTCCTAAAGTTGTCTATTCTTCAGGTTCTGCTGTTGATAACTTTCTTCTCTTAATAGGAGGCCTAGCAGTGGTATTTTGTGGTGCTATATGTAACAGGTGAGCGGACAGCATACACTTCAGCCTCTTCACTCTGTCAGGAATAAAATTGTATTTCACCCTCAGGTCATTAAAAAAGCTGTGAATACTTTCAGCCCCCTGTTCACCCATTAGGCCAAAGCCTACCCTCCACTTGTGGATCCACTCCACCATGTGCTCCTCCAGCATGTGAAGTTTTGGTGTTACACTTGCATGGGGGAATGTTGTGCGATAATAGGCCATGAAATTCTTAATGTTGTCGGCTGTGAAACATAATTGTGATGGTGTATGTGTATGGTTGACAGTAAAAGACCTTACATAGTTGATCTCGTTCACTCTGAGTCACATGATTCTTTTGGTAGATGTTATGGCATTTACTGAACAAAGTGAAGGCCTCCCTAAATCTGTCAGCTATTGCTTGTGCTTCTGGTATCAGAGAGGGACAATGCTGGCTGGCGAGCGAAGATACAGAGTTGCAAATTGTGTCGATGTTCTTTAACTAAAATAAGATGGTACACATGTAAGACAGGAAACTTTTATGAATGAGCATGAACACCTTCAGGCATGAGTGTACGTGGTTCCCAACAAAAGTTCCACTATAGTAGGCCTGACGCTGCACATTGAATGAGGCTAGGGCTCGATCAATAGCTCGAACAAACGGCCCATCACTACGTGTGAAAGTCTTCTTAATAGTTTTGTCAAGTTCTTGTACCTCCTTCTCCTGGATGCACATAGTACTCACCAGTACATCATTGCACACATATAATATTATATACCATCTCTTCTATTTTCTTCTTCCTTGTAGTTACCATCTCTGTGACCTGCTGTATATGGGATTCAGCGCCTGGACTGGAAGAGAGAGTTACAACTGCCAGTGTCAAGAGCTGCTCCAAGCCTTCCACTTGTGCTCGAGTCCTATCTATGTTATCACGTAAGACTGCTTGGCGCTGAAACTCTGCTGAAAACCTTGTGTATGTGTAACCAACATCACAACTTTGTAGCTGTAGAACATGCTTCACGTCCAGCTCATGACAGGCATCTTCGAGCAGAGTGAAAAGGCGAAAGAAGATGCCGAGACTGATATGCAGTCCTGGAGGACAAACCTAACAGAAAAAGCAAGAAATGGTAGGTATTGATGGCTCTTTCTTTTATCTTACCTGGGTCAAAGGCACGGGAAAGAAGGGTTTCCTTATCACGTTGTTAAAATTTTTGGCGTTCTTTATATTGTTGCCACCCTTTTGAAAACGCTCCAGGTCTGACTTGAGGGAGTTGTCAGTCCGTGGTACTACAGCACCACGAATACGTGGGGGAGACTGAAGAGCGCTAGACTCTATGTGGCACCACAAGCAACAGTGACGGCCTAGGTATATTTCGATTATGTCGAGGTATGTAATAGGGAGCCTAATAGACTATTCTTACCACTAGCTCCTGACAATCCCATTGACTTTGTTTCAAATTCATAGTCTCCACTCATGAATACTCTTATTTTCTTTCCTCTATATAATTTAACTAATTAAAGTTATGGTAATTTTACTTTTTTCCTTACTTCCAGGTGTGTTCCTCCAGCTTGCCTATTTCTTCACCAAAGCAGTCGGCTACAACCTTGAGGTTAGTCACACTATCTGAAGCTTCAAAGAGGCTAAAAACACAAGTGTTGCTAGGGGAGTTGGGATGGTGTGTATTCACGATCTGGAATGACATTTTGAAAGACTTGCCACCCTTATCGCCCCCTAGCTTGAGCCAGATTTCATCTGGAGGGATAATGTCACCATGCCAGTGAAGACAACCATGCCTGGTGGGAATACCAATAGTTAAAGAGTATATTATGTAGTTAAATAGGTATTACTCGTCATTTTGGTCAAGCATTGACTCAATTTCGTCCCACAGCGATATGACGTACGCATAGTGTGCTAAGCGCACTTCCTCACCGCCCTCCTTCAATGAGAAAGTGAAGGGGACATTCTCTGCCTCATATCCATCACCAACAATCTGTAATGCCTCTTTACGCATTTGCTGCTCGCTGGCGATGGATACTCCCCATGTTTTGAACCACCTATACATTATGCACATTGATGAATTGGCGTAGCATGGCTTATATGCATTATTACCTCCTAATTACTCTTAGTTTTGCCCAAGGAATGTTGAGGTCCGCCTTCATTCCCAAGCTTTGCTTGGTACTCACTTCCACCTTGAATCCACCCTTTTGAAGCTCCACCAAAAGTAGCTCACATTCCTCTGTTGTTGTGACTTTTACTTCATCTTGCAGTTGGGTAGAAGTTGCACCTTTGCTGGCAAAGTTACGGTGTCCACTAAGCTCAGTTGTGCGTGCCCTAACTGTCTTATTGGTCGCCTTATTTGATGATAAGCGTGGCTTTGTCACCTTCATGAATGTCAGTGGCTATCAATTTACACAATTTTTTCATTTTGTATCATAGGATTGTATTAATTTTTACCTGTCCTCCTGTCTTCATCGAAAGAATGCCGCTATGGGTGGGATCTGAAGCCAACTAACGGCGTACAAGACTGGTAGTCAGTTTCAACTCCTGCTCAGTCAAAGGTGAATCAGGAGACTTGGACAAGATGTCATCAACTAGTAGCTCTCTCTGTTGAAGGATAACTCCCTCCCTACATCCACTGCTAAGATGGTTCTGGTAGGTGGCTACATTAATTTTAATTTAGTACCACTATTATTTATTACTTTAGCATCACATTACTTATGTACCTAGTGCTATGATAGAATCACATGTTGTGCAGGTAACTTGACGAGCTCCCAGGACTTTCAATAGGGCTGTAGATGGCTGAACCATTGTGGCATAATCTTGGATATGAAACCCCTTACAGCATGGACACTGACATTGCTTGGCATCTTCCAAAGCCCTACAAAGACAGCTCATGCACACCAGTCTATTACATGTCGTGAGATGAATTGGCCGATTAACAACATGTGAACACAGATCACACTGGAATTCGTCATCTTCAGCTGCTGGAGAGTGTGTGATTTGTCTGGAGATGCTGTTGGAAAAGAAACTGGGTGGTGCCACTGAATGCAGGTATGTGATCGCAGATTTCACACTTATAGATTGTGGACGTCCAACTTTGCACTTTGTAGGTCGTCCACCAGAAGCTATTGTCTGGAAGTGTTCACAAACTCCACAACCACCTTCACTCACATGGGAATGCCAGTTGAATGGACTAACACTTGGTTTGTAGGACTTTCCTGTGTCCCTAGCATTTCGTGCACGCATCAGGACATTGTAGCATCCATGGCAAAGTTGGTGTTGGTGAAGCGCTGGCTCATCAGTAGCAGTTGTCAAATCAAAGGTATGAATCAGATCTTTACTGAATTTTGCACACTCATACTTCACACGAAACCTTGCTAATTTTCTTGCACAGACTCTACAATGCTTTTCCAGCTCTTTCAAATGGAATTCATCCATTGCTAATGTATTCATGGATCATATTAATTTTTGTATTGTGTACAAGTGTATGTAAGGAAAAAAATCAATGTAAAAACAGGTCCAGGACAGCCAGCAGAAAAGGAGGAGCAGGATTCTCATGCTTTGGAATCGTTGTTCTATTGTAATGTGTGTACTTAACAGCTAACCTGGTTTCTGGAAAACCCCACAGTCTCTGGAATGTTGATTGCAACAGAGCGGTTTTTCAGCTGCGCGGCTTCGTCCCACAAGTACTATGATTATTAGTGCATGTGCAGTGTAGTATAACCACAGCAGCAGCTGCGCAGTGTGTTTCTATGGATACTTTCATGTGATAGGAGTGTGCTGGAAGCCACTTGATTAGTGAGTAGTGATTGGTTGGATCTCTGGACAAGGCGCTAAAATTCAAATGTAATGGCGTCTCTCTTGTGTGGTTGCCAACGCGGTTGCTATGTTAAACGCGTATATACGGTACGATCTAATTATCGACTAAATTTCCATGAAAAACACCCGTGACCCATACCTCGTACCTTGCAGGCGCAAGGCCTAGCACCTTCGCTAGTAGAGCAGCGGGAATTTCAAAACTATGCCTGTCGCGTACTCGACAGATCTACGTTGGAGAGTGGTATGACTGTACATTGCCCAGTCTCAAAGTGAGCGACATATCTCAGCAGCTTTCTCTGTCAGAGAGATCAGTTAGGAGGTATATCGATTTATTCCAACGAACAGGCGATGTAAAGCCCTGCTCACAACGCCATGGACCTGCTAAGCTTTTGGGGGAATTTGAACAGGTACTCTTGCTGAGATTAGTCATTGACAACCCTGGAATATACCTCCATGAAATTCAGCAAGAGTGGGTTGCCAGATTTGGAGTCAATGTCAGTGTTGCCACATTCTGCAGGACCCTAAAGTACATGGGCTGTACCAGGCAAGTCATGAGACAAGTTGCATTACAACAAAGTGATGAACAGAGAGCTCGTTTTATGGCAAAAGTGTCAGTATACGATCCCTCCATGTTAATATGGATTGACGAGAGTGGTTGTGATGGTCGACATAGTAGGCGTAAACGAGCATATTCTATAAGAGGAATCACACCAGTTGATCATCGACTTCTAATTAGAGGGACCCGTTACTCGGCAATTCCGGTCATGTCAACTCAGGGAATCCATGATGTGTGTTTGCTGGAAGGTACTGTAAATGGGGAAGTGTTTGAGTCTTTCTTGAGAACCCATTTACTGCCCATCCTGCAACCATTTAACTGTGTGAATCCATTATCCGTTGTAATTATGGATAATGCCTCCATTCATCATGTGGAAGGTGCCAGACGGTTGATAGAGGACCAAGCAGGCTCTCGCTTGTTGTTCCTACCTCCATACTCCCCAGATCTGAACCCACTGGAAGAAGTGTTCAGCCAGGTCAAAAGTATTATGAAGGAAAATGATGCACTTTTCCAAGTTTGCAGTGCCCCCAGAGCACTCTTGAGTATGGCATTTGGTATGGTGACTGAAGAGGACTGCCTATCACATGTTATTCACTCTGGTTATCTGTAAATTATTAATTACAATTATTGTGCACATTAATTAATTACATAAAATTTTGATTATGACAAAATGATTATCAATGATTACATGACACATTTTTTATTTGTTATCACTAAGTGTTTATTTGGAACTGAGTTGCTTAAGCAGATCCATTATGGTTGCTTTCTCAGTAGCATATTCAGCATCATCTAGGACACCACAGCTTTTCAAATTTTTCAGCTCTGATAATTGCTTGTACAGTTTCGATCGATTTTCAATTAACTTGGCAGGGCTGCTTGTGCTTGGTCATGGTGTAGATTGCTATGCTTCCTGGGTATCTTTTTTTGCTAGGGCAGCAGTAATGGCAGTAGCAGCATCAGTCAGAGCTTGGGAAACAGGTGATTCACTCTTCCTTTTGCTTGCCGCGTCTCCAGTACCTGCTCTCTTGAACATACTATTGTTACTAGGGGGATCATCCATGCTGCACATTCCTCCAACTACTAACTCAGCCCAAATACGATATTGCATTTGGGTATAATTGGCTCCATATTTTGCTTTTAATTGATCAACAGTGTTTTGAACTTGCTGCACATTCACATCACGTTTCTTGCTTTTTTACTTTTTCAACGGTGCCTCACCATCGGAATCATCGTCATCATCATCGCTGTGTTTATGCTTACGTCGGACATGTGCAACTAGTCCATCATACCACAAAACCGTGTTTTTCTGTGGCTGCCTTAACAAAGACCACAGCTCTTCAAGGTCTTCAGAGATACGTATTCGTACGACAGTAGTTCCCTGAATATAGCCCACATCAAACTCACCAGTTGTAATATCATCACTCAATTTTTTCCTAATCATACTTTTAAGATCATCCCCGGTCAAAATAGCATGTTGATCTATTATTACGGAGGGTGAACGTCTTAGGATCTTTTTTGCCTTTCTTATTCACAGCTTTTAAAAGAACCTTGTCTATTTTCCTCACTGTGAATTGCTGTTGGATCTTAGACATAGACGATTGTAAGTTCACAGCTGGTCTAGTAGCAATTGAATCTGTACTTGAGCGTTGCTGCTGAACGGCATTTGTTGAAGTCAGTGACTGTCTTAGTGGAGTAACTAACACCTGTCGTGCTACCGGACCAGATCCAGATTGTCTGCCTGCCATAGCACCATTACTGACGAGCGTAACCGTCGGATGCTGCCTTGCGATAGAGATATAAGTTTCTTTGATAGCCATCCTCTTCTAGTTCCAGGCTCTGTAGCTGCAAGCGTGACTATCACCTGACTTATCTGACCGCAATGCGCGCCATCGTGCATGGTTTCATTGCGCATGCGTTAATTTTAAAATTCAAAATCTTGCCAATCAACCTGAAAACCTCTGTACCGTTTGACGTTCAATTAACCCTTTAACAACCAATATTGACGGTACCCGGAAACGCGTAACGACCGAATATTTTATGAGCGCGTGACCTACTCGTGACTGAGGTCGGGTGGGGTCAAACGATCAGTTGCCTTCATGGATGTCTTTTGCTCTGAGGTCTCGCTATTGAAGCGGCGGAGAGAGGACACACTAAAGATGGATCGACGAACACGTAGAAGTCGTTTCTTGGCGATCGTGAAGTAAAAGGAAGTGATATGGATTGAAAACGGTAAGTCACAATAAACTTACTTTAGCGGGGACGATATTTCAGCTAACAGTGCATGATCAGACTCGCTAGTAAGCCCCTCCCCTAGTTCTAATATTATAATTGTATAGAGTACTTACCATTTTTTGCTCACCGAACAGTTCCATACAGTTTTGAGATAAATACATGTACTTGTGAGTTGTTCAACATAACATTATTATAGAGGTCAGAGTACATGCTTATGATACAGTACAGAAAGAGAGAGAGAGAGAGGGGGGGGGGGGAGGGAGGAGGATAGAGTTCTTGGCAATGGTAAACAGTAACATATCTATGGTTATAATTCAGTCTAAACTAGGTGGCCCATGTTTGAGGTGGTACTCTCGGAAGCAGTCATCATCACGCCCATTGTGACACAAGAAGACATTACAGTCCTTGCAATGCCACACTGTCTGGTGTCTCTGCTTCTTGTTATGGTAGCAGTGGTGGCAGCGACGACCATTTTCTGCTCCTCGAGTTGGGAAGTGCGCCTGGCAGAAGCAACGAGCAGCAGGTGTGTGTCGAGGACGGCCTGGTCTTTTTCTGCTGGCGTAGCTACCAATCAGCTCCTTTGCCAAGGCAACCCGAAACTCCTTCACCGATTTGTAGGGTAAGTCAGTGAAATCACGACAGAGAATAAAGCTATTGGTGACCATAAGATCAAAAAGAAACCAAAAAATATACTTATAGTACTTGCGACACTTGAGACGTACATGGTAATACCCCCTGAGCTGGTCATTGTTATCAACCCCTCCCATCTTTCTGTTGTATTCTGCTATTGCAGGTGGGCATGAATATGTATGAGAACTACCATCTTTGTGTTTACGAGAAACACTATCCATTTGTGTTGGATCTGAGTCGGTGGCAATGACGGTGACTGGTTTGTTGTCCTGCCACAAGGAGACGGTCAGGTTCTTTGACTGGCACGTCCTGCTCTCACCTCTCTCCTTGAACCCCTTCTTCACTAGTGGCTTCAACTGCGGAGGGAACCCTTTGCGGTTGGCTCTCAGCGTTCCACAGCCGTACAGCCCATCTCGGTGCAAATCCAGGAGGAGATCTACACTCGAGAAATAGTTGTCAAAAAACAGGTGTCTATGAGAGTCCTTCAGATCTTCGGTAAGTGTTTTGACAACTTTCCCCCCCAGGCCAGTTTCAGTAGTGCCTCCTTGCTTGCCAGTGTACACCTGGAAAGCTGACACATACCCACTAGAGGCTTCAGCTCTGGCCCACACCTTTATTCCTCGTCGTACAGGTTTGAGAGGCATGTACTGCTTCAAGGTGGATCGTCCTTTGAAGGGGATCATGGCCTCGTCGATGCTGATGTCTCTACCTGGCTCATAAACAGCAGCCACCCGATCAGATGAAATATCTGCTACTGGCCTGACCTTACCCAGCCGATCATAGTCTGGACTCCCTGGTGGTGATATGGTACTGTTATCGACGAAATGGAGGTAACGGTGAAGCTCATGGAACCTATTGCGGGAGATCTTATCAGCTATAGGTGAGTAGTGGTACACCTCGTCGTTTTTCCAATAATCGTAGAGAGAGGGCAGGTGGACTATCCCCATGAGAAGCATGAACCCCATGTATGCACATAGTTCATCTACCGTAACCTTATTCCACTTCTCAAACCTCTCTTGGCCCATACATTCCGCAGCGTACTGGTTGGTCTGCTCTACAATCAGCTCGAGGAGGGTGGGAGTGAAGAAGAGGAAGAAAATCTCCTTCGCTGATCGTGGGATGGGTACTTTTGGTCCTGGTGTTTTCTCGAAGGCTTTGACGGTGATGGGAGTTAGGTTCTCCGTCCATGTGATGTTCTCTGCACTGTAAGTTGTACTGAAGTGCTCATATGTACCAGACATGCAATACATGCATGTACATGTAGACTTGTAGGCATATACAACACAATTATATACAAATGTCCACACACATACTCATAAACCATCTCATTGACTTTTCCACATGCACACACACACACACACACACACACACACACACACACACACACACTACATGCACACACATGCACTCACACATGCACACACACACGCACACACACACATTCATGATGCAATGTCATACAAGTATACTAGTCTTATTATGAAATGACTGCGTACACACACCTCACATCACTAGATTCACTGTCGTCAATGTCGCTGTCCTCAGGATTGGAGTTGTTGCCATCACCATCACTAAAGTTTAGCAAAGGTAACTAGTGTGAATATATTATGATGCTTTTGCCATACACTGTATCTTCCTCCTCCAGCTCAACCTCCTCAAAGCCCAACTCATCATCACTGCCAGGGAAGAAACAGTCATCCATCTCCAAGTCAGCATCCTCACCATCATCCAGGAGATCTACTACCTGCTGGGTGTTCAACAGGGCTCTAGGCAACCTAGCTGCCATCCTAGTGTAGCGCTATATAGCCTATAGTAGTATTGTGTAAATTATCTCATGAATAATTTATTCGGGTTTGTGGGTGGAGTTACTTACTGGAGATAATTGGTCAGTGAAAGTGAGGCGTCGTTTTTTGCAGAAGAGCAGGGCGTAGCGGTTCTATCGCTCGAGAAACACAGAGAGTAACTGCCGAAGGTAAGCGTCGTACAGACTTTTCAGACACAGCTGTTGATTTAGCATGCTAGCGCGCTTATTTCTTATATGTATATTCAGACATTGGCTATGACGGCTGTAGCCGTCATTGGTCGTTACGCGCGTTGGCGCGCTTGACGGGTATACCCGTCATTGGTTGTTAAAGGGTTAATCTCGTCCTGTGCGCACGCGCGTAACGCGCGAACTCCGCCCGTAATCGGTTAAAGTTACGGCCCTTTAAAGTTTTCCCATGTTTGTATAGGGAAGCCATGAGTTTGCAATGTTTTCCGCCCACGCGCTACGTGAAAAATGGGGAATACCCGTAGTGTGCGTTATTTAGAAACTTTCTCAAAATTGGAGTATAGGTTGTTTGCTTTGTATGGCTCTACTGTGCATCCTAGGTATATTATGTGGTTTTCTGGACAATTTTTTTCTGCTTAGTGTGCACGCTAGCTTGAAAAAAACAAAAATTATGAGATTTCAAGTGTAGACCTGTGGGGGGTTCAAAGGTGAAGCTTATAATATGTGACCGGATTCAGGAAAACCCTCCGTATGGGATCCGCGCGCGATTCGCGCAATGCGCGTTTTTAGTAGCTCAGGTCCAAATTTGTCAAAGTCCAGATTTTGTCATATACATGTCGAACAACCCTTCTTCTAACTGTTGCCGTCTTCTACGGAGGCTAGTCGTGCTATACGAAGGCGAACTAAGCCTTCATTTTGACCCACCCAGTCGGCACAGCCACCGTACACGGAGTCCGTTGCTATGGGCGGTAATTAGAATTCCTTACCTAGATACAGCTAGATTCATCGATCTACTGTACGTTCGCTCACCTTTTTAGCTTCTTGGGCATCTAAGAACAATCGGCTGTCGTTGCCAACAACGAAATTCAACTTTTGCTCGATCTTTACGTTCATTTCGAACGGCTCCGCCCAGGTCCATTTAATTGATTTCCGGGTCATGCGTAGTATGCGGAAACGCCATACGCGTGCATAGCAATGCCTTTACACCGTAATTTCTCGATTATTGGGGGTGTGGCGCGATCACAAACAAAGCGCTGTATCTCCACAACGAAGCGCGCGATCGGCCTAAGACTTGAACGCGGGTTAGCTCTATGCTAGAGCTTATCAACCATGCATCAAACTCAATTTTCTGAAAAATCCCATACGGAGGGTTTTCCCAAATCCGGTCACATATTATTACTGTATATTATTATGATAATTTTTATAGAAATTTTTGCTGTTGCTCTTTTGTATGTATACAAACAACAAAACAAGTGTTACAGTCATGCCATGCCTCTTGATGTATTATTATATAGAGTACAACTGCTGATAAATATACTCGGGAAGCAGCCACTTATTTGTCCGAATCAATGTCAGTTCTTAATGCTACGGAATTCCAGATAGCTCCCTTGAACATTCAGATTTCGAATCATCTATTATGGACCAGGCATCGATGTCTGACGGAATGGTGAGCTCCAATCTCCCGCACTCTACCCATTATCATCAAGCTTTTGATTCGAATTCGGGAGCACTTTCACCTGCTTTATCACTGCCGTTGTCACTTAGCAAGGGAGATTCATGTGTCTATGGTGGTCATTACGATCAAAAGTCAGTCGATGCCTCCTAATAATCACCGCTCTCAGCAAGAAAGTACATACTTTCACACACCAACAATCCATAAACGTCCACATCTTCAGCGTCGATTTACCTATCCTCCAACTCCAGGATATTCTCTTTGTACACCGTCTGACTTGGTAGGTTTATTATGTTCAGTGCATGAACTGTACATACATGTATGTACATGAGAGGGAATTATGTCACTATAAGTAGTTATTGTATAGACTGCATGTAAGTTAATTAAAATTCATTAATTATGACTTAAATTATAGGATTGTACTCATCACTCTGAAGATGAACTCTCAAGTTTCTCTGGGCTGTCATCCATTTATTTCACAGGTATGTGTTTGTTTCGTACGTTATCATTCCATGTTAGTTATCTCTCACCACTAAATTAAATAGCGTAATAGATACCCTACTGATTTTCAGTATATGTCTCCAGTACCATTACCCGACCTACAATTTGTAAGTGATCATTATTTTTGGGATAGTATGTGACTTTATTATCTACACAAGGTATACATGCATTGGATTTCTCCACTGAAAGAGCAGCTGGCTGATGTGCAGAAAGAATTGAGGAACATCCTCACAAACACAACTTCCAGTCCTTACAACCATCCAGGCGCTGCAAAGAGTGTTAATATTCCTGGCTCTCCTGTTATTAATGTGCACAATGCTGTGGATGATGAGTTGGGTAGTGATGACGTGACCAAAGATGCCAATAACGGTATAATAACATGTATAGGAGGTATGATTGCAATATTCATGATGTCAGTTATCATAGGCCCAGGCGTCTACTTAGGTTATCCTAACAGGGAGAACTACCGATACTGGGTGGCTGACCTCACGCAGAATGAACTAGATACAGCAGAGCGATCATCTACCGACTATATAGACCTTGGAAAGAAACTACTTCAGCTATTGTTTAGCCAAGAATTGAGTGAACCCGACAAATACTGCTGCACTAAAAGTGATGGGAAGCAGCTGCTTAATCAGCTCAAACTGCAGGGAATGAGATGTAAGCATTACATGTCCTAATCTTTTTATGTTCCCATGGTTGTGGTGGTTTGTGTGTGTGTATTATTACGTATGTATGCCCCCTCCAAATGATCTTACACTCATCACTAACACCCCCCTCTCCCTCTCTCCCTCTCCTCAGATCACCTTCATCGTAAATTCTGCTCAAAGAAAGGAGTGAAGATGTACTCCAGTGAAGAAGAATTGTGGGACAAGTGCCTTAAGAAGATGAATGCTTGGATACGCTATGAACGAACACTAGTCAAGAAAGGAAAGAATTAACTTATGCTACACCTGGATATCCACAAACTGATTACAATGCCATGAAACACTATAGCTACATTATGATATCATGTGACTATTCTAGTACTGGTAATGATCATCACAGTTTGAAGCTCAGAGATGGTGTGTGCATTCACCGCTCCTTGGAGTGCATATACAGTTACAGGAAGTTGGGCGTACTCGATTGTGATAGAGGCAACTATGGTTGGCAAAGTGAATCGAAGGTACGCAGAGTAGACAATATAAACGTAGAGATTATCTGGCAAGCCGTGCCTGTGAGTGAAAATGAGGCTTACTGTATGCTTGTGAGAAATGCGCTAGGTAAACGCGTTAGCAGCGCTAAACGCGCTAACGGTTACTGTATTTTGGCGCGTCTTAGCGCATTTCTCACGCGTTCTGACACGCTCAGTTTTACACGGGTGAACTTGTAGCCATACTCATTCTTGCAGTGCAGGTTCAACACCCGCGGCTAGGCTGCGCGCGTATTTCCGGGTGCCGCGCACGCCAACGTGGGCTATCTACTATTGTTCCAAGTAGCGATTCAGCGAAACGGTATGGGTTCAGACCAAACTTCAGTCTTGTCAGTGTTCTGCCTGAAACTGCGTCGAGCGGCTGCATGACTCGATATAATTAACCCCTTCCACTTGGGGTGTGCGATATTTGGACTAGCCTTCCAAGACCCCGCCTCTCGCGAGTTGAGTTTGCATCAGAAAACTCCGACATGGAGCTGATACTCTACCTTTAGCAGCTCAGCAAGCATGCACGATTTCTCCGTAATTCAAGGGTGCTCTGAATTCAATGTGGAAGTCATATTAAAGGACCAAAATGTGGAGACTCTAATCATCCAACCTGTACATGGAGATGGTACTCGTACAGGCAAGATGATAATAGTTTATAGTATTAACTGAATTAAATTGAACCCCAGTGTGTAGTATAGATTAGAATAATTCATTGCTGATATGCTAAATTACTTGAATAAAATTTTTTGGTGAGTCCCGTGTTTCATTTAATAATAGCTACCGCATGCAGTATATACATGTAGCATGGGGGTGTTGACGTGTTTGCATGACCCATCAGTGAAGTGCATGACAACTTGAAAAACTATTTGAAGCTCTGTAAACTAAGAGATGACCTATGTGGATGTGAGAGCTAAAAACCCTACAAAATGTGTGCACTTTGCTGTACACATACGTACGCATATGTGAAAGCCTCATTCTCTCATGTACACTGCATGCCTCCAGCAAGTCACCAGTCAACCAAACTCAGGATTATGACTGTTATCATGTAGATAAAGGTACTGACAATGTTTGAAGCTTGGGAGATGAGCTATGTGGTTGTGAGAGCTAAACACCTACAAAATGTGTCACTGTACACTTTGCTGTACACGTACATGTACGCATATGTGAAAGCCTCATTCTCTCATGTACACTGCATGCCTCCAGCAAGTCACCAGTCAACCAAACTCAGGATTATGACTGTTACCATGTAGATAAAGGTACTGACAATGTTTGAAGCTTGGGAGATGAGCTATGCTATGTGGTTGTGAGAGCTAAACACCTACAAAATGTGTACACTTTGCTGTACACGTACGCATGTGTGAAAGCCTCATTCTCTCATGTACACTACATGCCTCCAGCAAGTCACCAAACTCAGGATTATGACTGTTGCCATCTAGTTAAAGGTACTGGCAATGTTTGAAGCTTGGGAGATGAGCTATGTGGTTGTGAGAGCTAAACACCTACAAAATGTGTACACTTTGCTATACATGTACAAACATGTGAAAATTACATGTAAGCTTATTCTACTGCATGCCTCCACCAAGTCACCCACATGTATAAAACAGAATGTTTGATTGACAGCAAAATTAATATTAATCTTTGTACATGTTTAAAGACGTTGAAATCGATTTCATCTAAAACATAATACTTTAAAGGTACAAATGATTTTCGGGAATTCTGTACTTGATATATGCCAAGTGGATGGTAATCGGCTAAGTTAATTTGCGTAACTACAAGGAATGTTCTTACTGGTGTAGGAACTACTTCATAAGCATGAAAATGTTTATTGAAACATACAGTTTGAAGTGGTTCTAGAATAAATAAGGGCCCATTATGGAGAATGATATCTTCAATAACGCCAAACTGAGGTGTTTGCCCATGAAACTTGATCAGGACACACACTTTCTTCTGGTACTTGGTCCCCTTAATAGAAACCCATTTGGCACTGCAAAATAAAATAAAACAGTCTATTACAAAGACAGGTGACCAATCGAGTCAACACTAACCTTTGAACTGTCGAGTGGGCATTAATAGAATATTCCAAATAAGAAATTATAGCTTCCTCATACACAAGTGTCGAAACAGTTACAGATGAAACTGAAAAAAAGGAAATGATATATCGTTAATTACAAGACATTATAATTAATAATAATAATAATAATGTACCCATGTGCCTTGCATCGCATCCATACCTACATGTACATGTACATGTACTGCAGTGCAATTAATGTTCTATATGTGAGGGGAAAGGTCAATGGTGTGGCTATGAGCGGACACCTTCTGTGACATTTCTGAGCCATGCCGAATGATCCGATGACACTTAAGCCACTTCTATGCCGATTTTGACATCGTATCAATGCTTATTGGTCGCTAAGACACGTAAATTTCGATATCGGTTATTTATTTATTTTTTTGTGGACAACAACTTCACTATTTGTGCATGGACACAGGGTAATTAAATATAATTATGTACCTGGACCACACTCCAGATCAGTCTTGGTTAAGGCCTCTGGATCTGCCAGTGTGTAGCACACATGGCGCTGGTGACGGAAGGCTAAACTCTTAGAGAGGTTCTTGAAGTTACCAATCACCTTGGTGATGTGTTTGAAGTACTGGTGCTTCGCTTCAAAGCGCATACACCAGAAGTGTCTAATTGGGCCATACCTACACAAAAGCAATGTTTGAAATGTATATTAATTTAGTAAGTGTACGTAAATACTTGAGTATGGTGGTTGGGAGGTGCACCATATAGTGCATTTTTGGAGTAAGGGGACGGTCGGTATATAATTCCCTAAAAGATGAGAGATGTTCGGCAATAAGGTCGCGGAGATATGCTGAGATACCATCAGTACACCTGGGAGGCATACAAATGTCTACAATATCCAACAGCAAGAGACCAAAACGGATCATCATTAGTAATTAAATCACCAATAAGGATGGGTAACAAACGGGCTAGGCACCATGTCTCACTTGCTACATGTACACAAAAGTAAAAAAAAATTAAATAAAGCAAAATTGTGATTCAGGATAATAACTACATATGTATGTACCTGTTAATTTGAGGTTACTAGAGGATGAGATGCTTAGAAAAGAATCACTGACATCTGAAGGAGGGTGATCACTGCAATCTGGCCCATAGTTTAAGTTACGAATTCTTTCATTCAGGAGACCGAGTGTGAACATCCGCTTTTCTTTGATGTATGTATATAACAAACACTTAAGCTCTAGCTTCACACTTCCTTCCAGAATGTCATGCATGACATCAGGAGGGAGACCTGAATGCATAGTCTTCAACTCTTGTGCCCAGCCCCATCCATGCAAAAGTGAGAAGGGGTCTGGACGCCCATAGCTCCCATACAGCCTAGACTAGAGATGATAAAGTACCATATCGAGTGGTTGCAATTGGCATAAGTTTGCCCCACCATGTAGTCCAGGGGCGTGTCCAGGGTTTGAGAAAGGGAGGTGCTGAGCCCAACGCGCGCGAAGCGTGCGCGCGCGCAAAATGTTTAGCCACGCCCCAAAAACGTCGACCACGCCCCTCATTAACGCGTTCTTGAACACAGCTTGATGACAGAGAAGGCTGTTTTAGGCCTAGTAACGACGAGAAACAGCCGTTTAGAGCGAGTCCAGTAAGTTTAATGTTGGTTCTAGCTACTAGTTGTTGCTTATCAGTAACAATAGTTGTCACACAGCTACTAAGTTGGCTGTTGTGCCAGACCTTAGGGGGGTGCTCGAGCCCCCTGAGCCCCCCGCTGGACACGCCCCTGTAGTCTCGTCCCCAGACCCCACCCTTGAGGAGGAAAAGGGTCTGGTGAACTTGGGCAGAATCCTTGGGCCTGTGCTAAGGAATTTCCATGCGCCAATGAGATCGTAGCTTTGGCTCAGTCATATGACAAGCTTACCACAGGAATGCAACATTGCTATACTGTCTGTATAGTAATTTAATTTCGCCGACCAATCAGATTCAAGGTTTGCTTTACTATACTGCCGGTTGCTGGCATGCGATCACATGCAAACGCAGCCATAGCAACCAATCAGAACCAAGCTTTGCATGGCCTTGTCGGCACATATTATGCGCATGCGCCATAGAACGAGAAGCGATGATTCAGCCCAAGTTCACCAGACCCTTTTCCTCCTTTTGGGGGTGGGGTCTGGGGATGAGACTACCCACCATGTGGACTCATCTAGTGTTTGAATCCCAACATGCTTTCTCATTAATGCCCATAAGAATTTCCATGTGGGTGCTATACAGGTTGGTCCAGATCTCCTTTCTCTGCATGAGGAGGGCAGGGCACAAGACTAGATTATGCAGAGCTTATAACCACTTATTTCTGTATTAATATTCACATTACTGCACCTGTGACAACATGGTAATACTTGAGTGTGTTGAGGATGGAGTTGCGGGTAATTCCGTACGTTGTTGCTATGTGGTCATGAAGGGGAGTGTTTAGAGAAGCACAGAGTTCTACATGCTGTGAAGCTGTTCGAGGAGAAAAATCTTCATGGGTGAACTACATGTAAGTGTAATAAGCATGTCATAGGCGTAGGAAGGTTGGAGGGGCTGAATATCCAATTGCGCGCAAAGCGCGCACGAAATTTTTACGACCACGCCCACTTCATGTTAAACCACGCCCATTTTGCACGATCGAGGCTGCTATCACGAGTTTCTCGGTGAAAAAATTAACTAAGTCGAGTAGAATAGATTTGGCAGCTATTGAGGCACATTTACTCATAATCAGGCCTGGTAAATGTTTAAAAATCTGTGTTGTAACAATACTGCGCTGGAGAACAATGGGGGCTCTGCCCCCCTTCCTAGAATATTGGGGGGGCTACAGCCCCCCCCCCCCCCCAGCCCCCCCGGTTCCTACGCCTATGCATGTACATGCTTGCATATTAAAAATGTTATTACAGATATTAATTTTTTAAGTCCAACCTTGGTTTGCATAGTGTCACTAGTAGCCATACATTGCCTGCATTTCCGAAATGCCGAGTGTAAGGCTTTGTATCCTCCAATAGCTTGACTAGCAAGATTGTCAGCACAAACAGCAACTAATGCACCTTTTAGAGTGTGCATCACACCACCCATCTCAAATTCAACACCGTCCTATTACAGATGTTTTATGTATAGAAAATACATGTGTAAAACTATATAATGTACATTCGTCATGCACAAACACAGTGTACATGCAGGTACATGTACTTGAAAACTTATATTTTCCAAAACAGAAAGATCCTGAACAAATGGCTTCAAAATTTCATCAATACCATACTTGGTAACGAACTCGTACTTGACCACTGATACTAACTGAATCATGTTGGTAGGTCCACGTAAACGAGGCTCAAGAATGGCCAAAGTGTAGTAGAACAGACCTTATATGTATATGTAAATGTATAATATGTGTACATTAATTTTTTTGCTCTGGGATACATGTACCGTAGACTGGGAGAAGACATTAACAAATTTTGCAGTTTTAGGGCCACCAGTAAAAAATTTTTTTCCACGGAAATTAATTTAGGCATGCCATACACACCTATGATAGATATTAGCATTCTGCGAAAGGTTTCTCTGTGAAATTGACACTTGTTACTGATCTGTGGAAGTTTTCTCCTCGAACGTTTTCCGCTAGCTATATAGAATCAACTTTTACTTTAATGATACTTACACATGACTTATTTTATGCAATGCACGTCTTAATTGCAGTATGGCAAGCACTGTTAAGATCCTTCTTCTTTATGGGCAATTGAAAAGTGTGCTCAAATTGGAGAGCTATACATCATTAAAGGAGTTGGAACATAGAGCAGCTAGTGTGTTTAAGATCCCAAGGAAGGTGATACTGCAGCAATTTGATGTGGATTTCAAAGAATGGGTGGTTCTTGAGGACTATGTGCCGCAGAACAAAGACCAATTACAGGTGATAGTGGTGGATGAAAGTGGGTCGATCTTTCCGGCTGAAGATGAGTGCTCACAGGTATGCAGTTTACAGATATGAAAGTATATAAAAGTCTGTGGCATATGTACAGCAAATGTGTGTGTGTAATTAAGGGAGGAATAAATAGGCCAAATGTAAATAATGCCGGCCAGAAATAGGGTTGAATGCAAGTCCCACGTACCACGGGACACTTTGGTAAAATTTTTAATTTCAAATTGGTGATTTGGTGAATTCGGCACGGTCGCCAAATTATAAACTCGCCAATAATATTATAGATTATTGTATGCACACCTATTATACGTATGGCACTAACAATTCAGATCGCCAAATTTAAATTTCGCCAATATCCTACTAAGAGCCAATTCACCAAATTTAATGCTCTCCAAACTTTCCCGCTATACAGTATAAATACAGAGCACAAAATATATACCAAAATCTAACCTTGAATATTATAACTTTTTCGTAAATCAATCTAGGTTGCTGAATCCCTCGACGTGAATCATACAAATGGATCTTCACACTTGCTCAACCCCCATCCCAGTCTCAACAATCACCCAACTCTCAACTCCTTTCCAAATCTCAGTCTCGGTCTCCCTCTCCATCCCTCTCTCAGTTCTCATCCCTGTCGCCACCTTCTTCTCAGCCACATAGCCAATCTCCTTGTCCACTTGAGGATCAAGCAGCATCAGATATGGTAAATAAAGATGCTTTGAACATGTAGCTATGTCACTACATGTCACGTGCATTATAGGTACATACAATCATTTTTACAAAAATGATACTATTTATGCAGGATATCAAGGAAAGCAAACCTGTATTTTCTCCAGTGCTCCGTGACAAGACCAATTGTGATCAGGATATTGTGATCATTGATGCAGCTGGTGATGATGAAATCCGAAATCCCATCCCTTTCCCAAAACATTTCAATCCCCAGATAGAAATAGGAATACAGGCCAAAAAGCTGAGTAGCCACCAACAGTCCAAGTTTGTGACTGCTATAGCAAACGTCATGTACACTTACAAGAGGAAACCAAACAAAGACGACTATGATCGTTTTGCAAGACAATGTGTTGAGAAATATCCATTTATTGCATCTCCTATCTCTTATCACGTAAGAAGAAAAGGGAGGAACTAATAATTCACTAGTTACTTATTCATTGTTTGCTTTGCAAAAGAACATATCGACTAATCTCAAGCCGCGATTCAGAGAATTTGGCCGTGCTAAGACAGTAGAGAGTGAGAATGGAGAAGTAAAGGTGAAGGTCGGGGTGAAACGAGTCAGCAAACCACTCCCCTCTGCATCGCTAAAGAAGATTAAGAAAGAAACTGTGAGTGTGTCTGGTGAAGATATGGAAACACTGAGAAAACATAACAAGTAAGAATCATATATAATATTGTATTCTAAAAAATCTACTTGCTAGTATCACTTGTATGCAGATTTTTAAAAACTGAGAGTGGGAAGTCTTCACCAAACATGGTTTCAGTTGCGGAGGTGATGAAGCTCTCTCATAGTGCAAGGCGCATTGCCATCCATTCTTCACCAAACAAGACCATCTCCGAGATGCTAGTGGAGTACCCATTCTTTGGAAACAAGGCAATGGTGAGTGTGATTAATGTACATGTTTATCACCAGACTACTAACATTACTTCTGGTGCAATGCTCATTTCTCACCTATAGGTTGTTGCAGAGATGGAGCGGATTCAGAGAAAAGACCACCTTTTGACAGAAGGAATCAAGAGATGGAAGGAGCTTATTCCAAAGATAATTGATGAGATGTTTCGCTCTTCAAAGCCACCCATCAAGGAAGTAGTGAATGTGCTTAAAAGGAAGGAAGTTAAGGATTGGGAAGGTGAGTGAAATTTTCATGTTGCAAGTATCAATTTTACAAAATTTCATGTGTGGCAGTAACTGGTAGAAAATGTACATTATTCCGAAGTCAATTATTGAGAAAACTCAATTTTGATAGAGACGGAATTCGTTTCCACCTGTGACTGCCACATGTGTATGTAAAGAAATTGTATTTTCAACGTCATAATTTGTATGCTTTTATTAACTGATTTATACACAGATGATTACCTGAGTGTCAAGGCTTTAGGTGGGTTGCTGCTAATGATCCCTGACCACAAAATCACAGCATCAGTCAATCACTTGATCCATTACGTGCCAGTAAGAGCATATCTGTAATTGTGTGTGTGTATTGGTAGTTGCCTAGCAACTAAAGTTTATAGTTAGACACTGTTTAGGTGATTTCTATGTGATTTGAAAGACTGTGGGCTCTTATGTAGAATCCCGAGCACAGAAAGGATTATACAGAGGCCTGAAGTCTTCTAAATCACATAGTAACTGACTACACAGTATCTTACAATTTTATATCCTAGCAACAATGGCTAAAGCTTGATTCGTATATAAACTGCTACCTAGCAACAAGCCTAACAATAGGCAAAGCAGCACACTTCACAACATGCTTACAACCACGATGGAGTTCATCACCAACCAGAAGGGTAACAAGTCACTGCTATGGAATGGTAGCAGATTCACTGTCAACCGCAAGATGGACAATGGAACTATCTACTGGAGATGTTGCGAGAGAAGCTGCACAGCAAGAGTCACCATACAAGGTTCCGAGCTCCTACTAGCCCAAACGAACGGGCATAATCATCCGGTAGATCCCACTGAGACGAGAGTGGAGGAAATCAGTAGGACTGAATTCAAAGAGGGTGGTAAACATTACTATCATTGAATATTATTATGGGATATATACTGGCCATGAAGAGGGATAATTTGTTATATGTGTGCATGTGCATGTGCTGTGTACACTAGTACAACCTCTAGAGAGTACATTTCAACCACTAGTTGTGTGCCTCTGAACTGATTGTGGGAAGCCAAAGATACCCACAACACTAGGGAGCTACTACTGTACTGCAAACCACTGTTGCAGCTGTCAGCATTTCTTGCAAACCAGCCACTCACAAACAGGGCGGGGCACCCCTTTTCAAGTATAGTAGCGGAAACACTGGAAATCAAGGGCAACCTGAGAAAGAGAGCGAGAGAACAACTCACTCCAATTCCTCGCATCTATAATGAAGCCCTTATTGAACTCTTTACTCAAGAAGATCGTGACAGTGTGGCTGCACAGCTACCTATGTTCAGCTCACTCAAGTCATCTCTCTACCGCAGCAGAAGAAAGCGATTTCCACCACTGCCTAAGATCAGAGAGGAGATAGAGATTGATGATGAATTCACCTATTCTCTTAATGGTGACCGGCTCCTTCGTCGTATTGAAGGTGCTGGCGATAAGATCATGCTCTTTGCCACTGATGACAACCTGCGTCACCTGAGCACACTCGATACCATCTATGTTGATGGCACATTTCAGGTATGCCCTTCCCTATTTACACAGTTATTCACCATTAATGGTTTTCTGCATGGGCAGCAGTTTCCATTGGTGTATGCTCTTTTGCCATCTAGTCATGCAATAACTACAACAGATTCTTCACTCTACTAAGAGAGGAGATGCAGACTTTAGGTCTGCAGCTTGAGCCTGAGCATGTGATGGCTGATTTCGAAATTAGCTTAGTGCAATCTATAGAGCTTCAGTGTCCTCAAGCGTCAATCAAGGGCTGCTACTTCCATTTTTCTCAGTGTTTATGGAAAAAAGTCCAAGCACTAGGGCTAGCAATTGCCTACAAGAATGACCCTAATATTAGGGATTTCATTCAGAAAAGCGCAGCTCTAGCATTCATTCCACTTGCGTTCGTAAGAGTTGCTTGGAGTGGGGCTAAAGCTGGCGCTCCTCAAAAGCAGGAGATTGGTGACTACATCAGCTATTTTGAGTCCACCTGGCTTGATGGAAACTTTCCACCCCGGACATGGAACTATTATGCATTTGATGGACCACGCACAAATAACCACCTCGAGGGTTGGCATAACCGGATCAAGCTGATCTCCATCAGAGCTCATCCCCATCTTTGGGAATTCATTGAACTGGTACAGAAGGAGCAGGCTTCCACTGATGTTGCCATTGAGCAAGTTGCTGCTGGCAGAAGGAGAAGAGCAAAGAGAAGGAAGGTGGTACAGCATGAGGAGCAAATCAAGAGGCTAACTGACGAGTTTCGAGATGGTGATAGGTCCCTTGACTCGCTTCTGAACAGCACGTCACATTGTGTTGTATCCTTTGACTATTATATTTAATTGTATTGCTTCATTAAATGCTTATAAACAGTTGTTGGTACCCTTTAGACATTATGGGATGAATTATTTTAGTCAGACATTTGGGGATTTAGACATTTTGGGATTAGACATTCTGGGAACAATTCAAAAAATTTACATGATTTTCTCTACAGAGCTTACACGATTTTCTATGAAGGATAGATATTCCAGTCTAACCAATTAGATTACACTTTATGTTACAAGTAGGATAGAAAGGCAATTTGCTGACTGTGGGAAACGGGTGGGTTATCATAAAGTAGGCTAGTGGATGAATGAAGGTCAACTCCGAACAAATCAGTTACATGGCATTATTTGGGGTCACATAACTACTATGTGTGTATACACATGCATGTGCTTGTGCATGTGTACGCGGGATGGGTTTATGCCAGGGGGTGCTTTTGTCCCCCCCCCCCCCCCAGGGAATGATTCAAGTTGCCTCCTTATAATATTATTATGTATGTATTTGCTATTGTGTGTGTGTGCTTGCGTGATAAGCTCTGTTGGTAGTTGTCTAGCTAACAACCAAGTTGACATTGATTGGAGTGCACGAGATGCGTGGTTATTGACAGTATACAGTGCATTATTATATATTATACATTACATATAAGGTTTGTATGCTGTCATTCTTGTACAGGTTTCCACTGGAGCCAAAGTTGCAGCTGAGGGACTTCTGAATGGTTCTCTTGGCCTTATGGTAAAAGAACAACTCACTGGGGAAGTGGAGTGCTTCATTGTAGCTGAGCAGCAAGTAATAATGAAAGTAACAGGGCTAGAGGCCCCACTCCTACTGCTGATGCTGAGCTACTGCTTTGATACTACATACCCAGATGGAACAAAGTATATGTACTGTTTCTTGGAAGTAGCTCTCTTTGGGATGAAGCCCAAAAAAGTACCATCTGTTGTTGATGAATGCTAACTTGCTTGAAGTAAGACACACCTAAGTAAGAGACTTTAATGCACCCCATGTTTAACTTTTTGCTGCTTTTTGTATCTATACTTGCTTTATTTCTCATTATTATGCTTTTAATGTGTGCTTATTGCCACACTTAAACTATTGTTGAATCCACCATTCTACATGTGTACATTTTACACTAAAGTTTAATGTGAATTCTAGCCTTTTCCAACTTAGTGTGATTATAACACATGAGTCCATGTGAATACTGGGACAAACATTTAACACTACCTTTTGGTGTGAAATTCACACCATGTTTTTTGCAGTGCAACAGTACTTGGTGCGACTGATTCCATGCAGAACTCAGTTATGCATGCACTAGCGACGATATAGGCTATAGATCGATCCTCTAGCCTCTGCCATTTACTGTCATCTAATTACACTGATAAATCATGTTCAAAGTTACATGCATGTGGGTGTGCCCAGGGCCTGATGGTTGCTAATAGGTGTTGTATACGACCAAGAGCTGCATGGGGGAGGGGGACTTAATTGAGGTATACTATCTTATAGCTAGTATAATTGTCCTGATTCTTGAAAAAAAACGAGTCAATATCATAGTATAACATAATTCAGTGTTACAATAAGAAATCAATGATAAATAACAATTTATTATAGTACATTGGTGCTTATATATATAATTATTATATTATGGCATGTTGATAATGCAGAATATTTAGATGGTGATATATGCATGCTATAATAGATCATTGCATGCTGTAAGTTACTAGAGGGAAAGCTGAGCACAAAAGTCATAAGGATGACTGATGATCTGATTTTCACCTGGAATATCAATAAGGATGCACTTTAGCCTGTTGTTGGCAACAGGAATATATGATTGTTGCACTGACACTACAGTCTACGCTAAGACCTCTGGATTACGTTCGCACTTCTGGTCTGCAACGTTGTATTATGCATATGGACGCCATGCGGGTGACAAATATGTCTACACAAAAGTGTTGAAAGTCGGCAACTCGTAAAACTTATGAGCAGGAGACTTGAAGAACTACTTACAAGGATGGTCAAAGAACGTCGGAAGTGACACACTGGCAGCTCCAGGCTTCGTATCTCGCCACAGCAGGGCCTCGTATTCAGTAGCAGCGAGTGGCCGAGTCCATGTTGGGACGAGTGTTCAACATGCAGCCAGCACTGTCCAGTCTTTCACTCTTTCATATATGATAACTAACTTTCATAACAGTAACATAGAACATTATCTATAGTTATACTTCTTACAAAGTCCAGATACACGATCATGAAATCCCGAAAAATTTAAGTACTTCGGGCATGGTTTGGTGGGACATATCCAAGAGAGTATCTAACAAACACTGCACTAAATCATAGCACTACCTTAGTAATAGAGTCTAGAACAAGTTCTGTTCATCTATCTATAACCGTTCAACAGCAGTATGGTCAGATCCACAGGCATCGCCACCAACACTACTGTTTCAGCCAACTTTGAGGCGGTGTTCAACCTGCAGCAAAAGGTCACAATCGTACCATGAGTACAGCACATGCATATTTCATCCCAGAGGTCAGAACACCACCCACATTTCTGCCTAATTCCTTGCCCGTGAGTAGATAGGGCTGCACAAAGTCCTGAAAAAGTTAAAGGCTGAGCTCCAGCTCAGCTAGACTTGCAGTTGCCTGACGTCACGCGGAGGCGTTCAGCACAGCAGGCGTAACCACATGCATGCACAACAGATTAAGTGTGCGGAAAACGCGAACTATAGATAGTATTTCGGGATAGTAGTGTTGAATGCGATTACAAGTGTCCACTGTGCTGTTTACTCTTGAGTTGTATGTAACTGTGTGATATAATATAAACAGAGGTAAGCAGTAAATAATACAAGAGTTCTGCTCCAAATTTAAATATGGTTGCTGTTGCTTCAGATTCTTTGACCAAGGTTCAACTTCAGCAGCATCTGCAAAAATAATAAATTATGTGGAAACATTTATTTATAGCCTACATTACAGTAGCTGTGACAATACTAGATCATGGCATAAACACTGGAATGCCTACATCATTCAAAACTAGCAATTCAATAATAGTTAAGGCAGGTAGGTATCCGTTTTGAGGATAATTTCAAGAATATGCATTTATGCATTTTGTTCATTAAACATCAGCCGAGAAAGAGCTGCTCCAACAGTCTACCACACACATGTATCATGGTCGACTTGGCTATTCAGGAGGTAAGGAATCCAGATAATCAAAAAATAGAGTTGTTACCATATCTACCACAGATGGGATCATCATACCTTCCGGATTATTGACCTTGCACATGGTCAATTTTCTGCTGCTGACTACGTATGCATACAAGATCTACCTGGGCAGAGTACACATAAGCAACATTTTGATCAAGGGTATTCTCCTATTTTTGTTGATAGCATTACATATTATACATGCTCCGCTAGTACCGCTCACTAATCACCCTGACATTACGTCCAGCAATCATACATCCAAGAATACCAAACGAAAGCGAAAGCATGATAGCAGTGAGAAGGACGATGATAATCATCAAATACCAAATCCTAAACGAAAGGGTAACCCTACATACCACCCTGAAAGGCCGTCATGCTCCCCATGTGCACTTTGGAGCCAATCTGGAAGCGATGTACGACTTATAAGCTACCACCCAACTAGTAATTCACGGCATGCTGGCATTGAAGCACAATCACTTGCACAGTATGCAACATTCGGTGGCATCCAATTTAATTTAAATTACAATGATTGTGTATGTCGGCCTTGTTACATGGACTACATGAGAAATAAAAATAATTCAGAAAATGTCATACCTAGATGGGAAAGTATTAGACAAGATGTGTACAAACAACTCCAAGAAGATAAGCATTGTGTCTATTGTGATACCGTGTGTGAATGCAAGAACATTGTACAATGGGGCCCAGAGAGTTGGTATGGGGTAGAGGGTATAAAAGTATGGAAACAATTTTTATCCTTGACAGGTAAAGT
The DNA here is from genome assembly GCA_963930775.1 of Cliona cf. orientalis. Taxonomy (NCBI): domain Eukaryota; kingdom Metazoa; phylum Porifera; class Demospongiae; order Clionaida; family Clionaidae; genus Cliona; species Cliona cf. orientalis. Next base: position 25,092,974 of record OZ005689.1, read on the forward strand.
CGACTATGCCATAGGGGACAACATTAATCATATTTGTCGCACTCATCACAGGAGGATACTTCATCTTAGGAGCATGCGTGCATGCTCAGTTTGCACATGTATGGAGAGCTCTAATTGGAACTTAATATGCAATATTGTAAATTCACCAGATAAAATATATGAAGCATTTTCCTTAGAGCCACAGACTGTACACTATTTTGATTGGATATGTGAACAGTGTTCCTTAACCCTTTAGGGCCGATAGCGCCTTTTGGCGCACGCGCTATTTGACGATAGCGCCTTTTGGCGCATGCGTGAGCGTTGCACGAGGTAGCTACGCCCCTCATTAACTTAACTCCCACTCGATCGCGGCGATCCGTGGCGGATGATGTCATAAGTGTACTAGCGGTCACCGTGCAGCTGTCCACTTATCTCCAAGTGCTTTGTGGAAACCACGAGAGTATTTACTATCGACCATGGCGCGAAGGTCCAGAGTGTCTGTTGAGGATATCCTCCAGCATCTGAGTAGTGATGACAGCTTGGAACATGGGATGGATGGAGGCAGTGATGACGACTTGGGGATGGATACTGACTATGAATATGAGTCAGATAGCTCTTTAGAAGGTATACAATCATATTATAATCAATAAAATAATAACAATAATACTATAATGCTTCTACTAAAAGGAGACTATGATGACATGCTCCCTCAGCCATCACCAGCACCAAGAGTTGGCCAATCTCCACCTCCTCCAAGTCCAACTTGTGAGCAGCTGCACAGTATTAGAGCATGGCATAAACTTTATGGAAATAATAAGCATTTTGCACGTACTATAATATAACTGCATGGAGGCACAATGTGTGCATATCAGTGGTATACAAGAATATCTCAATCGACAAAACAGCTTTGTTATACTTTTGCTTGCTAAGTGTTACTTTGTCAGCACGAATATAGCGTAAATAAATGGGATACGCTGCCAAACTAACACTCAGCAAGCAAGAATATGAACATAAAGAATGTGTCGCCTACCTGTGTGCATACAGTAAATGCATGTATGGTACTACTTATTACATGTATGTACATGCATGCACGCATATGAGAATACAAGGAGTGGCCTGTGTTTATGGTATCTGTACACCCACCTTGTAGCTTCTGAGAGCAGCCAGTCCGATGACACACAAACTCGGCCCAGTCAGGAGCTAGCACCAACTACGATCCGTAAGATAACAAATATTATAATATTACAATCAAAATACACGATAATGATGATAATATTTATTACAGAATGGTCAACACAGGCAACACCTGTTGTAGTGACCCCATGCACGGAGCTGGCTGGGCCTAGAGTACCGCTACCTCATGACCCACTCGGTATTTTCTCCCTCTTTTTCAATGATAACTTGGTGGGCATGATTGTGGAGGAGACTAACCGGTATGCGGAACAGTGTCTGCAGGAAACGGACAAGCAATGGTCGACAAACGCTGAGGAGATTCGTGCGTACTTGGGATTCATGATCCTCATGGGAATAAACCGCCTTCCCGAGATCCGAGATTACTGGTCTACGGATGAGAATCTCAGGTACGCACCCATCGCCGACAGAATCAGCCGAGACAGGTTCGAGGAAATCACTCGATACCTCCACTTTGCAGACAATGACCAGCTACCAGCTCGTGGCGAAGATGGTTTCTCACGCCTGCAGAAGGTTGATCCTGTCATCTCCATTCTAAAGCAGAGGTTCAAGGCTGTGTACTACCCCCACTCCCAGCTCAGTGTGGACGAAGCTATGATACCCTTCAAAGGTCGGTCTAGCATGAAGCAATACCTCCCAATGAAGCCCGTAAAGCGTGGGTTCAAGGTTTGGGCTATGGCCGACGCTTTGAATGGGTATCTGTACGACTTCAACGTCTACACTGGTGCTACGGGAGAGAGAGAAACAGCACTAGGGGAGAAGGTGGTACTTACGTTGTCGGAGCCTTTGAGAGGGAAACACCACCAGTTGTTTTTTGACAACTATTTCACCTCCACGTTGCTAGACAAACTTTTGGCGCGGGGGACCTATGGCTGTGGCACCATCCGGACGAATAGGAAGAACTTCCCATCCGAGATCAGCGAGGAGGCCAAGAAGTTTGAGCGTGGAGGATCAGTGTTCCGACAGTGTGGGAAGATAGTGGCTACTGCGTGGAAGGACAACAGAGTGGTAAATGTAGGAAACACACTTGCTGATCCTACACAACTCACCACAGTCAAACGACGGCAAAAGGATGGCACAAGGATCGATGTTGATTGTCCACTCTGCATTGCCCTAAACAATGAGTACATGGGCGGGGTCGACCACAACGATCACCTTCGAGGAAGCTACCATGTACGGTGGAAGTGCATGAAGAATTACAAGTACGTCTTCTGTTTCCTGTTGGACGTCTCGATCACGAACGGCTTCATCTTGCACTCCTTTGACGTCAGGAGTGGTCCACCCATGGATCAGAAGCACTTTCGCCTGAGACTTGCTGAGCAGCTGATAGGGACGTACATGTCGAGGAAACGTGCTGGCCGTCCTAGGAAGCGTCCCCGTCCACCGAGCAGCAGCAGCATTCCTACAGAACATTTCCCGACGCACTCGACCAAGCGTCGTTGCGTGTACTGTAGGGATATCCGCTCTCAGCCCCGTAGGAAGGAGTCGGTGTGGGTGTGTATGGCATGTGAGGGAGAGCCAACCCTGTGTATGACAGGAACAAATGATGAGAATGATTGCTTTAGATTATGGCATCAACAGTAGCCAATCATTTATTCCATGTCATCTGTATCTCTCCTTTTGTTTCTCCCTCTCTCTCCCTCCCTCCCTCCCTCTCCCTCACACAATAATTTATAATAATTATATGGACACTCCACCGGAGTGGCATACCCCCCAACATTGAATTGATTGTGCATGTACGCTAAGGCTATCTTTGTACTGGGAGAGCACCCCAAGCACAAAGTTTACAGAGTTCATGATAACTGAAGAATGTACCTACCAGGGTGCCGCTGTTGGACGTCTCAATCACCAATGCTCTCATATCATCCCACCTACCCTCGCATGGTAGGAGTAGTTCACTGTATGGTAGGTGGGAAGGAATCTGTGTAGGTGTGTACACCATGGGAAGAATAGCCAACCTGTGTATGATACATACAATGGAAATTATTTTTTAGACCTATGGCAAGAACACTAGCTAACCTACCTACTCTCATACCCCTGTGATTTATCTCCCCCTCTCTCCCTTCCTTCTTGCAACACACGAGTTCACAATTCTACAGGGGGAGGCGCTTATTATTCAATATTGAATCGACTATGTACAGATACTAAGGCTGTCTTTGTACGCTTTGTGCTTGGAGCTCCGCTTCTTTTGAAGCTAAGCGCCTCTAGTAATGATACTAGAAGCGCCAGAGAAGGAGAAGCTCCAAGCGCAAAGCTTACAAAGCTCATGACATTCGAAAATACAAAGAACACAATTTACCTCGACTTACCAGGTTGGGAAGTGTGCCGCTTCACGATCGAAGGCCACGAAAAGTCGCTTCTGCCTTTGTACGATCTCTGTTCATGGTAGATACAGACTGTCTGTCCACTCTTCGCAAAGAAACAGCGTCAAAACTCACTCCTATCTACTATCTAGCCATAAACGCACGTGTTGGCATAATTAATCTCGAGACTGGTGCAGTTTTGGCTAAATTTACCTTATAAATGCTATTTGACTTTACATGTGTATAACTTCTGTGTATTATCAATGATATTATACGTGTTTTACACTCATTTGATTTGTCAAATTAAGATAAAGTTTCCAGTATATTTTGTCAATTTGATGTCCTATATTATGTATATTACTATAGTATACCATTAGATAAGTTTGATACTAATCTTATACAATAATTAGATAATAAATTGACAGCATAGTATACTATACCATTAATAATTATTGGATTATCAACATAATAATGAGTACTGAATAGGATGTCAAATTTGTCTAATTTGCATATTTAGTATAATATAATAAGTTTGATACTAATTTGATACATAAAGTATATAGCAATTTGACAATATACAGTATAATTTGGAATGTCAAATTGCATTATAATATACATGCTGCAATTGACTATCTATAGCTGTGTAAAGGGTGTCTAATTTGTATATTTTGTATAATACAATAAGTTTGATACTGATTTGACACATAAAATATATAGCAATTTGACAATATACAGTATAATTTGGAATGTCAAATTGCATTATAGTATATTATAATAATTATGTATACTGTGATATATTATACTTATGCATAACTTAACTAGCTATAGCCATGGCATGTAAAGGGTGTCTAATTTGTCTAATTTGTATATTTTGTATAATTAGATAAATTTGATACTGATTTGATACATAAAATATATAGCAATTTGACAATATACAGTATAATTTGGAATGTCAAATTGCATTATAATTGTACATACGATAATACTTATGCATAATAATATTATGTTGTTATAGATAGCCATGTAGCTAGTTGGATATTTATGTCAAATTTGTCTAATTTGTATATTTTGTATAATTAGATAAGTTTGACAGTGATTTGATACATAAAATAGATAGTAATTTGACATTATACAGTATAATTTTGAATGTCAAATTAGACTATAATATGCAATAGTTCAATTGACGACCCTTTACCTAAACTTTAATGACTCCTATACCACGCATGCGTGGTATTATTATTATGACATAATGATAGTACAGCACATGGTAGCATAATATGAGGGTGTGGTTAAATATAGTTATAGAGAGACCACGAGTCAGGAGTTCGTCTGGATGGCAGCGTGAGTTCAGGCTGTAGACTCATCGCTGGAATCACAGTGATCACCAGGAGTAGAGGAGCCACTGGAGCCACCAGGAGTAGATGAACCACGGGGAGTAGATGAGCCAGAAGGAAAGGTGCCACTGTACTCCTCCTCTGTAATCCGTATCTGCCTCAAAGCTTTACGGGCGTCTGCTGAGAGGCGAGTGTAAGGGGTCTTCCTGAATTTGGTGACCTTCCTGTTACTCCCTGGAACAGTGTGCTCAAAGGATGCACCAAAACCTAAAGAACTGGCAGACTGGAACAATTCGACCGCCTTGTGAACAGTGTACTTCCCATCGATAGGAGCACAAATGTGCTTTTGAGCCACCTTGGAAGGACTGATGTGGCAATCATCATCAACCGGTAAAACAAGGAGTTTGCGAATACGGTTAGCTTCACGGATGTTGCCATTGTCCGGTTCGTTATGGATGGATGTACGCTCAGTCAAGTCCATCATGATCATCTTCTGCTGTATGAGATAGTCCATGATTGTAACGGATGCTTGGATGCAATCAGTTGGAATATCGACGCTCCATGGAGTACTAGGACACTCATCACACTCACCATCAATGATCTTGACTAGAGCCTGCTCAAGTGTGTGGATGATCATTGCCAACCTAGCAGTGTATCCTGGAGCCTTTGACAGAATCCCTTGGATGTTGCCATCCACCTGACGACTCTGTCGAACAACCAGGCTGTCGTGGTACTCTCTGAAGGCTTCTATTGCTCCACCAGTGATTGTGTAAGTACGTGGTTGTGAGTGGATGGTCCTAAGCAAGGTGTAGATGCTCTTCAAGGGTGGAATGTTTGGAGGAACCGGTTGTTTGAGGTCATTCAGGAAAACATCTCGTTGTGGCGGAAAAACGAAAAGTTGCCGATCATTGAACCCGTCCGCATCCTCAGAGAGAAGCATTTTTTCAACAAAAGATGGTTGAATAAAGCCAGACATATTGAATGCTGTTTGTTTCATGGATGCGGTATAGGTTTTGTAGTTCCTCGACCATGAGCTTCCACCGTTCAGTGTGATCAGCGTTTTCCTGTCCATCACAGATCCTGACTGCTTGTACAGATCCAGCTGGCTGTACATCGTGCTCATCTCATCAAATAAGCCGAGAATCTGAGAGCCATTTCGTTTCATGACACTATGGAGCTCTTCGAAACTGAAGTTGTCAATGCACAGCTGAGGTGGTGTGGTGCTACTGCTGGTCCTCTGTGTGGTTTGTGTCTGTTGCCATGCCTGTTCCTCTCTTTCTTCGATTTCTTCGAGCGGCTTCTTGAGCAGTCGAAGTGCTGCTGTTTTCTTCTGGCCTTTGTTAGCGGCTACAATGAACCAAACAATCGCCGGCTCCGTCCACATTTGGTTGATGGCTATACGAGCATTGATACCCATACAACCTGCAACTGCAATGATGGTCAACAAGGGAAAGATGATGAATTCCAGTGGACAACCGATGGCGTCCGACAGTGCTACACACATCCCAACCAGTGGTTCAGAGAAGATGGATCCGTACTCAATGCACGTAGTCTATGCTTTCACCAATTTGGTGTGAAAAGGTGTAGACATCTAAAAAAGAGATTTTTTATTGTTAATTAGACACTCACACACAATATCATATCATAGGCACTTAGTGGTTGTGATAGGGCACTTGAATTTAATTTGTGGTACTATTCACACTATATACCACAAAGTGTGTAGTAATTAAAAACTTTACCTTGCATAAACTGAAGCGGGTGTGGTCTGATAGAGAGTTGAAAGTTAGCGCGAAGCAATTTCACAGCAGCTAGTTTTAGAGAGCAAATCACAAAACCGTCCAAAGACTCGAGAGTGTGCAGCTGTCCACAAGCGCTTAGCAAGGCGCGCTATTTTGGTGCAGTCGCGGCGCGCGCATTGGTTGCTAAGTTATAAGTTAAGTGGCGCTGTACGGCCAGCTATTGTACACTATAACTTAGTGCCATGTCTAAAAGACTCGTCTCTTGGAGAGTGAAGCTGACTGACATCCATGCATTGGTACATGCTGTTAATTGCTTTCCAGAAAACACCCCACGTAGGTGGCAGTTGGTTTCTCAGCTGATTAGTTATTGCAGTGACGACGGTGGAACTATTGTGGAGGTGGGTCTGCCAATCAACGGTGGAGATTCTTCAGGTATTATTTAGTTAATAATAATTATAACATGGATGTATACTGTTTTATTCGTGGTTCATAACAGTATGGCCCAAACCTACAGCGTACATACATACAGTTATTCAGGTGGGAAAGCTAGCTAGCTAGCTAGACGGCTAGGATATTTAGCGCATTGCGCAATGCGCTAAAGATTTGCAAGCGCGCATTGGTACTATAGTAACCACGAATGACCAGCTGTCAAGTACTAGAGATGGCAGAATATGATAATGAGGCTAATGGTGAATTGCAAGAATTTGACTCAATAGCTGCTAGCATTTCAGCAGTTTACCTAGATAACAAGAAATATTATTGGCCTAACTATGATCCAGTGGAAGTTCATCATGAAAAATACAAGTTTGTATATTCAATTCCTGTATCACCGTCAAAAGTCATAAACCAGTCAGGGGCCTTTTATGTGGCTACATTCACCGAATCTCTTCTATTGACTTGGGTAGGCATGGAAGCAAATATTCACAGACGTATTGGAGCCTCAACATATATTTCGGTCAATGTTGTCGAAGGCAGCAATCCCTTTAGTGACTATCACAAACCAGTATTTGAGTACTGTCATGTACCACCACTAGTTAGACAGCAGGAACCACTCAATGTTCATCTGATGACCACCAACGATAGAATAGACTCTGGAAAGAGGGTCCACCATCGCGTTCACTCTGATTTTTCATTAGAAGTCACCGTAAGGATTGGTAGCAACATCTTCAATGCTGTTTCAATACGAGACTTGGTTGTAGTCGTGAAGGTGCAAACACCTGCAGCTGTTGGAGGTCCCAGAGACCACCCTCTTTGGAATCAGATGGACTATGAACAGTCAAAAAATCCTAAGTTTTTAAGTTATCTAGAGTACAAAAAGATGCTTGAAAAAAAACTCTGAACTGATAAGCTGATATGAGTGTGCTGCAATTGTGATATTAATAATGTAGTCGATGCATTTATGTTTAGCAGTATGTCAAAGCATTTAAACATATATATGTTTGGCATTTGGTTGAAGCATTTAAACTTGGCAAGGGGGTCGAGGCATTTAAACACAACTACGTTTGGCAGGGGGGTCGAGGCATTTAAACACAAATACGTTTGAAAGGGGGGTCGAGGCATTTAAACACAACTATGTTTGGCAGGGGGGTCGAGGCATTTAAACACAAATACATTTGGAAGGGGGGTCGAGGCATTTTAAACACAACTATGTTTGGCAGTGGGGTCGAGGCATTTAAACACAAATACATTTGGAAGGGGGGTCGAGGCATTTAAACACAACTACGTTTGGCAGGGGGGTCGAGGCATTTAAACACAACTACGTTTGACAGGGGAGCTTCACAGTGTGCTTCAGCTATCTGATCATCAACTTTTCACTCAGACTAAAGCACTAGACAACAAACTTTTCTCTGATGGCACCAAGTCTGGTTTCAAACCTTTGGTACTCTTGCCTGGTCGATTGGAATGCTGTGGCAAAAGAGTGGTAATAAGGTAAGCACAGGTGTCAAATTCTAACACAATTAATACTGATGTAGTCTATGTATTGAATGCAGAAACCGTCCATCGTTTCCTCTGGTGTTCACTACTCACGGAACCATCGTTGCAGCTGCATACAATGCCTCCTGTACTCTATGTAATGCAGTAATCCACCACAGCAGCTGGTATCCGAACGGTTCTGAGAGAAGGGAATATTTTTTTGATCCTGATCAATCACCTTATATCATGGCTACCAATCAAACGGCCTTCGAGGTGAAGCTTCTTGATCAGGTGACGTATCAGATCGTTCACGGTGGTGTTACATTTGAGAGTCAAGCGCTTGTATACACGTCGTCATTTGGTTCATACGATCAGTGTCGTCTTGCTTCACTTGTGGATGTCTTCAGCCGAGCTAAGGTCAACTCTAGTTTTAGTTGGAAGCTTAATGAAAAGCGGCTTGAAGATTCCTGGTTCTTGTACCAGATTATTCTGTACTACAAGTCACAGAGCTGTCTAGCAACCACAGATCTAGGTACAGATGCCAATAGAGGAAACAGGAGGGATGTGGAAGATCTCTGTGAGCTTGTAAATCTCCATCGGTCCTTGAGATCGCCACGTTGGGTAAAGCATAAGTGCAACATGAGTGGTTGTAGTGAAGGAATGGCAGTTGTTGATGGGAATGAGAAAATCAACCGCCCAATTTGCGCTGCTCCTAAATCCAAACTCACATTACCAGATCAGCATATCTGTATGACAAGTCTGTGCTCTCGATCTCCAGCAATCGGGGGCAAACATGTTAAACCATCCAAGTTTTGCACACACCATGCTGATCTTGATCAATCTACTGCATCCACACCAATACCACATACACCCAGTTCGTCTACACCACAACCGCACACGCCAACTTCAACACCTACACCACATACACCCAATCCCATACTAGAGAAAGGTAAAATAGGTAGTCTTCCCGAAAGTGATGACGATAGTCTCCTTGTTGGTTGTTGAAAAGTGAAAGGTGTGACAAAGTTCTATGACCGAACAGCTGGAATTCTTGCTCTAGTGCGTCCGTGTGGTGTCATAGTTAATACTGTTGTGATGTTTACGTGTGAGTCACCCACCCAAGTGTACCTTTTTCTCATCATGACTTTCGCTCGTGGTCAAGATATTCAAAGATTGCGGTATCTTGGTTATGACCGCGCTTGTGACCTTCACCCCTTCCTTGTGAATCTGGAGAAAAAGGGAGCCTATTTTGCGAAATGGCTGAATGATAAAGTTTCTTTCTTTGTCGATAATTTTCACGTCGCTAAGCACACAGAGCCATGTTGTATGCCTCCAGAGAATCCACAGTGCAAATATCATCCGTCTTTGCCACATCTGAGCGATATACACGGTGTCAACACGGAATGCGCAGAGCAGGCCTTTAGATGGCTCAACAAACTGAAGCTATCATTGAAGCAGATGCATCAGCATAAGTTCAATTTCTTCATTCGAACAATCATAGACTATCGCAATAGACATGTTGAACAGCAACCCAGAGAGCGGCAACTTCTTGATTAGTCAACTATTTTGACCTTTGTACTATTTAGTATGCGCATGCGCTCTGCTGGATGCGGTAACTGTTACTAATTTTTGTAATGCACCCAATTGTACGTGTTATGCTGAGCCAAAACTATATTATATTCACAATGATAAATTTGACAAGTTTGATGCAATATTATACAATACATAAATGTAAATATACAAATTAGACAAATTATACTGTATACTTTCTTCTTAGACAATACAGTACATAATGTAAATATACAAATTAGACACATTATACTATCTGCTTGATATACTTCTATATTTGCTTCTTAGATAATCTATATTTCAACAGCTATCAACTAGTATATTATACTATTTGACAGTCAAATATGTATCAAATTTAGTCTAATTAGTAAATTAGCCATTACTGCACCCTTCTGTTAATCTCGGCCACGCCCTATTCGCGTATATAATATTATAGGCCCTAAAGGTTAAGCTACTCAAATGATCAGCGTTTCCTAGCAACTCTAAGCAAGAATATGGAATCCAGTGATCCCATTATAGCCCATCGATCAAACATGATTGACAATAGCTTGACAGTTTTAAAGAATGATGGAATTATTTTCACAAATGAGGAAAAGGCTAACTTTAAAAATTTTTTGCTTGATTGCAATGTGGAAACTGGAAAGCACCCACGTCTATGCAATACTGTTGTAAAGTACTTAAAGACAGCAACACAAAGTTGCTACAAAACATTTATACCCACTGAAGATGAACGTATCTTTGGAAAGGTCATATACGATGCCAATAAATTTAGTACTGACTCCCTTAATTTTATATTAAGGTTAAAGAAGGGCGAGTGGGAACGTCGTGATCACATTAGTACACAACAGCTACAGAAAATGGTTTAACAACAGGTGTCACGCTTTCCTAGCGCAAGAAATTTTGATTATTCCCAACTACTATCAGAAGATGGGGTTATGCAGTTACATAACTACTATGATCCTAAATTATTAAGCATTATTGATGCTATAACTATGTCCACTCACTTATCTACCCACAAATGCTCCAGATTGTATCAAGATCTTCGTGCCTGCAGAATTAAAATGATAATTTCATTAATGTGTTTTACCATGGATCCATGTTGCTGTTTTCTTCAAACGTTAACTGGATTGCTATGTTATGCCTATGGACTTAGAGACAAAGGATTCGAGGCACTCAATGCATTTGGTTGCTTGGCGGGAATTGACCACATACGTGCACATGGGTCATTTTGGGCATCCAAACGATCACCTATTAATGAGTTAGATGTGAAAAAGTTATGGCGTATGTCGATACATAATTTAAATTTTCACATAAAATTCGCAAAAAATCTTCCAGAAGCTGCAACAGGTGCGAAAAAGATGCTAAATTTAATAACTGGACAAGTTAGCCATGAAAACAGTGAATCCCAGTTCAACAAAAAATCTAATAATCCCCCAAAATAGTGCATATATCCATGTGTATGCAAATACATTCCAAAATACTACCAAAACCTACACAGTCAGTGGATGTCGATGATTTTGTGAATCATCCAGGGAGTTATGAGAACTACTATTATGAATATTTTATACAAGCATGCTATATAACTGTTGTTAATCGGTTATCACAATCACCTGAACAACACAGCCAAACATTCCTTGAAAGTGTACAAAATCTCATACCCCACTGGACACCAAAACAACGGGACAATATTGTGTACGCCACTATTGTAGAAGCCATGTCCAGCAGCATCACCGACATTGAAACATATCTTTTGCAAGTAAAAAAGGATTTACACATCAATGAAAGCGGTTATCCATCAAAGGTAGTCATGGCTGGAGACCAGCAGACATACGCCCTGATGAAAGATCTACAGCGGCAGTATCCAGATCACTATTCTTGGATAATTATTCTACATGGAGACTGGCACACTCAACAGTTACTTTCTGAAATAATAAGGGATATGGTATGGGATGGAGGGCTCAAGCAGCTAGCTCATGAATGTGGACAGAAGAAATTGCCTACCCAGTGGCAAGATATACACGTTTCTGCTGGCACTTTACGAGGCTTTGATGCGTAAGGCAATTTTAACTTATGTATCCAATAATGAAATAGAAAATCCAAATCTTACCTCGTCGAATGAATTTTGGAAATGGTTACAGACAGTACAGGCAAGTACCAATAGGGATGAAGTCTCTCGGTTTTGGGCAAAATTTATTCCATTCCTCACTGCATATGTGGGCTCTTATGAGTCAATAAGGTCAGGTGGTTGGCTGTTACGAAATGCATGCTTAAAGGCTGTTTCACCTCTATTTTTTGCATATAATCATAGTAAATATGAAGAATTGTGTACCACAGCTATTAAAGATACGCTGACACTTCCTAGCAACATACTACAACAGTTTTTGAATGGCGGCTGGACTGTAAGTATCAAAGGACGACCCCACCACAACCTTGCACTGGACGAGGCACATGAATCAGTAATAAATCTACGACTTAAAACGATTACTTCAACACCGTCTCACTTTCGTACAGTTGAACTTGCAGACTTCATGTCTTACCTTGATAAGGTTGTGAGAGGAATGGAAGATATGCTATATCGAAACAAACAAAAGGGAACGTCCCAGTACAGGATGTATGTCAACGAACAGTACGAATGATGGTAATGCTAAAGGATGTAATGTTTTTCCAAATATCAGACACACCAAAGCAATTATGCAATATACTGTGGAAGGACAAACGCCAACTTGATTCAAAAACAACAGATGACCTTCTAAACAGCTGCTATAGGTACTGAACGAATGCAGCTGTTTATCAAACAACATACACTACCACCACAAACAACAGGGCCACGTAAGCGACGCAAACGCACGCGTAAGCTAGCTACATTTACATTTAAAGCAACAACCATGAGAGAGAGCAAAAAACGAGAACAAGAACTTACAAACATCGCCAAAAATGCAATGGAAATACTACAAGCCAATCGTATATGCACACAAACGTCACCATACCCATTGGCCATGGCTGATATACAGGGAAATATGTGACCGGATTTGGGAAAACCCTCCGTAACGAATTTTTTCTGAAAATCAAGTTTGATGTATGGTTGATAAGCTCTACCATAGAGCTAACCCGCATTCAAGTTTTAGGCCGATCGCGCGCTTCGTTGTGGAGATACAGGCACTTTGTTTGCGATCGCGCCACACCCCCAATAATCGAGAAATTACGGTCTAAAGGCGTTGCTATGCACGCGTATGGCGTTTCCGCATACTACGCGTGACCCGGAAATCAATTAAATGGACCTGGGCGGAGCCGTTCGAAATGAACGTAAAGATCGAGCAAGAGTTGAATTTCGTTGTTGACAACGACAGCCGATTGTTCTTAGATGCCCAAGAAGCTAAAAAGGTGAGCGAACGTACAGTAGATCGATGAATCTAGCTGTATCTAGGTAGAGAATTCTAATTACCGCCCATAGCAACGGGCTCCGTGTACGGTGGCTATGCCGACTAGGTGGGTCAAAATGAAGGCTTATTTCGCCTTCGTATAGCACGACTAGCCTCCGTAGAAGACGGCAACAGTTAGAAGAAGGGTTGTTCCACATGTATATGACAAAATCTGGACTTTGACAAATTTCTACCTCAGCTACTAAAAACGCGCATTGCGCGACTTGTGCGCGGATCCCTTACGGAGGGTTTTCCCAAATCCGGTCACATATGAGAAGTAGTCAGAAGAGTAAATTTCTGGATACACTCACTCAATGTCTGCAGTTTGATCAAGCAGTAACAGATGTATGTCCCATGCTAACACACCCTCCTCAAGATCTCTGTGTGATAATACTACATACATATGCCACCCCCACCAAATGTGACTACATTTGATGAGTTTTTCAACCATTTATGGAACCTAACAGTGGGTAAGTTCAGTTTTCAACGCAGAGCTGCACATGTGGTTATAGTATTAGATAAGCCAGACTTTCTACCACCACCAAGATCATTAGTACACTCTACACGAGTAAGATCGGCTCAAGACTCAAAAGTAGATCCCATAGTCGCTGCTGACGAGCATGTCCCACATAACAGAACATACACGTCTCTGTTATCAGCTTCCCAGACATTCAAGGCCAACTTATTGGAATTTATTACCACACAAATGATAGACAAAGCTGTTACTGTTAGCCGGCAGTTTAATTTCTCACTAACAATGGACTCACCATCCCTTTCAGTGGTACAAACAGTACTTAACGGAAACATACGTGATTCTCCAAATAATGAGCATGGAGAGGCTGACTATGCCGTCTGGCACCATTGTATTCACACAAGCTCAAACAATGTGCTCATTGTGTCCAGTGACACTGATACATGGGTTTATGGGCTTGGATTATGTGAGCTTAATTTTTTTCAAGGAAAACGAGTGTACGTAAAGAGGGGAAACACGAACAGTTACATAAACATCAATCAAGGCACATTGTTGATATCACAACATCCAAAACTGTCATCGATGATATACCCTGTACTCTCTATAGTTGCCCTGTACATTCTCACAGGATGTGACTACCTCAGTTCTTTCTATATGTGTACAAAGACAAAATTTCTAGAAAGCCTAATCCAGAACCTAGCATTTATTTGCCCTAATGGGAATCTACTGAAAATGATAGGTGGTGAATTCCAGTATATAAATGAGGACGCATGGGTGAGACTGGTATCAGCGGTTTATTATACCAAGCATAAGGCTTTCTTTCGATCCAAATCTATCACCCACACATATGATATCATCCACAATCATCCTGACTCACCTGAATCTAAGCGCATGTTTTCTGCCTTAAACTTTACTCCTTCCAGCCGATCTCAGCTTTCAAAATGGCATGAATTTATCCGTAGAGTCACTTACCACATACCTAAAGTTATGAAGACACATGAATCTAAAGTGCTACCTTCATATCGTGCTTTGTTACTTCACTGCAAAAGAGCTACCTACATTCTAAAGCTTACTTTAAACTCACCTCTGCGTCAGTCCCCGTTCCTTTTGTGCTTTGAACAATTTGGATGGCATACAAGGGATGGAAATGTAGAGATAACTTGGGACAGTGGAAAACCTTTGGATGTTGAAGAAACCTCTGACTCTGAGAATGAGTTGGACTCAGCTGGTGAGATAAGTCACGATGAGCAGTCAGGCTCTTCAGATAGTGAACAACAGATCATGCCAACTATAGCCAATGACAGCCTTTCAGAAGATGACTGTGTAGCTTAGTATCGCTTGTCATAATTCATTCAGCTAGTGTGTTGTTGTGTACAGTAATTCGTGTTGTAAATTATCACGTTATCAATAATAATATTCATAAACCGCTGCGCGTCACACAAAACCACGTGCTTGTTTGGGCGCGTCATTGGTGGTTTGTAGTTGTGGGTTACTCCCAACATTCCAGAGTACCCTATCAAGGAGGTCTTAGCGTAGACTGCTATGGTTTGTAGATGTGGGATTATCACGCTACCTCTGACAAATGGTGCAGTGCACAATTCATCTATGACTGCAATAACAAAAACTTCTGAAGTGTTGTTAGTGATTCTTTGGAGTTCCAAGAAATATTTGATCAATCCAAATTTTTCCGTTCCATCCTGGTCATACAGTATTGTGTAATTGTTGATTTTTGAGGTACGAATGTACTCTTTTGAATAGTACAAAGATTTTTGCTTTTCTAACCTCCAAAATTTGATAACATTCACTGGAGTAAACCCCACATATAAGTCAAGGGAACCATATGAGTCAGTATAAGCAACACAGTTTCCAATACGCCACATTGTGTCTGAATATTGCAGAGTCCTTCTACCTCTGCAATCACATTATAACACATAATATATGGAGCATCTTTATAATACGCCTGAAGCATGGTGATATGTGCATACATGCACTATAACTATAATATTATTACATCATAATAATCTTATACCTAGACTTCTTCTCATATTTATGAGACTCCACGTTCTTCAGCATAGATGGAACCGACTGAGCAAGAGTAAACCTTAGTAACATCTGCAAGAATAATAATAAAACACCACAATGATTGTCATGATCATTAAAATTTAATAGTTTGAAAATTAACCTGTTCACTCATGTTTCTGGTCCCATGAAAGAACCTTTTAACGTCACCATTTAAAGACTCGAATGAGAAACATGAAATACTAAGTGCCGCAATAGGTGTACATTCATTCTCTCAGATTTTCCACCTGCATACATAATTATAATAGTACAATCATAGATGCACCTCAATGAGGTCTCACAACAGTTATTTGTGCACATGACCCCCCCCCTCTCCCCCCGGACCCTTTCATCATTGGGCTATAAAGATTGCTATAATAGATAACGGCCATTATAAAATATCATGAAAGTTCTGAATCAGTATAATAATATATTTATCCTTCATCATGCTTAACCCTTGTTGGCTGTTCGTAGGAAAATTACATGACATTGTACTTCATACAATGGCAACTGGAGTGGGTATGAGTGCATGCATGATCATGGGGCATGGGCCAATAAATACTTGCAAGACCTTAGTTGGAGTGCATTGACCGTATAATAATATTATTATACATGTATAATTATAATTGTGTCTGCTCAGGCAAATGTTTATTATGTATATAATAATATTATGAACCATCTCATGCCATGCATGCTAATCAATAGAATCTGCAATCAAATAGTATATCCTTATCCAGCATGATTATTATTTATTATAGTAGTGAACAATGTACTTATCTATATATACAATGTCATGTCATAATCATAATGGCATATCATCAATAATAATTATTAATATAATTATCATTATAAATGCATTGTTCACTACTATATGCATCATGCAAACATGCTTTTACCCACCATATAAACTAGCAATCTGCCTACAGAAGTCTTCTAGTAGCTCCTCTGCTCTCTCAAGGTGATCTTCCTTTATATTGGATGATAGTAATAATCCAATGCCTGCCACTAGCTGGGCATAGTGCTGATAGTATGCATCTGGCAAAAATCCATCAAGAATTGGGAGTGAATACCACAAGAGCCACCCTTGGAACTCCGTTCCTACAGTTTTAGTTAGTATTAATACTAGTACTATTGAGCATGTAGCTAAAATTTTGCTTACCTTTCCAATGTGTACATTCTTCGATGCTCCGTGGTTTCCGACTAATAAAGTCAGGTACATGTACACTTGTCAAGAGACGGTCATTGCACAGTTGTAGCTATAACAATAATTATGATAATAAACTCTGATATTTTATAATTAGCAGAAATTGTAAAATTAATGGTTCTTAGCTGTGAAAACATGGCTATAGTAAAAAAAGTTTTTATGGGTACCTTCATTAATTCATAATAATTATACTATAATATCAGATTAGCACCGAATGTCTTGATGTCATTGTTTGGACACCCTTTTGGAATACTTACCAATCATTGCACAACTTTCTTTTTGTAAATGTGAGTTTATCAAAACCTCACAATTCATAATTAATATTGTCACTAAGGACATCCTGTAATTATATTACACAGAGGCTACATAATATTTTCAGTATTGACATAATGTTATGATTACCTTGCTTCCAATGTTGTAGGGCTTTCCTCTGTGAGCCCTATCAAACCAAAATTCTGTGAGTATTTTTGTTACTCCTAACAGGAGGCAGTGCAGGTAGTCCACTACAACACCATGAACGAGATGAAAAGGACGATGTAAGGCTAATACTGGTACACCCTTGTACCCAAAGCTCTGTAATTAATAATTCATGATAATCTTATCACTCTGCATGCATGATGTAATCAGAATCTTACAGCAACACCCTCTGTTGTGGCCTGTCTGTACGCAACATTTACTCCTGCAAGAGTTCTGATTTGGCAAGATGGATTATAAGGCCAGTATCTAATTCCAGCATGTGCACCAATGGTATTATCACCTTCATCAAGACAGGTACAACATGAATATTGACCATTATATGCCGTCATGTTACAAAAGATAGCTCTTGCTTGCAAATCAAGAGTGGAGACCAGTATGACTGCTCTACACTGCTTATTTCCATCAGGAGTCTGAACTTCAATTCCTGCAATGCCATGTGTGACATCACAAAAGATATAACATGTAGCCAGCAGTATAACGGATAATATTCAGCATAATAATTAAATTTTACCATCTTTGTATACACTGTTAAATAAAATAAGGGTACTGCAGTTATACCTAAAGGGGTCTTCAGATGTGTGTTTTTATTTTATACCCCATGGGGTATTAATAGAATACCCTTCAGGGTATTAGCACAATACCCTTCGAAGTACCACCAGAATACTGCTTGGGGTGTTACTGGAAGGCTATGTGATATGCAACACACCCCTCCCCATAATCATAATTTCTATTATTATTAGTGAGATTATTAAAATTATAATAATATTATTATTATTCAGGTTGTTAAGTAATCACAAATAAAATATTATATTAAGTAGCCATAGCTGTATACACGAAATTAATATAAATATCGAAGAGGTATAAAATAAGAGGATAAAACAGCTAGCGTATGGTTGCATGCATAAACAACTACAGTCGAGCCTCCGAACAAAGGACACTTTGGGAACGGGCCTCTTGTCCTTTGCTCGGAGGTTGTCCCTATCTCAGAGGTTCATGATTTTTCAACCCATTTTGATTGTATTATCCTTAACAAGTTAGTAAGTGCACTGAAATGCATGATAAGAGCAGTAGAGATGATAATCAAGTGGTTGGTATGTTCTGTTTTCAGTATCAACATAGCACACTGTGACAGGCTGAATTTTGGTACTGGCTACTCCAAAATCGTTATCTGGATTCAAGGCTAATATTATTATCGCGCATGCGGCATAATGTCGCGACCGCCTAGATTGCGGCAAATGTGGGCGTGGCATCGTTAATTTAAGGGCGTGATTTCCGGATGTCCACTATTTAGAGGCAGTTTTGCATTGAAAAGTCACGTTGGGAGCTTGGATCTTGTCCGCTGTCCGGAATTGAGAAGCGTCCGCTTCTCGGAGGTTGCTAATGTACTATAACTATGCTAAATTCAATCGGTAACACGGCACTTGTCCGCTGTAGAGAGGTTGTCCGCTTCTCGGAGGGTCCATTATCGGAGGCTCGACTGTACCATAATAATAATATTATTATACATAGTGTACAAGATTCCGTGTCAGATAACAGCTCCCTCTATTCCCTCTCTCTCTATCAAATTTAGGGGATACTGTACATGTACATGTACAGGTACTTTCATAGTTGGTATGCATACCCCTCCCGTTGAGATGATGAGGTTCTGCCATAGTGACCACTCCGCAGTCTGACTAGCAGCGGAGGCCAGAGTGAGCAGCTTATTGAACACCTGGAGGAGGAGGTCTTGACCAATCTTCAGCTGGATCATTCTAATGACGAGCCCCGCCCTAGAGTGGAGGATGTCTATCTCCGTCTCGCTGAGGAGGTTAGGGTGAAAGCTACCACGAGCTGACCCAGAGGAGGAGGAGGGAGGGGGAGGGGCAGGGGTGGAGCCACCTTAGGAAGAAAAGAGGGAGAGAGAGAGAGGGAGAGTCATGTACTGGGGGATGGGGCTCTATCGAGTGGTTGAATACAAAAAGGAGTATACCGTATAGCCGAAAATACATGTATTGGTGGGAATTAAAGTTGGCGATTGAGCCCAAAATCGCTATTGCAAGAATATTGGTGGTTCGGTACGGGATTGCCATACGTATATATGCGAGTAGGAAATTTTGGCGGATTTTAACTTGGCGGTTGTAATATAGACCGCCAAACCGCCAAATTTTCCAGCTATATGGTATTGTATCGTTATGATGCTATGGAATCCCAGGGAGTAGGTTTGGATCCAGGGGAGCTCTGGTTATCCTTACTGGAAGCAGCTGAAGGTGAAGGAGAGATTGAGGAGCAGAGAGGAGGGAGAGTGTGCTCAGCTTCGTAGAGACAGACCTTCTGCAGCTCCTCCCTCACCCAGTAGAGATAGTCAGTGTTGCCAAACGCCTTACGACAGAATAGTCCACCAACAAATTTTGAAATGCCGCGAATCAACCACCAGTCACTCCTGAGGTAAGAAGAAGCATTATTATCCCCCCAAGATGGACACATTTTCAATCGACGACCTTTACCTACTCTCCATAACATAGAGGGTTGGGGTCTAGCTAAAATTATACATACAGTTGTACAATCATGTACATGTACCTACCATTGCTGTGGTAAGATGTAGCAGCCAAAGTATTGCTCTGCAATAGCACTGGCAATGAGTCTCCTCGTCACCATCACCTGGTCGATGACTCGAGCAGAGTGAAGCAGGTTCGTGCTATAGATATGACGTGGTGTGTATGTATAGCAGGAGAAGGAATAAAAGTTCAGTGTGTACTTTGTACACTGAGTTAAAGTTTATTACTCAAAAGGGGGGGAGGTCTAGTTCTAAAATTCAAGGGACAGACCGAAGGTGAAATCACTACCCTTGCCTCCCCTCTCCCCACCCCCCCCACCCCCAAATAAATCCTACAGTACAAAGAATCGAAATCTTGCGATATATACATGTAGCTACATGTATATGTACCTGAATATTCCCAGGGTAGAGTAGCTGGCTGCCTCCTTGTAGGCCTGGTCCACAAACACCAGCTTGTAGCTCGAGTGAGGGAATCGCGTGCTCAGCAACTCCTCATAGAAACCAAACACCTGACACACATTGTACAATGGATGATATTAATTTATTGGAAAAATGTAGCACGAACATGTACAGTACAGTAATCCACGCTCCACACACAGACTACTGTTAGCTCAATCACATATTCACAACACAGCAGAGAAAACAATAATTAAGATGCTTAGCCATACTATCATACACACTATCAGTGCTCAAATTAATGGTCAGACATCAGACATTTTCCGGTCAATTTTTAACTATGTCAGACCATTCTCAACTTAGGCTGACATAATGTCCTGTCAAGTTAAGGCTCACCTGATTGTATGCCTCACTGCACTACACTGGACTCTAGTACAGTCAATTTTGTACAGTACTGCAGTAGTATTAATATTTAAGTGATGTATAGAAAGAGAAGTTCCGAAGAGACAGACGCTGGTAATTCCAGCACTAGTATAAGCCACCCCAGAAAAAGTGACTGTCAGTTAGTCTGATCATTTATTGTGGATGTCAGTCCATTTTTGATATGGAAAGACATTGTGTCCTTGCACTTTCAAAAATTACTTGGAGCACTGCACTATTCCATTACACATGTACATGTATAATAATTAATGTACAATAATTATGTGTAGCTGTACCTCACTGACAAACTGAACAGTGTTCTTTAGAATGGGCAGAAGACCAGGAAGACAGAAGTGGGTCACCTCCTGCATCACAGGGTCAGGGTACACCTCGAAACATCTGCATAATGTATGGTAAGGGGTCATCAATGATATCAGTGGCCTTGGTAAGGGGTCGTTAAGAGACCTTGGCTTACCCTACTGCAAAGGCAATGCACGGGGCGGTGGTGGGGATACTGAGAGAGTAGAAGTAAGTCTTTTTCCTCCCATCAGTCGATATCAACTAAAAATTTAAAATTGATGTACATGTGCATAACAAAAACTTTAAAGCAATTCTGATTCTATTACATCCAAAAGTACACAATAAGTTTCAAAGTCGAGTGTACGCTGATACATAGATGCATGTTATTGTACCTGTTCAGTGAGGTCTCCACAGCTGACTGCTATCATGTTGGTGGGCACGGTGAAGCAGAGGCTCCACGGGCACGGCTCAGTATACGAATCAACACAAGGGAACCACAACCTGCATCGGTACATGTACATGTTACATATTATGTGTACAAGTATGTATAATGTCACAACAATGTAATTATGCACTACATGTACAATAATGATATATATTATGCTGGGCTGACTATAATTATTTGGATCAGCATGACTGTATTCAATAATTATTAGAAATGGATAAATGTACATGTCGTGTTTGTTTTGGACCCATTCAAATCGGTATCTCAACTCAGATAGTCAGGGTTCCTCCTCAGTGTTGTTGAAGCTTGAGACTCCTATATTGCCACTAAAATGTATGCGCATGCGCAGACAGATGGATATGTAGGCCCCACCCCTCACTGCAGGTGGAATTCAAGTTATTAAATAGCCAAGAGACTTAGCTCCACTCCAGCATGGATACTATAGTACCGATATGACAGCGAACAGTTAACTCGCCTCTTCAGTCTTGCTTTGCAAGAAGCATAGATATGTGAGAAGTCGGAGACTTTGGCCCGGTGGGCCCAGCTTGCGAGTACAAAGATGACCGTGACGTTCTGAGAATCTCACTCCGCTCAAACCGGCGTCGATGCTGGCGCCGGCGCAAGATCGAGAGATTAGGGCTAGGCTAGCTAGGCTATAGCTAGCTAGCTAGCTGTACTGCAGCCAAGGCTGAGGGCCGGCCGGCCCCAAGGCTGTACTCGTACTCGAACTCGCGATCGATCGATGGCCGGCCGGCCGGCCGCGCCGAGCGCGCGGCGCTTTGCGCCTCGCGCATGCATGCATCTCAGCTCCATGGTTACCATGTTTTTTGCACACGGCCCTACCATTCTGACCAATCAGGTGCGTTATGACACAAAACGACACTTTCTGAAAATATTTTTCGTTGTATATAGTATAACAAGTGTCTGTACAAGAGTTACATGATTAGCTACTCTTCCAGTTTATCTACAGAACTAATAAAACGCAAAATGAAATGAAAAAAATGAAATGTTGAATAAATATTAGTGGTGTACTCAAGGCTTTTGGATACTCAATGTTGAAGGCATAAAAGCTTGCCATTAGTGCTTGAAATGCTTTGAAAAAACTGCCTGTACTCAGAATCAACAGCCGTTCAGTTACAACACTGAAGGACAGTGAGTCATCACCAGCTGGCAACTCCAATGTAGGGGTGATTGTTGGGCACCTTTTTGGCTTGCTCAGCAATGTTGGATGGACTCTACAGAAAAAGAAATGTTGCAATGATCAAAACTGAATTCATAATTAACACAAGCTGACACTATAAGGCATCGTACATACAATGTGACACTATGTGGTGTGTGCATACACTTCGTACACCCACATTGGATATACACTCTCGCACATAATAGTTATCTGGTAATTGGGGTGCATGAGATGCATGGTCGAATGCACCCCAATTACTGTCAGATAACTATTTTGTTGGTAGTTGACCTCTGTTCATCATTGGCCTACTTCATGATGACCCACCCCCTTCCCATAACCGGCAAATTGCCTATAAAATCTTTGGTTGCCAGGCAACTACCAACAAATACATGTGTTGTGTGTGCATACACTTCGTACACACACATTGGATATACACTTTTTCTTTGAACATCACTTACTTCAAAGCGGTTTATTAATGAACACTTTGCTCGTGGTGCCAGCATAAAGATTAGATATTTCAATCCATACAGTTGATGAAGCTGTCGACCTGCATGTACATGAAACTTATATTCAATAATATTATCATGAATCACATACAACCAAGAGTAATAGTTGGGGCGAGCCTGAGCGAGCCCCACACTAATCAGTACTACAAGAAAATCGCTATACTTATTCATGTATGTAGCGATATGTCTTCCACATGTTCGCTAGCTCATAGCGCACAATAGCTACTTGTACATGTACTTTGGATCGAAGATAGTAGAGGGGGCAACCCTTTACTATGCTGTGAGCGAAGGCTCGCCCCCTCGATCACCCTAGTAAAAGAGAGAGGGAGAATCATGCTACTTCACTGACATTTTACGGGGGTCATGACCTTCATAATATATTATAAACTGGCTTCATGGGTTGTCCTACAACATTTGTACAATCACTCCCCTTAAGGACTGTAACACAGTACCATAGTGAAGTAGGACAGTCATACCTAAGCCCTTCGAGGAGGGGGAGGAGCAAGGGCCTGGTACATACTGGTTGCGCAAGCATGCATTGTCAATCATCCGGAATTTGGGTGATCTCTTAGACTGCTTCCTTACAACTGCCCTCAAGCAGTGGCGTATCCAGGATTTGAAGGAGGGAGGTGCTAGGTCGATCGCGCGCGAAGCGCGCGCGCGCAAAATTTTTAGCCACGCCCCCCAAACGTTGACCACGCCCCTCATTTACGCGTTCTTGAAGATAGCTGGCTGACAAAGAAGGCTGTTTTAGGCCTAGTGACGATGAGAAAACGCTGTTTAAGGAGCGAATTTTAGAGGCCAGTAAGTTTATTGTTGGTAGGAGCTGCCAGTTATCGATTATCATTGACAATAATATTTGTGCTGAAGTACTGAGCTGGCTGTTGTGCCAGAGCTGAGGGGGGTGCTCCAGCACCCTGAGCTCCATGCTAGATACGCCACTGTCAAGCACTCACATGCATTATGTACAATACACTTACCACCAACTTCATCCGTATAAATTGTCTCCTCTTCCTGTTGCTATTTCCTAATTTCATCTAACTTGCTCCTGCCACCTTCAATCTCAACTTTATGAAACAGTTTCACAAGAAAGTTGTCCCATGTTTCCCTAGCCTGCTTCTCATCATGAAGATCACCATTAGTTGCAGCTGCCAATTCGTTCTGCATCTAAACACAAAAATGTAGATAAATAATTGCTAAACATCATGAATATTTCAACTTACATATTTTATTCCTAGAGTCAAAGGAGGAAATTTCTCCAGAATGTCTGCCACTGATGGACTTTCGTCGTGTATCCACTGCCTCCACTGCCTGCGTTTAGCCACCGTACTCTCCATTGCAGCAATCAATTTCGACTTCTTTGGTTTTTCCTTAGCACATTCCTCCTGCAGGAATTGTACTCCGGCATCATATTCTTCCTGTAACCACAACGTGGTTTTTTCGTTTGGATGGTGTGTTGAGTGGTGGTTGCTCGTTTTTTTTATCCTCCTCCCTTGACCGTTTACGGCTGACAGTCTTTGGAGGAGCTCTGAGATGTTTTAACTTCCTTCGGATCTGCTGTTTCCATGATCCCTACATACAATACAATATAGAGAAGCATTACGTACAGTATACCTACCCACACTCACACGTACACACAATACACTAACATATCCATTCCCATACGAATCTTTCAAAACTGGGTACTTTTGGACTAGCTGTTTGCAGACAGCTGTGTAGTCCTCTCTGCTTGGATATGCACAATCCTGGTACCAAGGCACACAGATGGAGGTGACAACTTCACACCTGAGAGCATCGGTGATTTCTCCCTTCTCTAGACGTTCCATGGTTGCTCTGGAGAATCTATCTGGGACCTTAAAACTGCAGCTTTCGTCAACACTGTGATGTTGAGGTGGAGCAACCTAACCTAACCTAACATACATGACAAAAATTAATGACATTGAGTTCAAAGGACAGGGGTAATACCCTAACCTATTCTGGTATGCTAAACTTTGTCCAACTTACCTGACCTATTTTCGGTTGGGGCTTGAAGCTATCAACCACTCTTTGCACTGCCTTTCTATCTCAAAGTATAGGGAAAAGCTCTTTGATATTCTCTGTCAGCTCAAAGTTCTTCCATTCACCCTATTGGTCTCCAGAGTGTCTAAAATATCTTCAGTAATGTCATCTTTTGTCTCCAGCCAATCACGACTGAGGAGTATGATCTCATTCGCCATGAAGACAGTAAATGCCTGCACACAAAATCAACACAAGGTTCTCATCGTCAAGCTCATAGAAGTGATAAAATGTGACCGTATCTGGAAAAACCCACTATACACATAATTCTGATATCAATGTTTACTTTGTTAGCACCTAGTCTCATGTACCAGACCACTTCCTCCGCAGCACTAGATGTACTGCATCACTAGCACACAGGACGGTGTTGCAATACATCCGCACTGCAGAGGGCACGGTCTGGTACATATTAGTTAGCGCCAAGGTTGAACGTGTGATTTGTGCCTGGTAAACTCTTGTTGTGTATTATGAGAGAACAACTTCGACAACCTGTATTGAAAGCTGCATACCTGCTATAGCTCTAGGTCATGGCTGTGAGAATTCCACTAGATAAGGTCTTTGTACGAGGAATTATGTATTGCCAAGATGAGCAAACGTTCGCAACTGTATCTGCACACGCGAGCAAATTCTAATTATCGCCCGGGTGTCGTGGACGGCAGCTGCACGAGGAGCCTGTAAATCTTTGCCTTTGCACTCATGTTTAGCCTCCAAAAACAGGCTCTTTGACATAGATATAATATATCGATATGATAAAAATGATAAAAGTAATATTATGATAAAAAGACAGCTTAGATAGTTCTCGACCGCACATAGATTGATGCCACTAAACTATGGGTTTTCTAACAAATTTAATCATAAGACCTTATTGTAGCTACCTAGTAAATTTTTAACTTACAGATATTGAAATACTTGAGAGAGAGAGAGTGAGAGATTAAGCCACGACAACAGAACGGGATAACAGTACAGAAAGCTTGATCCACTTTACAGTTCACCTGCAATTGCAACGCAGAGAGCTAGCTCGATCGAGGCGCCAAAAAATCACTTGACTAAAACAGTTGTTATGGTTACGCATAGCGTATATATATATACGCTATAGGCTAGCGCTAGCGCGCGCTATACGGTAAGCCCTCTGATCACGTGATTAGTAATTAATTTTAATCAGCGGCAGGCTGCAAGTAAGTACATAAACTCTACGTGCGAAGAAAAGGCAATTTTCATTTTCTCGAAATATCAGTACTGAACTACGTGGATACCGTTCTTACAATCTTCGAGCTTCAATACTGAACGTCAATCATCGGCGCCAGGTATGATAATAATAATATTATGCTCAGCTGCATGCCTAGTTTGCCCAGCCCCTCCTTCAGTTCGTAGGAGGGGCTGGGCTATGCTCGTACCCATGCCTAGTTGATCGTCCTCTTTGTACAGGTAATGCCACATGTGTGTCCTTTGTGTGGGGATGTGACTGTGGCTAAACATGCCCAACTGATGACGCACATCAGACTTACATGCAGATGATCCAAATTTTCTTATACAATGCAATCGTCAGGGGTGTAAAAGGACTTTCCGGAAGTTCACTGTATACAAGGATCATGTTTACACCTTTCACGATACAACAGATACTGATGACCTCAGTGCATCAGCCAGAAGTGGTACTGTTCCTGATCATGATCACACAAATTTTGATATGGGTATGTAGCTAGCTTTTCATACAGTGGCATCTGTTCATATGCATATTTTTCAACCACATTTTTGTAGATGAATCTGACCAAGGCAGTGAGCATGAGCGATCTGAAACCATTACAGAAGGTGATCTAAAAAGAGCTGCTGCTAAGTGGATTCTAAAACATCGTGAAGCCCATAGGATCCCTCACTCAGTCATGGAGTCTATTGTATCTGGTGCGAAGTCATTGTATGATATTGCACTTCTGGAAGTTCGGCATCAAGTCATCCAGGCAATGAAGGACGCACATACTACAGCTGATGCTGTTACTTCAGTATCTAGTATCTTTGATACCCAGAGTCAGTAAACATGTGTTTTCAAAGGGCTTGAAACAACACACAAACAAAATGCATTCATCAAAGATACCTTTTCCTTTGTTGTAAGTCGTATAAAGTATAAAACTAGCATCACACAGGGTTGTAGCCAGAGGGTAAAATGGAGGGTGGCCACCCTCCTTTTAACCTCAATTTTGTTTGATATGACTTTTAAAACAACAATAATGCTTTAATCTTTTAACCACCACACCCTTAAAAATATGAGCTGGCTACACCACTTTTTTCCCTTTTACAGGAACCTGTTCCTATTCTTTTGGGTACTCGCACGCAGCCTGGCAAGTTTTTAAAGGATGGCACTGTTAAAGAAACCAAAGATACTCTTGTTTATATTCCAGTACTGAAGACCCTTGAACACCTACAAAACGAAATGATTGTTTTCGAGGTAGGTGCAAGCAAGTGTAGTGCTAGTTTCACAATTTACATTGGTATAATAATATTATTATTTTATTCATTTTGTAGATTGAGAGGGGACACACTACAAGGCAGCCTGAGGTGTTAAAAGATTTTTGTGATGGGCGTGCTTCTAAGGATCACAGTCTCTTTTCAGTGCACAGAAATGGTTTGCAAATCCTCCTCTACTTTGATGATATTGAAGTAGTGAACAATCTAGGCTCTCACAAGTTAGGTATGTGGTGCATGTATTAATTATGTTACTGAGCTTGTGGTATACGTGATTGTGCATGTACAATCATACATGTATAGGTGTGTTTTATTTCACTCTTGGAAACCTCAGACCCAAGTATAGATCTCAGTACTCAAGCATTAATTTTATCTGCTAGCAATTTGTAAAAGAAAGCTCATCACAATGTACTCAATGAGTGCTGTACTTTGACCAATGGTTGAAGATTTTAAAGTCCTTGTAAGTCAGTGATTGAGTGCTGTTCATACATGTGCTGTTACATGCATTGGACGTCACTAACCCTAACAGGAGAAAGGGCATACATTTGATGTGCAAGGTCACCCACAAACATACTATGGTACTATTACTGTTGTCTCAGCCGATAACCCTGCTAGCAATGGTCTAGGAGGTTTCAAAGAGTGTCACAGCTCATCGGTTCTGTAGACAATGTACAGCAACAAACTCAGAGACAAAACATGCATAAATTAATACAATGTCAACTAAATCCGTAAAATAATACAATATCAACTACACTTATACATACTTGTACACATTTCACTATCATCACTGCATGTATCTGATTTTTGGTAGTTTGATGAGAAGGTATTCATTCTACGCACTCGAGAATAACACCTACTGGATTGTGATGAGCTGGAAGCTGATGATACAGGTGACACTTCAATGCAATTGGGCATCAACTCTCGTTCTATCTTGTTTGAATTGCAGCACTTCCAGGTATGGTCATATAAATACCATTGTGTATACACACACGTACATGCACACACACACACGCACAAAATGTTGTGTATGCACACACGTACATGCACACACATATGCATCTCATGCACCTCAATTACAGTCAGATACCGTATAGCCAGAAATATTGGCGGGAATTAAATTTGGCGGTTGAGCCCAAAATCGCCATTGCAAGAATATTGGCGGATTTAAATTTGGCGGTTTGGTACGGGATCGCCATACGTTTATGTGCGAGTAGGAAATTTTGGCGGATTTTAATTTGGCGGTTGTAATCTAGACCGCCAAACCACCAAATTTAATTCCCCGCCAAATTTTCCGGCTATACGGTAACTATTTTGTTGGAGTTGACCTCTGTTCATCGTTGGCCTACTTTATGATGACTCAACCCCTTCCCATAGCCGGCAAATTGCCTACCGTATAGCCGGAAATTTGGCGAGGAATTAAATTTGGCGGTTTGGCAGTCTATTATTACAACCGCCAAATTAAAATCCGCCAAAATTTCCTACTCGCATATATACGTATGGCGATCCCGTACCGAACCGCCAAATTTAAATCCGCCAATATTCTTTCAATAGCGATTTTGGGCTCAACCGCCAAATTTAATGCCCGCCAATATTTCCGGCTATACGGTATAAATACTTCAGTTGCTAGGCAACTACCAACAAAAAATATTGTTGCATGTGTATGCACACACACACATGTACGTGTGCACACACATGCATATACAGGTAGAAACCTTGCTACCTGATGTGATGCACGATTTGCTGGAGGGTACATTGCAGTTTGAAGCAAAACTTATTCTTCGGCATGTGATCACAGAAAGATACATATCATACCCAAAATTTGCACGACTTCTAGCTGGACTGGAGTTGGGGTATATGGAAGCTGACAACAGACCATTGGAAATAGCTTCAAGTACCATCTCCTCTTCTGAGAAGACTCTCAGGCAGAAAGGTATACTTGTAGGCAGGGTTGCATACAGAGGGGGGGTGCACTGGGATGATGTGGGATCTCCCCCGCCCCCCCTCCCCCCCAGCTTGAGTTCCCCCCCCCTGAATTCCATAATAATAAGTATGCATGTAATATATACAGCACAAATAATATGATTACATACATAAGCAAAAATAAATCGTTTGTTATCACAGCATTATTGTGTGATTTATTTACTAGTATATACGCATGGCAGCGGCGCATATACATATGTATGACATCCGGGAGATCACCCCTCCCCCCTCCCCCCCCCCCCCCCCCCCCCCCCCCCCCCCCCCCCAGAAAAAAATCCTATATGCAACCCTGGTAGGTACACACACACGTGTATGCAGCATTGTCTTGTGGAAGTACTGTACACACAGCTCATTACTTATGCTTCCAATCTCTCTCTAGCGGCTCAAATGTGGTTGCTAGGCAGGGTCATACCCTTTCTAGTAGAAGATATTCCAGAGGAAGATGAAAAGTGGAAGAATTATGTACAGCTCATGGAGATAGTGGATTTGCTGATGGCTCCTGCTATATCAGAGTATGAAGTTGCCGAACTTGGTGTATTGATATCATACACATACACACATAATATTATTATTACATGTGTGTGCATCCACTTTAATAGGAGTATTATGGTACTATGTTGAATGTGCAGGTATGGTCCACTTGTACGCCACTGGACAATGCGCTATGAGGCTAAGCATAACCACTTGAAGAAATTGGCTCAGAATATCGGTAATTTCATCAACATACCAAGGACATTGGCCTCTCGCCACCAGTACTGGCAGTGTTACAAGTGGCAGGAAGGTGATGTAATGGATGATGAGCCTGAAATTGGACCAGGTACATACACCGTAGTATCCCAGATGAGTATCCATGTGCGCTCAAACATAATTCACACATTGTACTTAGGATATATGGGATTTATTACTTAAAATATTTTCGGACAGCCTGACTTGTGCAAAAACTAGACGCATGAAAATACATTCGCAATATTAACAATAATGTGGTACAGGATCGTTTGTCCGAAAATTATTTATTTATCGCATGAAATATTTTAGACACAAAATATTCGCGCTTTACGGTACATTGCATTATTACTGTAGTACAAACATGCACATAATGTACTTGGCTCAAAAACATAACAGTGGTACATGATGTACATCATTTTGCAGGTGATTTGGTGGCCTCCAGGAGTAGACCTTATGAGATATCAGTCTATGAAGACTGCTTCAGGTCAGTCACTAAAAATTAATGGTAATGTAGACTAGCTATACTCGTAAGCTCATAAAAATTAATTATAATCACTAATAGGTATTGATATTGTGGTTAGGTGTTTATCTTTCCATTCTATAGAACCTCTTGGATTAGACGAAATGGTGTCTCGTTCAAACCAGGGTGCATGCTGACTTTAGGAGTTGAGAATGATGACCCTTCGTTTGGGAGAGTGGAGGCCATATACATTGCCAACTCAAACACCGTGTACTTTCGCGTTGAAGTGATGTGTACACTTCAGTATAGTACACACCGCCATCTCTATATTGTTGAAAAGACACACAACTTCAAAACAATTTATTTTGAATCTTTGTACTCTGTGTTTCCTCTTCATTTACGTAGAGTGATAGTCAATGGCTCAGTTTCTTTGTGTGTTATACCCAAGTACCACATTCTCAATTCACTGCAGTAGACTACAAAACAGTGTTACAGTAATTATTATTATGCTGTGTGTATTATCATCGTATTCAGTCAAGTTTAACTTGAACCTGTTCCTAAGCTAAGCACTAATCTCATCTCCTATAGACATGCAACCATGGCCAGTGCTGCTGTAGACAAGCCGGGCATTTACATGTATTGTCAAAGTAGGTTAGCTGTATGCATGGAATGTCCCCCTACACGTATAGATACCCCTGGATTATTCAAGGATGACCTATTACCATCAGACGCCTCTTTCAAAGTATATGTATCTCTGAACACCAGAGTTACCTTGGACATACCTGGATTATCCAAGAAAGACTCACTGCCAGTCTGATAGTATATAGGCAGATTCCTCTGTCAGTGTATTC
Source organism: Cliona cf. orientalis (assembly GCA_963930775.1). NCBI lineage: Eukaryota > Metazoa > Porifera > Demospongiae > Clionaida > Clionaidae > Cliona > Cliona cf. orientalis. Next base: position 25,124,939 of record OZ005689.1, read on the forward strand.
CTGTATGCCAATGGACCACCCTGGATTATCCAAGGATGACCCATTGAGAGTATATAAGCATACCCATCTATCAAAGGGTCCATGTACGTCAAATGTTTTCCATGGATTATCCGAGGATGACCAAGTACCAGTATATTATAGTCAGATCCCTCTGTCGGGCATTCCTGGATTATCCAGGGATGACCCATTGCCAGCAGGCAGACCCTCTGTCAAAGTATCCCTGTACACCAAAGTTACCTTGGACATCCCCGGATTATCCAGGGATGACCAATTGCCAGCAGACAGACCCCTCTGATAAAGTTTCCCTGTACGCCAAAGTTACCTTGGACGTCCCCGGATTATCCAGGGATGACCCATTGCCAGCAGGCAGACCCCTGTCAAAGTATCCCTGTACGCCAAAGTTACCTTGGACGTCCCCGGATTATCCAGGGATGACCCATTGCCAGCAGGCAGAGCCCTCTGTCAAAGTATCCCTTTACGCCAAAGTTACCTTGGACGTCCCCGGATTATCCAGGGATGACCCATTGCCAGCAGGCAGACCCCTCTGTCATAGTATCCCTGTATGCAAAAGTTACCTTGGATATCCCTGGATTATCCAAGGATGATACATAGCCAGTATATAGCTTAACAAAGTATCTGTGTACATGTAATGATGCATGTACATGTACACCAAAATTACCTCAATTAGATAGACCAGGACTTTCCAAGGATGACCCATACCTTCTCTGAGTATTATTAGACCCCTGTCGAAATAAAGGCATACTAATGATTGTGTAATTCCATGCAATGGGTATCTAGCTATGTAGGTCAGATAGTGTATCAAATTAACCTTTGTCCCTTTTGCAACGAGAAGAAATGAATGTTTAATGAAATGGGCTAAAATGAAAGATCACAATAAAGTAGGTAATGCCATTGTTCATTGTCACCAGCGCATGGATATTAATGTACATGTAAATAGTCAAGGACATAACGAACTACAACTTGAGCTGCTTCCTGCTAGAAGGAGATTCAGAGTCTTCCTCAGTCACAAGAGGGTGCTTACCAGTGGTGTCGCCAGGGGGGTGCATGTGGGTTCATTTGCACCCAATCCATGCACCTGTGCACCCATCCTATGCATGTGTAAATGTATGTGTAGTTTTATTGTTTACCTATAGCTTGTCAGTATGCATGTTTCACTATACTGTCACAGTCAGTAATGTAACATGTCATGTAAAACTGTACAGCCATATCAGTAGACTATCTACATGGAATAGCATCTAATAATATAAGTTATTACACTATTAGTAACTATAGTACACTTTATTCATCCACCCTGTGTAGTTACTTTCGATAACTTGCACCCAGTTAAACATTGCCTAGAGACGCCACTGGTGGTTACCCCTCGGAGAAAATCTTAGGGGAGTGTGTGGGTGTTTTCCTCGCTTCTTGGCAGCAATGGACTCTCTGTATTAGTAATTGCGAAGTAATAAATTCTTACTTATGACTGTACATATACATACACATGTAGATGTACATGTACATATGTCTGAGAAAAGGATCATAGTATGTAAGTGTATCCAAAAATATCAACATATATACGACTATCTTACTACCTTTGCTACTCGATCTGTACTCTAGCTCAGTATAAATGCTACAAGTCTATTATCGATAATATGCACACAAAGCCAGTGTTTTGAGAAACCAGGTGCCACTGCTGAGTACCTAGCTACTATGCATGTACACATATAGTGCAACGGATGCCACACCCATGAATCAGTTCTAAATAATGCACACCCACAGTTAGCTGCTGCTCAGTCCTATGATGGAATACTGATACTAGTAGATATCCGTAGCCAAATCACATTTGTGAAGTCAAGCTATGACAACTCAACATGAATGTCTGATGCTTACGTGGACCATCCATTTAAATCCACTCATATCCTAACATGTACATACACTACTAGATAGTGAGTGGATCATCCATGGATATCATATACCCTCATAGAATCCCATTATAAACATACATGTATCATGCATTATCTACCTTGGACCATCCATGGATGTTGGCCTAGCACCTCTGTCAGGACCACCTAGCTTGGACCATCCACAGACATTCCATGGATGTCGGCCTAGCACCTCTGTCAAAGTATCCATGGATCATTTAGCTTGGACTATCCACGGACCATCCATGGATATCGGCCTAGCACCTCTCTCTGTTAAAGTATCCATGGATAATCTAGCTTGGACCATCCATGGATGTCGGCCTAGCGCCTCTGTCAAAGTATCCATGGATCACCTAGCTTGGACCATCCACGGACCATCCATGGATGTCGGCCTAGCACCTCTGTCAAAGTATCCATGGATCATTTAGCTTGGACCATCCACGGACCATCCATGGATGTCAGCCTAGCACCTTTGTCAAAGTATCCATGGATAATCTAGCTTGGACCATCCACGGACCATCCATGGACCATCCATGGATGTCGGCCTAGCACCTCTGTCAAAGTATCCATGGATCACCTAGCTTGGACCATCCACGGACCATCCATGGATGTCGGCCTAGCACCTCTGTCAAAGTATCCATGGATCACCTAGCTTGGACCATCCACGGACCATCCATGGATATCGGCCTAGCACCTCTCTCTGTCAAAGTATCCTTGGATAATCTAGCTTGGACCATCCAAGGACCGTCCATGGATGTCGGCCTAGCACCTCTGTCAAAGTATCCATGGATCACCTAGCTTGGACCATCCACGGACCATCCATGGATGTCGGCCTAGCACCTCTGTCAAAGTATCCATGGATCACCTAGCTTGGACCATCCACGGACCATCCATGGATATCGGCCTAGCACCTCTCTCTGTCAAAGTATCCATGGATAATCTAGCTTGGACCATCCAAGGACCATCCATGGATGTCGGCCTAGCACCTCTTTCAAAGTATCCATGGATCACCTAGCTTGGACCATCCACGGACCATCCATGGATGTCGGCCTAGCACCTCTGTCAAAGTATCCATGGATCATCTACCTTGGACCATCCACGGACCATCCATGGATATCAGCCTAGCACCTCTGTCAAAGTATCACGCATGATCTACCTTGGGTCATCCACGGACCATCCATGTCAGTCTAGCACCTCTGTCAAAGTATCCGTGGATCGTCTACCCTTGATCATGCAGTTGCTTAGCATCTCTATCAGAATACTATACATGATTGTCTATAGATATGTCAGTTACACATGTCTGTTCAAAACTTTATGTTGCATTGTATGACATTGTAGACGGGCCTTTCAGAAGAGATCACTGTGATAGTAATAATTGTCACAGTAATGGTGCAAAATCATGAAAGAATTACAAGTATACTTACTATACATGTACATAATAATATATTATAGTTTACTGATTAAGTGAGTCAACAGTATAACCATAGTGTTAGAATCAAGTGTTTAATTATTGTGCAATCAATAAGCATTATCATTAACCAGCAAAATTATTGCATGTAAGTATAAGTATCCATGGGAGTATGAGCACATTTAATTTGCCGTTACATTGAGTTTTCAAGATTTCTGCTACTTTTTGGTGGTGATGGAGAGAGATCATCTTCAGCATCATCATTATCTGGATTCGGACGAGTACGATTGAAACGAGGGGAGAAACGCACTTGGGAGCCTGCATGGGCCTTTGACTGCTTTGAGCGAGAGCCTGGCACTTCCCTGAAAGGTATCATACCTTAATTATGATAATATCTTGCAGGGATTCCCGCAGAACGGAATCCAAACTGGGTGCTTAATGATATTCATAGGCTTTTAATTAAGTTGTGGCTTTAAACTCCACCCATTTCAATTGATATTAATTTTATTCAATCAGCCTGAAGTCAAATAGTGTGGGCCACCCTGATTCAGGTATACTGCACGGGGGAACACTGTTTTTCTATAAATATACCGTATTTTCTCGTTAGACCACTCCAAGTGGTATACCGGTTTCTGGTCAGGTTCTTTCCCAAGTTAAGAGGCGGGCGCGCAGGTTAAGCCATTATGTCATTACCAACTTAGTGAACAAGACCACAAAAATTCAAGCTGCACTTTAATACGCATGTGTTTTAATCATCAGAATCAACGCAACAGGTTGGTTGGATATCACAGCTGTTCAATAGAAACACAGATATTATAACACAATTATGAAAAATCAGCCTTAAGATGTAGATTCAGCTAGATCAGCAAGGATGCAAAGCTTACCTTCGAGGGTGGCAGCAGTACAAAGGAGCGTGGCCGATGTTTTGCGCATGCGCAGAAGGAATAATGGCCAGAAAGCGTATCTTCCTGAGATTGATGCGGGCGGCAGACCAGAAACCGGGATACTACTTGGAGTGGCCTTATTAGGCGCATCTTGCTTATAAGCACATATTCGTTATTAAGCGCATGCCATTTTCCTGACCTAAGTACTCGTTGTTAGGCACATTTTGCGTATAAGCGCATGTGTGACCCTTGACCTCGATATCTGCATGCTTTCTTGTTAGCCCAAGGTTCCAGCCATTTCATGTTACTTGAAATCACGATGGCTACTATCGATTCTCAGGTTCTTCGAGCTATGACTTAGTATGAGTGCCATTTCGAGCTGGGCGGAATGCAGCAACACGAATGATTGTGCGATCGATCGATTGGCCACGCCCCTAAGTGATACCGCGAACGCGCATGCATTCTTGGATGCAGCTATTCTTGGTTAGGCGCATCTCGCTATTAGGCGCACTTCGCTATTTTCTTCCTGTGGAGATATAAGCGTATGCGCTTAATAGCGGGAAAATACGTACGTACATGTACGTAACACCATGTGGCTGAGGGTGCTAATTTTCAAGAAAGTCAGAGAAAGCCACAGAATTGATTTCCATGCATTGGTTTTTTTATTAATTTTCGTGATAGCAACCCAGTGCAAGGGTGCAATACTGCACACACAAAGATAATATTGCTACACGCTTGATCATCCTCAATTTGTTCTAGGACTGAGACAGGTTTTCCCCAAAAAATAATACTATGGTTGAAGAAGCTATCAGCTGGATGGCAGTAGTATTTTAATTTGTTTATAGCGATACATGTCCCCTCACATAATATAGGCATTAATTTTTGTGGGTGGAAATTTACTAATAATATTAAGTCAGTGATGAGATTAGCACCCCTTGAAATTACCCACCATATGACATGTGACGTACATGTAGCAGCAATACAAAATTAATGAAGCAAGTGGTTCGCATAAAATATGATGACGTCAACATCATAGCACTACATCAGACACTTACTCAATATTAGGCAACTGCAAGGCACTTTTGTATTGTGTCAGTGATACACCAAACTTGGATAATTTTTCAGTCAGGTCTACTTTGTCCTCGGAATTGTCCGGAATGGGTGTCTTGTGAAATTCAATGAGCTAAATAATTGAAGACAAGCTGTGATCACAATATTATGTTTAAGCTGGTGTGTGCATACAATTTAGTTCACATACAGGCTATCATACTAGATAGGGTATAACATAAACTTGAATAGTGTGCTTACAAAATCAGTGCCACGATTTGGTTTGATCTCCTTAAGTTTTCCCAAGCCATTCTCTTGTAGAAGTTCCCACCCCCGTCTGGCTCCTAGCTTGTTCCCTTTGTCTCAAAACTTCCTCTGAGAAGAGGAGTTGAGTGCCTTAAAGTACAAAACTGTGCCGGGTAATAGCAGGGAGAATGCTGCATTTCGATGGGCTACTCCTCCATGACTCTCGGCTAAACTCTCACCTGCATAGAAATGAGCATCCACATATACATACATTGTACGTATATTACTATAGTAATGTACCGTTGTCAGTGATTTAGCATTCACAATGTATATTAAATAGACTGTTTCAATGCCCCTGGCGTCAACTAAAATTATTCGTAGTCCAGGACAATTGAATACCTTTCTGAAATTGTTGAAGATTTTCAATGGCTTCAGTGATATCACCTCTACCAGACAGGAAGGATACGTGTTGATTGCACACTTCAACAAATTCTTGAGCTGCCTTTAATGCTTGCTCAGATATAGTATCTGGAATTGACAGTGGAGTTTCCAGATGAAACAGAACATGCATGGTTGCAGCAAGACGTAATACATGTCCCCTAGATTTTGACAGCATCCCTGTGTGTTCGAGTAATAATATAATTATTATACATATCACATACATACATGAATACGTATAATAATACAGTATTTCTCACAGCATACTTTAAAGGGGGACACCCTGTCTGATTTTAGACTAATTAAATCAAAAGGGTGGGGAATAATTGCCTGTTCTTAAGACACATGGATTTTAAGGTTGTTAACCTACCGCACAAGAGGTCATCCATGCATGATATCTGGAGTATTTGTTCCTGAACACTGTCGTATTTCTTTCGAAATATCTCACATGGACGGGGTAACTTCCACTTTCTAATTGAGTGATCCGATTTCCACTGAGCTGACATAAGTCCTACTACAAAGTAAAATGATATCATATTATTATACATAGAAATTTTCACCAGGAAAAATTTTTGCCAATTTCACCACCTACTCTCATTGGCAAGTATATTTGCCTGTTAAAGATTGCATAGAGGATATGGCGACCTTTACTGCATTGGCGAATATTTTTCCCACCAACCTTTTCTGCAATGCAAAGGTAGCTGGACTTGGCAAAATTTAATACAGTGAGAGATTAAGGAAAAGCACATTTGTATAATATTCATTGGGATAATAATGGATTGCCATATGTACATATACAGGAAAAAATTAATTATTTTTGGTACGTGAAAAGTTCGATAGCCAAACCACCAAATTCCATACCAAATTTCCTGCCTGGATGATATAATGTACAGCAAATTGGGACCCGGAATATTTTGGATGGTAAATAAGCGACTATATCGTAACTATAGGGTTACATACAGGATTTTTTTTCCGGGGGGGGGGGGGGGGGGGGGGGGGAGAATCCCAGTGCCCCCCCCCCCTCTGTATACAACCTGTCCTGGGCAAGCACTCACTCCTGGATAAGCACCCACGTATACCTCATTTAAAGGGATCGATGTAGCAGCTTCTATATAAGCATATACAATTTATACCCTAGGTATATACATTTTACAGCTATGCAAAATTACAAATGTATACATGTACATACACTAAGTATTGGGATATTGCTCCTTACAGTATTTGACCGTAGTTACGTACCTATTGCTGTAAAGAAATCTTTATCAACTTGCTCTAATTTCTCAAATGAGACTGTAGTAGGCCGAGGTAGTATCCACAAAAAACGTTGGCAAAGTCCCTTTTCAACATTTGATTGGTTGTCAATGAGATTCCTGGCAACGCTGGGTTGCGTAAAGCCACCAATAGTTAATCCTGTGTGCTTCATGGCAAAGTTCGCTTCGCCTGAAACTGTACAGGTGTATATAATAAATATATACATATGATAGTTATGTGAACATGTACTACCGTAATTAATCGAATACAACGTATTAACGTAAGAAATTAGCATTTTAGAAATTCTCATAATGTATTATATAATAATAAGGAGCGATTGACAACCTTTACCAGAAAAGCACGTGTTTTTCAAATATTAGATTAAGTATGGTAATGCAAATGCCATAGCTACGTATACAAAGTACATGTACATGTAGATGATGTACTACTGTAGACACATGCACTTAATGTGACCTCTAACTACCACCTGCTCCCCTGTGGTTTCCACAATGATTAATTATCACCTATCATTGGTTGCACATCTGAACTCCCTTAAGCTTATCATGAAAGCATGAATAGGCACTTACCAGTTCTTCTAATCCATGGATCTGATCCATACAGCTGGAGAAAGACTGCCAGCTCATGACTATCAGTAACTCCACGTCCTCTAAATATGTTGATCTGAGAAAGAAACATGGGGAGCTCATCATATAGTCCAAGCAACTTCCAGTGGTTCTGATGCATAAGGTCGCCCATTTTCTCGAATGATTGATCGTCTAGCATCCATGATGTGGAAGGGTCATCCAATCCACACTGTGCCTGGGCTTGAAGAACAAGCTTTCTAAGTAGCTTGCACAAGGAGGATTTTCCCATCCCTGTCGGCATGCAGATCGATATCCAGACCAATACTGGTTCAACCCAGTCAGTGCCCTCCACCTCCACAACAGAATGGGATATCGAGAAACTGATGATAATCAGCAGTCCTGCAAGGACTGCAGCAGCTGGCATACTTATTGCATTCCCCACTTGGTGACAGGCCTGTAAATTTGTTATTATACATGTATAGATTAAGTGTCCACTGAGACTTATGCAACCACCCCCTCCCCCCATACCAAAAAGTAGCCACTGTGGTATGGATGTTATCATAGGGCGCAACCACCAAATAATGGTAAATCTGAAATTTTTCGTGATATTATAAGCTTTCATATCTACAGTCAAATTGCCTACGTGCACACTCAGTCTAATTTTTGTAGCTACATGTACCATCCACAGATTATTCGAGATTTACCATTTCCAAAAGTTTAATACTACGGATATTAGAAATTGAACCCTAGCTAACTGCATACATGCACACTTGCACAATGTACATACATACATTAGTTGATCTATGATGTAATAAAGATAGCGTATCACATTTTCTACTTTTACAATACATGTAATCATACAAACACGAGTACCTTTCCTATGCCCTCTGGAATAAGATTCCAGTTCAAGTCTTTCTGCCAACAGCTTTGCAATCTTGAGCTCAATTGCATCAATGCTGTCCTTTGCTTAGGATCAGCTGTGGGACTAGAACAAGCAGCCATTGCTACATACATGTAAGTGACATGTGCCAACTGAAGGTGCTCATGTGATCCCTGCCAATGTATACTGCATGCATGCACATTTAGTATATTTGCATGCTACCCATGCATGCAATCATGTGCAAATCACATGATTTTCAAGCTGCATGATTAGTGTGCAAAAATGTTGAGCTCAGTTTCTAAGATAGTCAATGATCCATCTGTACTGAGGAGGCTACTCTTTGCTGTGAGCCAACTTCCAAATGACCTTCCTAATTACTGGAACATTGCTGTGCAGTTTGCCACGAATGGGAAACAATCCCATCTCACACCAGATCAGGCCAAAGTTCTTGTAGAAAATCTACATGAACTGGATGCTAAGGCATTTGATACTGACAGAGAGCTTTTGCAGTAACTGATGGAGTTTCAGGTCTCATTGTCTAAACCACCCATGGGAATGATTCTCATTAGCAGTAATAAAGAATGCCTATTGTGTGGATCGCAATTGCAATTGAGAAAAGATAGATCCGCTCCACTTGTTGTTTATGATGATATCATGGGAACAATTCCTGCTTCCCACTTTCATAAATACTGCACCAATCGAGGATGTGGATTAACACAATATTATGGATATCACACAATTGATGGTTCTGTCTACTTTGATTCCAATTGGGAGCAACTACCCTACTTTATATCGTCTCGGGAAAGTGCTTTTTCTCTCAGTCTTATGAAAAGGTTTAATGCAGAGGTTGTTGTCGGGCAACTGAGTTTTAAGCAGTGTGCTGAAGTATATAATTATATCCACAACTACCCCGACCCATATACCAACACTCCATTAATCCAGTAAGCTTTTGCAGCCACCATGCATGTAGTACTTGCCTCAGAATGATGCTTAGCTAGTGCATGAGCATAAATAATATTATACACCTATTGTAGATTGCTCCATGAGAGACAAAAAGTGGACCGTAGGCGTGTTGAAGATGCCTTTTTTCAGTATGCAGCTTTAAGGGTGGCTTCGTGGTATCCGGAGCACTTCAAATTGCCAATATTACAGTTCCATGCGATGACAACAATGACCATTAGCAATATGACAACAGTGTACCATGGGGCATTCATGAGAAAATATTCAGGTACATTTTTGTCAATGTGTGTGGCTACTGGGAGAGACTGTACATATACGTGCATCAAATAAAAAAGCACTAATTAAAAATGAATATGTATAATATATGTATATAATATTGTATCGATGAATGCATGGTACGTATATTGTATGGCGGGTAATTTTCGTGGGGTGCTAATTTTTGTTATTTTTGTGGTTGACTTGGCAGTCACGAAATTTTTCCACCCACGAAAATTAACGCCTAGGTTATGCGAGTCCATGATGATGGACGTGGCCACAAACATCGTGGCAGCACGGCCAACACTTCCCAGTATTAGCAAGCAACAGTAGCCACTTATTCTTCTATCTCATGTTATTTATCCAAGTCTCTGTAGGTATGTATGGCTTATTAACAAAAAAGATCGTGAGCGAGATCGAGCGCGTGTATCTATTATACTTGTGCAGTGCCATGCCCCTGTACTGCTGTTTGAGGGCCTTTTCAGACTTTCCAAGAAAATTAGCACCCACGAAAATTACCCCGCCGTACGGTATAGCAAGGAATTAAATTTGGTAGTTTGACAGTCAGCCTGCATTGCCGCCAAATTAGCCTTCATGACAGCCAAATTAAAATCCGTGCACCACGTGATATGCATATATGGATAACTATACCAATTTTAAATCCTAGATATATATAGGACCCAAGTTTACTTTCCACCAATATTTCCAGGCATACGGTATAATAACTGTATTATTTATGCATACGGATACATTTCATAGCTCACCACTGTCAAAAACTAGGATGTCAATTGGCCCTTGTTGTGGATGGTAACATGAAAAACCACAGAGATGTGTGTTATGCCATAAATGCCGGATACGTAGAATATGCAGGTTTACCGGGGCGAGTAAGGACTGGATGTCCTAATACACCTGACTATAAGTCACCTTTTTGTGCTTCACACAAACCAGCAGTAGCACTTCGAAGCTCTGGGGTAGCGGAACCTCAAGACAAATCTAGCTCTCAGACTCTCTCCCAACAGGATTCTTCTCAAGAACCAATTGGTTTGATAATAGGAAAGCGGTCTACTAGAAGTACGACACTCTACCAGGTACTAGCTCATATCAGTGGCATTTGACAAAATGGGATGATAATAGTATACTCTTGTAGGTAGTGTGGTTGGGAAGACCAATGGCAGAGAGTACATGGGAGCATAGTGCATCACTCCCTAGTTCATTGGTGTCAGAATATGAAAGAGGAATTTTGCGTGATGTTGAAAAGCAATCATATCATTCTGGAGGCCAGACTATCTGTTTTTTAAATTCAGTACACAAAGTAAGTGACCATACAGAACCGTCTTCAAAGAGAATTTGCCTTGAGAAAAATGCTGAGTCAACTAACACTGGGTATGTAAAATAATTATTAGTGCAATTACTACTATATAAATGTGCCTATAGCTACTCGTGGAATGAGAAACATGGGTAGATAAAATTTGCCCAAAAATTTAATAGAGAGTAAGTAGGTAAACGTTCAAAATATTTATCTAAGAAAATATTTAAATTGGTATAACAAAATTAATTATATCGTGTAATCGTGCATGCATGCAGCTGCTTTGAGATTGCATCGGATAATGCAGATATTAGGTGCAACACAGAAAAAGATCGTCATTATGTGAAACATCATACTGCTGGTGAATTAACCACAATGTCATGCTTATGTTTTAACCATTATTAAATTGTGTGAGTAGGAATTGTGGTTGGTGCTTGGCCATGCGGTACAATTGTAATGTTAGGAGAATTGTTCGGAGCTGAATCCAAAGCTCAAGTGTATGGAACTATTCATGCCTTTCTTCATGAAAATAAGGATGCTACTCAAGGCCTCAGTAAGTCATAGGTTTATTGTATAATGGCAAAGGTTGAATTTAGCAGAAAGTATTCTGATACCATAGTAACTTTGAGACCTTGGCTGAAAATTAGAAACTATATTTTCAATAATTCAGTAAAGGGTACCGAACAATTAAAGGGTAAATTTTTCAAACACTATAAATAGGAATAGAATGCACACGTGGATGAAATGTTAAATATTAACCTCTAAAAATTAGATGAAGCTCAGATAATACTGTACTTAATCAAATACTACGTATGGAAAAAAATAATTAAAAAACGCGCTTTTTTCATCAATCGCTCCATATATATATATGTTACGAGAATTCCTAAAATGCTAGTTCTGTTGATTTTCAATTTTACCACTAATAAAAAATTACATGCATGCACATGTAGTTTACATACCCCTAGACCCCTCGAGATATAACTACTACACTGTGGATCCCATACAAGCATAATTATTGTATTTCAGAATTTATATGCTATGATGATGGTTGTCATCTGAAGAAATATTCTTCTAATCCCGTTCGTGCTAACCAAACCACCACTGCCAGACGTATAGCTGATTTACATATTGTCGTCGATAAGTTCCATTTTAAAGGGCACACTGATAAATGGTGTTTGGAAAATTGTAATCCCTACACATTTGACCAATTAAGGCCAGTAAGTTTTATATAACATTATTCTTACAACGACTTTAACTTTCATTGAAATATATATCCTAGGTCGATACTGAAGTATGTGAACAGCTTTTTTCCTGGCTGTCCAGGTATGCACGAATTACACAACATATGAAGAGGGAACGTTACATATTTTATTTGCTATATTTGTGTGATGAACATAATAGAAAAATGCTGCATTAATTAGAGGAAATGTATAATCTTGTGCATTCTGTATCATGTTTATAATAATTATACATACATGCAATTACACAATTATCTAACATAATGTAATTGTACTGATATTTAAACAAGGTAGAGGATTAGTGAATACACAGTATCATGGGAGCATCCAGTGTATGGCATCCATGAATACTGTGACACAGGGTGTATGGTGTTGCTAAGGGTGGCATCCATAGACGGATGTACATGGATGGCCATGTATGACATCCATGGATACTTTGACACAGGGTGTATGGTGCTAAGGATGGCATCCATGGACAGTACATGGATGGCCATGTATGACATCCATGGATACTTTGACACAGGGTGTATGGTGCTAAGGGTGGCATCCATGGACAGTATATGGATGGCCATGTATGACATCCATGGATACTTTGACACAGGGTGTATGGTGTTGCTAAGGGTGGCATCCATGGACAGTACATGGATGGCCATGTATGACATCCATGGATACTTTGACACAGGGTGTATGGTGCTAAGGGTGGCATCCATGGACGGTACATGGATGGCCATGTATGACATCCATGGATACTTTGACACAGGGTGTATGGTGTTGCTAAGGGTGGCATCCATGGACAGTACATGGATGGCCATGTATGACATCCATGGATACTTTGACACAGGGTGTATGGTGCTAAGGGTGGCATCCATGGACGGTACATGGATGGCCATGTATGACATCCATGGATACTTTGGCACAGGGTGTATGGCGCTAAGGGTGGCATCCATGGACAGTACATGGATGGCCATGTATGACATCCTTGACACAGGGTGTATGGTGCTAAGGGTGGCATCAATCCATGGACAGTACATGGGTGGCCGTGGTGTGATATGCATGAGATGGAGCCTATAAGTGCATGTTGGTGCATTGAAAAAGGGGGCATCCATGGACACTACATGGCATTTTTCTCAGGTAGTGTATTATGAAACCCCCCAGAAATCCATGCATCCATATGATTATATAGGATATACATGTAGTGGACATTCATACCTATAATAATTTATGTATGCAAGAGGAGCAAGTTGTGTGAAACTTTATCATCCATGGATAAGGGTAGATTGTCCACGGCAGCATCAGACAACCCTCCAACTCAAATGCGGATGATGTAGTATCAGATGTCTACTACCATTTACTTTCCCCTACTTTGCTCCTATTTTAGCCATTTTATGTATATCAGTGGAGTGACTCTAATGACCGTGACCAAAAAAAAATTTCTGATGCATTCTTATTAGAATATAAGTATAATACAGTACTTAGATAATATTTGGAGATGAAAATACTAATTGGTTGTTTACTTACAAAGTAATTTCATCCATGTCCAAGGAAGCTTTGTACTGGGTAAGAGAAATTCCAAAAGTTGTGAGATTCTCTACGAGTTTAGTCTTCTCTTCAATATTCTCAGAAATAGGAACCTTTTGAAATGTGTAGATCTAGGTATACATATACAATAATTATGCACGTAATCATATCATAGTGTCAGTGGCAGACAAGTCACTATAGAGCAAAATTGAAGAGTGGTACTGTGGTTTAACATCAAAGGGTGTTTATGGTTTTGAAAATAACATCAGAATCGGCATTTTAAAAGTGTCACTGCACCACTCTACCGCTCTTTAGTGACTTCCCTGATTGGTACGGTACGTGGTATATCGAACTAGGAATATCCAGTTGATGCTACAATAATTATTGATCATAAATTTTATCAATGCAAACCCATGCCCTGAACATAGTGCGTGCATAGGTGTATGTCTGTACGTATAAGCACTATGCTCACACGCGTACGTAGCATGCACTTACTTACCTTGTCAGTTCCACGAACACTATTTACAGAAAGCGGTTTTCCCATGCCACATTTGTCTAGAAGTTGCATTGCCTCCAAAGCTCCTGCTTTGTTTCCCCTATCTCTAAACTTCCGAGCCACAATCAAAGCGGACAAGTGCAACACTTTACCAGGCAGAAGTAGAGCGAATGAAGCATTTCGCCTGATCTTACTTTCTTCAGCATTCACTGGAAATGTATATGAGCACTGTATTTTCGATCCTTCATACCATAATAATGGACAGTTACCTGTTTGCATCTCTTGTAGTGACGTTATGTACGTGTCAATGTCTCCCATTCCTGATAGAAAGGCTACATGCTGGTTGCACACCTCAACAAAGTTGACAGCTGCCACAATTGCATCATCGGAAACATTAGTTGGTAATTGCTGTGGTGTTTCAATGTGGAACAGAGCATGAAGAGTTGCTGCCACACGCAATACCTGTCCTCTGGACTTGGATAACATTCCTATTATGAACAGTATAATAATATTTTTATAGTTGTAATTTCCAGCACTTCTTATCAATGCAGAGTATCGTATGATTTGGTGTCTCAAATGTATCTTATTACAAACTGTTTCAAAAGTATTTAGTGCGCATGAAAGGTTGTGGGACCTAGAATTCAAACCTAGCGTTGAAGAGATCTAGTGTACAAGAGATCATGGACTATCGATGATATAATTATGGTGATTTTCTCAGTTCGCTTTCTTTGGTGAGCTTGCACTCAGGGGGGTTTCCTATTCAGTCTAGCACATGGCAGGTGGAGATCACGTCCGGATCAACTGGCTCAAGACACGCGCCCCAATATATATGTATATGGAGAATGCACAGTTTATCGAGGTGTTCTAGTTCAAAAAATATGGCGGCATACAGTAGCGCGTTGTAATACTTTTCATGAGGGACGAGCAATGTAGTCTAAATTTTTCAGTTCACATCCAAATCACTTTGCAAGACTAGCTACACATACATAGACATACCAGATAATAGGTCATGAGAACATATCTCCAAGAGTTGGTCCTTCACAATATCATACTTGCTACGGAATGTAACACACGGTTGCTTTAACCCTTTCATGGGCGGTGCCCAATTAACTATGTCACACCCGTTGGGCGGAGATTTTAGCTATTTTTGCTCATTCAGCAACTAGCACCAGCAGGCAATATAAGGATATTCATAGTCACTCTTCCTGTTTGAGGTCTCTATGGGGCCTTCCCTTACCTCTGTGTGGCTTCAGGTCATGACCTGCTGCAATAGCAAAAGTACACAGTGCCATATGTGTGAACGGTATTTGTAAAACGGCGGTCGAATATGACTCAAACCGGGCGCTTTTTTGGTGCAAAGGTAAGCAGTATAGCTATGTCACTTGGTTTAGAGTTAGAAAAGGACCAAGTGACCATGAATATGAAGTAAATTTACCATTGGCGTACACTTTCTGGTCAAGCGAGTCGATAGAAACAGCCATTTGCTGATGGTGCAGAAATGCTCCCTTGCCCATTCAATCAATACCACATGTGGTGCAAAATTGCTCCCTTGCCCGTGAAAGGGTTAAGGTCCAATGACGTATTTGCTCTGTGTCTTTCCACACTGCAGCCATCAGTCCCTCTGTATTATTAGCCTCGTTCCCAGGCTCCCCTCTCCTTTTCTCACTTTTTTCGCGCGCGAATATTTACACGCGAAAAATCGAAGGAGAGGGAGAGCCTGGTACGGAACCGCGCCCACCCGTGGCCACCTTGGCCAACCATGACCATGATCATGGTGGACACGCGCTCCATTGTGCACAGTACCGCTCTCGCACTACCTTGTGGATCATGACAAACTTCGCCAAAAGATCCTTACACAGTAGACCAGTTAAATTTATTAATTTTTTTCACTGAGGCACAAGGTCACCGCTCAAGATGGCGGCCATGGCAAAAAATATCAACAAAAAAGTATAAACTAAAGGCTTTTACAACTTACTAACTATCTTTGTGACTTCTTAGCGACGTTGCTACGATCCACAAGGCAGCGCGAGAGCGGCACTGTGCTACAGGAGCGCGTGGCCGCCATGATCATAGTCATGGCTGGCCAAGGTGGCCACGGGTGGGCGCGGTTCCGTACCAGGCTCTCCCTCTCCTTCGATTTTTCGCGTGTAAATATTCGCGCGCGAAAAAAGTGAGAAAAGGAGAGGGGGAGCCTGGGAACGAGGCTACTGTATTATTAATACACACATAGATAAAAGACTTTCCTTAGTTACTAAATAATAATAAGTATGTGTTGACTGTTGCAAAATTCAACCAAAATTTCTTACAGGAAAATTATGTAGCGTACCACTGTTTCTATAATTAGCTTACAGTCTGAGAAAGGGGGCGGGGGCTTATAAATGAGACAAAAGTATCTATGGAGGAACTTCGTGTGCGAGGAGGGGAGGGGGGCATAATTGTTGGATTCTATGGTATCATTGCAATATTATGTATAGTGCTCACCAATAGAGGTACAAAATTCTTTGTCCACTTGTTGCAACTGTTCGAAAGATACAGCCATGGGCTTTGGTATAAGCCAGAGGAATCGCTGACAAAGGCCTTTATCACAATTTGAAGGATTACTGATGTTTTTGGCTACAGTAGGCTGGGTGAAACCTCCGACTGTCAATCCAGTGTGCCCCATGTTAAAGTTAGAATCACCTGAAACTATTGAGAAAGAGTGCTTTTAAGTTCTCAAGGAATGAGCTTGCTTTGCTCACTCACTCCTGGCTGGCCTAGGCTGCTTCATACACACCCTTTGCTCAATGACCTTTACCTACTCTATCCACTCGTGTATGGGTCAACATCGTCGTGCAAATACATTACTGTACTTAATCTTAATACTGTAAATGAAAAAAAAAATAATTTCAATTTTGCATTTTTCTGGTAAAGGTCATCAATTGGTCGTTTAAGATTTCTAATTTCTTATGTTAAATTGAATCATACGACTAACTACTGTAATAGATTATGGATACATGTGCATATCCTTGATGACATGTGACTTTGCCAATCAGCTAGCTAAAGAAACTTGACATGTTAGTAATCTCGCAAGGAAGACACTTAGAATAAAATCACCTCCTCGAAATCATTCACCATGCCACCATAAGTGTACATTTCAATCTAATTTTGACCCGCTATCGACCTTTTAAAGCAGTTCACTTTAGTCACTACTGGGGCCACAGCCAGCTGTGTTAGTGGACTGTCTGTTGTAATGTTCCAAGCCCAGTTATGCCGAGAAAGAAAGTTTAGCTCAGGTCAAATGGCTTCTGGTCACCTTCCACTCGTACACAAGTACAGACGGATAAATGTAACCTTAATATAATCAGGAGCATATGAGCCGCCCGAAGGGCGGGGAAGGAGCGTCCGACTACCGTAGGGTTGGCTGTACTATGTGTTAAGCGAAGTCCTTAAGGCTACACTTCCTTATTTGGAACGTGCAGCTGGTGCGGTGCATAGCAGATTACTTTTGTACAAGCCACACTGTACTAGCTAATTATTGACTTAGTCTGTAGTGTGGTTGTAGACTGTGCACTACGGGCGGTGCTATCACTATGGAGCTTAACCAATGGAAATACCCTGCAGCTGGCCACTCCATATAAGGTCAAGCATTGCTAATGAACTTCGCCTAACACATCTGACACGCAGTCGGACGCTCCTTCGCCGCCCTTCGGGCGGCTCATATGCTCCTGATATAATACATGTAGTAAAAGATAACATACCTGTTTTTCTCATCCAGTGTTCACCGCCATAGAGCTGAAGGAAAACGGACAACTCGTGGGAATCAGACACACCTCCTCGAGCGCGAAGAACGTTAATCTGAGAGAAAAACATGGGAAGCTCATAGAGCCCTAGGAGCTTCCAATGGTTTTGAGATATCTGGTCACCCATCTTCTCAAATGATTGGTCATCACATAGCCACTGTGAAGAGTTATCTTCCAGCCCACACAATGCTTTAGCTCCTCTGATTCTATTTCGCAAGAATTTGCGGAGTGATGATTTACCCATGCCAGTGGGTATACAAATAGAGAGCCACAAAAGCACGGGCTCCATCCAATCGGTCCCTTCAATCTTGACGACAGAGTGCGACATTGTAAAGCCCACAATCAGAATCAGTCCTGCCAGAACAGCTGTTGGGGACATGCTTATGGCCATCCCAACCTGTTGACAACCCTATACACAGATAGATGGACAAAATCATGATAACCAACCTGCAAATTAAGACCTAGTGTCTGGTTAATTAGTATGTTGACCTTAGTTGCTAATTACTATGTGACATACTGTCAGCATTTGCAAATCAATCAACATCAGTGTAGTATATTCCATCTAGCTACACGTTTTTTTGGTCACGTGACTTTCAGCAATTAGATGATTACTCTAAACAGTAAATTGCATGCTCAATAATAGACTATAACCTAATTTCCAGGGGGAGAGGCACGAAGCTCTACACTGCGTATTAAATATAGTGCACTAGGATGATGCAATAATGCTCTTGGTGGTGTAGCTTTTGCTTGTGTATTCCACCACCTCGAGCATTATTGCATCATCTTAGGAAATGCACTATCTGTTATAACTGATCACACAGGTCAAGAAGCAAGGTATATAATCACACAACTAGTACAAGCCTTTGAAGTATTGGAGGTTATACAATCTAACCCTTTTCACATAATTGGCTGCTATTGCTGCATTGTTTTGTGCTCGTATACATGTATCAAATGAGGCAAGATCTCATTGCCTATATTACATTATTATAGTTCTGCATTTATTTTTTGAAAATAAATAATTATTCGCATGTAAGATCAACCTACATACCTCTTTCAGTATAGAAGGGTAGAGTTTCCAATCAACATCAAGTTCCCAGCATTGATTAAGCCTTTTCCTCAGCTCCTGTACATGGGAAGCTTGCTTGGGATCCTTGTGACCTGGGCTAGCCATTACAAGCACTACTCTTGCAAATGAGAAAGTTGTTGCACATGGTCTGCAAAAGTGCATATGACAGTCACATGCAGTTTGCTCATTTCACACCATCTACTTCCTGCTGACAGTGGGTGTGCAACTTCTAGAAGAGCAGCTGTTTCAGATCTCAGTAGCTAAATATGCTGGCTTTAATAGCAAAATATATCAAAGACATATCTGTTCTGAGAAGACTTCTTTTTGCAGTGTCCCAGCTACCTCAAGACCTGCCAAATCTATGGGGAATTGCAGTAGAATTTGCTACTCAAGGGAAGGAGAGTAGAAATCAAGTAACATCAGAGCAAGTTCAAGTGTTTGTGGATAATATACAGGCACTGGATGCTACTGCTTTTCAAACTGATGATGTCATACTACAGGAGTTAGTTAAATTTACGGTAAGAAAGCTATAGCTAATTTAATCATAATTCTCGTGGCATGTAAATATCACAATTAGTTTTATAATAACTTCACTTGTCAATATATATATACCCCCACTATTGGAACCCATAGGTAAGACCAGGGGATTTGACTTCATTACACATGCATATTTAATAATTATAAGCAACTACACAGAATAATAATTTTATTTTTATTATTGAATTTGGCGATATAGGTTCACCCAGGCAGACCTCTTGGTATAGTTCTCATTAGTGACAACAACAAATGCCTTTTTGTGGTTGCAAGTTACTCATCCAAAAGGATAGGCCATCAGCAATAGTGATATATCATCATCAAATGGGAACTTTGCCAGGTAAACCTATGACCTTAGCTAAAAATACAGCACTTAATGTAACAGAAAGTATCAAAAATGTGGGCTTTTCTGGTAACAGTCGTCAATCGCTCCATATGTACATGAAAATTATTGGTAAAATTAATACTAATTTCTTACACCATACATTGCATTTGATTAACTACGGTATGTACAGTCAAACGTAATTAGGGAGCCACTAATTACTAACCCACATTCAACTTTGATTTGCTGTATATTATATACTACATGACCACTATCGTTTTATTAAATTTTACCTTCCACCCTATGTACCCATTTTCATAAGTATTGTACCAGCCGAGCATGTGGCTTTATCCAGTACTACGGGTATTATTCAAAGGGAGGTACCTCAACTGACATCTTTTTCAATTCAAATTGGACTACTCTTCGATTTTTTGTATCATCAAGAGAGACAGCGTTTTCCATGGGGCTCATGAAACAGTTTGAAGCTAATATTTTACTTGGGCAACAGAGTTTTAAGCAATGTGCTGATGTGTTCAATTACCTCAACAAGGATTTGAGCAGGTATAACTATGTATAACTCTCTAGAAAATTGTGTTATTCTTTGCATGGCCCTATGGTATGATCAACGAAGTAGGCTGTTTACAACGTTTATGTATATTGCTCTCAGTGTGAACCAAGACATTCACAGTGAAAGAGTAAAAGTTGATCGACGTCGCATTGAAGAAGCATTCTTCCAGTATGCATTGCTTAGGGTAACACTATGGTATCCAGATCAATTGTCAATGAGCACTCTTCCCCTACACAACAAAACCATGGAGATACTCCCTAGGATAGTGTCCATTTATCATGGAGCATTTATGAAGAGGCATGCAGGTAACTATACATGTACTGTAAATGATAACACAATACTATGAAGGATGATATATCATGCAGTAGATGACATGCATGCATATTAAAAGTTTAATATCATTTTAAAGTTAATGGTGTTCAATATTCTAAATCACACAGAACACAAATGTGAAAAGCCAGGTTGTACTGAAGCGATAATTCTGGATGGAAATACGAAAAATCATCGGGCTGTGTGTGCAGCAACTCATGCAGGGTATATTGTATACAAAGATATTCCAGGACAAGTTAGGAGCGGCTGCCAAAATTCACCAGCATTTGATTCCTCCTGCACACTCCATAAGCCTGTGCTTGCAATGCCCCAGCATGTCCAATTACAACATGCAACCTCAGAAGGTGGAGAGCTTACTTTAGATATTCACAAAGCAGAAGAAGAGCCAGTTGGTATCATAACCAACAAGAGGAAAACGAGGAGTTCAACGTTTTATGAGGTAAATGATTTTAATTCTCTGCTATTACGAATTCCAATAAGACGACATTTCTAGCAATATCCTTTGATTGTTGTCTATAAGTTTACCAACTTACATGACTGGATCATACTAATTAGATGTAATATAATATGTCCCTGCAAAGGTTGTTTGGCTGGGAAGATCAAGCGCAGATGCCACATGGGAACCTGAGTATACTCTACCAAGACACCTCATTCAAGAATTTGAGAGTGGACTGCACAGGAGTATGGAAAAAAGTATGTTTACATCAGGAGGGCAAACACATACCACAACATCGACCAAGTTAGAAGGTGATGTTTCTCAATTGCCCCACGAACGACCTCCATTCATTGATAGTGCAAACACTCAGTGAGTTGATTATGCCATTGCAGCTGTATTTCCATTTCACATGTTCAAGCCTATTGTTTAGGTTCTTTGATTCAAGCAATGATCATGATTCCCTCAGATGCAATACACGGAAAGACAAAAGCCAAACCAGACACCATACAGCAGGTACAACCATAATATTCATACAATATTATTATAAAGGAATTCTTGCTGGTATGCGACCATGTGGGACTATCGTGTTACTTGGAGAGCTATTTGGTAGTGAGTCGGTGTCACAGGTTTATGGAAATATCCATACGTTTTTCAACGAGAATATTCAAGCAAGGGAGAATTTGAGTGAGTATTCTTTGTGCATGCATGCACTTAGCTATTGTTTTCTATAGCCCATATGCATATAGTGTCCCCTACAGGTGTGAGCATTATACAATACTACAATTCTTTTGTAACTCTTCTCTATTTATAGAGTACATCATTTACGATGATGCTTGTCATCTCAAAAGGTATGCTTGCAATCCATCCAGGGCGAATGAGACAGACACTACAAAGCATATTTCATGTAGTCACATAGTTGTTGACAGGTTCCATTTTCCTGGACATGTGGATTTGTGGTGCAAGGAGCATTGTAACCCAAACAAGTTGGAGGAGCTAAACAATGTAAAACTATGCATAATATGATGTGATCATTCCCTTGATACTCACACTGATAGGTTGATACTGAGTGTTGTGAGCAGCTGTTCTCTTGGCTATCAAAGTATTCCAGGATAACAAAGCACATGAATCGACAACATTTCATGTTCTACATGCTTTATTTATGCGATCTGCATGATCAGCAATTGTCCCACAATTGAATAATTATGATTATCACAGTTGTGTATACTAATTAACAACATGAGATGATAAAATATATTAATACTATATTATAGATACACCAAGGTAACTTTGGCGTACGGGGATACTTTGACAGAGGGTCTGGCAATGGGTCATCCCTCGATAATCCAGGGACGTCCAAGGTAACTTTGGCGTACGGGGACACTTTGACAGAGGGGTCTGTCTGCTGGCAATGGGTCATCCCTGGATAATCCAGGGACGTCCAAGGTAACTTTGGCGTACGGGGATACTTTGATAGAGGGGTCGGTCTGCTGGCAATGGGTCATCCCTGGATACTCCAGGGACATCCAAGGTAACTTTGGCGTACGGGGTACAAAGCTACATTAAATTTTGTATCCACCCCTGTATATTTAATATTAGCTATGTGTAGTACGTGGCTATACCATCACCCCATGGCCTAATACTGAATATTTTTTAGGTGTATACTTCGGTTATCCCAAGTCCCCCAAGTACAGAGTTTGGATAGCAGAAATGAATTCCACTCAATTGAAGTCAATTGAAGGAAGCTGCAAATCAGCTGTTGAACTTGCCAAGAAATTGTTTCGTTTTGTCTTCAAAAATGACTTAGAAACTAGACCTGATGATGTATGTGCCACATCCAACTGATTAGACGGACGGACACTCTGTGATCAAGACAAATTAAGGGGAATTCGCTGTGAGTTCAAATAATTTAATATTTTTGTTGTCATATATAGTACAAACAAGTTATTAGTCTATGGTAGCGTAAAGTGCCAATTATCGACCTATACCAAATATCGTCCAGTTGTGTACGGATGATTTTATGGAGAAGTCTACGGAAAACAATCACGTGACCACACGGCTTGGTTCTCGACGATCGCATTGTATCTGAACTGAGGAAGGCAAAAGAGTTTGGTAAGTGACTTAGCGTATGAAATGATCACTTCTATTATGCTAGATATGTAAAATGAACTGTATTATAGTTATTGTGTCCGGTCATAGTTGCTGATCTGTCTCCTTTTATACCATACGCAGGGTTCAACGTAAATAAAACGACCATGCCAAAAGTTAGGCTATTTTCGAGATGCAAGAAACGGACAGCTAAGGCTCCCACTCCTCAAAAGAAGCCTCGGTTTCTTGCTAAACGTAAACAGTGAACAGATCAACAAATGCTCGATGCAATGGAGGCTGCTTCTTCTAACACCGTTTCTATTAATAAAGCGTCGGAATTGTATGGCGTTCCCAGGAGCACGTTGAAGGATAGACTAAGTGGACGTGTTGTCCATGGAACAAAGCCTGGTCCAAAACCGTATTTATGCCCAGATGAAGAGAAAGAATTAATCAATCACTTGACGAAATTATCTGACCTGGGATTGCCAAAGACAAAATGAGAGGTATTGGAGATTGCTGAGAATGTAGCCACTGCCAAAGGAAAGTTGAGAAAAGAACACATATCAGGCGGGTGGTGGCGTCGGTTTTTGGAGCGTAGCCCAGGAATGTCATTGGCGAGTCGGTGATTCTACGGCAGGTGTCAGGATAGATGCCATCAATGATGAGAACATGACAAAGTACTTTGACCTACTGGAAGAAGTCTACAATGAGTTAGACTTTAAGGATCATCCTGAAAGGATTTACGATATGGACGAGACAGGCATGCCCTTAGATCCTCGTCCACCTAAGGTCGTGGTACCCAAAGGACGGAAAAAGGTGCGCTACAGGTGCTCAGGTCAGAAATCTCAGATCATAGTCATTGGGTGTGGAAATGCAACTGGCCAGACAATTCCACCATATATCATCTTCGGTGCCAAGCAGCTGAACAGCCTATGGATGAAGGATGAAGTACCAGGTAGCCGATATGCACTGAGCGATAATGCTTGGATTGACCAGGAGTTATTCCATTTCTGGATGACGGAGCATTTCTTGAATCATGCTGTTGCGGCTCGTCCACTACTACTCCTCTTAGATGGTCACAGCTCTCACTTTAAGCTGGAGACCATCCGATTTGCACAAGAACATGGAATCGTCGTATTCTGCTTGCCACCGCATACAACCAATGAGTGTCAGCCACTAGACTGTAGCTTCTTTGGTCCTCTGAAGGTTCACTGGCGTGATGTTACCCACTCTTTTCACCAAAAGTATCCCACTGCTGTTATTTCCAAGCTAAATTTTAACCGCCTCTTCAAAGAAGCATGGCTCCGTGCTGTGACTCCACAAGTCTTGGCTAGTGGATTCAGGAAATCAGGAGTGTATCCACTGAATTGTGCACGAATATCAACACCTAAAGAACATGTTGATGGTGATGGTGATGGGGATGGTGCTAATTCGTCTAGCACTAAAAATGGTGGTGGTTCTCCCAGCAATACTGATGGTGAGAGTAGTGACCCATCCTCACCTACTGATGCCGGCAGCAGCAGTACTGATGATACTTCTCTAAGTGGAGGTGACGGAAAAAGCCTAACTACCAAAAGTTGCACAAATGGAAACAGTGTAAGCTCAGATATGAAAGAACTGTACGAACGAAGGTATGAAGAAGGTTATGACATATTCGATCCCGATTATGCTCATTGGCTACATCAGCGTCATCCTGAAGCACTTGTGAATTATTTTGCCTCTCCAATGGTCTCAAATTCTAAAGCATCAACACCCCAATCTACCCCACTGTCTGACCCTTCCGGCAGTGCTTCCAGTTCGCTGACCTCAAAATCCAATGCTCGCTCTCTACTGCCTACTCCCTTAGCTGATATCACCAACAAACATGACAACTGTTCCACACCTGGTATTCAGCTAACTACCCCACGTTCTGACCAATCCAAGAAATCCAGTCCACAGAGCTCAAGTAGCACTGGAAGCATTGTCTCCCAATTTTTGGGTGGGGTACCTGTAAAAACAGTGACACCCTCGAGACCTCCCGACAGCAAGAGTTCTGGGGCTAGATTTTTGACAAAGGCTGAATGCATAGCCATCTTAGAAGAGAAACAAGAGAAGAAGAAGGAAAAAGAGGAAAAGGAGCAGAGAAAGTTGATGAGAGAGCTGAACAGAAAAAAGAGAGAAGAAGAGCAGAAGAAGAAAGCCGAGAAGAGGGCTAAGAAACTAGCACGGAAGCAAGCGGACAGAGAGCGGAAGGAGGCGGAGAAGGCAGCCAAGCAGGCAGAAAAGCAAGCAGCCAAGACCACAGGAGAAGGTTCCACAAGGGTGAGCCAAAAGCGCCCTGCTTCGAGCCGATCTGATCCAGCACATGATCGTTCAACGAGACCAAAAGCTCCGAAGTTGTCATCACCTGAACACATTAATCCCAATCAGTGCTGTGCCTGCTTCGGTCTTTATGAAGATGATATTGGTACTGGGGTGGAGTGGCTTCAGCGCACCTGCACACGGTGGATACATGAAGAATGTGTGGACAATGTTGTTAGAAGTGAAGATGGTGAGGAAAAACTCTGCCCTCTGTGCTATTTAGACATTTCCGATTTGTGACCCACTATAGAAAAACTGACCACTCGCGCTAAAATATGATTTTGCAGTAGGGGGTTCGATACTCGACTCAACATTGTTTTTTCGAATTTTTTTTCTTTGGATATTCTGAAAGTATAGTCCTTTGCCCATCCATTTCAGCGTGATCCGAGCTTGTTCAGTGTGAGTACCGCTCCAAAGAATAGCGTTCAGTTTTAGCTAGCTACGTGAACGGACCTACAGTATTATCGATCTATTGTAATCTACAAGTCGCGGTCGATCACCATGACGATACCCGCGCTTAGCGAGCTAGCATAGCACAGTAAGTCAGTAGTGGCCGACTCGAGGTCCTTGTCTTGCTTTCGATCCTACACAGAGCAGCCGCTCACCCTCGTCTCCACGATTGATGGCACCAGAAGTCAATCAAGAAGGCAGTCCCACCCATCCACCCCACCCCCTTATCATATAATACACTGTCATAATACTCAATTGAATTGTTTACTAAAATCAATATCAATGCCTAACTATCTATGTAGACCAGCAGAGCTCAACAGCAGCAGCCCAGTCCTGCCTGAGGGAGCCCACAGCCTTGAGCACAACAGTGCCTTGAGCTGTCTGAAGACTCAGAGAATCTAAGAGGGAGGGGGGGGGGGAGAAGAGAGAAGAGATAGATGGAACGGGGGGGGGGGGGGGGGGGGGGGGGGGAAGGGGGGAACAGACAGAGAGAGGGAGAGAGAGAGAGAGAGAGAGAGAGAGAGAGTGAAAGAGAGAGAGAGAGAGTTAGAGAGAAAGAGAGAGAGGAGGTACATGTAAATACCGCGGTAAATTACATGGACATACACGTACATTCACGGATAATTCGACATGCATGTTACTTGTACGGTCATGGACGAGGATGAAGGAACTAGTACCTTTGCAGCAAATTTCATAAACAGCTACCAGTGATTAATTTAGAGGGGGGGGGGACCAGGGGATATCCCCCCTGACTGGCATTCCCCCCCCCCCCCCCCCCCCCCCCCACTGAAATTTGCAACTATCATAATAATGTTTGTAACTTTTGTCCAATAATCAATCTTTTTGCTTGTGAAAGTAGTCTCAGAGGTCTTAAATTTCAAAATCTTCCTGGGGGAGCATGCCCCCAGACCCCCCTAGTTTGAGTATACTGCCGCACGCTATGATTTCCCCCCTCTGATAAAAAATTCTGTATAAAACCCTGAGCTACTGAGAAGACCTTGTCAATGTATCAGTCTCAGAATCACTGTTGAGTCAACAGCCACTATCCTCGTTGACATCCACACAACCCCCAGCTCAAATGTGCCAGCTTGGATACATACCTTTCCCACCATATACGATCTCATGCAAGACTAGTCGACTCTCCTTCCTCATCTTTGTTGCTGGCTTTAAGCCCTTCTCTCCTTCCAGCTCCCCCCAATTTCTACAAGTACATCATACATGTACATGCATGGACACATGCACACACACACACTCTTCAACATGCACACAAACTCTCCCTGTACCTTAGCTTTCCAAATCTTAAACAATGAGCAGACTCATCCTCACAGTGAGAGAATCACATCCAGTCAGTTGGTAGACTCACAGCGCGATACAGAGCCTTCATTTTCTACAACTAAGGTATAAAAGCTTTTCACAACCTGCCTGCACAGTGCAGTACAGAGACTTCAAAATCACATTTTCTACAACAAAGGTAAACTGAGCTTTTCACAACCGTAGCTCATACCAAACAGCACACACAGCTAGCTAGTAAATTCACAGCTACGAATGGCTATCTCACGTGTCAGACTCCTTCGTACTTTGCCAGAAGTACTTTATGTTAAATCACACCCAGGGGTGTTTATTACATGCAGCCTTAGCTATAAGAACAATCATAGACAACTTACGAAGTGTAGAGTCCATCGCTTCTCTCGATATCTTCTCCCTAAGACCAGGACTGCTGTACTGGCGCTCTCTCTGTGGCCATCTTTCCCGGCAAATTCATTATGGCGCTAACCACGTGGTGTAATACGGAGCGTATACGGAAACATTGAACATTGAGCTATGTACGTACAAAACGCTCTGTTTCTTGAAAAATTGTGAACCAAGGCACAGGTGACCCGTGTACAATTTTTTGGCCATAACTCGGCTAAGGAAGCTTTTTAGAGCCTGGCTCTTTGACCGTTGAACTCTACAATAAATTCTGCGTCGACCTATACCCAAAACGTGATTTTCATGAAATATCGCGAGTGGTCGGTTTTTCCATAGCAGGTCACATTTTGTAAATTATTACTTTTCTTGCTTTATTGAGCTTAGTGCATATTATAAATCACTTTTTGGTGTTGGAATACATAATACTATGTGAATGGTGTGCTATAAATAGTGTGGCTATGTATGTGATAGATTTGGTAAAGATCGCCGAGCCATCATTGGACGATAATTGATAATAGCAAAATGTATTGGTGGGCGGTGACAGGTACACGTAGTCGATAAACGGTTTTTTACCGTGGACATTCGCTGGCTCGGCGATCGTGGACAGAGTATGGTAGCGACTTCGAACAAAGTTCAGAAGCTTCAGGAGACATCGATCTGTCGTTTGGTGTACGAATCATGTCCTGGAGCCGTTCCTATGGTAAGATATAAAAATAGGGCAAAGTATGGCCGATAGTTGGCATTTTACACTAGCTAAATAATTATTTATTAATGATAATGAATTATCACTATCTCTTCTATTGCAGTACATATCCACAGGAAATATCCACATGGCAAATTTGAAGCTCAGAGATGGAAGGATATTCTAAAGAAAATAAATAGTGCTATAAGATATGAAAGGAGCCAACAGAAGAATATAAAGGAGCCCAAATCTTAAATATTGCACTGCATTATAGTACTAAGTAGCTATACAATACGCTATGCCTGCTATGATGATTTTGACATGCTAGCTTGTATTAATTTTAAAGTTGCTACATCAAGTTCATTGACAAATACCCCCGCCCCCGGATACAGTCCTTGGTGCCAGCTATAATAATCTAACTATGCAGTTTAATCTGCGCGGCCTCCGTGCGTTGCTCTTGTGTCGTCATACTGCGCGCTGTTGACGCGCCAACTTGTGCATCAAACACACTGCGTGGTGATGCGCAAGATATGCATATCGTCGCGAGCGTTTTTGCTCGGGGACTTCCCCAGACTATAGGCATAGTGAACATGGCAAGTACCGTATGGCGGGTAATTTTCATGTAAAGTCCGAAAAGGCCCTCAAAATTAATTTTCGTGGTTTTAAATTTCATGACAGCAGCTACTTCAGGGGCATGGCACTGCTGTATAAGCAATGATGTAATCGATACATGCTCGCTCGCTCACAATCTTCCTGGTTACTAAGCCATACCTACAGTCTACAGAGACTTGTATGAGATAGAAGAATATAGTGTCGAAGACACCATCGATCAGCTGGATGACAGTGGCTACTGTTGCTTGCTAGTACTGGCCGTGCTGCCACAATGTTTGTGGCCACGCCCATCATCATGGACTCGCACAATACCATATCACCGTAGGCATTAATTTTTATGGGTGGGAAAATTTCATCACTGTCACCACGAAAATTACCCACCATATGGGGCAATGTCAAAGTGCCATAGCGTATCAAAGGCCGCTTCCATCTATATGTAAATAAAATTCCCGGGTGTACTGGATACCTTCAATCTGTTCAATGCATTCCAAATAGCACTGAGCTACTGTAGCAGCAGAACTACAAGTAGAGACTTTTAGCCACATAATTCATCTGGAGTACCTATTATGATATAAGGACATGCTATGCTAATAATAATTATGACAAATACATGTAATAGTGCTATGACTGGCATACCCATCTATGCATCCATTGATAGGAAATCCAAAAGGCTTCAATTTATCATATGAATCGACATGCCAAATAAAATTTGGACCCTGTAAAAATTAAGAACAATGGTGAACCGTATAGCAGGAAAGTTTCAAGGGAGAAAACTGTCATGGATAGGTAGGAAGGGAGCATTTTACAAAGAAACTGGCAGAATGCTAAACTAATTGCATAAATGCCTGTGGCATGGCAAAAATTTTATGGAGAAAACTTTCGCAGGTGGCTGTAAAATCACGAAGCTGGTTAAGGTTTTCTCCCTCAAAAGAGTTTCCTGCTATACAGTATGTGCACAATGTTATACGGTATCGCTGGATTTGGGAGGTTACAACAGACAGCCTACTGACACGGCTGGTTATGGCCCAGATTTAAGTGCGCTGCTTCAAAATGACAGCAGAGCAGAATTAGGTCACAGTGTACACTTGCATACCGTATTTCCTCAAAATCTCGCCGCAGCGAGATTTAATTTCAAGTCGCTGCATCCTGCGGTGAAATTTCGAGGGCGGCAACTAGTCCACTCACCTGTCTCGCGCGATTTCGAGGTGCGGCAAGATTTTGAGGAAATACTGTAATTAAAAGGAGGCCTAATGAACACAAAAAGCGACAATTTGGAGTCGAAATTAATTAATTCTGAGGTCAGAGGTCAAGATTAATTACGTTCTAAGTGTGCACAATAGGAAAAGACTTGATTATTGACCTAGAATGTGCCAGGTTAATTGCTTACCTACCCACCGCATAATAATATAAGGCTAGCCCAAGAAATAGAATAATGTTGAAGTGACCTTATGAAACCTTGCACCCCTACCTGAATACATGGCTAATATATGGTTATGATCAAACCTTAGTGCGGTATATTCTTCGTTCTCTTTGCTCTATTGACTGATGCTTGTGGATCAATTATTCTCAGCAAATTCATTACTTTTTCCCTGCATAATGGTGCAGTTGATCATCAAGCATGCACCTAGAACAAATTTGTAATACCTAGGAAGCCTAATCCCTTGAAATGCCAGCATAGACTAGAAGGGGGGGAGGATGGACTGGAAACATTAAATTTCGCGTTGTACCATCCATCCGCATTACGGTTCTCCGTGTTATGATCCGTATACTATCCGTCCTACGTATCCATACTACCTAGTACTTACGTTCATGCCATCATGGCTGTGAGCGGGTCTAAGAGCGAGTCTCCGTACTATGAAGCTATCAAGAACGCATATTTTATGCGCATCATGACTGACTCTGAATTTTCTCTTTCTACTCCGGGTCAAGCTCGCGAAGGACTGTGTTGGATTCCTACTAACGAGGCTAAATGAGCCCGACATGACATCGTTTATTGATCGCTTGGGATCCCGCCTGGCCTCTATTGTGGACAGATTTGTAAGCGATGACACCGGGAGCAATTCTACCCAGAGGGAGAAAATTTGGACCTCATTTTCAATCAACAGAACTTCAGGCTCTGTGGAAAGAAATGCTCGTCAAAGTGCAAGTACCGCATGTTTACCATAGCAACCTGTGGCCTGCCCAGGTCACAGCAAGACTAACTTTGGAGTTGATGATCGAGAAAAAATACTCCAGTTTACAGCCTGCTTCATATGTACCTAAACCTAAACCTTTGGATGCTGATGAGGCCAATGCCTTGCGGTACGCAGCAGGGTATGTACTACGCTCAATAAAACAGAAAGAGAAGAAAAAATCTCCGAACTCAGCAGTAGTTGCTTGGATCAAACAAGTCTCAACAGAGATTGACTCCACAGCGAATAGAGATACTTACCAACCGTTCACTAAACTGTGGGTTGAAAAGGTGAATCGTGGTGGGCTTTTCCTATTATTAGTGATTCCATATACGAGCTATTTCAGTCCATGGAAACTGTGTTGCGTCAGTGCTTACCTCAACTATCATCGACAAAGCATGGTATTAACGTAGAGGAAGTCATTGATTTCATTCTTCAAGACAATGAAGTTCAGTTGAGTTGGATAACTCTAGCTGCTGATCTTAGGATTCATTTAAACTTTCTAGATCCATTGTATGTCTATGGGTTACCATTAGAGGATCTCGTATGCGAGCACACTTGTGGAACAGTACAAGAAGACTCAGCATTGTTCTCAAAAGAAGAAATCCCTTAGAACAGAGTTAAAGAAAACGAGTTCTCAAATATAATTTTAATGATCACATTGTCAATAATCATCAGAGTCGGTAGACTCTATAAGTAGGGATGACCCGGATATGCCATATATATAATACATTACAAATACCCAAATATCTCAAAATAGGTAATTTTGTGAAATTTCTAAGTGTGAAAATCAGAATCTCCAGCAAATTATCTAACAAGACCAAGATCATTCATCAAATCAATTGTATATATTAAAAAAATGGCCATTTCTCATTCTTTCTTTCTTTCTTTCTTTCTTTCTCATTTCCAGGGTTAACTCGAGACTGTCTGGACCTCTCACCTTAGTTTTCATATCTATTTTGTAGCGCGCAGTGCAGTGGCTTAGCAGGCCTTTCGAAACGCGCGGCACTTTCGCGCCGATCGTTCGATCGACAATGCGTCTCTAGCTGTAGCTATGGCCCGAGGCATTAAGGCCACTCTTCTTTGTGCACACGGCCCTACAGTTCTGACCAATCCTGAGCCTTGTAGTGCGGCTCATTCATAGCAACCGGGCGCATCCAAGACGCGTATCCATGCCCTCATGTAATGACACGGACTATATAAGAAAAATGACCATCTGAAAAATATTTTTCATTGTATATAGTATAACAAAATTCAAGGTTGTGTACATAATATGCCTTTTCTCCTTTTATGGACTAAAATTAGTTATCTTCTCTTATCACATGATACTGTGTACTGTCTCACCTCCAATCATGACACTATTTTATACACACCACAGGTCCAAATTGCTTGACCAGGCTACCACATGTGCACACACACACACACACACGCACACACTCACACACGCACAAAACACCAAGTGATCATCTTTTGGATGGTAAGTCATTTGTATAATACTCGTATAATATTTATGTACATATACATGCATACCCCCTGTATTTAGTGTTTGTAAATGATTGTGTGTGAGTGCAAGTACGTTTAGTTTAGTGTTTGCGTATGGTAGTGTATGTACGCATGTTTTTTGTTCGTGTATGTAGGTTTGTTGTTAGAGCATGGTATGTATTATGACACTATTTTATACACACCACAGGTCCAGATTGCTTGGCCAGGCTGCAATATGTGACCGGATCTGAGAAAACCCGCCATATTCATCAATCCATGAAATTTTAGTTAGCTATATATTTGGATTGCTGTATCATAGGGCTAACCTGCCTCCAAGTCTGAGACCCATCGCGCGCTTGGCTGTGGAGCTAGAGCGCTTCGTTTGCGATCGCGCCACACCCTCAATAATCGAGAAATTACGGTCTAAAGGCGTTGCTATGCACGCGTATGGCGTTTCCGCATACTACGCGTGACCCGGAAATCAATTAAATGGACCTGGGCGGAGCCGTTCGAAATGAACGTAAAGATCGAGCAAGAGTTGAATTTCGTTGTTGATAACGACAGCCGATTGTTCTTAGATGCCCAAGAAGCTAAAAAGGTGAGCGAACATACAGTAGTTCAATGAATCTAGCTGTATCTAGGTAGAGAATTCTAATTACCGCCCATAGCAACGGGCTCCGTGTACGGCAGCCGTACTAACTAGGTAGGTCAAAATGAAGGCTTATTTCGCCTTGGTAACTTACATTTACCCTCCGTAGGCGGTGGCAACAGTTAGTAGAAGGGTTCTTTGACATAAATATGACAAAAACTGGACTTTGATATTTTTTGACTGTTGATACTAAAACGCGCATTGCGCCATATGCGCGTTTCGACAATATGCCGGGTTTTCTCAGATCCGGTCACATATTTTATGCACACACACCACTGAGAGATGACCGTATGACATTGTATAGTAAGTCGCTTATGAAATACTTGCACGTGTAGCTGCACACATACATGTACACACACCCTACATACATGCACACACCCTTGACATGATACATTATCAGTAAAGGGTACTCTTTTTGTGTACCCATTGCAATAATTATTGATTGGGCTTGAATATGTGTATTTACATATTATGTAGACGTGTATGCCACTGCAAAAAACGATCATCTGGATCTCCCGAGTGACACAGCCATGCGGAGCACTCTCGACAAAACCAGTTCGTGTTCATGCGACTGCTTGGTCTTTCTGCATTGAGCGCAATTGCCTCTCTTCCTCTTAGGGGGCAACTGTCGTCATCGATCTTCATTGGAAAGTGTCGAAGAGGAAGGGAGCGGATGGATGGAGGAGGACGAAGTACGTCCACGTCTGCGATGACTACAATAGTCACCGATCAATTCGGATGCCAACTCAAGCCAAAAGTCCTTGATGGTCATTTTGGAGCCCTTGCTTGTGTGGTTATTATTGGTGATGGCTACATCAAGTAAGAAGTAAAATATATACTTATAGAACTTTCGGCTCCTAGTATGACAGCGGTAGTATCCCCGTAACTGATCTCCTCTGTCTACTCCTCCCATGTATGTGTTGTACAGAATGATGGATTGGGGGCATGGCACTGGTATGCGTGAGCCATCTTGTGTACCACGGAGCACTGTTCCGGTGTCATCTGGCTGACAGTTAGTAGCCATAACAGTGACTGTCCTGCGATCCAGCCAAGCTGAAGCGGATAACTTCCCCTTCTGAACAGTGACTGATTCACCCCTGTATGTTATATATTATTATGTATAGAAACAATTTCCATTATCCGTATTTTACCTTTCTTTCAGGTTGACCCTCTTCAGTTCCTCCGGGAAACCTCGACGATCCTTCCTCGCTGTCCCACATGTGTACACTCCATCCTTCTCCAAGTCCATCAACAGTTCTGTGCTCGTGAAGAAATCGTCGAAGTAGACATGGTGAAACTTCCCTTTCAGTGGCTCAGTGAGGGTCTTCACAACACGAGCTCCCAAACCTTTCTCGGGTGATGTTCCCTTGCCACAGTAGACATCGAACTTGGAGAAGTATCCCGTCTCACTGTCTCCCAACACCCACACCTTTATACCATGCTTGACAGGCTTCAGCGATGATCTGCCCTGAAACTTAGTCATCGCCTCATCCACTGCAACTGGATCGTAAGCCTCCGCAAACTTGGTCGAAAGGTGGTCAATGATGGGGCGAACTTTACCAAGCCAATCGTGTCCTGGAGAGCCACGTGGTTGGAGGGTGCTGTTATCCACAAAGTGGATATATCTCGAGATCTCCAAGAAGCGGTCTCGTGGTATCTGATCAACAATGGGACTATAGTGGAGGTACTCATTCTTCTTCCAGTAGTCCTTGATAGCCGGGAGCTGGTTGATATCCATGAGAATGGAGAACCCCAGAAAGGCCTTCATCTCTTCTACGGTGATCTTCGTCCACTTGGCGAACTTCTCACTTCCCATGACGTCCTCGGCATACCTATTACTCTCGGTCACCATCAGCGTCATCAACTCGTCAGTGAGGAAGATCTCGAAGACCTCTCTGGGGGTCTCTGGGATGGCTGTTGTTGGACCTACTGGTGAGTTGAATGATTTCACCTCCACTGGTTTCAGTATTGTAGTCCACACTGCAGGTTCGGATGGTGAAGTAGGTGGTGATGATTGTGGCGAGCTTTGGGGTGAGGGTTGAGGCAATGGAGAGAGTGGAGGTGGCAGCGGCAGTGGTAAAACTACTGACGGTGTAAGGGGGGAGTTTGGTGGTGCTTGGTCAAGGTCAGCATCATCTTCATCGAGCTCCAAATCGGAGAACTCATCATCAGAGCCTTCCATGACCGGTTCATCAGGGTCATCATAGTCTTAGTCATCATCCACATCCTCCAACACAGCTTCCAGCATATTCTCAGCAGTGTACAGCTGCTTACTCATCGTTTAGCGCTTCTAGAGTTAGTTTATAGGTAGGTAGTTAGCGTTTTTTGCATGGTAGTATTGTAGCGTACATAACGTAGGCGTTAGCGTGTATAGCTGTATGTATTGTTATTTTTGATACAAATTTGTGGAATAATCTTCTATGAATAGTACTATAGTTTACTACAGTAATACTTACCTCTACTATCGTGGTTTGTCGTCGGTAGAAAGATCGTCGCTGCCCAGTCCTCTTTAGCAAGATAGTATAGCGCTATGCAGCTGGACGCATTTTTGCGTCTCCCGCCCTTAACGGCATGCGCGCGCATGACGCAATAATGCGTCTCTCGGCACTAATCGGTTAAACTTCCCCAGCGCAAGTGTTAGTGTTAGTATAGTACTCCATACCCACACCCTTTAGCCACTCAAAAGGATCAATCCTGCTAAGTGCAGTGTCAGGAATTCTAATTCCCTCTAGGTTAATTAGCCCTCAAGATATTATATTATTAACAGCTTTCTTCACCCTTTCCAACGACAGTAGCTGGGTAGGTCTGCTTCTGAAAGGTAGCAGAACACTTGGCCAACTTCAACAACTACTACAGGATCAACATCTACTATAGCTTTAGCTGGAAGAACGTCGTACAAGCTTTCCCCGTCTTCATCCTTATCGTCCCACTGTATCAGCAAGTGTAGTTCTACAAATTAAACATCAATCGCTACAAATGTATATTTGTATTTTTAGTAGTGATTCCGGAAGTTTGTAAAATCGGCAAAATTTTATACGTGCATTTGTATAGGGAAAAATGGTACAGAAAAGTGGCATAATAAAACGATTTCTTGCAGGCACTCACTCCAACTATACTTAAATAGTGTTTCAGAATCAGAAAAGAAGATTCCAAAATTTTATATTTCCCGGAGAATGGAGCAATGGTTCTACCGGAAAGTCCACTTTAAAATCTTTAAATATTACGTTGTGGTTTACGATCTATTCCTTTCATGAGGAAACAGTTACTATTCACTTTCTCGTGCCAAATAGTACAAAGAACCACCAAAAGTGTATTATCTGAAGCATTGCTAGTACCTGCAAGAAAAACTTCCAATACAAAACTATAGGAGGTGAAATACTAGAACCCAGATATCGATTATTGTTATTGCAAGCCATTGTGGCGTGGCTGTAATCGCCATGTTCAGTGGAAGATTTTGGCGCAAGAACCATCTCTTAATTCCACTGTGTTGCTGAGATATGGCCTGAAAACTAGGATGAAAGTTTTTGAAAGTTGTACCATTTTTACTACAGAATATCCTGCCGATGGCTCCTTTTTCGGAGGCTCTGGGAACAACTTGTGTACAGCAGCTCAAAAGAGATAGCTCAAAAAACGCTCTTGCTTGCCCACGTGCCCGCCTAATAAACATGCACGTGCAAACTGTGAGCATAATTATTACTAATTATTAATTAAGCTATAACGTCACGCGACATCACTGCTCTCTTACTTCCATAAGGATCTGGCTTCACCCGGGTACCCCGGACCCCATGCTATACAGTGGCGGATCCAGGATTTGTAAAAGGGGGGTTGTAGTATACTCTTGTGCGCAAAATTTTAGAAGCTACGCCCACTTTAGGGCAAACCACGCCCATTTCGATCGTTTTTGAGACTAACTACCAGCCCTACCAGTCCAATCGACCTGTTTTCGAACAAATTTTCTTCTAGAGCATTCTAAGGTGAGCCATAGCAGCAGTTTTCTTAGTTTTATAGCCAGAAAGGGGGGTTCCTTTTAGTTTATCATCAGTACTTCTTAGTGTTGGATGCAGCCCAAAGGGGGGTACACTTGCACCCCCCTTACCCCCTGGATCCGCCACTGCTGTACTGTATGTATGTACTTTAAGTTGCTGAAGCTGGGGTTAAAAAGGTTATGCTGCATGGTGAGACACTTGGCAACTGCTCACGTTGATTATGAGTACGAGTGACGATACTTCAGATAAGGACAGTTTGGAGTCTGAAAGCTCTGATTTAGAGTCAAACAGTGATTTATCTGATACAAGGAGCACTTGGTCTGAAAGCGAACCTGATTCTGACGACTCAAAGCGTGATAGCTTGGATACTTCAAGCTCAGAATCCTGGACAGACTACAAGCAGTGACTCGGACTATAGCACTGGCGTCAGGCATCCGGCATCAGAGCAAGAACAGGAGTGCAAGTGTCCACTGGCCTCTTTATCAGAGTTCCACACACCTCTCTATGAATGTGCAGACCTGTCCATTCTTGACAGCAATCTTCTTTTATATCAGTATAATCTGAGGCATTGTCTAACGAAACATGCATTTACAGAACTAATAGGTCTGGTAGATGCACATTTGCCATGTACCGCGAAGTCAGCATCTCTCTTCACAAGCTAAAGAAATATTTTGAGGAACATTTCAACGACATTGAGTGCCAAGCCTACAGCTACTATGAAAAACGCCACTGGTTATTTATGGGGTACCGTTTGTGTCAAATTAAAATTTATGTGCCATTTATTTTCTCAATAGGAATTTATGGATTTCACTGGGAATTCACAGAAATCCCCCTCTCGGCAGATACATTTATAGTGTAATTTGCTAAATCCCTCTGGTATCATCACTGGACATTTAATAAATCCCCTACAGATTTAGCAATACTCCCCTCAGGAGTCATGCATGCATTAAACCTCCTGCAACTGGTGTGACCAGGTGTAAATTACCAGATCACCTCTGGCTCTATTAAACTCTTAAAGTGGACATTTACTAAACTCGCTCTTTCTGACTACGAGGGAATCACGGTGGATATTTACTAAATTGAAAGTCCCAAGCGAATTTACTGAATTTACCCACAGTTCAGCTTTGATTCTTACCCACGTTGGCATTTATTTTAAGTGGACATATACTAAATCGCCGAGTGAGGAACACTCCACTGGCGACTTTTAGCAAATCACATACCTTGTAGATACATGCTCGATACTGCTACAGTCGAAGCTATATGCACTAGCTAGCTAGTGAGGGCCACACCTTTTATCACGTGATGGGTGTGGTTATATGTACGAGCGTGGAGAGAGTCATAAATTGGGGAATTTTTGATGGGCTACGAATGTGTGGTATAAGGACTGGGGAAGACGACAGAGAAAGAAGGTATTTACCGGACTCACTTTAGTACTCTGATTAAAGCGCATCTAGTAGTGTGTACCGTCTCCCTTGTCATCTATACTACTGTACCTTTATAGTTCACTATAACAGTTACTTAAGTAGGCCCAGTTATCATCAGAGTCAACAAGCACTTCCACTATGAATGATTAAATTTTAAATTTGCTATTCACTGCCTTATGATTATATAGGGGACCGGGAAGACCCTCTGCTTCATTAGATTTGGAAGATGCTGAACTTTTTCATCGTATGCATTTTTCGTGGAGTCAGATTGCTGAAATTTTTGGTGTAAGCCGTTCAACACTCTACAGAAGGATTGAAGAAGAGGGAGTGAGCCGAGATTTGATATACACAAATATTACTGATGCTGAGCTAGATCTTTAAATTGAAGCAATAAAGAAGCTACACCCAAATGATGTAGAACGGTTAATGATTGGACACTTAAGACTTAAGATACATTGGAATTTTTGTGCCTCGATCTCGTATTCGAGCCTCAATTCATAGGGTAGATCCTGTGAACACTGCCATCCGACGTCGAGTCACTGTTAGAAGAAGGGTGTACTATGCAGAGGGCCCTAATAGTGTATGGCACATCGATGGCCATCACAAGCTAATTAGGTGGCGTTTCGTTACTCACGGTGGGATTGGTGGTTATTCTCGCACTATTGTGTATTTGAGATGTTCCGGCAACAACCGGGCTGTTACAGTGCTACATTCATTTACGGATGCTGTTGCAGATTATGGGATACTGAAAAAAGTTCAAACTGATTTAGGTGGTGAGAATGTGGAGGTATGGAGATACATGATTCATGAACACAATTCAGTTAGATCAGTTGTTGTTGGTTCGTCTACCCACAATGAAAGGATTGAGCGCTTATGGAGGGATGTATTTCGTTGTGTAGGCACAGTTTATTCCACCTTCAAGCAACTGGAAGAAGAGGAACTCGATCCATTAAATGAAATCGATTTATATTGCCTACACCGAGTTTTTCTTCCTTGTATTAATGCTGCATTGGATGCTTTTGTCGAATCATGGAATAATCACCCAATCTCAGGTGAGAAAAAATTTTCTCCCAACCAGCTCTTCATTCATGGTGCTTTACAACAAAATAGCTCGATTATCCATGATTCAACTAATACCACAATTATTCCTGATTCTAACAGTATCCGTACCACGAGTGACATTCACACCCTGTCATCAGCTTGAACAGCAACTAAGGCTGATCAATCCACTTGCTCCAAGCAATAATTGTGGTCATGTTTATTATTTAGTTGTTAATATTGGAGGACATCATCTATCAAATGGATGTGTAAATAATATTGTACTTAAATGAATTTGTATGCTGTAACAATGTCCAATCATGTTATAATTTTGAATGATGATCA
This sequence comes from Cliona cf. orientalis, assembly GCA_963930775.1. Taxonomy (NCBI): domain Eukaryota; kingdom Metazoa; phylum Porifera; class Demospongiae; order Clionaida; family Clionaidae; genus Cliona; species Cliona cf. orientalis. The sequence goes on from OZ005689.1 coordinate 25,165,360, forward strand.
CACTAACAATAATATTGAAAAGCAGTCATGGATTGTGGCACAGTATACTGTGCAATAAAGTATTGACCAAAAACATTTTGACATTGTATGTGTAATATAGTGAACTAATGAATATTTATACTGTGAACTCTGAACTCTAATTAGCTTATTAATATGTATGATGTAATATGGTATCACGTGAATAATAATTGTTAGTCTGCTGAACCACGCTAAGTTACAGTGGAGGCCATCCGCCGAGACTTGGTTCGATCGAGGTTTCTGCACAGTAGAAATCGACAGATTCAAAGCCAACCGCGACAGAGACGACTCCTTTTATGTCGGGCGAGAAAATCGTCGATCGTAGGCGAGTTGAGTCCTGGGGTAGTGTGCACTAAATAGGGGGGAAACGGTCCAGTCCACAAAGGTGGGCCAGCGGACCTGTGAATCGATACCTCCGAAGTTTCGTAAGTGCCTTGCCCTAAGAGAAATCGGATTGTGAAAATGGAAAGCGAATCGGAAGAAACGACTGGAGAGGTTGGCTCAGGATCACGTGAGCTGCCACATGGTCGGGTTCTGCCCCTGAATTCTAAGAGATTAACTTCTGCTCACCTAAAGCAAGTGGCAGAGAAGCTCGAGTTACCTACTACTGGGTCAGCTGACCAGATCCGTCAGTTGATAGAAGGAAAACTCCAAGAAGATAGAGAGGTCAGTAATATTCAAGTTATTGTGCAGGAAAGCACGTACCGGGAGCTCGGATTATCGCTCATTGATGAGGATGGAGTGTTCCTGGAGACTGACCCCGCTACCAAGTCTGAGGAGGATGCGGCTTTAGAATTAGCAGAGCTTACTGAAGCAAACCAGCGCACGACGACGCTGAGCGAGGACACTGCTCGTTTGTTAGAGGAAGAAAGGAAGCGTACTGCTGAACTCAAAAGCAAGATTGCCGAGTATGAGGGAGCAGAGGGGCATGGTGACATGAAAGAGATTAAGAAGCTCAAATCTGACTTAAAAGCAGCAAAGGATAAGGCCAAGCAGATGTGGACACTCAGTTGCAGTCAAAGCCGCGAGCAGGAGGAGCAGATAGCCGCTCTAGAGGCAGAAGTAGCACTCTTGAAAGTATCTAAATCAAGAGAGACGTCAGGTGCTGGCTCCCCCAGTACTTCTGGTAGATCTTCCCCAATTATCCCTGCACCAGAGACTGTACATATCAGGCCTACCCGGAGAGGTAAGGCACCGCCTGTTGACGCATTTACAGGAGAAGACCCAGCCGTAAATAAAGTTGGAAGACTGGTTACCAGTTTTAAAGCGAGCATCGCTCTGGAATGGGTGGTTGCCAGAGGAAGAGCTAATCCAGCTGGCAGGACACCCGAGAGGCCGTGCTCTTCAGGAGTGGGATCTGTTGAGCGCTAGTGATCGTGCTACCTTTGATGCAGCAATAGGAGCCTTGCGTGGCCGCTTAGATCCCGGTGGCAAAGCGATGGCTGCTCAAGATTTCCGCCACTGCTCACAATCTGAAGGTGAGAGTGTTAGTGATTTTATTAGACGATTGGAACAAACATTCAGACTGGCTTATGGACGTGATGGAAGGATGGGTGAAACACGAAATGCCCTACTCCATGGACAACTCCAGGAGGGCCTTCAGCACCGATTGATGGAAGCCCCTGCCATGTCTGGCACCTCTACGTATGTCATGCTATGCCAAGCAGCCAAGACAGAGGAGCGACGGCAAGCTGAGTTGAAGAAACGACGTCAGTACCAGTCTGACCGCACCGATCGATCGTCTAAGAAGCCTTCCAGCCAGCCAGCTGCCACCAGTCATAAGCCGCCACAAACCAACAACAGGCCTAGTTCTACCAAGTCTTCTGATAAGAAGCTAATCAAGTGCTCGAATTGCGAGAGAACAGGCCACATTGCCGCCAACTGTCATAGGCCAAGAAAAGAAAGCACAGGCCGATCATCTGACAGGAAGCCAGGAGGAAAAGTTGAAATGGTCCAGAGCAGTTCTAAAGATGATCCGACGCAGTACCTACTATCAGACGACTCAGACAGTGACAGCACTGAAGTTCGTTAGGTACGTGTGCATGACCGTGGGAGTAAGCCCCAGTGTGTCAGAGTTGTTGTACAGGGTGTTCCCCTGTATGGAATAGTAGACAGTGCTGCTGATATTACTATCATGGGTGGTGATGCCTTTAAGCAGGTAGCAGCTGCAGCCAAACTGAGGAAGGATTTTAAAACCCCAGATCAAGTGCCTCACAACTATGACCGTAGACCAGTGGCAGATCCAGGGGGGGGGGGGGGGGGGGGGTAAGGGGGGTGCAAGTGTACCCCCCTTTGGGCTGCATCTAACACTAAGAAGTACTGATGAAAAAACTAAATGGAACCCCCCCCCCTTTCTGGCTATAGAACTAAGAAAACTGCTACTATGGCTCACCTTAGAATGCTTTAGAAGAAAATTCGTTCGAAAACAGATCGATTGGACTGGTAGGGCTGGTAGTTTGTCTCAAAACGATCGAAATGGGCGTGGTTTTTCCCTAAAGTGGGTGTGGCTTCTAAAATTTTGCGCGCGCTTTGCGCGCAAGACTCTTTTACTACCCCCCTTCTAGAAATCCTGGATCCGCCACTGTAGACCAAGCCATCTAGATGGGCAGGTAAACCTTGACATCGAATTCCTAGATAAAGCCATGAACACACCCATATACGTTAAAATGGATGCGCATGAGCAACTTCTATTGTCTGAGGGAGTTTGCCGGCAACTAGGAATTTCTTCCAAAGTACAAGTCTACTAAAAAGGAGAGTGAAAATACCCCACCATTAAGTGATAATTCAGCTAATCCATGTCAGTGTCAGGTACCTCCGTCAGAGTACAATTAGTACAGAGTGTGAATAACCTCCAAACCACAGTGTTGTGGTCGAAGCCAAATTAGTGGGAGACGCTAAGTTTCCCCCAAGTCCAATGCTAATGGAAGGTACAGATAGGCTAAAAGAAATGGGGCTGCAGCTAGTAGATGAATTTATTCAGTTGCTTGATACTACTACTAATACTGGCACAAAAATCGTCCTTACCAACTCTTCAGGAATTACCCAACGAGTGGACGAAGGTACTGAAGTTGGAGTTACCTTACCTGTTGAGGTAGTGTCCCCTGCCCCCAAGCCTACACGCATGTTAATTCCTGGAAACGAGGAAGCACCTACTTTGAATCCGATGCAGTCTTGTCACAAGAGAGTCATTCTCAGCCTGGAGTGAGAGTTGTCACTTCCACGGAACGTCGAAAGATAATGTTAAGAGAGCTACTGAAGAGTGAATTTGACGACATGTCGATCCCTGTATCAGAGAAGAAAATGCTGTGGTCACTACTGGAAGAATATCATGTTTTCAGTCTTGAAGGTGAACGAGGAGAGACGGATCTAGTTGAACTTGAAATTGACACTGGAGATGCTGTACTGAGTAGACAACCTCCTCGCCGAGTCCCTTTTGCAGTTCGCCAGGAAGTAGCTAAGCAACTAAAGGATATGCAAGAGAGAAAAGTCATTCAGCCATCCAACAGTCCTTGGGCTAGTCCCATTGTATTAGTACAGAAAAAGGAAGGCACTCTTTGTTTTGTATCGATTATCAAAATGTAAACTCCGTGACTAAGCTGGATAAATTTCCGTTACCGAGAATCGATGATCTTTTAGATCAACTAGGCCAGTCACAGTACTTCACTACATTGGATCTCGCAGCCGGGTACTGGCAGGTCAAAGTCAGTGACAAATCGAAAGAAAATACGGCATTCATTACGCATCAAGGATTTTTCCAATTTCGTGTAATGCCTTTTGGATTAACGAATGCTCCAGCTGTCTTCCAAAGGCTTATGCAGAAAGTGTTAGATGGACTAAATCCTGATGAAGGAACTGATTTCGTTGAAGTGTACATAGATGATGTACTTATATTTTCTCATACTATGGAAGAGCATGTTGAGCACCTACGCCAGGTGTTAGCACGACTAAGGAAGGCAGGACTGAAGCTCAAGCCTACAAAGTGCCACTTTATCATACAAGCATACAAGCAGTTGAATATTTGGGTCATGTGATTACACCAGATGGACTCAAGCCAAATCCAAAGCAAGTATCTGCTATCCAGCATTATCCAGCTCCCGAATCAGTTTCACAAGTTCGTCAATTCCTCGGGATGACTTCTTATTACCGTCGATTCATTGATGGCTTTGCTACGATGGCATCCCCGCTTCATAGCCTCACCAAGAATGCTACATTCATCTGGACTACTGAGTGCCAGAATGCGTTTGAGTCACTAAAAGATAAGCTCATCTGTACACCAGTCCTTGCGTACCCTGATTTTAGCAAACCATTTGTGTTGGAGACTGACGCGAGCATCAAAGGGCTAGGAGCAGTACTATCACAGAAGCAAAGTAATGGCCAGCTCCACCCGGTAGCGAATGCGAGCTGAGCGTTATCTCCTCCGGAGAAAAACTATGGTGTCACAGAGATGGAGACTCTAGCTGTGGTGTGGGCCATGCAACACTTCAATGCTTACCTGTATGGTCACGAAGTTATGGTGGTCACGGATCACTCCGCTGTAAAAGCCATCTTACAGACACCAAATCCAAGTGGAAAGCACGCCAGGTGGTGGTTAAAGGTGTTTGGGAGTGGAGTCAAAATGATTGACATAGTCTATCGACCTGGACAAGAGAACTCCAAAGCCGATGCACTTTCTCGTAATCCAGTCCCAGAAGCACAAATTGCTCAAATCCACAGTTCAGAAGCCGCGAAGGTCAATATTTCACAACTGCTGAAGATGCCGCCACAGACACAGGTTATCAACAATTTCCACAAGGAACAGCTAAGAGATCCCAAACTTCAGAAGATTCTTGACTACCTGAACAAGGGTCTGTTACCGGATGACAGCCAGGAAGCTAAGATAGCAACCCAGGCTTCTCATTTTGCTATAGTGCAAGGTGTTCTCTACTTTATCAACACTAGCCGACCGAATCTGAGCAAAGCCGCTTTGTTGCCACCTGAACCCTTGGAGCCAGTAGATGTATATATCAGACTACCGAGAATAACTCGTTTTATCCTTGTCTACAGAATGGCATTAGCCGAGAAAAACATCAAGAAAGCACGTCGTTACAAAGCTCAGTATGACAAGGAAACACGTCCACTAAATCACTGAGTTGGAGATTAGGTTTTTGTGAGATTTCCCCACGAGGAGAGTGGCAAACAGAGAAAACTCTCACGTCCTTGGCATGGATCTTATCGGGTAACACAGAGAAACGATCCTGACATCACTGTTGTGAAAGTCTACTTCCCAGAAGAAGGAACTATTCAAGTTCACCAGTCACGAGTTTGTTCGTGCCCACCTCGACTACCAGCCGGTTTCTATGGGTACGGAGGTCAGAGAAAGAGCCCTGGTCATTAACACCTTGGCTAGCTGAACTGTTTTCCCAGGAAACAGAAGAATCCAATATGCCTCTGCAGACGGAGAATGTATCAGCTGCAGAAGATTGTGCTGAATCTGATTTGGAATCGAACGCCAGTGATGACCATGAAACAGCTGAAGAAGAACTGGTTGACGAACCACCCAGTGAATCATCTCCCGTAACAAACAATCGTTATCCTCTAAGGAATCGAGCTGGTGGTGTGCAACCCCCAGACCGCTTTATGTGAGATCGGGACGATCCCTCAAAAAGGGGGGAGTGATGTAATATAGTGAACTAATGAATATTAATTTTATACTGTGAACTCTGAACTCTAATTAGCTTATTAATGTGTATGTGTATGTATGATGTAATATGGTATCACGTGAATAATAATTGTTAGTCTGCTGAACCACGCTAAGTTACATGTATGTGTTCATAATAGTATTATTATGGGATTGTGGCACAGTATAACTGAATAATTCGAGTTACTGCTGACCAAAACCTGCACTATTGGCAATACCAAATGTAGCATAATAATTAGAATCATTATAGCCTAGCTCCTCTCTTGGGAGAAAAATTGTATTGGTGCAGGTATTAGCCGTGAGGTATCGACTTTGATTGCTAAACGCAATCTTGGGCTTTGGTTGAAATCCCATAGGAGGCTCACTAGCGGCTCCAGTTCCAAACACCAAAACATCAGAGCAAGTGAGTGATATCTCATGTTCTTCATCCTCTGGTGAGAACAGTCACCGATCCACTGCTACCACCTGCAAGTCAATCGTAGATAATTATACTAATTAAATATTATACATTTGGCATTTTCGAAACTATGAAACTACTGATGAATTTCTCTTACTAGCTGATGATTGATAAAGTCACATGATCAGCTAGGATGTGCACATGCTCCATATGCTCTGGATTGAGTGGGATGGATATATTCTGGGGATTGGCATATTATATTATTCTTATGTATTCAACATACCTTCTATAAATCCTAGAAAGTTGTCCAATTCAAAAGCTGAGCTTTTTCACGCAAACTTGACATAGGAGGACTCAACTCTGGAGTAAACATGTCATATAAGCTGTCGGCAGTGAGAGGTGTGGGAGTGCCTTTGACAAAAAGCTGACGAGATACCCCAGGATCGTTCCTTACAAGAGTATTTCAAGGGATTTCAATCCATTCACCATTCACCATTCACCATCTCATCTAGCTCAGCCTTTGCTGATAGGATAACAAAGTGATGAGATGATCCCATGACGATCTATCTTTTGTATAGTTGCAGCAGGCTTCGAGATACCACACTCGTACCTATGTACATAATCATATTTTGATTCGCTTATAGCCAAATATTATAGCAGAGATTCCCCAGAATAGAATCCAAACCAGGTGCTTAATGATATTCATAGGCTTTAAACTCCACCCATTTCTTTGATGTTTATCTAATTAGCCCAAAGTCAAAGTTTAACCAGGTGGCTCACCCTGATTCAGGTATGCTGTGTACAGGTTACCCTATTCCAAACAAAAACATAGATACCCGCATGCATGACATCATAGTCACACTAACCTGAAATCGAAATCACTGGAGTCAAGGAGCTGTCGAAAGCACTCAATGTCTTCAGCATCCCGAAGCTGTATTTGCATATAATTATGGTATTCTTAATATTTTTTATGAACCACATTAAATCATTCACTTTTTGTAGTTTCCTCTTGATTGCCCTGTCTTGTATATCCGCAATGGAAACTTTAACCTTCTCCAATCCATAGAGGATGTAGTCGGCAACTGGCTCAGCAAAAAATGAAGGAGCTGGTCCACCATGAACAAGTGAAATAGACGGTATATAACCAACATAGAAGTATGTCTTCTTATTGAGCTCAATAACATTGTGTCGCAAGAAGAGAGAATTGACATTACCACAAAACAACGAATTATTTGATATTATTGAACCCAAAAGTAGTCACATGTACGCTCGCATTGGACCTCCATCATCAATGGCCGGCTCTCGAATGAATGTGACACGAAGATGCTTTGAGATGTCACTGCCATTTCAAAGCTTGTGCAGGGTGTCCTCAAATATGTGCTTTCTTCGGACTATTATTTGAAGCTGATCTTCTGGATTTGATGAAAGTACATTGCTTCGATGGTAAATCAAGAGGGTGTCCAGTGATAGATCTCTAAAAGACGACGTAACTATGATATGCATGCATGATAATGATTATACTATATACAACGAAAAATATTTTTCAGACGGTCATTTTTCTTGTATAGTCCGTGTCATTACATGAGGGCATGGATACGCGTCTTGGATGCGCCCGGTTGCTATGAACGCGCCACACTACAAGGCTCAGGATTGGTCAGAACTGTAGGGCCATGTGCACAAAGAAGAGTGGCCTTAACGCCTTGGGCCATAGCTATAGCTAGAGACGCATTGTCGAACGATCGGCGCGAATGCGCCGCGCGCTGGCGCTAGCCACCGAGCCTCGAGCGAAGCGAGAGGCGAGATATGTTCATATCTATCAGTAGTCCGGTAGCAACGTTCGAGCAGAGCGAGAACGTTGCCATTGCACACTTAGTTGGAGCTGCTTGCTTTGCCAAGGGGTGTGGCCTCTGCAACTGCTTCCATCTGCGCATGCGCACGGTACTAATGGGCAATCTTGCCCAGGCAGGATACTGTTTGTGCATGAACTATGTCTCTGTTTTGTGAGCATGTACTGTTAATAGATGATCATGCATGCTAGCGACATTATCCCATGATTGTGACATTAAACATCCTTGTTATATAAAAATATAAGCATAAGAGGAGTAATTGGGAGCACTGTCTATTACTGCTCCTATATATTGACGATCTGATAATGCCAATAATTATCAAAAATTAAATCTGTAACAGGGCAACTACTCCTATGCCACTGAAATTTGTTTTACCCTAATATAAAATGTTATCACGTATTATGCACGGGTATCTGCTAATTGGATTCACCATGGGAAAAATTCTATAATTATGTATTATAGTAATAAGAATAGTGAACTAACGAGTTGTTTGTAGTAATTGGTGAATGAGGAGGTGGAGTTGGACTGTAGCGGTTCCTCTCATACTCTGGATCACTATCATCCATCAGCTCTATGTAATTTCTATAGTAAGAAGCAAAATTACGATGCTATAATATCAATTACATAATTATATCTCTAGTAGCAATTTATTTTTTCTGTGGTTATGAGGTAATTATAGTGCCCCAAGGGTACATGCATGCATTCCGTAATGCATATCTTACAGGTATCCAGAACTTGCTGCCCAGTCCGTTCCACTAGTTGAAGGCTCACTACAAGACATAGAGTAAGATGACGGGGATTCTATAGCAGGAGTGCTCTTTGTAGACTTGAGGCAGTGTAGAAGTGGTTTCTGCCGAAGTGGCATTTCTCTTCTGTTTAGTTTTGATACGTCCATCAGATTTGTCATCCGGTAAAACGATAGGGTCTTCCTTTTCTATAGTTTGAATGAACGCACTAGTACTAGCATTGCCATACACAATTAATGATCGTCAACAATAATTTCAGCCTCCCCCAACAACCACAATATCATAGAGTCAATAGACTCTATAAGTAGGGATGGCCCGGATATGCCACATATATAATACATTACAAATGTGACCGTCTACGGGAAAACCCGGCATATGGGATCCGCGCGCTATTCGCGCAATGCGCGTTTTTAGTAGCTCAGTCAGAAATTTGTCAAAGTCCAGATTTTGTCATATACATGTCGAACAACCCTTCTTCTAACTGTTGCCGTCTTCTACGGAGGCTAGTCGTGCTATACGAAGGCGAAATAAGCCTTCATTTTGACCCACCTAGTCGGCACAGCCACCGTACACGGAGCCCGTTGCTATGGGCGGTAATTAGAATTCTCTACCTAGATACAGCTAGATTCATCGATCTACTGTACGTTCGCTCACCTTTTTAGCTTCTTGGGCATCTAAGAACAATCGCCTGTCGTTGTCAACAACGAAATTCAACTCTTGCTCGATCTTTACGTTCATTTCGAACGGCTCCGCCCAGGTCCATTTAATTGATTTCCGGGTCACGCGTAGTATGCGGAAACGCCATACGCGTGCATAGCAACGCCTTTGGACCGTAATTTCTCGATTATTGGGGGTGTGGCGCGATCGCAAACAAAGCGCTGTATCTCCACAACGAAGCGCATGATCGGTCTAGAACTTGAACGCGAGTTAGCTCTATGGTAGAGCTTATCATAGATGCATCAAACTCAACTTTCACAAAAAATCCCATATGGCGGGTTTTCCCATAGACGGTCACAAATACCCAAATATCTCAAAATATGTAATTTTGTGAAGTTTCTAAGTGTGAAAATCAGAATCTCCAGCAAATTGTGCATCTAGCAAGACCAAGATCATTCATCAAAACAATTGAAAAAGAAAGAAGAAAGAAAGAATGAGAAATGGGCTATTTTTCAAACATCTGGTTCTGGCATGTACATTATCAGGGCTAACTCAAGACTGTCTGGACCACTCGCCTTAGTTCTCGTATAAATCCACTCCATTTTGTAGGTCGATGGACGTTTGTTTGGCGTTATCTCAACAGTTATACGTAATGGTGGGTGTGTACGGCGCATTAACTAATGGTGTGTCTGATACGCCATTTTTGTCATACAATGCGCATGCTCGGAATGTGTTGCCATGGTGAAATCATGTGACTATGGTCAGGGGCGCGGCGCGTGCAATGCAGCATTGCCGCATATCGCGTACATGTATACAATGTATGGCTCGATCGCTCACACTCGCGGTGCTCAGTTCTACCCTTGAGCTAGGCGCCAGGCTCTCCCGCGCGAGCTAACTATAGCTTAGTTAACTAGCCAGTGCGAGCTGAGCGCTAAACGGTGAACTAGGTATCAATAGGCTCCTCAGCAGTCAGCATAACACTGAGGCAGTTCACATGTACAACTTGAAGAGACACACCACTACCTGGGCAGCCTTCTTTGTCAGCCACCTTGAAGGGCGTGGCTAAGACTTTGCGCGCACACGTGAACTTCGGTACCTCCCATCTACTAGCTACTTAATTACACTGAGAGTTGAATGAGCAAGCCATATAAGATGGCATTGATAAAATTAAAATTAATATTATTATGCTAAGAGCAGTAAAAAAGAACAGATTACATCCTGAGTGGGAAGAAAAATAAAATCAATCTAATGTAATGTAATATATGTAAACGTGCCCTTGTCTCTCGCTGGGTTAAATCAACTGTTATTCACGCATGCGCAGTTACAATCATACATACACAGCAGCAATAATATAATAACATAATGTTTGAGTTTAGTTCAGAGTACAAGAATGTTAATCACGGTTACATCACTCCCCTCTTTTAAACCAGCTCGTCCCAAGCGGATGTATCAACTCGCATCAGTCTCTTAGGGGGTGTTTCCTTGCTGGGTGGTTGGAAGATCCATGATATCCACACCTATTATCTGGAAAGGACGTTGCACTGGTATTGGGTGTAATGGAGGTCGATTCCGTCGGCCACATCCGGACACTATGACACATTGTGGGCAACTCCTGCAGTGACTCTCTACATCAGCATACATCTTCTCCCAGTACCATTGAGCGGCTAGGGTGTTATAGAGCTTGTTGACTGCAAAATGTCCACTGAAAGGTCCACCATGGGCCTCTGCAATCACAGTCTTCTGGAAATGCTGTGGCAGGACAGTTCGCTTGCAGTTCCTCTTCCTCGGATCAATGTAGTAGAGGATACCAGACACTAGGGAGTAGTGAGGTGCTTGGGCTGCTATTTTGCGAGCTCAAGTTTCATTGTCTGGCAATTTCCCATCTTTCAAGAATGTCATCTCATGGATCCACTGATCCTTTTGCTGTTCTTCGGCAAAATCTGCTTTACTCAGTGTGTCAACTGGTTTAGGATCTTTCTGTAGCAGGGACTTCACATTGTCGGTATCGACTACAGCAACTTGAATAGTGCAATCATCTGGATCATTACTAGGAGGGGGAGCTTGTGGGCTTCTGGAGAGCGCATCTGCATTCACATTCTCTTTTCCAGCTCGGTGAGTGATCTGAACATCCTTCACTCCTCTACCATATACACGTGTCCACCACCTGGCATGCTTCCCTGTGGGGTTAGGAGAGTTTAACACAGCTTTAATAGCGGAATGATCAGTGTACACTTTCACACTATGTCCGTAGAGGTAATAGTGATAGTGTGACATGGCCCATACTACAGCTAGCGTTTCAAGTTCAGTCACGCTGTAGTTTCTCTCCTGTGGATTGAGGGACCGACTAGCGTATGCCACCGGATGCAATCTCCCGTCCCCTTGTACTTGGGATAACACAGCACCAAGACCCGTGATGGAGGTATCTGTCTCTAAGACAAAGTCACGGTCAAAGGTTGGGTAGGCTAGAACTGGCAAGCTGATGCAACGGTTGTGCAATACTGGCAAACTTCGATAATAAGAGGCTAACCCGAGAAATCTCCTTAGCTCCGTTACTGATGTAGGCACTGGAATCTCTCTAACAGCTTGTACGAGGGTAGGATTAGGCTTAAGACCATCAGGCGTCAAGATATGCCCCAGGTACTCAACTTGTTTCCTCACAAAATGGCATTTCGAGGGTTTCAATTTCAAACCAACTTCACACAGGCGTTGCAACACGAGGCGTATATGCTCGAGGTGCTCTTTAAGAGTGGTCAAAAAGATAAGGATGTCGTCTATGTAGGCAGAGACGAAACTAGGACCACAGTCAGGATTCAATCCCATCAAAACTAGCTGCATCAACCTTTGAAAGACACCAGGTGTGTTGGTTAAGCCAAATGGCATTACCCTGAATTCGTACAGGCCTTGAGGAGTAGAGAAGGCAGTCTTCTCTCTCGAATCTGGATGGATCTTGATTTGCCAAAATCCTGAGGACAGATCTAATGTGGAAAAGTAGCGTGACTTCCCTAGCTGGTCCAAGAGGTCGTCTATTCGTGGTAAGGGGAATGTATCTGCCTTTGTCATGGCGTTCAGTCCACGATAGTCAACGCAGAACCTAAGGGTTCCATCCTTTTTCCGAACGAGGACGACTGGACTGGACCAGGGCGACTTAGATGGCTGTTTTACACCATTGCTTTGCATCTCTTTGAGTTGCCTGGCAACCTCATTTCTGGCTGCAAACGGCATCCTTCGGAGGGGTTGTTTCTTTGGATTGGCATCCCCGGTATCAATAACCATTTCAACCAAATCAGTCTCTCCACGATCTCCATCTCCTAGACTGAAGGCAAGATGATAGCTAGTCAGGAGGTCAGTGAGACGAGTTTTGTCTGCAGGTGGAAGATGAGGCTCTCCAAGCTTCTCTAAGAGCTCCTGTTTCCTTTTGTCATCTGAGTCAGAAGAAACTTGTCTGATCTCGGGAATCTCGGGTTGTGCAGGGGAGTCCTTTGGAGGAGGATCACATGGAGTTATCTCAGTAGCTTCCACCGCTTCTCCAAGTACAGTGTCTTTTCCGATCACACCGGTAAAACCTGAAGAATTACAGACTCGGACATAAGCAATACCATCATCAGCAGTAGGTTGCAACAGCGCGTCCTCAAATTGGAGGCCAGTAGATTCCTCAAGAGAAGGATCTCGCTCAAGTAGCATTGATCTTCCCGATAAGTCACTTCCTTTAAACTGCACAGGAACTGAAGTGCTTTGTCCAGCAGGGACTCGAACTGCGTGCAAGAGACACACTCGGATAGTGGGTACAGAGGCAGCTCCTTCACTTTCATTTTCATTCTGGGGACTACCTTGCTTTGGCTTGACGTCAGGGTGGTAGGTGATGATTCCAAGCTGCCTACAGACACCTTCAGATAAGAGCAACTGGTCGTGAGCATCCATCTTCACGTACACTCGTGTCTGCATTGTCTTCTCTCCAAACGAGATGTCCAGCTGGAGGTAGCCGTCAAGAGTGAATGTCCTCTGATCATACGTGTGAGGAATTTTGTCGGGCTTGTGGAAGGCTTTCTTCTTGATCTTATTTGCGGCTGCTACTCTCTGGAATAGTTCGGCACCCATTATGGTTATGTCGGCGCCACTATCGACAATACCTTGTGCAGGGACTCCTTGGAGTTGAACCTCTGCATAGTGTGGCTGACTACCACCATCATTGACTTGTACAACTCGAATATGATCACTCTCACTTTCATCTGAGGAGGATGAGTACAGCAGTGATAAGGATCAACAGCTGCTTGCTGAGCGGCGGGAGAAGGAGAACTCTGTACAGTCTTTGTGTTCGCTTTAGCGGATGGGGGAGTAGACTGTCCTTGTGTGCGAGAACTCCGGCCACCACTCTCAGATCGGATCCTATGGCGACACTCGCGTCTGAGGTGACCAGTTTTGTGACAAAAGTCGCAATATTTCTTAGGCGTTTCCGCGCTAGATTGTTTAGGCTGGTTAGCCTGGTTGCTCGACTGGATTTGTGGCTTCTTCGTCGTGGCAGAGGAGGACGCTGGAGGCTTCTGCGAGGCACTTTGATACTGCTTGCGCTTTTTCAGTTCACTCTGCCTCCTTTCTTCATTTTTAGCTGCCATCACTAACTCTTTGTACGTCAATGCTCCAGATACGTTCGGGCTATGTATCAAGCTCTGCCTTAGGCCCTCTTGTAGTTGACCGTAAAGGAATGCTCCTCTGGTTTCAGGGCTCAGTTTATCACTGCCATAAGCAATCCTAAAGGTGCGCTCCAGTCTGCGTACAAAAACTGAAACCGACTCACTCTCTTCCTGAATCGTGTGTCTGAAATCTTGGGCTGCTAGAATCTTACTACCAGGACCCAGCACTTTTTTCATCGCTTTAACAGCGTCACTAAACGTCTCTTTTTCCTCATCATCAAGCAGGTTCCACTCCTGCCATGCACGTCCGCGCAGATGACCTGCTAACTGTATTAGTTGCTCTTCAGGCCCCCAATCATTCCAGCGGGCAGCCCTTTGCAGAGCGGGTAACCAGTCTTCAAATCTAAGCTCAGGATCTTCTCCCGTGAATGTATCTACAGGAGGGGCTTTTCCACGACGCTTTGCGGGTGGAAGGCGTTCACGTGTTGGTAATAACTCGTGAGTATCTGACTCTGACCCAGACTCGCTGTGATGCACAATAGAACCATCACCCTTCATGCATTCTGCAAGCTTCTGCTTTAGTTCCTTAATTTCATCCTCTCTCTCTCCTAATAACTTTTCTTGCTCAGCCACCTGGGCACAGTTCATACGCCACATGCGCTTTCCTTTATCTCTCTCTTTCTTTAATTCATCTTGTAACTTACTGACTTCGCTTGATGTAGAAAGCAGGCGTAACTCTCCTTGGAGTCGAGTAGTCTCTGCTCGCTCCTGGTTGAGTTTCTCCCGGGCGGCTGCCAGATCTGCGGTCAGCTGCTCATTCTGCTGCTCTGCATCTGCCAATCTCAGTAGTACGTCATCGTCAGGCTGTGGCTCCTTGGCAGGCTTGTCAAAGGGTGCGGCTTCAATGAAATATGCCTTCGTCATCCATCAAGGATAACTTCACAGTGATCGAGGCTGTTTCATCAACAACAACCTGGACATTAGCAGAGTCTCGAGTCTCCTGGAGCTTCCCATCTATGAGCTGTCGCGTCTCATCTGCCGAACCAGCAATGGGTAGCTCCAAGCTCTGGGCGATGTGCTTTAAATAGGCGGCGGTTAATCTCCGAGAATTGAGTGGGAGGAGTTTACCGAGTGGAGGGGTTACGTCATCTCCACGCGACCCTTCTTCGCTCTCAGACATCTCGAGGTTCTCACAGGCTCACAAATGTAGCAATTCACTATTACAACAGACCCTTCTCCAAGGCTGGACCGTTTCCCCGTCGATACGGACAGGTATTAATTCACAGGTCCTCTAGCCAAGGTAAGTCTGCTGGTAGATCTGCGTTTACCTTCCTTTTGTCGTCGTAGCGGCGAAATGGGACTCCTTTTTCGTCGATTCACTCGCCCTTCTGTCTTTTTCGAGCTTGTTTTGACTCGATTCGACAGGATCGTCTCGGCGGGACCTCCACTGTAAACTTGCCCTTGTCTCTCGCTGGGTTAAATCAACTGTTATTCACGCATGCGCAGTTACAATCATACATACACAGCAGCAATAATATAATAACATAATATTAGAGTTTAGTTCAGAGTACAAGAATGTTAATCACAGTTACATCACTGTTACATAATATAATGTAATATAATGTAAGTAAACTCAGCTCCAGAACATGCTACGAACATAATTCAAAGACCAACAGATAGAACATAAAAAAAATTACATGTTCCAGAATTTTCAATTTCACTTTCGTTGTCGAGTTATAAGCGAAAACGTCCTTGTCAAAACACAAAAGCCACAACTATACTACTGTCCAGATGGTCTAATGGTTAAGCTCTGAGTCTGCCAGGCAGTGTGAAATGCGCGCCCCAGTTCGAATCCCGCCAGGGCCTATTTTTTTTTCCAACTCTTTTTAACAGCCAATGATGCCGGGAAAGGTTGTCTTATATGTATATTGGATAATAAAGGATTAAATACTAGTATGTATACTGATGCATCATCATCAATACACAGTTTAGGCCAATGACAATATATATTTACCATAGCTAAACACTAGAGTGAAGTAAAGTTAGGTAAAGATCGTCATTGGCTGCTTCATGCTCTGGATAATATCTAAACTTGTTAAATTCAGTTTGTTCCTCCTAATGCAGATGTTTTTCTTGCTAACTGAACACACTTTTCCCACTTACGATTCGGTCAGTCTTCTTGAACAAGCCGTATAAAAAACAATAAAATGAAAGGATGAAGTAGGGATGGCAGGATCAAAAAGTACACAAACAAGATTTGTAAGGCATAAGCATCTGCTATACATCCCTATGCTTGCTTTTTGAGGGGTACAAAATAATGCAACTGGCTGACTATCCTGAACAATCGTGACAACCAGAGAACAACCTTAATGTCTCTCACATGCCATACTCGACAAATACATCATTAATAGGTGCATAATAATCGAGAAAAGCAAGCGAAGGGCGGATGTATAGCAGATGCTTATGCCTTACAAATCTTATTCGTGTACTTTTTGATCCTGCCATCCCTACTTCATCCTTCAATTTTGTTTTTTATACTTGTATAATATGTATACCTAACCATGAAACCACAACCACCATAATAATTATAAGGCATAATTAATTGTTAATAGTTGAGCATTCAAGAGCCTATATACATGTACATGATGCCTAAAGGTGAATACCCAGTGACCCTCAGTGGGCAGATTTGATGTACACATGAATTTATCAGTGATCAGCCATCCCCGTATTCATCTACTTCATGGGCATGTATGGCTTCAATTAGTGGGCAATCAGCACCTGGCATGAGACAATACCTTTAATCTCTAGTCGCTAATATTTATTTCAAAATCATGTCATACCTACCAACCACCCAGCTTTCTGCTTGATTTCAAGCAAAAATGGTACCCATCCCTCACAAAAATCACTAAATCCCTTATTTTTTATGAGAACCTGGCCCCTATAATATGCTAACATATTTTGAAGAAGCTACTAGCATTTTCAAGCAAAAATGCCCCAAATTAAGCACTTTTTATACAAATTTCAAGCACTAGACTATCCGCAGGTTGGCAGGTATGTAAAGCCTATAGTGACTTTGGAATGACTAGGTGGATGGTATTGAGCCATTTATAGAGGTATGCACACACCCACACACACAATTATAGCTATAGGCAAGCTGGATGGTGACACTATTTATTACCTGTCTTACCCTCCTTTTTGAACATTACTTCAGGAAGCTCTTCCTCACTGCTATCATCACTTGAAATACCATCTTCAGCCTGTACAGAGAAATAATAATAATATTATGGATCATATATTATAAGAATATAGCTGCAGCAATGCCATGCATGCTTACATCGATGTTAGTACACGTCAGGATATAGATTGGAGATTTTTAGCTGCCAGCTACAGCACTGGCTGTCCAGGAAAACGATGAAGATAAAGAAGGAACAACTAAGCTCTTAAACTTTCCACCACCATGTTCAAGGATGTCGAATGAAAATTCTTGATCCCTAAATGGACGTTTGAACACTGATCTTATTTCATCCATAATGTCTTCTTCTGACATTGTAGAGACTAAACGGATTTTCCCCTTCAGACCATTGCGGCACAATTATTCAAGGCTATCAGCTGATCTTGGAATTTTGACAGTTCCATTTTTGCGTACAAATTGCTTTGTGAGACAAACAATATCCCTATCATATTATGTTGTTAACAGGACATTCTTTTTGACTGCCTTCTGTCAGTTATTTATTCGCTTCAAGAAGGTGAAAGGCAGTGGTTGAGGCATCCTATAAAAGTATAGCAATAGTGACGACCTCGTACCTTATTTCAGATCACATGCATGCAATATTTAATTAATTATAGGGTTTACCTCTTCTTTGCAGCGGGCCTGGCTTGGAAATCATCATCACTGCCATGATCAGAATCGAGAGATCTAGATGACACTCTGTTGCTGCGTTGAGGGGTAGGCTGTGCTTGACTCCGGAGGCTCTGCAACATAGGAGCTAAAGCACTTCTGATAGCTCCACCAACGGCACTTTGGATGCTCTCTGCAAAATCGTCTCCGGATCCAGTATTCCTGCCTGATTCAGGAGCCTTGCTCTTTGAACTGGATCGCCTGGACAGCACAAATTATCACTGATCAATCACTGCTGTCGGTTTTGGCGGTAGCATATGGCAGGATTTATCGCTCAGTTGGGCGTGGTAGGGTGTGGTCAACAAGGATCGCCCACTTGCGCATGCGCATTGGATCGCTAAGGAAGTGGGCTCAGGGAATTTTAATAAATCTCCGATAGTAGAGAAATTCACATAATTCTATTTAGCAAATATCCACTTGGAACGTTCAGAGATAGACTAAATTTCGTTTGAGAGTCAAGCGCTAAGTGGAGATGTAGTAAATGTCCAGTTACCTACATCTACAGCTTCGTCGATGAGGTAATTGACCTGGCGGGGTATAGCCTCACAGCAAACTCCAAATATTGCACACTTTCTAGGAGTAAGGAAGTACATTGGGCCCGGCTGGAGGCAAAAGAGTAGTGAGCGTCGATGGGACGTGAGCAATGTGCCACTTTCTCTGCAGGTTGTGGAGGGGAGAAGTCACCTGAAGGAGAGAAGAGCTGACGAGCTGATGCCTCGCAGTGTCAATCGTCTTCTTGTAGAGGGATCGTTCTTTGGTCACCTCCACCAGATGAAGCTCAGCTTGCTGAAGAGCCTGAAAGGTATTTATGTTTGCTAATTAATGCACACCTACCCTATGTACATGTATTCTATGCCTTCTGTTTCATGCACATGTATGTACTCACATGTCCACAATTCCTCACTCTTGTGTATGCATTTCATAATGCCCGGTGTAACATGTATGTGCTGTGTTCGCATGCTTTTACAAACCAGTATCTTCTCTCCGTCAGGACGATTGGCACTCCTTGTTCATCACCACTACATGAGGAAGAAGCTGCCGCCAAAGGGAGGTAAAGGTGGAGTAGCTCAATGGGCGCATAGACTCTACACTTGCTGCCTGTTGGTAAAGCTCCCACACTTGACGTTTGGCAGTGCTGCTGGGAAGGAGTTGGATGTCTGAGCTTTTGTACCCGGGGACACGACCAGGAAGGATCATCGCATTCGCCTCTGTGACATGCATGACATGCATGTAAGATGTGAGTTGTATACTATTTGTCTCTATGCTCTATGCTTTACTTACCTGTGTAGTTAAGAACATACTGAGTGACATCCTTCATTTGCTCCAGTGAAGATTGGTGTTTTGGCCTCCTCCCCCTGTTCCCGTGTACCCTTGGCACTGGTCCGGTATTGAGGTAGCTGGATTTGATGGTTTTAAACCTCTTTATGCCGATGGTGTGGATAAAAAGGAAGGTGCGCTGACATACACGATGACCCTGGTGGAAGAATTGGCTGTACGTAATTCTTCTCTCTGTAGGTACGTAGCTGTGATGACCCTGGAGTAGGGATGACTGGAAGGTGTGAGCCATGATGTGCCCCATCACAGCGCAGCCACTTCAGCAATCTTGTCGGCGAGTTCTGCCAGCTCCTCGAGGCTCGTAGTGGTGCTGGTAGAGGCGAGCACCATACGCCCGTTTGGGGGTAAGCATGCATTGCAGGAACAGCTCTCACAAAAATGTACTGTTAGTAACCCCGGCACGGTCACCGAGTAATTGTTGCATACGACGCAACAACTGAGACAGTTTACGGTCACCAAGTTCCTTGGCATTAAAGAGTTGCTGTAGGCGACGTTGCTCCGAGGCAGCTGTGTGCTTGATAAGTTGCTCTTTGAGGGTAGCATAGGGTGTGTCTGTTGGAGGCTTCAGGATGAGATCACGGACTTCTGTAGCGACTTTGTGAGACAAGGAGGCAATTACGTAATCAAAGCGAGTCTTCTGGGCAGTTATGCGCATGCGCCGTGTTGTACAATGAGCCTCTACTTGCGCGAACCAAACCTCCAGATCAGAATGAGATCTAACTCATCGTGGTTCAGCTCTGCAAACGTGGATCTGAGGCTGCGGTAGTGTTCGATGGGGAAGAGGAGACTCTACACTGAGACTTGTTTGGGCCGTTGTCACACCCACATCCTCAATCAACGAACTCCTTGACACGCTTTTCCTCCTCGTCATCTACTGCTCTGGTTTCCTTGATCTCACACACAGCTAACAGAGCTCCACTACGTAGGCTGGCTGAGACAAGCTTTTCTGCAGTTGGAGTAGTGGTGGTGTCCTCTTCTGGCTCAAGCTCCTGGTCATGATCAATCTCCTGGGGGTCTTCAGTGTCCTGTAGCTCTTCCTCTAGATTATTGTATTTTTTGTGTTATTAATAATTCACGAGTGTAATAATCATAGTAGGGTTGGGCCGGATCTTACCGGTGGGAGTGGTGTCGCCAAAGTATTCGTCCACCAGCTCGAGCAGGTCCTCGCTGTCGTTGGCAAAGAAAAAGGCGTCCTCGCCCAAACGATTCAAGGCCCTGGCTACTCTTGCTTCGTGATCGTCCATCTTACTAGAAAGCGCGCGCTCTGCTACAGCTGCCAATTACTTTGGCGGGAAAGTTAGTTATCGAACGATGATCTAGATACAAGCCGTCCGTATATTCATGCAAGTAAGTCTACCATGCGATTTCTTTTTATTATTAAACAACTTTATTTTGAAGTAAAATACATGAATTGCATATCAAAACGTAGAGAAAAGGATGGAGATTCATATGGTAACAAAAAACAAAAAATGATAAATGACATATTTACAACTTTTCGGCCGTGTAGCGCAAATTGATAAAATATCCCGAGTGGTCCCTTTTCTCATAGCGGGTCACATATATGGCATCTCCGGGCCATCCCACTTATAGAGTCTACCGACTCCAGGATTATTTTTTGTGTTAGCTATGTACCATGGTGCACACTTGATTAGCCTTAGCTTAGTGTTATTTACTTCTGTGGCTACTGTGCATCCTTTGCTATTATCGCAAGAAATATTATAGACAAAAAAACACTACTAAACAACTTTTATGTTCCTGAACTTTTCTGATTAATTCTCTGGATGGCAGCCGGAGTTATCCATCAAGGGAATGGATTGGCCACTGCTTGACAGTTGGTGATTTAGCTTAGTAAGCTCTGCTTCCATTATCTCACCAATCATCTAAGCTTTGTTTTGGCTGAAGTAGTTAACTGGTAGAAGAGATTTGTCAAATTGACGCAAACAATGTGGACTTTCAGACTTCCATATTATAAAAATAGATTTCTCCTTTTTGCCAGCAGCCAAAAAAAAAGAAAGCAATGGTTACCCTCTGCTTACTCGTCTTGCCTCCCTTACACTTTACTCCCAAAACCACGGTCAGGTAAAGCTTGCCAGAACACACTAGTCTCATCTATATTCTAGATGTCTTCTTTTGTGTGACCTTCAAGTATTTCAGGAAGTCTTTCC
Source organism: Cliona cf. orientalis (assembly GCA_963930775.1). NCBI lineage: Eukaryota > Metazoa > Porifera > Demospongiae > Clionaida > Clionaidae > Cliona > Cliona cf. orientalis. The sequence continues at coordinate 25,186,728 of OZ005689.1, forward strand.
TTCCAAGAGTCAATCATCACACCATGCACATCACCCGATTCTCCACATACTTTCACTTGCTTTTATGTTGTATCTTAGCTTCCACTTATCGAACCACCCCCGAGAACCTTTGAAATCAGATATGCCTAGTCGCTTTGCTATTTCTTTGGCCTTCTCAATCAACACCGGACCTCCTGGAAAGATGTTTTTCGAGCATGCCAGAAGATACCATTCGTAGACAGCTTTGTTTACATCCATGAATTCAGAGGCATGGTAGCATGGACTTTACTACCTGAGGCATTGGACTTTATATGCAGTAATATAGAATCCTGATTCTTAAGGATCATAGTGATTTGGGTTTTACCACATTGAAACTTCTCACCCAACTCTCTTGTGCTGGCCTGTGGGATCTTAGCGTATTTGATTACTTCTACTTTCTTCTTCAATTCCTTTTCTTTGCAGCACTTATGTACACATAATACTCTAGCAAGCACTAAAGCAAGTTTTGTTATCAGTCATCGCGTCGAAGTTTAACTGTTACTGTTTAAAACAATAAAACCAATTGCTATCGTAGAGTTGGTAGACTAAAATTTAATAATATTAAAGTAGGGATGGCACTGATACTCCATATGTGACCGTCCACGGGAAAACCTGGCATGTGGGATCCACGTGCTATTCGCGCAATACACATATTTAGTAGCTCAGGTCGAAATTTGTCAAAGTCCAGATTTTGTCATATACATGTCGAACAGCCCTTCTAACTGTTGCCGTCTATGGAGGCCAGTCGATCTATACAAAGGCGAAATAAGCCTTCATTTTGACCACCTAGTCAGCACAGCTGCCGTACCCGGAGCCCGTTGCTATGGGCGCTAATTAGAATTCTCTACCTAGATACAGCTAGATTCATCGAACTACTGTATGTTCGCTCACCTTTTTAGCTTCTTGGGCATCTAAAAACAATCGGCTGTCATTGTCAACAACGAAATTTAACTCTTGCTCGATCTTTACGTTCATTTCAAACGGCTCTGCCCAGGTCCATTTAATTGATTTCCGGGTCACGCGTAGTATGCGGAAACGCCATACGCGTGCGCCTTTGGACCATAATTTCTCGATTATTGAGAGTGTGGCGCGATCGCAAACAAAGCGCTCTATCTCCACAACGAAGCGCATGATCGGTCTAGAACTTGAACGCGAGTTAGCTCTATGGTAGAGCTTATCATAGATGCATCAAACTCAACTTTTACAAAAAATCCCATATGGTGGGTTTTCCCATAGACGGTCACATATATGTAAATATATTATAAAAATCCAAATAATTATCTCAACTTTGTAAACTTTCTAATTGTCAAAATCAGAATCTCTACAGCAAGTTATCTAACAAGACCAAGATCAACTCAATTGTATATGTGGCAGTCCCATGTAGAAAATGAACATTATTCCCATCACATTTTGACAAATATTTCTACTTTACATGATTGTAACTCTGCTGTGGAACCTCTCAGAAAGCTCAATTTAGGCTTTAGTAACTTCAATCTGTCTGATAGGGGTGAGCCAACTCCTGGCTTCAACTGTCAAAGCATAATAATAGGAGAGCTACTTGAATTAAGCTAATTAAAAATGGAATAATGTTCATTTTCTACATGGGACTGCCACATATGCCAGCACCTCAGTTCTCATAAATCCACTCTATTTTGTAGTCTGCATGCAGGGGCAGGGTTTTGGGGCTTTTTCTTTACACAGCGCAGCGCCGCTCAACTGTACCAACCCACGCAAAGTGATGATGTCACCTTTCATGGTCAATTAAACTCAATTACAAGTTCAACAGGTTGCTAATTTGTGTTGACCACATAAGCTGTTCACTGTAGACTGTAGATAGAGAATAAAACCACAAGGATCGCTAGGAAAGGAGAGCTAAGAAGCTTCAGCAGTGAAGAGCCAGCAGTGACAATGTAGTTTCTTTGTTCATGAAACAAAGGCATGATCAATGTTATAAATATAGTTATTAAACTTCTGGTAGTATCAACTCCTTGAGTCAATTCCATGTGTAGTACATGTACATCTTAGTTTAATAATAATAAAAATAGTGTACATTAGATCCACCAAGGACTGTAGCTTGTTATTACAAAGCATATGTCACAAGGGTCACAAGTTCTTTGCAATCAGCGAGTCTAAATACTGCCCAACAAATAATATCATAGTTGCCAAGTGTCCCGGTTTGGCCGGGACAGTCCCGGAATTTGGCCCTATGTCCTGATTGTGTCCCGGTTTGCCTGATTTTGCAGCATTGTCCCGGAATCCAGCTCGATTGCACAAATGGAGGTGTGGCACAAGCACAAACTCAGTGAATTTCAGACCGTATATCTCGATGTTTAGTGGGCGTGGCAGTACATAATCGCCCGAAAGTGGGTGTGGCCGCCACAAAAGTGGGCGTGGTCCATAAATTATTGCGTGCGCAAAGCGCGCGTTAATTTTAATTTCTACTCTGTCCCGGTCTCTTCTAAACTTGGCAACTATGTAATATATTACCAAAGGGTGTGCATGGTGTCACGTACTAGATTACATGTATATGATATCTTGAGTTGAGAGTTGGTTCTTTCATTCAATATTCCAATGCTGTAGATGCAGTGAAGATGTTGGGATGATGGACCAAAATGAAAGTGGTTTCTGTCACTGAAAAGGTATGTTCACCATATTGGGCCATTCCCAAGCTTGCAAGGCAACAGTGGCTAGTAGTAAGCCTTTGTTACAACACACCCTATTGTGGTATAAAATTGACTATGTTGTTTGTTGAATCTGGGTGGATCTAATCCTCTGAGGGAAATTAGAGTTGCTGATTATGCTTTATGAGCCCAGGGACGGGGTCTTTCTCCCGGTCGATCCGGGCTAGTGTGAGCACTTGAGTGCATAGATAGATGTGTACGACCATGCTATTTCCTACCATCCATGCAGGTATGGGTGTTAGTATAAATTCAGTTGGTATAATATAATTATACTAGGGAAATGCACAGCATTGTGGGGCGAGCCTGAGCGACAGTGAGCGTGTACTAGAACAGTGATTTATGTTGCGCCACGCCCAACTATAAACTATGGGCTGCAGGATGCACGCTAGCTCGTAGCCTGGCCTCTTTCTCTTCTGCCAACTCTGTAGCTAGTAAATTCTGTTTAGCTGAGGCTCCGATTGACGACGAACTCTGTCTTGCTCTTGCCTCGTTCATAGCGATAGCCTATATATAGCACATGAATGTAAATTTGCAAGTCGTTGAATTAGAGTAGCATATATGTGACCTGCTTTGAGAAAAGGGACCACTCGGGATATTTTATAAAAATTGAGTTTTTGGCATGGAGTGATAGCTCTATGTGTGCTGAATCCATTGGTGCAAGTTTCATGAAAAAAATATTGATCACAAGCCGAGTTATGACTATTTATTTTTATGCACTCGGGTAAGTATGTTCGTTTTTCGGAAAATGCGCATTATTAATTGAAATTTACATTAATTTGTATGTGCCCAAGTAAATAATAATGCCCATAACTATAGTTTACATGTTACAACTCTATGAACATAGCATATCACTATGAAGCCAAAAATCTACGTTTTCTAATAGACCAAAAAACAGAAAAGTGAAAAATAGTAATCTTCCACACATTTTAGCAACTATTAGAAAATAAAAAAATATCCCAAGTGGTCCCTTTTCTCATAGCGGGTCACATATACGGAATGATGGACATTGGGCGGGGCATAACTAAGGACCGACGTACCATATATATATCTATCGCATTCACACAGTTCATACCCGTTTATGTGGGGCTCGCTCAGGCTTGCCCCAATTACCATCTTGGGATGGAGACAGAACTGTTACAGTGAGTCTTCAGTATGGCTAATACTTTCCAGACACCTGCTGTCGGATACATGGAGCTAGTTTTACAAAGAGATGGTGCATTGTAGGCTCACTGTACTAGGAGTAGCAGGGCATGGACTGGTTAAGATAATCACTCACTCCATTTGTTGATTCATCAACTGGGGTCAATACGTAGAATGTGGAGGCTTATTGAAACAGGGTGAGGACACATAATATGATGTGTGTCAACTCATCCCTGTTGGTTCTCCATCTGGATGAGTTTATGTGGAGGGAGATATAGAAAGCCGCATTTACTAATGTTTGTGCTGACATCAGTAGGCAGTGTTTAGTAGTGTGAGTATACATGTGATATCCTGTGAACACCTACAGAGATCATACATACATACATACATACATACATACATACATACATACATACATACACACACACACACACACACACACACACATACATACAGTTACATGATTAAATATGCATTAGTGTTGAGTTCAATTTACATGCCTGGATTTTACATATAACTCTGGCGGTACACATCTATATGCACGCTCACGCTTGAACACTGATACCGGACCAGGAGAGCGATTCCACCCCTTTATTGCCCACATAACCATCATATTATGTCACCGGAAGTATATACATCAATGTATATTTGTGACCGGATTTGGGAAAGCCCTCCGTATGGGATTTTTCAGAAGATTGAGTTTGATGCATGGTTGATAAGCTCTACCATAGAGCTAACCCGTGTTCAAGTCTTGGGCCGATCGTGTGCTTGGTTGTGGAGATACAGCACTTTGTTTGTAATCGCGCCATACCCCCAATAATCGAGAAATTACGGTCTAAAGGCATTGCTATGCACGCGTATGGCGTTTCCGCATACTACACGTGACCCGGATATCAATTAAATGGACCTGGGCGGAGCCATTCAAAATGAACGTAAAGATCGAGCAAGAGTTGATTTTCGTTGTTGACAACGACAGCCGATTGTTCTTAGATGCCCAAGAAGCTAAAAAGGTGAGCGAACGTACAGTATATCGATGAATCTAGCTGTATCCAGGTAGAGAATTCTAGTTACCACCCATAGCAACGGGCTCCATGTACGGCGGCTGTGCCGACTAGGTGGGTCAAAATGAAGGCTTATTTCGCCTTCGTATAGCACGAAGAGCCTCCGTAGAAGACGGCAACAGTTAGAAGAAGGGTTGTTCGACATGTATATGACAAAATCTGGACTTTGACAAATTTCGACCTGAGCTACTAAAAACGCGCATTGCACGAATCGCGTGTGGATCCCATATGGAGGGTTTTCCCAAATCCGGTCACATTTGTGCATAAACGGCTGTGTCCGTTCTTTATAGCTGTTCTGTGACATAGATGATACTTAATGGTGTTGGGCAGGGGCGGATCCAGAGGGGGGTTTTGGGGGTCAGGACCCCCCCCCTCAGATGCTGGGTAGTCACAGTACTAGTATTCTAGTTGCTGCCATGCATGAGCTTAGGATTAAGTTATGCTGTGTATCATCTTAAACTCACCATATAGCAACATATATACTAAGAGACAATAAATGAATCTCGTTTCAGTGGACACTGGCACTGGACACAGTGCTAGCTCAGGGAGATGAAGGCTGATCAGCCAAATGAGCACGCCGGTCAAAGTTTAATTAATGGGCGGGGCTGAGTGCATCCAGTGAGCATGCTCATAAAAGTAATGCGAAAATTAAAAGCAGCTGTTTGCTATAGCATGCATGGAGCCACCTGGCTGTAAACGAAGGAGAGTAAACATAAAAGATTACTTTCAAACTCAGTCACCAGGTAAGTCTGTAGAATACTTTAAGGCTAGCTAACTCCAAACTAGGCCCGTCTCTCTCTATGATAATGATAGGATCCGGTGACAATGAAACTCATGATGCCACAGCAAGTGCCAGTACAGTGACCACGACTACATCTGAACCAACAGATGATGAGGCTTCTGAATCCATAACTACACCTACAACCCCCCACTCCCAAGTGTCTCATGATATTGGTGATGTTCTTATTAATAAACCAAGTCATATTTCAGATGTGCAAAAGTATACTTATCTCAAAAATCATGTCAAACCACCCACCAAAATGTTTTCTAAAGTAACAATGAAGGGTGGAAAACTTGTAACACTTACTTATCAAGAATCATGGATGTCCGGTGGCAGAGCGTTTTGGCACGTATACTCCCCTAAGCTTAATGGTGGTCTATGTAGAGTGTGTATAATTTTTGATAAATCTGATGACAGTTCTAAACGTGGTGCATTTGTGAAATATGCTTTTCAGAAACTTGAAAAGGCTACTGGCTCAAGCCAAAAGAATCCTGGAATGATAAATGCTCATGAGCAATCAGAGTATCATAAACGTGCTGTCCAAATGGCTGAAGATTTTATATATAATTATGAGCACCCTCAATCAAGGATTGATGGTAAAATAGCTGATATACGGAGAGAAAACCTTATGAGAAACAAACATATTCTACGTTCCATTATTGATGCCATTGTTCTCTGTGGCAAACAAGGTATAGCTCTTCGAGGACATCGTGATGATGGCTCAGCTGATCCTTCAACTAACAGGGGTAATTTTCTCGCTATTCTTGAAGCCTTTGCAGAGAGGGATCCTATCCTATAAGGGCATTTATTTAGAATCTGGACGAAAAAAATGCAAAATACACTAGCAAAACAATCCAAAATGATATCATTGACTGCATTAAGCAGCATATCCAAGAAATCATTCTTAATATTATTGATGCTGAAGGTTCCAGCCCTTTCTTTTCCATTATAGGCGATGAAGTTACATGTAAAGTATCCAACAAAGAAATTCTTTCCTTGTGTTTCAGGTTCGTTGACTTGATTTCTAGTGAAAAGCCAATAATCAGAGAAATGTTTTTTGAGTTTGCTGATGCACCACGGACTACTGGACGTCATTTGGGGCAGATTATTCTGAGCATTTTAGAAACTCATAACAGAGATCTTAATTACTGTGTAGGGCAGTGTTATGATGGTGCATCGTCAATGTCGTCAGTAAGTATTGGCTGTCAGGCCAAAGTTAGAGCTAAAGCAAGCCTTGCTTTTTATCAGCACTGTTTTAGTCACTGTCTTAATCTAGTCATAAGCCATTCATGCAGGATTCCAGAAATAAGGAATATGATTGATACCATCAATGAGACCTTTTATTTTTTTCATAATTCACCAAAAAGACAACACTTTTTTGAAAGAGTATTAGCAGTCAAATTCCCTGAGCAAAAGAAACTGAAACTGAAGGGTTTATCAAAAACGCGATGGGTTGAAAGACATGAATGTTACGAGAGCTACTTTGAGATGTATGAAAGCATTGCACTCACATTTGAGGCTATTTTAAATCCTGATGATTATACATCTATCTATGCTGAAGCATCAACTGAAGGGGGTGAAGGATGCATTGAGGATTTTTGCTGGGATTCAGAGACTAGAACTATAGCGCAAGGAATACTGAAGATCATGCAGACTCCAGTACATGCAATTAGCTTTATCACTGTTATGTCTACGCTGGAGCCAGTGAAACCCTTGACTGTCAAACTTCAGCGGCGGAATCAAGACATGTACAAAGCTTATAAACATGTTGACGAAACAATATATCAAATCTCAACGAGTAACAGTGGATTCTAGTTTTAAGCGATGCTTTGAAAGAGCTCACACCCTGCTACAGTCTGTAGGAGTTGATGAGATGACAATTCCAAGAAGGGTAGGGAGGCAAACTCACAGAAACAATGTTCCAGGTGACTCTGCTGAGGTGTACTATAAGAGAGCTTTGGCAATACCATTTATAGACAATATTATTGAACAGTTAGAGAATCGTTTCAACAAAGAGAGCCGAAACTGTGCTGAACTTTTACTTTTAGCTCCTAGTCTAACTGTAACTGATGAATTCAATCCAGCTACTGCGTATCAATCTATGCTCACTTGGGAATGTCATTTGCCATCGTCAGCTCAGCTTGAAATGAGCTATTGAGATGGAAGTCATTTTGGAAAAGGAGATTACAAGCTGGTGATGATATTCCTGACAATTTGCTTGATACTATGTGTGCAATTTGTAAGGAAGACTTTCCAAACATATTCTCTCTCCTCTGTATTGCTTGTGCCTTACCAGTAGGAAGCTGTGAAGCAGAACGAAGTTTTTCTGCACTGCGTAGGACGAAAACTTTTCTTCGAAGCAAGATGGCCACTGTGAGATTAACAGCTCTCACTCTTATGACACAGCACAACAAAATTGATCTAAACTATGATCGAATACTAGAAATTTTTGTAACAAAACATTCACGGAGAATGTTTGATGACTCTATTTTGTTTGTGTAATGAGGTATTTTTGTCAAAATTTTTTTTTTTAATTATGCTTAAAATAGCTCAAAACGCGTCTCTGAGAAGCTTAAATTTCAAAATTTTCCTGGGGGGCATGCCCCCTAGTTTGGCTGGGTGCAAGCACCCAGCAACATTGTCAGTACCCCCCCTCATAACAAATCCTAGATCCGCCCCTGTTGGGTGAGACAGATCTGCCATGTTAGGATGATGGAGCGAAACCAAAGTGGACACGTGTGTCACTCACAGTATTGGACACTCCTCAGCTGGCGAGGCAAAGCATGACATGACAGTGGTACAACGTGTAGTTTTAGGGAATAGACCATGTTAAGACCCAAAAATGTGAGAATCGGAGGTGGAATTAGCACCACCGAACCTCTGAGGAAGTGAGAGACGGAGAGGTGAATACATAATATTGTTGATTGCTGCTGATATTTCAAGTTTCCCCATTAGTACACCATACGAAAAGGAGCGAGTTGCAATAGTCTGTTATGTCACCAAATCCCGGGGCATCTGGTCTAGTATTGGTCGAGCTTTTGGGAGAGCCTCTTAGCCATGCTCAAATTTTCGTTCATGTCGTGTGAGGAGCACATTATTCTCGGTGGATGATGTCCGGTTGGTACCCTTGCAAGTATATGTAACAGAGCCTTAGCATTATAGATAGGAATTCCATGTTGATTTCTGGCAGTTAAGGTTTGTAGTCTCACAGGCCAAATTGGGTGGCAAGTTGCCTTCTTTAAAGTGGACTTCATTCCATTAACTTATACACAGTGATGTACATGTACATGGAGTTGATGGTAAAGTTGTGTAGCGAAATGAAAATCACGATCTATCAGAATCGCAGCTCTAGTGCTGTGTACACGAGGGTGACCATAGAGACACATTCTTGAACGAACGGCACGAAATGCTGCGTGTTTCGAGAGGCATGCCTGTCAATAGTCTGGTGGTAGATTCGCACTTCGAGTGGAACAAGAATGTCGCCATTACATGTACATGTTTCTTAGTAGTAAATTCGAGCAGGTGCAGCTGCTGTTAGGGGTGTGGTTTAAGTTTGTGCAAAATCATTTAGCGATAATATCAAAGTTATACTATATACAACGAAAAATATTTTTCAGAGCTACAATTTTCTTGTATAGTCCGTGTCCTAACCTGGAGGACATAAAAGATGGGCTCTCCTACAAGTTCAGAAGATTCATAATTGGTCAGAATTGTGCCATGTGCACAAACGAGGTTGCCAGGGCCTAGGGGCCATAGAGGTGCATTCACAAGTTCGAGTGAGCGGGGCAAGCGCTGTGCGGTTTCGACAGGCCTGCTCGGCAGGCCACCAAACCTCGAGCGAAGCGAGAAGCAAGGTCTGTTCTTAGTCATGATCTGGTGGTAGATATGATGTTCAAGTGGAGTGAGAACTTCGCCATTGCACGGTGAGTTTGAGCAGCTGTTCTTGGCCTGCAGGGAGCTAGGGGTGTGGTGTACATCAGAATAGCATGGCATAGGTTAAAAGTTTGGTTCATTTGTGCATGCGCACTGTACTGTTATGATTGTGACGTCAAACACTTGTAGTATAGAAACATAATTGTGATGGTAGTATCAAAAAAGGTTTTGGTGTTGTCAAAAATATTTTGGTGGTAGTATAAAAGGATAATTATCAAAAATCATTTGGTGGTAGTATCAAAAGTAGATGAAATATTTTGGTGATGATTTAAGAAATAATTTCTCACAAGCCTATATTATTGTGAAGGATTAATTTGTCATACGTGCATGTGTCAGATACTTGCGGGTTATATTTGTACTGATTGTAAGTCAGTTATATTTGTAAATCGTACTCGTCACTGTCGTATTCCACTTCACGTTCAACTAATAACTGCTCTGCATCACTTGTGTCACTTTCACTATGGCTGTAGTCTTGATTGTTCTTGTCTGGGTTTGGAGCTACTGCTACTATACTACGTTTATTATGGGGATTCTTGCAATCTTTGCATGCACAGCCTTTATCATTACTGGTCAGATATGATACCATTTGGTTATTATCCCAGTCCACTCCAACATTGCCATCTTTATCCACTACCCAACCATACGCTTGTAAACAAGGCGGTTGTGAGCAAGTACTGAAAGGTGCCGAATAAGCCATGGGTAAGATGTACTCAGCTCTTCTCGTGTGTCTATCCAGTGCCGCCATGGATGGCATGTTTGCCTCGAAATCTCGTTTCGCTGTCTCTGTGAAATGATACAGCTCTCACAAAATGGCACCAGTCACTTATGCTTGCCAGGCATTCTTTATCCCTAACCTAACCCATCCAAGAAATCTTGCGCATTTATCCTCTATGGGTGACGTCATAAATGAATCGCGGAATCGTTCCAGTGTCTGACCAGCATAGAGACTGCCATGTTTATTTAAATAAACTGAACATACAAGATTTAGCCATGGTTCCATCACAATGCTTTCAAATACCTTATGACCACTACCGTCTTGAACAAATGATACTGAGTTATTATTCAATATGTACTTTCATCCTGCAGTGTATCATCTGATCTCGGGTGAGTATCTTGGTCAAGTAATGACGATAAGGACGTACTGGATCCTCAGGTCCGAATGCTTCTATCAGAGGTAAGTTTCATATTTCTGACCGGATCTGAGAAAACCCGGCATATTCGATTTTTCATGAAAATTGCGATTGCACTCTAGTACCTTTCTATGACCTTTGAACTAACTGCCGTTCAAATTTGAAAGCGATCGCCCGCTTCATTTACAAGATATGACGCGATTTATCTGCTCGCGCTTGAAATATTGAATTCGAGAAATTACGTTCTAAACGCGTTGCTATGTGCGCGAATGATGCTTCCGTATACCAATCGTATACGCGCGCGCATTGCGCTCGGCGCGGAATTAGTGATTACGTAACCGTCACCTGATCGGCCGGTCGCTCTATAACCTAAAGATGAAGCTAGCTCTAGCTAGCTATTAGCTCGATCTCACGATTGAACACGAGGCCAGAGAGAAAGTTCTATGGGTGAAGGAAGGAAAGAGGTAAGCTTAAGAGACAAAACGGAGAGGGGGGAGTGTTATGCTTACTTTAGTAACGCCATTTTGCCGCTGTCTTACAGTCCACGTCAGGTGATACGCAGGATCTACTATTGGAGAAGGCGATTGACCCCTTCGAATTATTAGGGGAGGTAAGTGCTCATGAAAGAGAGAGAGAGGGCCCCATGGCCGGAGTAACAATTAAGGCACGTACTGATATACACAAACAAAATAATAAAAATGATTAGTAATGGTAGTCAGTGCCTTCTGTGGAGTTTAGGTGTGGGTGGTGTGTCTGTTTCATGTGCAGGGTTGGGGCAGACAAGATCTTGGAACTCCGGACAAAATTCTCTGATTTTGTCAAATAGATATTGTTGGCGTTCATGTGATAGCCCAGGGGGTGGTATGATGGGAGGTACGTCTGTTGGAGATGGTGTCCACTTTTCATTCTGAGCCATCTGTACTTCTCTCTCAGGACTGTCCACACTATCCTTGACGATCACGTACCCTGGTTTGGAGTGTGTGAACGTAAGGTGATGCATCGATTTGATGCCCTTCAAAGCTCTTTGTCGGAAGGGCTCATCAAAAACGCTTGCCCAGTCGTAAGTGGGAACGATCACCTTGCCGTCCTGAGTACCAACGAGCTGAGCGTGATTCACAGCTGCTGATGACTCTACCACTCGAATGATATCATCAAGGCACCCAATTCTTGTTCTTCTGTATGCTTGCTTAAACAAGCCGAAACACCAGTCAGGTGAGAACTTCGTGTGTCCCACGATTAGGAATGACAGTGTGATGCTCCTATTCAGGCCAGACAAGACACGCCATGCAAGATACTGCATGACGTAGCGATTCTTATTCTGGCCTGAGCAGTTGTCAGCATGGAGGTGGAGATTGGCTTCACCAAAGTTGTGTGTGGCCTGAAAGTGGTGTAGCATACTTATAATATTGTTGGCTTCTTTCCCAGTGTTGACTGCCTCGTCAATAAGATAGTTAACCTGCATTTATATGCCACATTAAAGTTGAAGATAATGCTTTCTAATTAACTTGCACCTGTCTTGGTACCGCCTCACAGCACACTTGCGTGGCGTGAGGAAGTACATAGGTCCTGGTTGTTGAGGGTCACTGGGATAATGCACCTACATGAAAGTTACATGTACATGTACTGGTTGTGTGTATTGTGATAACAAAGGACATACTTGCTGAGCCATATCAAAGCTGAAGTGCATTGTGATGTTGGTTGTAGGGGGCAGGCATGCATAGATGGGAGGGACTTGGAGTTCGCCATCCACAGTGAAGGTTTCCTTCAGGGCCCCTTTGGATGTGTCAATCACACTCCTATAGTACGATCTCTCCTGGGTGGCCAAACGAACATGCGCCTCCGCATCCTTTAACACCTGATGTTAGAACAAGTAAATTGGTGTTATCTGTGAACTGGTGTCATTGTTACCTGTGTCTTCTCTTCATCAGGTGTGTTAGCAGATCTCATGATAGCCCTACTGTGTTGTTGACACACACAACAGAGATCAGACATGGGCTTCATGACCATAACCTGTGGGGCCAGCTGTCACCAGAGTCGACAAAAGGTGGTGTAGGCAGCTGCTTTAATGTTCGCCTCATCAGCTTACAGCTTGTACTGGACCCAAACTCCCTAGTTTGTACAGGTATGAATGCAAGTATAGTAAGTCCGTGTACATGTAGATCACATGACACATACAGTGTGCTGTATAGTGTTACAGTGACAGTGCATGCTCTTGTAAAATTTGGTCCAGTTTGTGTGTGTATGTCTGTCTGTGTGAGTGTGTATTGGGGGGGGGGTAGTGTATGTTGGAGTGTGTGTGTGTGTGTGTGTGTGTCTGTGTCTCAAGTGTGGGGGGTGTACGTCTGTGTGTTGTGTATGGGGGTAGTGTATGTTGGAGTATGTGTGTGTGTGTATCTGTGTTTTGAGTGTGTGTGTGGGGGGTGTACGTCTGTTGAGTGCGTATGTGTACATCTGTGTGTCTTGAGTGTGTGTGTGTATGTAGGGTGTATATCTGTGTGTATCGAGTGTGTGCATGTGTATGTAGGGTGTAGGTGTCGAATGTATCTCTGTGTGCGAGTATATGTGGGGGTGTATGTCTGCGTGTGAGGGGTGTATTGCTGTGTGTGTATGTCTGGAGTCTTGTACCTTCTTGGTTGTGTTAGATGGTAGTAGTTGGAGGTCGTCCCGTTTGTAGCCAAGAATCCGACCAGGGAGGAGGATGGCATTTTCCTCTGCGTAGTTAGACAAGAAGGCTACCAGGTTTTTGACCTCATCCAGCTTCAGTGCATGTTTTGGCAGCCTCCTTGTATTCCCATGCACTCGCATGGTCAACCCTGTAGCCAAGAAGCTAGCCTTTAGGGCCATGAAGCGATCTTTTCCTGTGAAGTACATAGTATTACTATAAGCATGTGCACTAGTTTGTGTGTGGGTGTACGTCTGTGTATATGAGTGTGTGTGTGTGTGTGCGGGGGGGGGGGGGGGGGGGGGGAGGGGGTGTGGGTATATATGTTGAGTATGTGTGTGTGTGTGTGTGTGTGTGTTAGGAGTGTGGGGTGTGGCAGTGTGTGAAAACTTAAGTAGGTGTGTGTGTGTTTTGTGTGAGTGAGTACACATAATTCTTATACCTATTCCATGTAACTTTTGGAAGGTGGTCCTACAAATTCTTACTCCTCCATGGTAAAAAGCCATGTTGGAGCGCTGTCGTGCTTTCTTTGAGTTGGTGGCCTGGTTGTTGGAGAGTAGAGCAGATATCTGCCCTAGGACGAGATCTAGCTCGTCTCTGCTGAGCTCCTTACACTGCAGCCTCACGCTCTCATAGTGAGCTTGAGAAAACTGCGTGTAGCAAGGGTTGCCGTCGTTCCTTTTACACCCACACCCTTTACCCAGGAATGCAGCAAGGTCAGCATCAACGTCGGCCTATTACAATTATACCATAGTATATGGCTAGCTTTGTATGTTGTATTGGACTTTTATAGGTACCTCTCACTCCCTCTCTCTCTCCAGGACTCTCCCCAGGATTTGGAGTCGGGTCAGCTGTCGTCTCTTCAGGCTCAGCAGTAGGCTGAGAAGGCTCAAGGAGCTCTGGTGGCACTCTAGTAACAAGATCATCCAGGTCCAGCTCCCTGATCAATGGGTCATTACCACCATTGTCCCCATCATCAATACCACCATCATAGAAACCTACAGCCATACTTTTGAGCATTATTATCGTATTTTCGTTTGTTTTGGAATTGAGAGAGTCTTTCTCCTCTTGCTCGTCTACAGCAAGTGGTATTGATTCGGTAAAGTGGGGTCAACGCTATAAGTCAGTAACTTACCTGGAGAATCATAACCAGGGTCATCCCCACAAAAGAAGGTGTGGATAAAGTCCGTGAGGGTGGGGTCATCCGTACTGCCGACGTAGGTGCGGCCTTCTCGAGTCAACACATTCAAAAGCCGGGCAGTGTCTCTGTCTCGCGACGTGGACATAGCTTGCAAAGGACGATACAGACTGGTTCAGCTTTGGAAAGTCCTGAAGGCTGCTCAGCGCAGGTGGCGTTTACCCGCGCGCGTGCGTTTCAATTAGCGTCCGTAGCAACGCACTCCGTAAACTACGGCCGCTGACAGAGACCTCGCCCGACATGCCGGCACGTTCGAGCTTATTCTGCTCTTTCCATTGAGAACTACAGTCTATAACCACAGCTATGGTGGCATATGAGTACAGGCTAGATTAAGCCCGGCAGCATACCAGTGTACACTTAGGACAGGTGCGAATCCAGCCCCCGTCTAGCACTCCTCAAACTCTACCGTCTAACACCGCATCCGGACCATTTGTTGGACGGGCTCTGTGAACAATGTCCCGTCTACCATTCCAGCAATCACCCGTCTTCGAACCAGTCTAACAGAGAGCTACCACGATGGCGATCAGGAGTATATTCGGCTCCACCCACTTCCAGAACGTCGTACGTATGTACAGACACGCGCGCGGCGCGCTCGCGCTCGTATCGCACGCGCTTGTACCGCTACGCACACGCATGCGCATAAGAGTAAGAAAAATGTTGCAACCAAGAATGAAAAAAGAAGTACAAGTCAACAAAATCTTACACTTAAACTTCAGTTACACTTCCATAAGTATGATTTGGTAGTTCATCAAAAGTGTACATGTTTGACAGTGTCCTGGAAGCTGACCAATTAGGCTCAGATGTTCTATAGTTAGTGGGGGTAGATGGGAGAGTGAATTGCTGCTGTGTATCAACATCTGAGAGATTGGATGGACTTGTCTCAGTTCTTTGATGATAGTCTTCAGCCACCATCCACAGAGGTAGCTTCTTTGGTGGTGCCCCCTCCCGCAACGATCCATAAGTCCTCTCTACTACCCGAGTGACATTCCTTCCTAATTTATTCTTCACCCTCTCGTCCAGCTTATAGAGATAAGAGTTCAGACCTGCATGCACACAACTCAGTAATAGCCTGGTAGTCATAAAAAATAAACTCAAAACTTACGCTGAGATCGCCACTTGGGAGAATGTCTGGTCTTTGTACCCTCATCATTGTCACTTTCGTCACTCATACAATCCTTAGTGAGTACTTTCCAATAGCTCATTTCAGTTGCCTTCACCTGCTTCTGTCTTCTGTCAAATAACTGTAAAAATGTAGCGTATGTATACATCAGCTTGTTAAAATGAAAGTCAGGGGACAGCCAGAGAGAGAGAGAGAGAACGAAATAGCTACAGAAATTTTGGGGGGGGGGGGGGGGGGGGGATGCAAGAGGGAGATAAAATTTAATATTAAACCTTGTAAACGCACTCTTTTTTGTTCCTGAGATTTGCGTGTCGTTTTCTTGTTCTCATCAGCTGCTGCACATCTCTCTGGCTGAGAGTCATTGAAGAGCTTCCTCCTTGATTCATAGTAGCGGTAAACAGCATCTAACAATACAACTGATCATGATTTAACTATACATAACAAGTTAAAACCAACATACATTTGATTGAATCCTCTTCAAATGGGTTTTCTTCTTCAAGCAGTTGTTGGCGGAGCTCCTGGACAACATCTTGATTACGGGAGTGTCGGTACCTGCTCATTAGATATAATTTTAGTGATGCAATACATCATAGCGGCTAACAGTGGCAGAAACCCTTACGGCAGTGATGGATCAAATGCATTTTCCAAATTACTGTATAAAGTCTTCACTTTTGCCTGTCAAAAATTATTACGTATTCGTTCAGAACCACGCTTTTAATAATGGTCATGTGACTTACTGATAAAATTGGTGGTATCTTCTTACAGCGCCTTCCACTTGACTTATCTTTGTTGTTCTTTGCTAACTGCTCCTTTATGATGATACCCAGATCATCGTGGATAGATTTTATAGCTTCCTTTATCCGGGAAACCTCCCTAGCTTCGACCTGCTGTGATGTTGCCATGGCTTCCAATTCCATCTCCACCCTTTGTAGGTCACTCCTACATATCCTTTCGGCGTCACTACCGAGTCGCGGTGTTGATGTTGTCATATTTGCCATTCTTCTCTATCGCTCACAGTGCAATGCAGCCTCGATAGGAAAGGTAGAACAGTCAGCTAGCTCATGTCACCATGTGCTTCTGCGGTTTATTGCACGGGAAGATTTAGGCGCCATGAGCGAATTCATTAATTAAAAAACGCGGTAAGTCTACCGGGAAGATCGATGGCGTGGAGATCTAGTCTGGTGGTGCCTCGAAGGACGGACTCATTCTCTCTAAGGCGTGAAAACTTAGTGATAAATGGAAAGGAGGATCCTCTCCAGAGAGTAAGCCACCTACTAGCTAGCTACATCACGGATATTAGACTAACTCTGATAATTTTAGGTGGAGCATTGGGTGGCATCAACAAATGAATCTTTAGATTTACAACCGAAGTGCAAACGTGTTCTAGACTTCCCTTCACCAACACAGACTGTATCCAGTTCCAATTCAGAGCAGCATAAAGAGCGAAAGGTCATATTTATATGTATATGTGTGCAAGATTGTCATAAGGGTGTGTGCATGTGTGTGTATTTTGTGTGCTCTGACCGGCGACCTGCTTTTGGGTCTTGTAGGCGGAGTGATACAGGGGTGTGTGTGTAGTGTGCTCTGACCGGCGACCTGCTTTCGGGTGTTGTAGGCGGAGTGATACAGGGGTGTGTGTGTGTGTGTGTAGTGTGCTCTGACCGGCGACCTGCTTTCGGGTCTTGTAGGCGGAGTGATACAGGGGTGTGTGTGTAGTGTGCTCTGACCGGCGACCTGCTTTCGGGTGTTGTAGGCGGAGTGATACAGGGGTGTGTGTGTGTGTGTGTAGTGTGCTCTGACCGGCGACCTGCTTTCGGGTCTTGTAGGCGGAGTGATACAGGGGTGTGTGTGTGTAGTGTGCTCTGACCGGCGACCTGCTTTCGGGTCTTGTAGGCGGAGTGATACAGGGGTGTGTGTGTGTGTAGTGTGCTCTGACCGGCGATCTGCTTTTGGGTCTTGTAGGCGGAGTGATACAGGGGTGTGTGTGTGTAGTGTGCTCTGACCGGCGACCTGCTGTCGGGTGTTGTAGGCGGAGTGATACAGGGGTGTGTGTGTGTAGTGTGCCCTGACCGGCGACCTGCTTTCTGGTCTTGTAGGCGGAGTGATACAGAGGTGTGTGTGTGGTGTGCTCTGACCGGCGACCTGCTTTCGGGTCTTGTAGGCGGAGTGAATTGAATGGGAGGGGATATTAAGGAATAATAATTATCAGTTTGCTGCTTTCGAATTTAATAGGGAAAGTGATGTGGAGTCCCATCATCCTTAATATTGATTATTAATTTTTATAGGCAAAATCGATCACAACTATCCGCAAAAAACGGAAGAGATACAGAGAAAAAAAGAAAGCCGACTTTCGTGCTGTCCGTGTTTCCGCAAGTGAAGAAGGAAGTGGTCAATATCATATTGATAGTGGGATAGAGTGTCATCCGGGAAGTCCATCTAAATCCAGCAGCTGTAGTTCTCTATCCGATTTTCGATGGAGAGACATAAATAAAGAGGCTGCAATGATCCGACATGAGCAAGCAGAAAAAGAAGCAGAGCTGAAAAAGAAATATGGAGCGTACGTGGACTCAGAAATATGTTTACTGAATGGAAAAATGCCCAAACTCCCCGGCAGTTTAAGTGACATTCAGCGAGTTGAAGTTGTAGCGTTGTGAGAGAGAGACTAAAGCGACAAGGAATGCACGCCTCTATAGAGATAAGTATACAGAACTTAAACATCGTTGTAGAGAATTAGAAGAGGAAAAGGAAGGTGTTCGCTATTTTTGGCGAAATCAAATCATGGAGGGACAGAATAGAAGTGGTATGCTTGTTAAGCTAGCTGTTAGTGGTAAAAAAGTGTAGTGACAATTATTATTGAGTGTAAATAATAATAAAATTTATGCCAAGTTACATTTATCACACATTAAAATTAAATGGTATTGGAATGGCAATCAAAACATTATCATCAGTCCCAAGGGGTGGGGGAAAGTCAATCTCGATCTCTCCAGCTGCACGATTGGATATTCGTGCCAGTGGTAGGAAGCAACAAGGGCCCTCAACCTCAAAATTTTTAGTGCAAGCTATAGCTGAGCTTCCAAAATATTCTGGGTGGGTATGGTACTGATACCATAGTACTCGGCAAAATATGTGAATTTTTTTTATATTGTCTGTTGTCTGTGTCCGTAAGCTTTACTGAATGCCTAAGAAAATATAATATTTTCCCAATTCTCTTCAACAATTGATCGAATGTTGTAATGGAGGTGCCAATTGCTGGCCAGTAAGCAGCTATTGTGAAGAGTCTTTCATTAATTGATGATGCAACCAGTAATTCTCCTCCTATTGAAGCTCGTTTTGAGTGTACATAAGATCTTGAAACAAAGGTTAATTGAAAAGATGGATAAAGTTGAGAATATATGCTACACAATTCTGTGTAGATATCATTAGGAAGTACTTTATCTGTACATGGCCCGACCAAATTTTTAATTGACGAAGAGCTGAAATCCATCTCTCTGGTATTTAGCTGTGGAGATGATAAACAAGCAAGCTTTAGCACTAATTCTCCTGTACATGACATTGTGGGATTCAGTAAAGCTCCCTTATCATTTCCCAAAGGCAGCAATTCCTTGAAATTTGAAAATTTGATAGGAATACCAAGATTCTGTACTGCCTGTTTGTTGAAAAATCTCCTCATTATTTGTGGTTCTATACGAATATTATTTGTATGATATGAACCAAGAACACCATTAAATCTTTCGAATGCGAAGCACCAAAATGAATAAACTGGACCGTAATCTTTAATACTGTCTTTTAGATGTAAGTGTAAGTGCATATTGGGTGTACACTCCTTATCGCCATATAACTGCTTGAATTGTTTGCAAAACTGCAACAAAAACGGTCTGCTGACAGTATTGCCGATCGATGGATTACACGAGTACAAAGAAGAGTGCATGCCTTCACAAACAAAAGCCAACATGTGAGATGTTCTTGTGGAATAATGCCTTTAAGAGCTACAGGTGAAAACGTTATGGTCCAATTTCTCCACTGATCAGCAGTAAACCCAGAAAAACTAGATATTTTAAGTGGTAACCGCCCTACATCCTTTGGTATTTTAATGCTTTGGATTCTCCCTTCAATTTGTTTGAATTTCTTTGTTATTAGAATGCTGCAACTGGTCCAGGTCTCCATTAGATGCTTTGCTGTTCCAAGTAACAAGTTGTGCATGGGATCTATCACATGAAATCTGATTGGATCAAAGTATGGAATTTCAAGTAGTGCTGAGTATCGTACCCCCAGAAGTTTTGTAAACCGGTTTTGTTCTTCACTCTTGGCCATAAGGTACTGAGCAGCATCAACTTTATGAGTCTGAACATCGCGAGATGGCCATTTTTGTCTGTCAAATTCTGAGTAGTTAGGTGGTACTTTACGACTTGCATTTGGTGATCGAAATCTCTGCTTACATTTGGAGCATCCTAATGTTGCAGAATGTCCGGGAAATCCACATACCTTTCTTACTTCAGGGATATCGCAACTGACTCCAGCTAGTGCTACTTTAACAACTGCCCTCTTAAATATAGAGTGAGGCATAGGTATCTCAATTCCATGCCAGAATTCCTTCAACTCGGTCACCAAATGTGATAGATATGAGTTTATCGTCTTCTTTGGTTCCTTAGGCCTGGAATTATCCCACAAAGTATTACATTTTCAACTTTGTTTCTCTCCGATCGAGGAAGGTTTTGTACAGTTAAGTATAATGCACCAACTGAGTATTTTACATGTGTGAATGGCTGAAACCAATCAACATTCATAAAGAGTACCAAATTGTACGGGTTTTGAACGAAATTGTTTTGATCAACGCCTTTGAAACTTTTCCATACTTCACCATCATACACATCTCCCATCAAATCGTCAGGGACTACTCGCTGTCTCCATTTTTGACATGACTCATAAAATGACTTCTTTTGAAATAAATGAGCTATTGATTTATGCAAAGGGCGATAACAAAATACCTTTCTTGGGCGTAGAATAATACCTCCAGTACGTGTTTGTACGCTCTCCAGGAGAAGAGTACCACATTCTTTATGATATTGTCGAATGGGGTGGTTCGGGAAGCGAACGTACCAACAGCGTTTTGAGAATCTTCTTCCCTGTATATCTTGTTTGAAGCACTGAGAATACTCATAAATTGAATGACATGTTGGGCACACTACATACTCAATGAACTGGTCATCTAATAGACCGAGGAGTTTGCGTACACTATACAGTGAGGTTGGGCAAGCATTGCTTAAAGAGGATAGGTATTGAGAAGAGACAAGGCTTGACAAAAGACAGAATAGGTGATGCATAAAGAGCACTAGTACTGCCATGCCAGCGTCTGATACATGAAATACACATTGCCAAAGGAGAAGAAATATCATACACAATCTAATAACAGGGTGGAGTTCAATAGCCTGATGTGTGCCTCCAACATCCTCTTCCTCTTCATCGGCGAGCCATACAGGAGGATCCCGGAGAGAGAAAGGAAGACGAGGTATCATGATACCACACTAATAATATTTTAAACGGTATAACAAAATCCTTTAGATCTGGCCCTCCAGATGTATTGTTATCATTGATTTGAGTTCATGCTCTGCCCATAAGCTAGCTATCTAGTGTTAACTTACTTCACTGGTCAAAGAGTCTGGTTCGCCTTCAGATTCTGACTCAGTGTTAGAATCATCGCTAAAGTTAGGTGGGCATGAAATATCACAGGAATCCTCCTCTGATACTGTACTGTTACAATCTACAAGTGGATGTTCAATTTCATTGGGTGGTTCATTATGATCAGTGAAGCCAGAGCTCGAACAATCTGGGGGATCATAGAAGACCGTTGACTCTCCTTCATCAAGCTCAAACGTGGAGTCTGAAAGATTTTCTGTCTCGGAAGGACCTATGAGGCTAGTTTCAGGGCAGCACTGGGATACGTGCTCGTAGAACGTTGACTTACTGAGGCTAACACAACAGCGAGGACAGCTTTGACGTTGGCATTGTCGTTTCGTTGGTGGAGGAAGAGAGTCTCGATATGCGTCCATGGTTTAATCGGCCAGCGTGGAGAAGCGATTTGGCGATCTTTACCATAATTGCGAGGGAATCCCTGCTCATTAGCCATCATGCACACACCCATCAACACACCGCCGAACTATTGTGGAAGTGGGCGGTTTGATATCTGATACCGTCTACATTACAGCCCCGTGCAACATACTTAAAACGCCGTCTAACATAAGTTGACAGGAACACGAAAATCACAGAATTCAATGTCTTTTTTAGCAGTGAACGCCTATACTGCGTAGATAAAAGGTCAGTCTATTAGTTTATGTCGATATCTCGGTTTTCATGTTTGACTGGTGACACTACTAAAAATGCCCATAGCCATAATAGTGTACGCGGACGATATGCCGGGTTTTCTCAGATCCGGTCACATTAAATTACAAACTATATGGCAGTTATTCCATACATAGATCGATAATGCTGCAACGGATGAGGACATAAGAAGCATCTTTGATGGTGATAATGAAAGTAAAGGGGATAATGATACCTTATTGCAGGAGACAGGATTTCGGAAAGCTTTGCGTTGTCTGACCATAGCTGATACACCAGCACTAAAGGTGACTCTTCGTGCTCCTTGATCAAAATTAAACCAGAATTTGATCAATTTTCTGAGGGGCTAAAAACCCTTGAAGTTCTCGATTTAGTTCAAAAATATCCATCATTAATGTCTCCTCCATTTATATATCAGCAGAGTAGCCTGAACAAAGGTAGATATGGAAAAAATTTGAGACGACATTGAATGCATGATCTGTACACTTTATAGGACTGTAGCAAATTTCAAGTCAATTCTTCAAGCTGTATTTCCACAAAACGATCCTCAAAAACATGCTGCAACATACTTAAAACGCCGTCTAACATAAGTTGACAGGAACACGAAAATCACAGAATTCAATGTCTTTTTTAGCAGTGAACGCCTATACTGCGTAGATAAAAGGTCAGTCTATTAGTTTATGTCGATATCTCGGTTTTCATGTTTGACTGGTGACACTACTAAAAATGCCCATAGCCATAATAGTGTACGCGGACGATATGCCGGGTTTTCTCAGATCCGGTCACATTAAATTACAAACTATATGGCAGTTATTCCATACATAGATCGATAATGCTGCAACGGATGAGGACATAAGAAGCATCTTTAATAGGAAGAAGCAGCATATGTGAACATATCTGACAAAACCCGGCATATGGGATCCGTGCGCTATTCACGCAATGTGTGTTTTTAGTACCTCAAGTCAGTTGAGTTTTTATCATTCATGCCAAAAACTTTTCTATTAACCTTTGCCGTCGTCTACGGAGGCTAACCGTAAGTTACAAAGGCGAAATTAGCCTTCATTTTGACCTTCCTAGTCTGTACAGCTGCCTTACGCAGAGCCCATTGCTATGGGCGCTAATTAGAATTCCTTGCCTAGATAAAGCTACGTTCGCTCACCTTTTTTAGCTTCTTGGGCATCTAAGAACAATCGGCTATCGTCAACAACGAAATTCAACTCTTGCTCAATCTATACGTTCATTTCAAACGGCTCCGCCCAGGTCCATTTAATTGATTTCTTGGTCACGCGTAGTATGCATGATCTATACACTTTATAATACTGTAGCAAATTTCAAGTCAATTCTTCAATCTGTATTTTCACAAAACGATCCTCAAAGAAAAAGGAAGAAGCAGCATATGTGACCGTATCTGACAAAACCCGGCGTATGGGATCCGTGCGCAATGCGCGTTTTTAGTACCTCAAGTCAAAAAATGTCAGTTGAGTTTTTGTCATATTCATGCCAAAAAACATTTCTACTAACCTTTGCCGTCGTCTACGGAGGCTAACCGTAAGTTACAAAGGTGAAATAAGCCTTCATTTTGACCTACCTAGTCTGTACAGCTGCCATACGCAGAGCCCATTGCTATGGGCGCTAATTAGAATTCCCTGTCTAGATAAAGCTACGTTCGCTCACCTTTTTATTTTCTTGGGCATCTAAGAACAATCAGCTGTTATCAATAACGAAATTCAACTCTTGCTCGATCTTTACGTTCATTTCGAACGGCTCCGCCCAGGTCCACGAAATTTAACTCTTGCTCGATCTTTACATTCATTTCGAACGGCTCCGCCCAGGTCCATTTAATTGATTTCCGGGTCACACGTAGTATGCGGAAACGCCATATGTGTGCATAGCAATGCCTTTGGACTGTAATTTCTCGATTATTGGGGGTGTGGCGCGATAGCAAACAAAGCGCTGTATCTCCACAAAGAAGCGCACAGTCGGTCTGAAACTTGAACGCGCGTTAGCTCTATGGTAGAGCTTATAAACCATACATAAAACTCAACTTTCACAAAATATCCCATATGCCAGGTTTTCTCTGACGGTCACATATATATATATTTTGGATTTCATAGAGGAGTGCGAGGGTAAGTAATTACTTGGCATGTATATAGAATATGCAGTAGAGGGGTAAATCTTTGAGGATAGGCAATCTTTACTAAAATTAAATGTGGGTTTAATTTTTGCAGATGTGTGCTATCATGTCCGTTAATTATATGTACACTGTTGCTTATTTAATTTTTGTAGTCAAGTCAATTTTCTGAGAAATTAGGCCTTGAAAAAAATTAATATCTGCTATATATAGTACACGTAGCTCTATCACAACACTATAGAATTTACATATCGGCATGATGAACAAGTCGATTACCGTATAGCCAGAAATATTGGCGGGAATTAAATTTGGCGGTTGAGCCCAAAATCACTATTGCAAGAATACTGACAGATTTAAATTTGGTGGTTCGGTACGAGATCGCCATACGTATAATTATGCGAGTATGAAATTTAATTTGGCGGTTGTAATAGACCGCCAAATTTAGTTCCCTGCCAAATACGGTATATCATTTACCATTGCTCCCTAGCATAATATCTAAGACATGTCGGCCCAACAAGCCTTCAGTACAGAATTTCCTTTAATTTTGTATAACAGATACAACTGCCAAGACTGACGGTGTGCCTCTGAAACTTGAAGATATCCTGATTTTCTTCATGGGAACAGATAGGGACCACCCACTGGATTTTATCCTCAACCAAATGAATTTTAGTGATGATGACTTAGCCACAGCTAGCACTTGTGGTATAAGGCTGGTGGTACCTATCAAGCACATAAGCTATGATCAGTTCAAAGAAAAAAAGGATCCTTGCTTTAAAAGGACATGATGGATTTGGGAAAACAGAATCAGTCAGATTCTACCACTTCATAACTACGAACTTGCAAGTTTTCTTAATTAAGACCATAATATTCCCATAACACAGTATCAATACCGGGTACCCCCTCATTTAGCCTTCTAATTCAATTTAGAATACAACTTCATCTTTCAGAAGGGTACATGTGAAATCAGTTTTCTTACTTATACAATGTATGTTATAATCATTGTGTTGTCAAAAAATAATCTTGTTTGTAAATGACGATAGTCTTACTAATTGTAGGCAATAATTTTATGCAAAACATACTGGAGCGTTTCTGAGTAAAGCTCAATACCATATTCAGTACTCTGTTCCAGTGGGTTGATTCTGGTGCACAGTTCGTCATAATCTGCATCACTTTGCTCGGGTGGATCCACATCGACAATATTATCACTAGTCAGTGCATACGGGAGTGGACCGTTGTCGCAGGAAATTTGGTCGCTAGGAAGTGTCGCGGTGACAAAATTACCTAGGAAAAATCGTCGCTCCTATTATGCGACGCGACCGTATTTCTTAGGAAATATTGTCGTAGTATAGGAAATAATGTCGCTACTCAGTAGAATAGCGGCGACGTAATTTCCTAGGAAAAATCGTCTCCAACTACAACAACCCACTGCGTTCAACTTTTGTTTTATTAATAGCATCACTGACAAAATGGTATATCTATTCAGCTCGTTCTATCTGATCTTTGAGTCTAGTTGGAGGAATGATTAGTAATAATATAGGTATATGATAATAGGTACGTCACATGAAAGCCTAAAAAAACTAATAAAAAACAAAAGAGCTTACCAAAAAGAACAGCTGCAGTAGCTATATATTTGGCATTGTAAATTAATTTTAGCTATTCAGCTTTTTTCTGATACGAGGCAGTACAGTACCATGGACTCTTGCTATTTTCAATGCTCTTTACTTGCCTGGATGAAAGTTTCATGCAGTTACAGTGATACCAACACTTGCAAGTTGTACACTGTATCATTTTGCGGCCATCATCAGGTTGCCTACATATACAATAAACATGGATTCTCTCTCGAAACAATCTCCTGCTTTCTTCTTGTCTTCCTCGACAGAAATGGAAGCTAATTCTAATGTTTAGCCACCTCAGATCGTTTTAGCATCGATACAGTGCATGCGCGACAGTATTTCCTGGCAGCAGCAATATTTCCTAGGAAATACGGTCACGTCGCATAATTGGAGCGACATTTTTGCCTAGGTAATTTTGTCACCGCGACACAACTTCTAGCAACCAAATTTCCTGTGACACCGTCCCAATCAATTCCAAGATGTGCTGGTTGTGCCTAATTATTATGCACATGGGTTAGGCATGTGTTGGATCAACTATAATGGGTACAACTTATAGATTGGTGGATTAAATCCATATGTTATAGTGGGCTAACCCACAAATATCGATTTAGTTCCCCCCCAAATCTTGAAACCATTTAAATGAAACTCAGAGTACAATGTAGGGCTTTTAGTCCAATTTTGAGCAATTCCCCACATCAACATTCAGGGTTAGACAATTATCGGCCCCTTCAACAATTCTTGTGCCCAGGGATATGCAAAGCGACAACAGTAAACAAACTTATATCGTAACGAACTTACATCAGAGTCTGCTACATCCATGGGATGGGACCCACTGATCCATAGTTGATTTGGACATAGCTATAAAGCAGAAGAGAGTGGGTGATCATTCCAAGAGGTACGAAACTGATTCAAACTATCATTAATCCGGGGAAGGTACAGTGTGAACAAGAGGTGAATATCGCTACTTGTATCCAAGATACCAATATCCTCCATGTAACAAAAGAGACTGTAGTATAGCAGCAGACAAGCAGAAAAGACATCGCGCCAAAGACACTCTATATGTTGGTTATGCATGCACCGCCCACTTATGAAGCTGCCTCAGTTAGGACCATTCTGTGCAATCATGTAATCAGCAACAGCAACTTCTCCCCACCTTTATCCCCTCACACATGACTAGGTATCATAGGCGGAGGAAGCAAATATGGGTGGGGGGCCAACCTCATCCTCATGCTGCTACTGTTTGGGGCTATAGCTACAGGAGATAGTCACATGACTCAGCCCCCTGAAATACACTATAAGTACAAGTACAAAAACAATTCAATAAGTTTGAAGAATGAAGTAGGGATGGCAGGATCAAAAAGTACACAAACAAGAGATAATCGCATCTACTACACATCTCTACGCTGCTTTTCTCGACTATTGTGCACCTATTAATCATGGTTGACGTGTTTAATGTGGGAGACATTCGTACAGGTTGTTCCCTAGTTGTCACGATGGTTCGGGTTTATCAGTTTGATTCAATCGCATTATTACTGCAACCCTCAAATAGCAAGCGTAGGATGTATAGATGCGATTATCTCTTGTTGGTGATCCTGCCATCCCTACTTCATTCTCCAATTTTATTCAATTGTTTTAATACTTGTTTCTGTTCTGTTTATTGCACTTAGTGTAATTTATCAATGGTTTGCTCACAATTTCTGATTAAGTGGAAGATGGGAGGTGCGCACAATCCTTTGCCACACCCCTCATTAACTTGCGTTCCGATAATATTAATATGATGAATAGGATGACAAAGAAGGCTGCTTTAGGCGGCCCAAGTAGTAAGTTCTAAGTTTTACTATTGGCAGCAGCTAGCTACCCGGCATATATATTTGATCTGTACGTTTACCGCTGCTCGAGCCCGGTTGTGCCTTCGTATGACATCTATGATCGATCCAGCGTAGCACTAGCGCTGCAAGTGCTAGCGAGTAGCTCGCCTATGCCTAGCACCTTACCACTCCTTAAGCATTGAACCTTCATATCCATGATCGGTCCAGCAGGCCGGGCCGTTGCACGCGCTAGCGATGTACGAGCTAGTAATTGATTGTGCATCTGAGCTAGGCGCCTAGGGCCAGGCACTGTCACGACTTCACCATGGCAACATATTCCAAGCATGCGCATTATATTATAAATGGCGTATCAGACACACCCATTCGATAATGCGCCGTACACACCCACTATTGCGTCGAGATAACGCCAAAATAGCGTGCCACTGCACTGCGCGCTACAAAATAGAGTGGATTTATATAAAAACTAAGGTGAGTGGTCCAGACAGTCTTGAGGTAGCCCTGGAAATGAGAAAGAAAGATTGACAAATGGCCTATTTTTGAACATCTGGTTCTGATGTGTACAATTGTTTTGATGAATGATCTTGGTCTTCTTAGACGCATAATTTGATGGAGATTCCAATTTTTACACTTAGAAATTTCACAAAATTACCTATTTTAAGATATTTGTGTATTTGTAATGTATTACATATATGGCATATCCGGGCCATCCCATATTAGATGTTTGATGATAAGATCAGATATTTATGTTGCCAGATACAAGTATAATATTATATTACAATATAAAAACAAGTATGTTTAATGTCACTATCATGGGATAATGTGGCTAGCATGCATGATCATCTATTAGCAGTACATGTAGTTCATGCAAACAGTATCAAGATTGCCCATTAGTACAGTACCGTACGCACGCACAGATTGAAGCGGTTGCAGAGGCCACACCCCTTATAGCAAGCAACTCCAACTAAGTGTGCAATGGCGACGTTCTCGCTCTGCTCGAACGTTACTACCGGACTACTGACAGGTATGACAAAGAACAGACCTCGCCTCTCGCTTCGCTCGAGGCTTGGTGGCTAGCGCCAGCGCCTGGGTTTAGCAGGCCTTTCGAAACGTGCGGCGCTTTCGCGCCGATCATTCGACAATGCGTCTCTAGCTATGGCCCGAGGCATTAAGGCCATTCTTCTTTGTGCACACAGCCCTACAGTTCTGACCAATCCTGGCCTGGCCTGAGCCTTGTAGTGCGGACTTTCTCTCCGCCCGCGCCAAGCGTTCATGGCAACCGGGCGCACCCAAGACGCGTATCCATGCCCTCATGTAATGACACGGACTATATAAGAAAAATGACCATCTGAAAAATATTTTTCGTTGTATATAGTATAATAAAAAAGTTAAAATCTTCCAAAATGAACTCCTTTGCTATATCATTAATATTAAGTTTATCAGTTCTATCTTTGTGGATATGCAGAATCATAAGATAATTTAGCCTAGTCTGTGCCCCAATTGAACGTAGATACGTTTTAGTCTCCTCAAAGTAGAAAATGACGTTTCAGCCGTTGATGTAGTAACTGGAATGGTGAGAAGTATATGAAGCACTTTACTGACCTGGTTAAACATTGATCTGCTGACAGTAACAGAATTCATAACATCATATGATGTCTGGACACTTGTGACCCTTCGAATGGCAGTCTGTGGATGACATTCATTGTATGTGCGTATAAGTTCTGGTAACATTTGCAACTATGTGACTAGATGTGTTTTATCCAAATCTTTGCTGTACATTTCTATCTCTCCTGAATAAACCTCACTTCTAATGGTGCCATTTGCTGCATCTAGCATTTTCTCCAACTTTGCAGCAAGTGCCATGCCACATTCTTGACAAAATCGATTTTTTAGTTCATTACTGGCTATATCAAGTGCTTCAAAGTACTGTTTTCTGAAATATGATTTGGGATCACTGAATACATGACTATCTGAACCACTGTCTTCTCCTTGGAGGCCTCCTTTGACGAGGTAGTTCAGGATCGAAAGTTATTCTGTTATAACTTGACTATAAAATGTGTCATATGCATTGTCAGTTCTTCGTTGTTCTAAAAATGCACTAGCTAGAGCACCTACCTGAACCCCTTCCTGTATTGTGGTATCCTTCCCCTGCAATGTAAGGAAAGCTGTTCAGTGGCTGAAAAGATTAAGTATGAAAGCTTGAGTCCAAAAAAGGTGCTAAATTGTTGCATACTGGTCAAATAACCATTCACTTTCATGGCATATTCATCTCTTCCCTTCTTTATTATCTCCAGTGCATCCAATAGTAATTCATAATTTGTTAACAGAGCTCCAATTGCACGAGTGCGGACTGTCCATTGTGTTGGACAGAGAGGTTTTAGGGTTGGCGCTCCCAGAGATACTTGAGATCTGAGAGTGTCAAACAAGCTAGAACGCTTAGGGGAATATAGAATTAGCTGACCTATCCCCATAACCAGTTCAAGAGCATTATGTACACACTGTGATTGTCTGCCGGGGGATTTAAGACGAAGATTAGTGCAGTGTGCAAAACAGTGAACAAATATTGCAGTAGGTTCCAGCTGTTGTATGCGTGCGTGCAGCCACACCACTTTTGTGTCCACTCATGTTTGATATTCCATCATACACCTGTCCTCGACACTGACCAATCGGTAGACCCAAACGTATCAGAGAATCTTTAATTACTGTGGTAAGTGTGTCTGAATCAGTTTGTGGAACACGGACGAGTTCAACTGGTGTTTCATACATATCAAGTGATTTATCAATCCATCTAATTGTTATACACAATTGTTCTTGTGGGCCACAACTGTAGCTTCATCTATCAAAGAAAATATCTGAGCTTCCCTTATTTCTGACAGAATTTGCCGTAATTCTTTATTGCTCATTAATGAGATCATTTCATTAATAATTTCATGTGACAGATAATTTCCATTATCAACATACTGCTTCAGTCCATAATTCTTTGCTCTCAGCAATAATTGTGTTAAATTCCCCTCAATTTCTTCATGCCTCTTTATAGGTAAACCCTGCCTAACTAAATATTGTAGAGATGTAAGGGTGATCACTAATAAATCCCGTTGAGCTGCTTGATCCTTTTTAAGTTGAGTTTTTAACTGTAATAGTATTGCTGGTTGCTCCATAAGTTCTATTCTGAGTAGTGATTCTTTGTGAGCATTAGATTGTGCATGCTGCTCAAACTGCTGCAATGCTTTCTTCCAGTTATTGAATCCACTAGAAATGAAAGCGCTGTCACTCAGTTTATCTTTAAGTAAACCTCTTGTATCACAGTATGTACAATGCACACAGTGAGACTTGGAGATTCTTGGCTGTGAGTACATCACATGCAAGTCACATGATAGCTGTCATACTGCAGCTGTTCATGCAAGTAGCTAGCTTAGTTTGATACAATAGCTAAATGTAGCTGATCATTTTCCACATTTAGGTAGGTACTATTATTTTACCTTTCAATTCGTCTTCTTTTGGGTTGACCTGCAAACAAGTCCAGTAAAGACCTTTGTGACATGCCGCGGTAGTGACACGGTGACACGTGTCAAGTTCATGACCTTTGCTAACCGTTCAGCAAACGTCGTCAATCATACTAATGCAAGTATGTGAATGTACGTGCATGTATGTCAGGTAAAAAAGGGGGGGGCCATGGCCCGGCCCCCCCGTTTCCGCCGCCCATGGGTATCCCATACTGACTTGCTGCTTCAGAAAAGGCAGCCATCAGTATTGGCTCGATTATTGCTGGCACATTTCAGGTAGACAATCATACGACTATATCCGTCAATACCAGTGTACCACCAATTTCCACCTACATGTGTAAAAGGGGGAGCGCCCTCATAACACAGCAATAATCAAGTAATGTAATGGCATTTATCAGTGTCTCAGATAAGTGCCCATGTGTGCTTAAGTTAATTAACCCTTTAGGGCCTATAATATTATATACGCGAATAGGGCGTGGCCGAGATTAATTATGCTAACACGTGCGTTTATAGCTAGATAGCTCAGGCCACCAATAATAATTTCCTTGTTTCCCGTCCCCAACAGGCTGCCAAGTAGACACGGGCGGGCGGTTATTATTCATTATTGAACAAAATTTTATTATTCATTGCATGCACAGACTTCCCACACCCACATACAAAACCACTTCCTTCATGAATATTATTAACAAAGAAACATCATAATATGGTACACTGTGTGCACAGAACATAAAAACAGACTACCAGTTAGCTAGTACCCTTCTTAGTAGCATGCCTTTTGATTCGAATCTTGTTCATACTCTTGCACTCTTCACATTGTGGGAAATACTCCATGTCTTCCTGTACTTCGTCTGATGCACAGTAGCAACATATGGACTCAAACTCACAAGAATAGTAAAGCTTTTCAGTAGGATCGTTACATTTGTGGTCTCGTATGCACACGTCCTTCAAGCGTCCAGGAAGATCCAGCTCAGAAAAAGAAACTCCGCATGTGTACGATATGTCATCCAGACATCTCCCTAGTTCAGCAACTTCCTGATAGTTCAACGTAAACTTGCAAAATAAAAGTCTCCACATGTCACACTCCTCGCATTGGACAAGCAAGCCAACATTCCGAACATGTTGTTGGCTTGGGTTAAAACCAAGGCTTTGTTTCGAAGCTTTTTTTTTGATGTTTGGAGGGAAGGGCGGTGTTCTTCACTTGTAACCTGACCATAAATATCACAAAAACTCTTATAGTGTCCATCACCAGCTGGGGTAGGATCCGGGAGAAAGTGTAAACTTGCAAACACATTGTGATCCATCCGTACTGGCTTGCATATTTTACACAAGGGTACACCACACTTCTTTACTTGAAGAGTAATGCCGTGCTCTACAGCAGTGCTTGATGAATCCACATACATCAATTTTCTTTCCGATTTGAATCTTTGTTGTGTCATCAATGGTGAGGGTACTATCGATTAGAAGCAGCACTGACCAGAATTCTTCGATTTCTTCCTTAGTTGCTGCTTCGTACACCTCAAATGCTTTGCCTTTCAATTCTAATAGCTAAAAGATTTCATCAAGCAAGTCAACAGGTGGTTTCAGGGATGACGCAACATTACACTGCTTCTCAGAGTCACCACATGCTTGCCTTAGTTGTTGCAAATTTAATTATTGCAGTTCTTGATCGCTGATTCAAAATCGTCCGACATCTTGGCTCTCATTAGACCAACACACTGCAGTCCTATGTTCAAAAGAGACATAATTCTTTCAACAGGGTTTTTCCATGAATGATTAGGAGCAGTCCTACACGCCACCAGGAAATCAAGATCTAAATTCAAGAACAGTACTATGAGAGACAGCTGTACAGAAATGTACGTAAGTCTGTGATCAGGACCACCATCGGAATAGATGAAAAGGATGGTTCGGTCTGCAACTCTTTGAAATAATAGAGAGTGTAGCTCATTTGCGTGATGTAGAGGAGATGAAGATTGGAACACAGCATCTTTCAAGCCGACAAAAACTTGACCAGTATACCAGGAACCTTCAAATTTGTCCGGAATTTCAACATCAAGGACAACACTGGGTATAATTGAGAATTTCGTAAAGTCATGGTCACCAACAGCAAATGTTTCATTCTCGGACACGATCACTTGGCGTCCCCGCTCGGCTGCTGCCACTGGATAACCAGGTTCACCTATTTAGATTCGATGTTTATCATCAATGCAAATAAAGGTGGATAAATGTCTATACTTGACAGCTAGTTCACGCTGATACCGGAATAATGCAGCACAATAGTGCTCATCTGGATGGAACTTGCGAAACATTCGTTTTTGTACTACGTGCTTAACTTTCAGTCTTCCTCGATAATGTTGTGCCACTTTTGCTCGAGGATTACTTGGGGAAAAATTGAGCCTCACCCAGGACTCGGATGGAATGGGGGAGTTCCAGGTGGGCATCTCTTTGATACTTGATCAATGAGGTCTCGAACAGATATCACTGTTGCCATAAAGCAGATATCTCCATGGCGTCTTTCTGGTACTGCTGTGCACTCCGAGATGTATTCAGAACCAGAAAAGTTCATACTTTGCTTCACGACACTCATTCAACTCTCGGAGATCAACGATAATGTCCACATCTTCCAAGCTAAGCATTTCTTGTACTCTTTGGTCAACTTCTTCCTCTTCAGCTGTACGGGAACAGCTGGCATCCTTAGTAAGCTCACGATAGATACTCCTCAACACATAGGGTTTGGTGCCACGCATGAGGAGTCCATAGTGGTTGATGAATTCTTGCTTCATGGCCCTTGTGTGATAAACAGGAAGCTGTTCCATGATCTTACAAACCACTTGTTGGTTTAGAGACAGACATGTTTCAATAGCACAGTCATCAGGGAGTCTCCGGATAAAGTTGTGGTTTAGAGCACTTCCTCCAGGTGAGTAAGTATAGAGCATGCTAGGCACTGACAGACCTTTCTCTAGCTCCTTGATATACCTGTGATGAACAAATACAAGATTAAATGTCTAGAACTTCACACACGTGAGAGAGAGGCACACACCCACACAAACACACACACAGAGAAAGAGAGAGAGAGAGAGACACACACACACACAGAGACAGAGACACACACAGAGAGAGAGAGGGGGGAAATATAGTACACACCTGTATCGCTGCTTTCTGTCAGTAGATGCGAAGTCACCAACAGCAACTGGAATGTAAGGCTCCTTGACTTTCAATTCATCCTCGATTGGTCCAAGTGATGTTGGCCTTTGAGTGATCTTGGGAAGGTACTCTAAATGCGATGAGTCACTGGGAGTTGCACTAGGGGTATCAGACTGATGATGCACCTTTTGAGATTTGCTCTTCTCCTTCAAGTAGGCTGCATAAGAACTTAGTGACCCCATCAAATCTTCAGTCGCATCTCTTAAAGCTTTGTAGCAATCTTTCTTGAACCAACTGGCTTGAAGATTGTCCTGTAGCACCAGTGAATGTCGGCTGATTTCAGAATACCTTAAATTTCCTTTTGTATGTGTGCGATGTTCGTGTGCCTGTGGGCAGTTGTATCCATTGAATTTGGCAAACACCTGTGGGACCGGGTGGACCTTTTGCAGCTATCGTGTCATGATGACCGTCTATGTACCACAAAACATCACGTAGGTTTTTCAAGAAGGCAACACCAAACACACCTGGATCACTCCATTTCACACCCATTTCCCTCATAAGGTTAATTAAATCATTGTACAGACGATCTCGACCATCCTTGACCTTTTCAGGGAATGGTAGGCCATTGTCGCCAAGTTGAAGGCGTCTTTGAGAAGCAGCCATGATCGAAAAGGCATTTGGAAACGTATTTATAATGGATACATCTGCTGGATCTTCTTACTGTAAGTCAACAGAAAATCTGACATAGTTCCCAAATTGTGTACATACTCTCAACGTCTGGTTACTGCTTGTTGCCATCAATCCGTCCGCCTTTGTCCCCACGAAAGCTTTAGTCAGTTTAGATTTTTTCAGCTCTTCTGACATGGAAATCACCTCAAAGCGATCAGCTTGAATAGCTTCAAACAAATTTGAGAACGTCAGAGAGTCTTCGTTGACTTCCAAAATACTCCATTGCATAATTGGCCTGCCTAAGGCGGCCGTGACTTGCACACTGATGAACATACTGACTGTGTAGCCTGGCAGTGGAAGTATTCTTGCTGACACTCAAAGCTTTCAGAAGATCGAATAAAAAACTGGCGAAGTCCGCACGTGGTGATCGTTAGGTAGGCGTGGTCCTGTGGGTTTGTAGCAAATTAATGATATTCATAGCAGGCTAATTCAATAATAATTTTGGATGCGGTAGCCTGGGGAGGATGCGGGCGGGTGACAGGAAACAAGGAATCAACAAAGCATGGCCTAATATAGAGATTTGAAGCCGTTTCTTTACAAAGAGTGGACAGCAAGTTTATATCTAGCCTCGTACCCAGGCTCAGAGGGGGGAGGGGGAAGGGAGAGCCTGGTATCAATTGCGTGCGCATGCGCTTAATTATGTCCTCCCATACCACGTGTCTTTCGTGGGCGCGGTCATACTTGCGTCATTTGTGTACCTACATGCGGCATGCAACGTCATTATTGTTAGCGCCGCGCTCTCGCTAGCATGCACTCGATGGCGTGTGCGTACCCGCGTACTTGGCGCTATGTCTTCTGGACGCACATGTCGCCTGTGCTGCTCGGTGATTTCTAGTCACCAGTATGTGTCTCTATTTACCGCATCAAGTATCCGTAACAAGTGGCCTTCGAGAATCCAAGATCTCTTGGAAGTGAGTGTATCAACTGATGATGGTCTA
Source organism: Cliona cf. orientalis (assembly GCA_963930775.1). Classification (NCBI taxonomy): domain Eukaryota; kingdom Metazoa; phylum Porifera; class Demospongiae; order Clionaida; family Clionaidae; genus Cliona; species Cliona cf. orientalis. Next base: position 25,222,666 of record OZ005689.1, read on the forward strand.
CCCCAGCATATCTATTCTGTATGTAAGAAGCGTTTGGAGGTCTTGGAGCGAGCAGCCATAGACCTAGTTGATTTTCAAAGGCAAGCCCGAGATGCCGCTACCTCTCTATCAAAAAGGCCGCCTAAACGTACGAAAGAAACGAGTGGATCTGTAGGAGTGTCTCCTGACACGGCTCGAGCACGACCTCGGATAAAGAGATTATCTATCCGACGACTGGAGTTTGGGAATGGTATGGTTGTTTAAATAAAAATTAACATGATCCTGTTTAAATAATCCACTGCACTGTTAGAACCCATAACTAAGGCTAGTATGCCTGTGCAATCAGCCCACACTACTCCAATTGTGCGTCAACCCCTGTCTGATTTGAGTACACTCCTAAACTGTGAACTACCTCCAACTTTGCTGACTGTATCAGATCCCTTACCACTACAAGGTAATAGTCTGAATTATAGACGGCATATGGATGAATCTTTACATAATACTGTGCATACCATGCTTTAGCCATCGACAGTACTATCCACCATCCACCTACCTCAAGCAGTACACACAGATCGGTTACTGTAAGTTGTTTATTCATCATTGTAGATCTTATATTGACCAGGATTTTGATCTTTCAGATCTCAGTATCAGAACCCTCTCAACCTGCTCGGCTACAGAGGGTAGTTAGTGCTTGTGATGAGGAATATAATGTAGCCTATGCACTTGCAATGGGACATACTCCCTCCATTGCAAATGCGATCATGGAAAAAGGTACTCTCCAGGAGGTGGTCTTTTCAGGTTTCTTAAGCAAAATCAATGCTGAGTGCAGTAATTTGTGCCAATCAAGGGAAACCCCATCAGCTTTCAAGTGTATCACCTTGTCAGCACTGCCACAGTTTAACTGGTCATGGTTCATTGATGAGCTGAAGGAGAAGGCACCACTGTTGTTTGGTATTGTGTCTTCAATCTGTTCCCAAAATGACCAGCGTAACAAATTCAAGACAGGCCCATCTCATAATCCTGGGATTGGCATGGCAGTTGCATTATTCCTGAAGGAGAGAAACATGCATATGACAGGGATTCAGAGTATCATATCTTTGTTACTGTTTGCAGCTCGTGTTGACAAACAAGTAAATCGATAATAATACTGCACATGCATGTGAATGTGAGTCATTGGACACTGTGTATTGTATCCTGCAGATCTACACCAGGCTAAATCGTGTGAATATTTGTATGAGCTATCCAGCTACACTTCAATTAGTGGATCAAATCAGCAGGTTGCACCAAATTCCAATCAGAAAATGGATCGAAGATGGAATAATATTTCAATTCGTTGGTGATAATGTAAACAAGAAAAAAAGGTACGAGATGAGCGTTCCGACAATCAGTCAGAAATGGTCAACATGTATAGTATTCTTGTTGCCAAGAGTCGTGTGTCTTCAGACCTACCCAAAACTGGTGTGGTTGCTGATCTACGTCACATTCCGTGGAAATCCTTCCTTCCAAGTCACGACGATATATTGCACGTGAAGCAAAATCTAGTCATCCTTGTTTGTCGGCTTCTGACTAGGTTCTTTCATGACCTCACTCCATTTTCTAAATGTGTACCTGCACACATACCCCATGAGTATTCCAAAGAAATGGCAATGAAGTCAGAAGATGCTGTAATTGAAGTGCTCCTGAAAGATGAGAATAGACACTCAGACATGATTGATATTATGAACTTTATGCAAGATTGCTTGGGTAAGGATTTCCCAGAGGATGGACGAGTGCTATCTATTGGTGACTTAGTGACTTGTGAACGACAAATTGGCTCTCAGCGACACTTAATGGATGGCAACACACCACGGGAAAGACTTCAACTGCTGGAACCACAGTCTGCAGACTGGCACTTTCAACTGTGCATACTGTGTGTAAGTTTACTTTGTAACTCTGGTTGCTATGGTAATTTAGCATGCTGTTGGGAGAGGGAGGGGACCACCCTACATCCTGTTCTCGTTTCCATGGATACCTAGTCTTAGACTAATAGTGTGTGTGTGTACATGAGTGTTATATGTTTGTTGTGTATGTGTATGCATGTGTATGTGTGTACATGTGTGTATGTACATGTATACGTAATCATACTGTCAGATAACTATAGATTATGTGTATGTGTATGTACATGCATATAATAGTTATCTGCCAGTAATTGGGGTGCATGAGATGCATGGTCCAATGCACCCCAATTGCTGGCAGATAACTATTTTGGTGGTAGTTGACCTCTGTTCATCAATGGTCTACTTTATGATGACCCACCCCCTTCCCATAGCCGGCAAAATGCCTATAAAAACTTTGGTTGCTAAGCAACTACCAACAAATGCATGTGTATGTGTATGTGTATGCATGTGTATGTGTACATGTGTGTATGTAGTATACGCAATTATACTGTCAGATAACTATAAATTATGTGTATGTGTATGTGTGTGTTATGTGTATGCATGTGTATGTGTAAGTGTATGTATGTGTGTGTATGTGTATGTGTATGTGTATGTGTATGTGTGTGTGTGTGTGTGTGTGTGTGTGTGTATGCGTGCATAATATATGTTGTGTGTGTGTGATATTAACATTAAAATTTTGAAATTACAATTTTCAGGTGATTTGGAAAACACTCTACAGTCAATCATCTCGTGATCATGGCACCCTTGGGCACTTTAAGAGTTTGCTCAACAGAACATCCATCTCCAAAGATCCAAAGAAAGATGTAAATGCCGCTGTAGACTTTCTTTTAACAGTTGTGAAAGGGCACATGCTTGCAGCAGCATGCCAAATTCTAGGAGTGACAAAGCTCGATTCGAAGATCAATCTCCCACCTGGTCTGGACAAAAGTAGTATTGCTCAACAGTACGCTTACTTACGAACAATTGCAGCTCAGGTAGTTGATCAATGCACTCTAATAGAGGGAGCTCTAACTGGTGACAGTGTAATGGAAATAAAAGATGGAGTGTTCAACTATGCTAGGATTTTATGCCATTTTGGTTCTTTGATAATGGAAGTCAGGGATACTTGGGGTGAAGCTGCTGGGAAAAGAATGATTCGTTGCTCGCGTCTTCTCCTACCACACTTTAAAGTAGCTGATAGAAGGAAATATGCCCTTGAAGCTCTCAGAATGCAGTTTCAAATTCAAGCAACACTATCACCACATCTAGCCCATCAGCTCACATGGAATCGGTTCATCAATACTCACGGAGGACTTGGACATAACATTCCATGTGATCTCCATAACAAGCATTTAAACAAGCTAGTGAAATCCATTATCACTAATCAAGGTCCCAATTTCACTGAAGCTGCCATTCAAAGAGCAGCCAGATCAGTTACTACTCTGCAGGCAGTCATTGCTAAGTTTGATCAACAATCAAATGTGCCACCATCTCCAACTCCCATTCTACCAAGTCTCTTGAACAGGATGTGGCAAAGGTTGTATCAACTGTACTAAAACAAGAAATTCTATCGGTCAAACCAGGCAGAAAACACTCTTCCTATCCCACCCTAAGGACCAACCCACTGTGGAACTGGGATCTTAGTAAGACTGAGAAGTGGATTGAATCTAAAAAGCAAGATTATTACAAGTATAAAGGAACTGTAATGGAGCCAGAGGTAAATTTTGATGAAATGGAAGACAATTAAATATTTTTTGTGTTTTTCTCTATGCCTATCATAATGATAAAAAAATAAAATTAATTATTTTATAACATCTCTGTTGTTTTGGTGGCACAAATATCACAGCATTTTGAAGGCACTAACCCAGGTTTTGCACAGATAGGATCAAAATAGTCCAGTAACCACTGACGACGGCACATAGTTACATTCTCAAGGTATCGCCTGACTGCATTTACTTCATAATCACGTACGGATTTGGGATCTTTCCTTTGTGGACAATCCGATGGTGTCCAATACACAATAGACTCTGCATAATTTCCTGTTCTTCCTCCCCTTCCGCTTTCCTGAAAGTAATCATCTATGCTTCTGGGAGCACCATAGTGAATGATGGTGTTCACTCCTCGTAAGTTTACTCCCATGCCCAAAGCGATTGTAGCAAACACAATTCGTACCACTCCATCAGGTTGATCCATACTCTTTAATATAACCTCTTTATTGTATTGTGGAGTGTTGGAATGATACATCCCAAATAGGCGGTTGTCACTGATCTGTTCAGCACCCGGTGGATGATAAGAATCTTGTCCTAGCTCAAAATGGAAAGTAGCGTAAAGGTCTGCACAAATGTTTAATGAAGGGCAATACACAATGACACGTGGAGCACTGTTTTTATGCTCTTTCAGAGAGTTGAGCAATGGTAGCATATCCAATGTTATTTCAGTACGAGGTTTCACTCCATAGTAGATATTGGGCCTGTCCGGTGAAGTACTCACGACCTCACACCCCTTCATATCTAGTAAAGTTATCACTTCATCGCGAACACTCTTAGTCACAGTTGCGGTACAGGCCATAAAAGGTACACCTTGAGGTACAAGAGCTCGGATTTCATGAATTTTCCCATAGGTACAACGAAAATCCTTACTCCTGCATGTGCATGTATGACAAGTAGGTGCAAATTAAATTGTGTCAAATTACGGTAGTGCACAATCTTACCATTTTGATACACAATGAGCCTCATCTATAACTATGGCCACAATTCTGTCAGCAACATCTGGATTCTCAATGGAATCCCTCCATTTGTGCCCGAGTACAGCCTCGGGAACACTAAATAACAGACTACAGGTTTTTAAATCCTTTTGGGTAGCCTGTAGATTCTTGCTGATTTTGTCACTGCCAGATATGATGGCCGTGCTAACTCCACGTAATTTCAAATTGGTCACTTGATTGACCATCAGAGATATTAAAGGCGACAGCACCAATACCAAGCTACGCGTTTGGGTCCCTACTCTTCCCAGCTTATGATCATACACAAACGGCAACAATTCAAAACACACAGATTTCCCGAATCCAGTTGGTAGCCAAATGAAAACGTCGCCTCCTCCTAATATGATTCGAATAGCTGATTGCTGTTCAGGTTTAAGTTTCAAATCTGGAGAGCCCACTTTCTTCAAAGCATATTCGATCGCTTGGGAAAAAACTATGTCAGATATGTTGTCCTCCAGCTCCATCGAGAGTACCGCGGCCTCGCACCCTGGCTCCTCGAGCTAGCTCTGTGTGTTTGCGTTGTCAGCATTTCCCCCGTCACTGTTCATGAGTCATACGCGTTATGTAACCGTATGGTGACGTCAAAGTATACGGACATAAAACAATGAGAATACAAGTTTCCCCAGAAACTGGGGAAATTATGCGCATGCGCACGCAATTGATACCAGGCTCTCCCTTCCCCCTCCCCCCTCTGAGCCTGGGTACGAGGCTAGTTTATATCTACCATGAACAGAGATCGTACAAGGACGGAAGCGACTTTTCATGGCCGTTGATCTTGAAGCAGCACACTTCCCGACCTGGTAAGTTTAGGTATAAGGCCATGAAAAAAAATATTTAGTTTCTCTGGCCCGCCCGCATCAGTTTTTGGCTGCTGGGCCCTTTTTTTTTAAATTAAGTGGGTGTGGTAATTTAATTATCGTCGTGCTTACCGCTCGATCTCTTTGGCTGGCTGTGCTTGAGCATCAGCCTTGACACTCTAGTAGGCATCTGACTTCTCAAAATCGCTTCTCTGATGGCTATGCTATAACAAATTATAGATTAACTAAGACTTGCAAATTCCAGTTACTTTCAGCCAAACTTCAGCTCGAGGTACGCCGTATATGGGCGTGGTTAAGGGTGGGCCACGCCCCCAAAAAAATAATAAATAAAAAAAAAGCCGCCTGCCCGCATCATTTTTTGGCTGAAAAAGCCTGAGAAACTAAGAATTTTCTTTTCTTGGCCTAATACATTCTATGTATTTTCGATTATTATGAACTTTGTAAGCTTTGCGCTTGGAGTTGATCGTTCTCTGGCGCTTCTAGTATCAGTACTAGAGGCGCTTAGCTTCAAAAGAAGCGGTGCTCCAAGCGCAAAGCGTACAAAGACGGCCTTAGTATCCGTACATAATCGATTCAATATTGGAGGGCATGCTAGAGGGCAATACAAGTATAAGCTTGTGTGTAGCAAGGAGAGAGAGTGTGAGAAGAGATACAAATCCCAGTGAAGGGAGAAACAAAATATATTTATTAGCAGTGCTCATGCCATAGATTAGAATTATTATTTTCATGATCATACACAGGGTTGGCTGTCCTTCCCACAGACTCCGCCCTACCTACCATATGGTTGTTGACATCATACAAAGGCTGACAAGATCAAGGCATTAGTGTTTGAGATATCCAACAGCGGCACACTGGTAAGTTTATTACTTAGTATCCTTACATAGTTGAGTATTGGAGGGTATACCACTCCAGTGGAGTGTCCATGTAATTGTAAAATCTTGTGTGTAGTGAGGAAGGAGAGGGTGAGAGAGAGAGGGAAGCAAAGGGAGAGATACAGATACAAAAAAAAACAACAAATTAGCTACTGCTCATGCCATAGTCTAAAACAATCATTATCGTCGTTGGTTCCTATCATGCACAGGGTTGGTTCTCCTTCGCACGCCGTACACATCCACACAGACTCTTTCATTCGTGGTTGAGAGCGGATGTCCCTACAGTAGACACAGCGACGCTTGGTGGAATGGGTTGGAAAGTGTTCTGTAGGAATACTGCTACTCAGTGGACGGGGGCGCTTCCTTGGACGGCCAGCACGTTTTCGTGACATTTACGTCCCCATCAGCTGTTCCGCAAGCATCAGCCGGAAGTGCTTCTGGTCCATAGGGTGACCACTCCTGACATTGAAGGAATGCAAGATTAGGGTGTTGGTAATGGACACATCCAACAGGAAGCAGAATACGTACTTATAGTTCTTCATACACTTCCATCGTACATGACAACTGCCTCGGAGATGGTCGCTATGATCGACCCCGCCCATGTACTCGTACAGGGCAACGCAGAAGGGACACTCAACGTCGATCCTGGTGCCATCTTTTTGCCGTCGTTTCACTGTGGTAAGTTGTGTAGGATCAGCAAGTGTGCTCGCTACATTTACCACTTTGTTGTCCTTCCATGCAGTGGCCACAATCGTTTCACACTGTCGGAATACCGACCCTCCCCGCTGAAACTTCTTCGCCTCCTCACTGATCTCAGACGGGAAATTCTTCCTGTTTGTCCTGATCGTGCCACAGCCGTAGGTTCCCCGTGCAAGAGGTTTATCCAGCAAGGTGATGGAGATGAAATAATTATCGAATAAGAGCTGGTGGTATTTCCCCTTCAACGGCTCCGATAGTGTAAGTACTACTTTCTCCCCTAGTGCTGTTTCTCTCTCTCCCATAGCACCAGTGTAGACATTGAAGTCGTACAGATACCCATTCAAAGCGTCGGCCATAGCCCAAACCTTGAACCCATGCTTCACAGGCTTCAGTGGGAGGTACTGCTTCATGCTAGGCCAACCTTTGAAGGGTATCATAGCTTCGTCTACACTGAGCTGGGAGTGGGGGTAGTACACGGCCTTGAATTTCTGTTTTAGAGCGGATATGATGGGATCGACCTTTTGCAGGCGCGAGAAACCATCTTCACCACGAGCAGGTAGCTTGTCGTTATCGGTGAAGTGGAGATACCGTGTTATCTCCTCGAATCTGTCACGGTCGATTCTGTCGGCTATGGGCGCATACCTGAGACTCTTGTCTGTAGACCAGTAGTCTCGGATCTCTGGAAGGCGATTGATGCCCATAAGGATCATGAAGCCGATATACGCCCGTATCTCCTCAGCATTTGTTGTCCACTGCTTATTGGTTTCCCGCAGACACTGTTCCGCGTACCGATTTGTTTCTTCCACAATCATGCCCACAAGGTTGTCGTCGAAGAAGAGATAGAAAATGCCGAGTGGGTCATGAGGTAGAGGTACTATAGGCCCAGCCAGCTCCGTGCATGGAGTCACTACAACAGGTGTCGCCTGTGTTGACCATTCTGTAATATTATCATTATTATCATGAATTTTGTTTGTAATAATTATTATAATAATATTTGTTATCTTACGGATCATAGTCGGTGCTAGTTCCTGACTGGGCTGAGTTTGTGTGTCGCCAGACTGGCTGCTCTCAGAAGCTATGAGGTGGGTATACAGATACCGTCAACACAGGCCACTCCTTGTATTCTTATAATATGCATGCATGCATGCATGCATATAATATTATATACATGTAATTAGTTTCATGCTATTTTGATTTATGCATACTGTACATGCATTTACAAGTATGTTAAAATTTTGTACACACACACAGGTAGGTGACACATTCTTTATGTTCATACTCTTGCTTGCTGAGTGTTAGTTTGGCCGCGTATCACAATTTTATTTACACTATACTCGTGCTGACGAAGTAACACTTAGCAAGCAAAAGTATATCAGAGCCTCTCCACGCACTTAAGGCCTGGGTCAAATCTTGTACAGTGTTTTTATATCAACATTGTAGGGTCTATATATCTGGACTGGAAGAAGATAAGAAGTTGAAGACACAACCACATGAAAGCCCAGCCCCAGCTCTCCAACTTGGAATTAATTAATTCAATTAGTTAATTAATATGTGACGTCAGTAAACAAATGACGTCACTCAATTGGTACACACAAATCGCTCGAGGCGGAAAGCTTAACCATCCCTACTAAGCACCAACGCTCGTATGTGAGCTTATCAAGTACCAAATTAACATACTACCGAGTTGCGTCCATCAAGGAGGCCCCAAAATAGTGAATCTAGATGATGACTTACTTTCGAGGTCGTCAATGAACCAGTTCACACGCTGAGCACGGAGGGACGGCGTCATATACAATCATCCAACTCTAGATACTAACTTTCGGTGATGTGCTCTACCTTTTGTTACTGATAAGCACTTCTTATATAGTTGGTAAACTGTCCGCCTCTCTCGATTTTGGTATTACCAACTTTATCCACATCAACACACCCACTATCACATGACCTAAACCCCACCCCCACATACGCGCGCTAATTTATATTGCCACTCACGTTTGCATGAAAAAATATCGTTTTGCAGAGTGATATCTCAAGGAAAAAAAGGTAAGAATAAACTTACAAAATAATATAATGAAGGTGAATGTTAAAGTTGAGTATGCACAATTTGTACTATTGTATTAAAGATTTCGTCCAACTTGCCGAGTATGTATGTATGGCCCGGGACTTGGTAGGATTTAGTTCTGCACCTGGATGTATAGAAAAAGGACAATATACAAAAATGACACAGTTTAGTAAATGAGCCAAGCAGCATTATATATGAAATTCTAGTGCTATGGCTAAAGAACTTGGAAGCAACATACACACATTAGCGGCTAATATATAGCAGAATTTATGAGGTCACAGTTGAGCTTAATCAACAATGAAATGAAGGCATAGTATACAGACATTGCCCTCATGAAACGTCTAATAAAACAAAAATTATTGCCCTATTAATTTTAATACACAAAATTAATGATGGTGGTCATTAATAAGAAATGACCACAGCTGCGATATAGTATGTGGACACAGCTGTCATGGCAACAGCACGGATATCAACTACAGACAAAAACAAACGTAATAGCAATACCTGCAAGGATGTACGTTGCATTACTTGACAGTAGTTGCAGCCCTAGCTGTGTGTATGTATGTGTGCATGTGTGGATATTTAATAATTATTATTAACAATAGTACACATCATCACACAATATTATATAGATGACCGACACCTCAGTGAAGCATATTAGCCTTATGTGCAACTGTGGATTTGCACGATGTGCGATTCATGAGCTTGCATCTAAATTTGGGAAGAGACAACTAACAGCAGAGTTTCAGGATATGTTCAAAGATTGTCCAAGCTATGGACTACCACCATCCTACTTTGATGATGACACACGCCAAGTATCCCCATTTAATCGCCACAGTGATAAGATCATAGCGAGTTGGAATAAGAAGTGGCATCCACCAGAAAATAGACAAAAATACGAGAGTACATTCTCAATTGCAAATTGGAAAGCTTTATCTGTGCAGGTGCAACAGAAACACACACTTGCATGCTGTCAGGAATGCTGCTCTAACCATCAAGACTTGCAGCTGTCTTTCCCACTCAAACCATGTTATGAAGATGTCAGTCAATGTACAGAAACTTGAGAAGCTTGGAAAGAAGGCAGGAACAAGAAGTGCTTTAACAGAGCTGAATAGTTCATTTAGTGATGTGTTTCAGAAAAATTTTGTTGATACCCTTGTAGCTCACAGTGGCGAAAGAATACAGGTACATGCGATCTCAAAATCCTCACTGTACTACCCCCACTCATCTTTTTTCCTGCCATCACTCCTCTTCCTCTTCCTCTCTCTCTCTCTCTCTCCCTCCCTCCCTCTCCGCCCCCACCTCTCATTGCTTACATTACTACATGTATATAACATCAAGTTGCAGGTTAAGCCCTCCCGTGTGGAAAAAAAGAAATAAATAAGAGCAGTATACAGAAAGTGTCGTGACAAAGAGAATCAATCCCTAAATCAGTTAGTTCCAGCAGCAGTTCTAGTTGAGGATGAGTCCATCCGAGCATACAAACGGAAACGTAGCCTAGAGCATTTTGAAACTCCCCCAGCTAAACGAAAGCAAACAAAAAAATCCCACTCCCCGAATTTTGACACCGTGACCTGGGACAAGGAAGCAGTGCTCTGTGACCTCCAGCAACATCCACCAGCTCCTCCGTCAATTAATTGGCAAAAGTTTGCGGGAGAACATGATATCCCAGGTGCAAACTGTGGGCAAGTGTTGAAACAGTTTGCTGAAAGCTCCAGTATTGATACTTTCAGACTGGATGGGCGAGCATCAGGGACTAGACAGCGCATGAGAAAGAGAAGGCTACACGGTGGGGAAATTTCAGCCCCAGCGCCCCCCTACAGCAGGAGCTGTGAAAGAGAGCTGGAAGAAGATGGTGGAGAAAGGAGAGCTGTCACTTGGAGTTCCTTGTGCTCCGTTCACTCTGTCCCAGTACAGCATCGCAAATGGTAAGCTTGAAATGAGGGAGATAACCGTAACAGGCCGTAAGTTTCCACTTGAAGACCTCAGGAAGAAGCTCTTGGCAAACCAAGAGAGGTACATGCGCCTACAGACAGACGAAGAAGTTAGCACAATGTCAGCACAGGATATACGTGATAAGTTGTCACAGTGGAATGAAAATATACCAGATAGTGAGGACGAGCTACGTGAGCGATTCAAGATGCTTCAGCGTACTCGCACATTGGCTCTATGGCATGACCATGCAACACTGTTGGGCCTAGGAATAGTGATGATCACTGTGCACGTAGTGTTTGATCCTGCTGTGTTTTATACACAATCCGAATGGAATGATCGATCACTCAATCTCCAATCCACCATTGAAAGTCCTTTGATTTACATGCTTTGTGTCAGTTCATCTTCAGCTGAGGATCAGGCAGCATTCTTGCAAGACAGAATCAATTGCCTTAACTCTCTCTCAGACAGTATTCCTGCATCTAATGAAGTTCCGATTGTCGACAACCTGCGCTTCTTTGTTAGTGATCATCCGGCAAAGCAATTCGAGAGAGGCACACAGCAAGGGGGGAAGTATAAATGTGGAGGATGTGGTGTGCATGAATCAATGATGGACGATCTAGCACACACCCTACAACAACCCTGGAGAAATCTTCAAGAAATCCAGCAAATTGCCACACAGGGAAAATGGGGAAAGAGGCCAGGCGAGCTCAAACCCTTTGACCAGCTCCGAGTACAACAACTTGGGGAAGAGCTTCACGCATGTGGAAACTTCGAGACTGACAAGTGCAAAGATGTACTGGAGGCAACACTAAAAAGCACCCTGAGAGGAGTCCAACGTGTCCCTACCATTATGCTCCTCAACCCTACAGGTAAGCTTTCAGATCTTAACCTAGACGAATATGCAATTTTAGATTGCGAGCCACTGCACGATCTGAAGGGCCACCTTATCAACATGTGCAAAGAACTCCCCTACCTTTTGACGGGAGATGTCACAAAATCCTGTGGAGACATCATTGCAGCAACAGTTAGTGACAAAATGACTTGTGCAGATCATCGAGTCCTCATCTTACAGCTCTACTTGCATTTGCGCCAGGAAAAATCTAGCAAGTGCATACTTAATCTGCTTGAAACAGCAATACGAATATCACAGATACTGTACCTACCAGCAGAAGAGCGAACACCACGTCGGATCCTTCAACTATCATAACTGCACGTGGCTTCACCACGAGCTATGCAAGGATTTATTCACACGGTTGCATGGTGGGATGACCAAATCGAGGATGTTTGGCAGCTATCTGCATGCGTTGGTTGCCCATGCACCATTACAGCTAGAGATCGTCCCCGTACGCTCGGTAAACACCGAAAATCAGGAAAGGATCTTCAGCCTAGCTAGGAAAACAGCTACAGCAACTACCAACAGACACCCTCAAAACATCATTTCAACTCTTGTGATCCGCCTACAAGCTAAAACTGAACTCAAGGGAGTTACTGCAACAGTACAAAACAGTGAAAGTATGGTAACAAAAGCAAGCAAACACATCCCACCATACAATGGTACCACAGTGGAAAAAATATTCTTAAGAACTCGCCTAAAAAGTTGGCAGCAGCACCTACGGCGAATTAGTCCATTCCTAGCACCAGGGCCGGGGGTATGGTGGAGGAGTATACTTGGTGGATACACTTTTTATGATGGGGACACAGACGAAGACAGCCATAATGGACCACCACTACTCCACTACCAATCAGCAACAATAAAAGATGTTGCAAAACGGCAGTCAATAAACTGGGAGGAGTTGCTCAAAAAAAAGACTGAACTCCCTACTCCAAAAGTGTATCTCTACACCCCTGAAGGAAACCCCTCTGGTGAGTTAACATACCCAGTACATGTGGACAACCATCAAGACAATACAGGCACAGATCAAGAGAGCATAGACACAACACAGATAAAACTATATGACCACCAAAGTCAAAGATGTAGCACAGGAGAGAGTTGTCACGGGAGTGACAAGGATCAGTATGAAAGTGAGACGAGCAAGGATGACACAAAAGAACAGGGTGAATTGATGTTTCAAAATGAGGAACTAGCAAGTACACAAGATGAATGCGAACACAATGAAGAGGAACAGAAAGAGCAGAATGAGCAAGATATGAACAAAATGAGTGAGGAAGCCAGGCAGACGAGAGGGATTAACCTAAGTATTGACACCGAGGAACCCACACTCTTCAAAACCAAACATGCTGGTTGATCTTAGGAAGTATTGACAAAGTGGTAGAATATGACAAACTTCGCTGTCAGCTGAAATGAGGTGAAAGACCCACTAGGATTCAACGGCAGACACACCACAAGCTACTTGCCGAATTGCAGTCTCTTGTTCAATCAAAGAAAACAAATGTGGAACAGAACCTCAAACAAGTTGATTCGGCTTATTACAAATAACATTCCACACTCCCCACAAATGAAAGTTGCCCAGAACATGCAGAACTAATGAAACAATACAAGTTAATAAACAAACTACTAGCTACATGGAATGTCCAACTCTAACTGCAGGATTACAACTCCCATTGACACACACAGTGTACATACACATAGAGGTTGTGTAATCTTGTGTAATAAACAAGATTGACATTTCCAAATATGGACACTACTGACTCTGACTAGACCTCAAATATGCATGCACCAGGTGTGCATTGTATGTTTACACAGCCCTCTACAAGTATAGACTACACAGACTTTACTAAGATTATTATTTGGACACTACTGACTCTGACTACAGACCACAAATATGCATGTACCAGGAGTGCATTGTATGTTTACACAGCCCTCTACCTGTACTAAATATAGACTACACAGACTGAGATTAAAGTATATAGGGTAGGTAGGTAGACACAAACAATTGATGCAATCCTACTATTTTGATGTACACTCACTAAATATTTGTGAATGTCCCCTTCTTTCAAGAGTCAATCCCATCACAGTCCCTAGAACATCACAACATTGAGTTCACCACTCCTGTGCGGCTAGCTATCTGAAACGTTTGGAGAACAATATTAGGGAATGGAGAACAATACTAGGGAATGCATAGTGTGGATAACTATCGAATGGTGGATGGATGGATGATGGTATTTAATTTTGTATCTTTATTGCGTGTCTGCACTTAATAATGACATAACGTGGTCAATATTTGAATTTTGATCTAAGTAGGTGATAAAACCAGAAGTAGTGAATTCCAGCTATATATACTATTTGAAGCCAAGCATGCACACACCTCTAGATCAATGGCCACATTATAGCCTGTACAGAAGTTAGGCCTATATATACCAAGGGTGTACTTGTTTTATGTTCAGCTGTGAAAGCTCCCATAGGATACAGTGTGATATGATTGATCACTCACAGGTCTCAATTTCTCAGACATGCAAGTAACAAGGGCAAAAAGAAAAAAAAAAACGATGCATAGTGCAACGGTACCCTAGTCCTCAGTTTAGTATTAATAATACTATTCTCGTCCATGGTCTCTGCGCTTTGTAAGAGTCGACCCTCAGCCCCTTACTAGCGCCCTCACTTTGCTCGGAGTGCTACAGTCGTGTAGAGACCTTGGACTCCGCCTCTACTTTTAGAGATTTTGATGCCCTACCCGAGCCCAAGGCAGCTCAGATTTTACTATAAAATTTTTTGGGGCGTACTAGTTCAACTCGGACAAAATTTATACTTTGTACATGCTTATAAACTTACCGCGTAGTGTTCATAATCAGCACAGGTAGATGACTTCCTCGCAGCGTCCTTACTCTCGAGGTCTTGCAATTGAACGTTGCTAGCGCTGTCAATCAACGGTCAACAGAGAGAGACGGAGTACCGCACGATCGCACACTCGTGCCAAGTTTTTACACCATGTCAAACGTTTTATTCGCGAAGGGCGTGGTGAATCATATGACTTTCTTACGTCACGGATGTGTGACCATAGCAACCGTGCAATGAATATAATTATCTCAACCGCGCGCGGTCCAGCGACCTGACCCAGGCCTTACCTACGTGGAGCTGTCTATCGATGGAGACATTCTTATATACCACTGATATACACACATTGTGTCTCCATGCAGCTACATAGTACATGCACAGTGCTTATTAGTTTATGCCATGCCCTAATATTGTGCAGCTGCTCACAAGTTGGACTTGGAGGAGGTGGAGATTGGCCAACTCTTGGTGCTGGTGATGGCTGAGGGAGCATGTCATCGTAGTCTCCTTTTAGTAGAAGCATTATAGCATTATTATTATTATTTTGGATGGTTTATTGATTATAATATGTGACCGGATCTGAGAAAACCCGGCATATTTGTCAAATGCGCATATGGCGCAATGCGCGTTTTTAGTATCAACAGATCAAAGTCCAGTTTTTGTCATATTTATGTCAAAGAACCCTTCTACTAATTGTTGCCACCGCCTACGGAGGGTAAATGTAAGTTACCAAGGCGAAATAAGCCTTCATCTTGACCTACACTGGAAAAAATCAGATACTACAAGCTAGCTATAAGCACTGAAATTAAATAAAGTTCTCCTAAATATTAGTATCCACACTTCATTTAAGTACAATACAAATTGTATTTAGACTGCAATAAACTAATATTAAGTTAAGCACACTATTTGTAAGCTGGTGCTAGTTAATTCAATCTAAATGCAAGCATATTTTGACTATTCTTAGAATAATAAGTACTAATAAAAATATTTTGTACTATTATCTAGTACTAGGTAGTATCCAAAAGGCAGATATCCTACTAAAAAAGTAGATATCTATGATCTAAATTATAGAACTGTCAAACTCTAACTTAAGAATACTCATACTAATTACTAGTGTATATGCACAGCACATCTTACATTTAGTCATAACCTACTTATATTTAGATAATAATACTATAATAAAGTGTTCACTTCTAAATACTGTATATTCAAGTACTACTGCACTAAAATGTAGTGTGTTTAATCTGACGATTAGTGTAGTCTACTGTGATCAATATCTCAAAAGTGCTAAGAATTAGAAGAGAGTGCTAAGTACTCGTTAAGTAATCTAATTGTGCAAGTACTGGTCTCTAAATTAGAATTTCATACTTATTACTAGTGTATGAGTACAATACATCCATATAATTTAGTCTGAATCTACTTAAACCTAGACAGTAAGCACTATTTAAGTGCTACTCCCACTTAGCCATATTAGTGTATGTACCACTAAGAATTAGAAGTACATGCAATGAACTAACTAAATACTTATATTTAGATCATGAGTACTAGAGTAAATTATCGAATTTCGACCACGTTTTGGAAAAACATCTCGAACTTTGCCGCCACTTGGCGGTTTTGAACGTTTTTAAATTTTTTGGAAACTTAAATCTGTTCTCTACACGTCAGTGAAGGTCCCGTTTCTGTAGCCACAATGGTTACGAAGATATTGCAATTTAAAGTGAGGCACTGCTATTATGATGAATCAGATATTGCAACCTTATATCGGACAAGTTCAGAATACGAAGCAGCTGCGATCAATCGTGCCACTGGGAGGGTCGACTATCTTGGCACTCCACCGCAATCGATTGACCCACGCCCATCTACATTGCGCATGCGCACTTCCCGTACCAACACATTTTGTTCACAAAACTTATGCGCAATAATTTTTACTCCATAATGATACACACACAATGTCATACAATATTATGATGTCAAAAGAGAAAACTCAGTGCTTTAACTGTGATCTTGTACGACAAGATATGCTAGATGGTGGCTTCTGTAACTGGCTGGTCTCCTGCTCGACTCCTATCTGGTCATCGGATTCCAGCAATGCTTTAACTTGTGATCTTGTTCGTGAAGAAATCCTTGCTGTTGGATCCTGTAACTGCTTGTTTTGGCCGTTTGACAAAAGTTCTTCTTCACCTTTCTGAACTTCTTTTGATGCTTCAACTGCTCTTGTTTTAGACGAAGTTTTAGACGAAGTTTTAGAGAGTCTTGATGCTGAATTCAACCCACAGGTTTTAGCCTGTTTGACACATGCTCCTGCAAGTAGAAGATTCTCAATGCACTAGATATATAGGCATTCAGCTTTTTTTTCCCTTAAAATTTGACACGGCATTAATTTTAACACAAGTCATGATATGCATCAGCCATTGTTACCAAATGGGAGGGTAAGCCCCCGTTATTATTTAGTATGCATGACTATTAAGAGTAAAACAATCACACACACTCTGCTATATAGGCTAAAGGGTTATTTGCTTGTCTTTAGTGGTGGCAAATCCACCTAGAAATTAGGGAGTCATAACTAATCCATTAAGGAAACTTACTTCCTGCTGTGGTGCTGCCCTTCTTTGGTCCAGATTTTGGCACACTAGCAGCGTGGGTGGCCTTCTTAGCAGCCCGAGTAGCAGCCTTTTCCAGCCGTACTTGCTTCCGTTGCTCCTTTAATTGTGCTTGTTTCTTCTTTTCTTCC
The DNA here is from genome assembly GCA_963930775.1 of Cliona cf. orientalis. Lineage (NCBI taxonomy): Eukaryota > Metazoa > Porifera > Demospongiae > Clionaida > Clionaidae > Cliona > Cliona cf. orientalis. Next base: position 25,240,166 of record OZ005689.1, read on the forward strand.
TCTTTCTTGTCTAGTTCGAGAAGAAATTCGGCACTAGTGAGAACCCTTGCTTCACCAGGCTTCTTCTTGGTAAGGGTACTCGGAGGAGGAGGAAGTTTAACAAACTGATCTAGCTTTAGCTTTCGAGAGATGTTTGCTGTACACGGTGGGCTTGAGTCATTCAGAGGAAGGTCAGTCTTGTCTCCCACTGTATCTGCTCCTTGCTCCAATGTGTCTTCTAGATGGAGAGAGTCATCAGGATTCAAAGGTGAAAATTGCAGTTGACATCGCTCTGATATGGCTTCAGGGTGGTGGTTTTGCAACCACTGATTGTACCTGCTGTCTGTGGTGATGTCAAAACCTTCTTCATATCTAGTCTGAAAATGCTGCTTCTCTTCAGCTGTAAATGAAATGTAGTGTGTCTCTGGTGATACTGGAGAGAGAGGTGAAAGTGAAAGTGGTGATAGCATTTCAGGAGATGGTGCAAATGAAACCCGCTTTTTAGACGTATGAGGACTATACAGAGGGAGATAGCTGATGCCGTTTGATTTCGCAACATCTTCAATAGGAATACTCTTTCTTTTTGGTGTGTGTTCGCCAGGAATTTTCACAGCGTATCGATCCACTGGATACACTCCTGTTGCCTTAAAGCCAGCACGAATGGTACTTGGAATCATAGCCTTTTCCCAAGCATCATGAAATAGCTTGTTGAACTGGTAGACAGTTACTAGCCTTCCCGGATTTGCAGTCATGTATGTATTTATGACGTCATCCCAGTGCTTCTTGAGAGCATGAAAGCATGTCTTATCCAGTGGTTGGGTAGCATGAGTAGTGTTGGGTGGTAGACAAAATAAAATCACTCCCTTACTGGCTGCTGTACGCACTACATCTGCCATGTAGTGGGACGAGTGTCCATCCAACATCAAGAGGAGAGGTCTGGAAGCAGGGGCATAAAGAAGAAAATGTCGTTCCAGCCAATCGCAGAAAATCTCACCATCCATCCATCCAGATGGACTCAAGCCGTACATCGTACCTTCGACTTCTCCCTCCATGAGAGGCTTGACCAAGTTCTTGCGCTTGAAGACAACGAGAGGTGGAATAGCATAACCAGCTGCATTTACACAGGCAAGAATGGTAATTTGCGTTTTTACGCCAGTTCCATATACCAAAACGTGCTTTGCTCCTTTCTTTGCTATCCTTTTTCCCGGTCGAAAATCCAGTGGCATTCCACTTTCATCGCAGTTGAATATACAAGATGGTCGATCTCCAAGATTATTTTTTGAAATTGTTTCCTCCAACAGATCGAAATACTTGTCAATCACATCCCTGTTAGTCGCTATAGCTCTTTTGTACGCTAAAGACTCTCCTTGACGCAGTGAAAGGTTAGGGTGCCGCTTTTTGAAACGCTCCCACCATCCTGTGCTAACACAGCCCACATCAGAATCTGCATTTCTTGAAAGAATTGCACCCACCAGAGTCCGTACTTCCCGCACCGATTTGGGGTACCCGATCTCAGCACTTCCTATCAGAAAGTGAACCAGTTCTTCCTCCTCCTCTGGTGATAGATAGGTTGGCGCACCACTCTTGGTGCCAGGAACTACACGTCCTGAAGCACGGTCCCCCAAGGTGCTTCTTGGGACGCCATATTCTTCTGCAGCACGTCTGATGGTCATGGACCTTGACGACACTTCCTCTAGCGCTTTTTCCATGGTGGCATCATCCCAATTTTTGTACGAAATCGGGCGAATACTAGGCTCCCTGTTCTGCAATGTTTTCTTTGTGAACTCCTTACTTTTCGAGACTCTCCCATAAAGTGATGATGCCATCTAATTTTAAAAAAATGGCAGTCAATAAACTAATCAGCACTCAAAGGTATTCGTAAACATCAACATGAATGCACGATTTCAACGGATAACTTACTTCTTGCTTTCCTCTTTCTCTCTCACAAAAAGGCACGAGGTGGTTGCTCGGGGAGCAACTGCGCATGCGCAAAATTCTAACCGCATATATAATAAGTTACCGCCCATGCGCAACTCAGCGAATAGATAGCTGGGCGTGTCTCAAAAGTAAAATGTCCGGACAATTGATAGCCACGTCCGATATCTGGTACTGTCCGATGATTGGTAAATTACTCTATTTAGAAGCAGATTGTTGCATTAGTAATTTTTAATACCACTCCACTAGAATTTAGTGCACTGAAAGAAGTGAGTATATAAGTATTCTAAATCAGAACATACTCTCCCAAAAAGTAGCATGCTCAAGTACTTAGATTTAGATGTTTATTCACTAATATTAAAATCAGAACACTACTTTTAAGCATTGTAATATTAGTATCTTATAGCAGAACCTTTCTAGTATCTGAGTACAATACATTCCTTATTTTAGTCCAAACCACTTGTACTTAGATTCAATTCCTCTATCTTCAAGTACTTAACCGTTACTATAGTCGAGTGTATGTACCGCTAAGAATTAGGTGTACAATGTCATGACAGTACTAAAAATTAATGCTTAAAATTAGTACTAATACTAAACTTTTAGAAGTAAATGATTGGACCAAATACCCTTATCCACTAGATTTTAGTGTACTATAACATATATAATATGCTGAAGATCAGTACATGCCCACTGTAATTAAGATAGAGTACACTGGAAACCAATACTAGTGAGCACTACAATAATACTGAAAAAATATACGTCATCGTAACACATGCATGCAGGCTTCCAATTATCTTGAATTTGTGTGTGCTGCATAATAATTACCAAAATATAAAAAAATTAACTGCATGAGGCAAAAATAATTATAGAGATCTCAGTAGTTACAGTAGACAGTAAGGTCATACTTTGACTTAATGTATAGATTCCCACCATAGTTAACGGCATTTAAAGGATGGTAGCAACCACGGCTAACAACGGATCTGTGAAAAACTCGATACTCTTGCAGTTGTTTTACTTTATAAGCACCCAGTATAGGATCATAATCAAGGGTATCCATAGCAAGGAAAACAAAGTAAATATTTGCTTCAGACCCTTGAACGATGATGTCATACAGCAGTCCAAACTGTGGTACAGTACCAAAAGAAATGTCGGTAGTGCCAATCATTAACCAGCATTTTTCAGCTCTGTACATTGTTCCCATAATAGTTACATATTTACACCTGAACATAAAAGTTTCAAATAATATTATTAATGGAATAAATAATTTCACGAGAACAAACCTGTATAATTCACAATCCAATAAGTTTGGGTAACCTGTCCGGATTGTTTCACCGTATGGTAAAAGCAATGGAGTACCAAGTTTAGTGGCTATAAGCAATAAAAGTAATGATAGCATACTAAGTCAACCTGATTAACTTACTCGCTCCCGTAGATAGAGTAACTGATGCATATCCAGAGTTACATTGCAGGTTATATGCCAGTAGTCGCTGGTGATGCTGAGAGAGAGTCTTGAGAATATTTTTGAAGCTCGTTGATCTAGCTACACTTTTGAATTGCTTATGTTTTCCTTCAAATCTCATTGACCATAGATGAACAAGTGGACCGTACCTACATTATATGGATGTATAAAATAGTATCATCATCATCGAAGTTCACACTTGTACCTGTTGATGAGGTTAGGCAAGTGAACCATGAAATGAAACTTTGGAGTCAAAGGTCGGTGTGGATACAAAGATGTGAATTGCTCAAGATACTGCTGAATCTGTCCTCTTAAGAAAGGGACTTGATTATGAGCAATTATAGATGAAAATAAATCGTTGCAATGTCATTTAGTAGCATGAAGCACTCGTAATGTGGGTTACAAGGAGGAAATTTCTTGCCGATAAGGAATGGTAAAATATTGAACAATTCCCACATTTGAGAAGCTCATTAGGATACAGGTATAATAATAGGCATAATAATCACGAGCCATTAGTATAATTATACCTGATTGGTTTCCATGAGGATCAAGATTCCTTAAAGGTGCTGGCTTTTCCTCAAAATACGCATATGGGTGCGACATTATTCGATGATTGATTTCAGCCAAGGTCATAAAGGACAGTGTATCAACTAGATACTTCAAAAGCTCATTCACATGAATATGAAATACCCCCTCCAGCAGAACATGCATTAGATCTTGTGGTAGTTGTTCTGTCACATTGAAATGTGGTACCTCGCAAAGAATGCTAGTACGATTAACTCCATAAACTTTGGAGTAGTGGTCCTTCTCAGACTCCGACATTCCAGGGTAATCAAGATAATCACAATGCTGTTTATGCAGGTCCTTATTTCTTATCTGAAACTCTTCTTCTACAAACTGCACAATAACACATTAGCTTCCTATAGTATCACATAATAAAATTGATTATACGTACCTTGATTTGAATTTGTGAATTTGTGGCTAAACAATGACGGCATTTCCTCATCGCCCCTCCAACACCTTCCTTAAAACCACCAGCCATATTGACAGCTGGTGTATCACCTACAAACGCTATCAATGCACCTTCAACATTGTACATAGAATCCTGAATGGTCATGGTGACACCACCAGGCTTCAAAATAGATTAAGAGCATGAAATAATTTTTTACGCAGAAAATGTGACAACATACGTACAGCAGATAGCTTCTTAAGATCCGAAACAAATGGGTCCATAATGGAATCAAAAGAGTATGTTTCCAACAGATTTGCTTGAAATAAAGCAACAAGATAGATAGAATCCAAGCGAGATCTTAGGGCTGGATCAATATTTCCCAAAGAAAAGTAAATAGCACCTAATTTGAGCAAGTCTGCATGAATACAAAAGTAGAAGCAACTTTATATTGTGTGTACCTATCTTATGTTTCTTGGCCCTTGATCCTATTGGGTTTGTTAGTGTTACTTCGTCATAATATCCGATTATCTGTAGTGCCTTCTCATTTCCTCGAAACACACAGTGATCAGCAAACAGATCACCATCACAAATATCCATCATGAAGTCACCCTGCGTTTGATGTGCACCAGACATTACCTGGAGATTTGTAATTGTTGTTTGCATGCATGCATGTATCACTAATTTATCATAACTATATACCTGATCAAACACTGATGTGTTGTTCAAAAGTATCTCCAACGTCTGTAGAAGAGGGACATAATAGAAACCATCAGATACGTTTGTTGGTGTCATATTTCGTCCCACAGTACCCACGTGTGTTCCAAGTTCATACCAGATAGGCTCCTAGGAAATAGACACCACATAATACTATATACATAAGTACATGGTGATAAAATCATAACATGCTATACTGTATGCACTAGCACGTACACATGCATGCACATAATAGTTGTAGTGCCTTAAATGGGGTGCATGCATGACATGCATGGCCGAATGCATCCCAATTAAGGCACTACAACTATTTTGTAGGCCTGTGACCCCTCTCATCATTGGCCTACCACCTGCACCCCTTTGGTAGCCCGAAATTTACCTATAAAAACTTTGGTTGGTAGGCGGTGGCCTACAAATACACATGTAATACAAGCAACTAATCAAACTCACAACATAGGGGAAATTTTTCGAGACATATGTTTGCTGCCTGTATGCTGTTTCCAGAGCAGAAAATGGGTTGCTCACATCTTCAGCTATCTTGGGTAGATTCTCAAAGAATGGACTTGTGAGATCCATGCCATGGGCTTCTGCTGATTGCTCTACTGCAGACAGGGTTTTTGTGACCACGTGATCTGTCATGATTCCAAATACTTGAATAACTTCATCAACTGCCGCATGTGAAAGTTTGTATTTTTCTTTAAGCTTCAGTAACATTCCAGCTGCCGCATCTGGGGAAATGTTTGGTGTGCATGAATTAGGACACGAGGGGTTGGTCGATGGGTCTGGCTCTTCTCCAACATCATCGCCAGTAAAATTCTCCATTTCTTCGTCATCTGGTTGAGGATTTTCAGCAATTGACATCTCTCTCGTAAAATATTCCTCCTTATGCTGACGTCTCACATGTTTATACCATGTATTTGTTTTCTTGAAAATACTAGGGCATTCCTTCACTTGACAAACAAAATTCAAGTTACAATCTGATGAATGAGCTGCCCTAACATGCACGACCAGTTCAAACAGAAGAGCGTATCTTGATTCACAAAGTTGACACTTCCATGTCAGTGTTGCAGCCATCGTGCTGAGATCCGCGTTGTATCATACCAGGAGTACATTACCAGGAGTGTGCAACGCACACATGCATGTACATGGGCCTGAATATCATTAGAAGGTTCTTACGCTGCAACCACTGAGTTACATTCTGTATAGATGCAGCTGCAGCTAGTTACTGATAGGATAGTGCAGACACAACCTTCATGGCTTCATGGTTTTAGTGGTTGCATATTAATGATATTCTGTGATGTCAAATCTGGAAAGAGATGTTTGTACTACTACTGAGTAGGTTGCACACTCCTAGTAATGTACTCCTGATCATACGCATGCGCACTATACGGATGCGATGACGCAATTCATGTGATCATCATGTGATAGCTAAAAAAAGGCGCGCATTTCATCCAGCCAACACAGCTGACATCGAGACTCGAGGACACCGACTAATTTTGTTTGTTTGGACTGAGCGCAGTGAGCGTGCTTTGGATCGTTGCTGGTAAATGTACTTAAAATATTTTATTTAGTTACCATATTATATATCTGATTTGCTACAGGTGATGGCTGACTCGTGGGGGTTTGATACCGTAGAAGTGGAGTTCGTCGATATCATGACATGCACGGAGCTTGTGTCGTATTTGATACAGCTAAATTTTCCAAAAGAGGATATGATGGAACTTGAAAGTAAGTTATGCAATGCTATGCCAGTAAAACTAGTCTCCTAATAGCTACTAGTTGAGATAATTAAATTTGAGTGCAAACTCAACGCAGCTGTATAACACATACCCAGGAGGGTTGTCCTAGTAGGTCCTAATAGGTCAACTTGCATAATATTTAGTACTTACATAGCATGTTATGTTAGTGGACATATATAGGGTCTCATATTTTATTGTGTATCATTCCAGAAAGGGAAGTTGATGGTGACGCTTTTTGCCATTTAAGCAGAGAGGACTTTGCGACAATATTTCCTTCTCCTAAGCAATTTATTTTAGGATCAAAATTGTACAAACTTGTCCAACGTGCTCGTTCTTCCAAAGAAAGCTCAAGCATGGACACAAGTGACGTATCACTGACAGGTGATTTGGAGGAAACCCTCTCCCGGTCTTCTTTGAAGCAGAGTGCATCCACGACTAATTCTTCATCAACAGGATCCAGTCGGAAGCGTTCAAAGCCAGAATTAGATTGTGCACCTCAGCTGAAAAAAAAGCATTCTGATCAATCATCCAGTAGTACAGCTGAGTCTACTGGTACCTCTTTCAAGCTTCCTGTCTATTCACCAGATCTACAGAATTGCATCAGCAATGATGCCTTTTACACTCCCACGCAAACTAATCGGCTTATTAAACAATCATGTGTTGCTCTCCGTGGATACTGTTGGGAACGGGGGAACCCAGTTTTCAACAGCGAAAAGGAAGCTCTGGCCAAGAAAATCTATGAATTGGCTCCTAAAAGTCTTGGAAATCCTAAAAGTGGAAAGAAGTCACCTTATGTAAGTGTGCATATATATCAGCAAGCTATACTATGTTCAGTATTCTTTGATGTGGTAGTCAAAATAATTTATGTGGTCACAGACTACCTACCTATGCCCACCTGCTATGCCCGGGAGAATCCTATGATTATGCTAATTATAACATCCCTTATATTGTGTAGGCTGATCTCTATGGTCGAATTATTAAGTGGTTTCAAAACCACTCATACATCGACAGAAAGGCGTGTGGACAGGTGAAGTCTAAAAAGACAAAGGATCAAGTACCTGATGGTGCCAGACAAGATGATGAAGAGGCTGTCCAGCTGCACCTTCAAGAGCTCAATAAGGAGCTGAGGAAAAAGCACAATAGGGATTCTGACAAGCTAACCAGATTGTTGTCCTCGACATTTTATGCACGGAGAAGTGAGACGCTGTCAGTAACAGCAAGTACCCGTGTTGCAACATTTTTGGAAAAGTATGAATGCTTTAAGAGGCCAATTTGTGTGAGTTTTTTGTATTAATTTTAGTAAACGTACACTACTTACCTTTGATTATTACATACAGCTAATACAGGAAATGTACCATGTTAGAGGTCAGAAGTTCAGCAATGTTGGTGAGGTCAAGCAAAAGGTGTCCACTTTGGGAGAGCGATGGAGCAACAAGCTTATTCCGTCAATCTGTCAGTTTACTAAGGAGACTGAGGAGCCTCCACCATCCTCAGATTTGCCAAATGGTATATTATAACCATGATATTAAATATATGTGTGCAGGTATTACAGCAGAATTGTATGTATTAATGCAGAGCTGTCTATGTACTGCTTAACAACATTGTTGGCAAAACTAAAACCACGAACTGGCAAGACTACAGTGCAAGAGAGGCTTAATGCCATCATCTGTTTCTCCCCAGTATGTTAACATTCAAGTGTATTATTATTCACATAATCTTATTAATTTTAATCAATGCTACAGAATGCAGAAGAAGCAATGGACAAAAATAAGGATAACACTCACCCTTGGATACTTTGTGTTGGCACCCCACGCGACATAACATCTGCTGTTTTGGTTTACCAGCGTAAAGTCATATCAAACGATATCGGGAAAACCGTCTTCTCAGCACTTTTAATTCTTCTGGCGACGCTCTACACGTATGAATTTGCATACAACCCACTTGTCCAGCAGGCTTTGGAATTCCTCCAAGAAAAGTTGCTTGGTGATGGACTACCTGCGTCAAGAAAGATATCGGTTGCTTATTCTAGCCTATTTCGTGCCATCGACTGCATTGAGCAGAAAATAACAGAAGGCATCGAGAAAGATTCTGAGATCGATACTGCTGATATGTCCGAGGATGGTACACAGGCATTTTGCGAATTTGATTAGATGTGCATCCAAGGAACTCTGATATTGCTGTGCAACATGGACTCACTTCGTATGTTATCAACAAAATTAATAACTGTAATTGACTATAATTTATGCCTACATGTAGAATGCATGTTATTATGACATTGTATGATTCTGGTTAGAAATATTGCTACTTATATTGATATTGAAAGAATTTGCTACTACAGTTAAGTACATGGGGTGTTAGATTTAGTGGTGCATATAATCTAAAATTGTGCATAATGCCACTAAACATTAGACATCTATAATCCAGATATTAGTACTTGGAATGATTGTTTTGAGATTGTATTGATACAACAAAACACTAATAATGATACACTTCATACTAAATTTAGGTACCACTGGCTCTTGGAATTAGTGTGGTATGGTGTTGCATGCTTCCTACTAAAATTAATTTTTACGTCTTAAACGTAGCAGTTGTATACTAAAATGAAACACTTGTATACTAAAAATAAGTTCAGTAATTGTTTGTGACAGTGAATAGTAAAAACACTTATATCTAGAAGCTATTACTTAAGATTAGTACTAGTTGATCTTAAAATTAGTGTTGCATGTTGGGGGGTGCAAACTACTAATAGTAAGACAATATATTCTTAAAGTGAGGTAGCTCTATACTAAAATTAAGATAAATTAACGCTTGTGACAGTGAATGCCGAAAACACTAAAAGTTAGCAGTTTTTCTTCTTTAATTTAGTATGCATTTTTTCCAGTGTACCTAGTCAGTACGGCCGCCGTACACGGAGCCCGTTGCTATGGGCGGTAATTAGAATTCTCTACCTAGATACAGCTAGATTCATCGAACTACTGTACGTTCGCTCACCTTTTTAGCTTCTTGGGCATCTTAGAACAATCGCCGACCGTTGTCAATGGGGATTGACTACATTCACAACGATCAATGATGAGTCACATGCATAATACACCCATGCCACGCCCCCATCGCGAGCGCATGCACATTTTCCACGCACGTGTCTTTCGCGCACTTCAATTTCTAAACGCAGGAAATTTTTGTGTGCACACGGTGAGTATGGACTCGGATGGTGTTCAACCTGCATGGGCTCTAGGGCTAAAAAGGAGTGGCCTCTACTATGAAGGATTCGTTGACAACTTGGAAGATACACTGGAGGCACATCGACGATGTACTGTCACTACCTATGGCACCAGGACTTCAAAAAAGTCACCAGCAACCACAGTAGTCCCTAGTAGCAACACTGACCAAGAGAATGACAGATATGTAGCAAATCAGAAGGTATAATAAATAAATTATATCATGTACGTATCTATAATGCCAAAATATATTATAAGTTTGTCAATGCAATGCCCCATCAACTAAGGCTTGTGTGATCATGATGGGCCGCAATGGTAGCTATACACTGGCCTCTAATAGGCTAATTTTTCGATGGTAGAGGGGCATGCAGTATTGATAGAGTTATTTGTTGTATCTTGTACGCAAGGTAGCCTTGAGAAACCTGCATAAAAAAATTAATATAACATGATAACTATTATCGCTATAGATTACCACTCAGAAATATCATTGGAAGCACAGTGCGGCAGGTAAAACGATAATACACCCTTCATTATTGGGGAAAAGAGAGATCTCCATTGCCAATTTGGTGACCACTACTTAAAAAAAAAGCCAAACAAATCAGATACTCCAGTCACTAAGGACAGTGAACAGCCAGAGCCATTACAACCTAAACAAGTACCCAATACCAAACAAGGTACTTTTGAACAAGCCACATCAAAAAAAAAATCTAGGCCAAAATTAAGTCTTCAAGGAACACGGAAAATAGGTTGCAATGCTGGAATAAACATTCGAGAGTATATATTGTATCCAGATCACAGGGTATCCACCGACACTCAAAATAAGTGGCAACAGCGGAAAGCACAAGAAGAAATGCTGACTCGCTTAAGGCAAGACCTCACTGATGGGAAAGCTGTGAAAACAGCAACCAAATACTACGTGTCTCTGCCAGCTGAAGAAGCCCACCACAAGTCCCACAAGACAGGCGGGATGCACGCAATGGCACAGCGTGTTCACCCAAAGGTGATAATGAAAATTCATGAGCTGGTTGGAGCAGGCATATCAGAGGTATCGGAAGTAAAACGGGCCTTAAAACTTTATATTACTAAAGAATTATGCCCAACAGATCTCCCAAACAGGGACGATAGAGCCTATTATCCAACAAATCACGACTTATCGAACCACATTCACAAAGCCAAATCACAGTTGCAGCTATCAAAGCTTGATCAAAAAAATTTGGGACTAAAAATAGACGAATGGAAGAAAAATAGCCCAGATTCTAAGCTTTATTTTAGGCCATACAAAAAGAAATCACCCAAACAACAGCTAGAGATGGTTAATACTGAGGATGAAGTGACTGAATATGAACAAACATTACTTTGGATCCACCAAGAATCATGGCAACAGGATTTATTAATTAAGTATGGCAATACTATCACCTTAATGGATGCTACCTATAAGACCACCCAATACGAACTAGCTCTATTCTTTCTCACAGTGAGAACAAATGTAGGCTATTCTGTAGTTGCAGAGTTTGTAATTCAACACGAGAAACAGAAGATATTACTGAGGCTCTAAAATTCATTAAACAATGGAATCCCCAATGGTCACCAAAATTCTTTATGTCTGACTATTCAGAAGCCGAAATAACAGCAGTTGAACAGACCTTCCCCACCACAAAACTGTATTTGTGTGACTTTCATAGAGAGCAGTCATGGGAAAGATGGATAAAAAATCATCAAAATGGAGTCTCACCTGACGACCAAGAAACCATTCTTGAACTTCTTCGTTCATGTGCATGGGCTCCACCACCAGATCCAACTGAGGGCCTCCCAGTGGATGTCAATTACCAGAATGCTGTTAAGAATCTAAAAGAGAATGACATTTGGATTGAAAATAGTCAGCTGCAGTCATGGTTGAACACCACATGGTTCTCCATTCCTCAGGTATGTTGAGATTAACCACAAGTGGTTACCACAAAACACACATGCACATGTACACTGTATAGAGATACATACCCACTCCCAAAACATACATATGTGGCAGTCCCAGGTAGAAATCAAAGATTATTCCTAGTCAATTTTGACCACTTTTTTGAATTTGAAGCTTCATAATTTAGAAATGGTAGCATCCCAGAATTTTACATTTAGTTTAGAGATACTACAATCACCTTAGAATAGGTATCTAAAATTTGGGACTAAACGATCAAGAGATATTAAAAATATAATTGATTTAATTAACCCAATTAAAAACAGAATAATATTCGATTTCTACCTGGGACTGCCACATATATTATAATACAAGCAGGGTGACCCCTTCGACCTTCAAGCATCATCCATATACAATGTACCGTATAGTGGGAAACTTTGGCGAGGTTTTTAATTTGGCGATTTGGCGAATTTTGAAGAAAATCGCCAAATTAAAACTCGCCAATATTTAAATAACGTATTTTTATGATGTAATGACTACGTGTGCGCATGCGCATGTGAACGAGAGCAGTGCAAAATTAGATTGATTGCTCGCATCGCAACCTTGGTGTAAAAGAGAATCGTTTGTCTGGAATCAATGTCGCTGCTCAAGTTCTTTCAAGTTAAATATCCAACGCTACCTTCGTCATCAACTTGTGCGTACTCGTCTCTCAGCAGGAAGGACCTCGACCACGCGAACAAAGAAGTGAAACGGCGCGTTCTTGCTGTAGAGAACTCATGTGAGAAAGAAGCACCGACACCTAGAGGCAAGTACAATAGTTGCTCACCAGAAGAAAGGGCTCAGATAGGTAAATATGCCCTAGAGAACGGTAATACCCGAGCTGCTAGACACTTCTCCAAGGTTCTCAATCGAAAGATTAATGAATCAACCGCGAGGAGGCTCAAGAGTGAGTATGTGCAAGCGTTGGCACAGAGGAAGAATGACCCTGAAGGTCCATTGGTAAAATGCCTGCCAACGAAGACACAAGGAAGGCCTCTTCTTCTTGGCCAAGATATTGACAAGGCGGTCCAGGAGTACATCGAAGCGACCAGGGCAGCAGGTGGAGTTGTAAACACAGCCATTGTCATGGCAGCAGCTGTTGGCATAATGTCTTCCCGTGATGTTACAAAGCTGAGTTCGCATGGAGGGTACGTGAACATCACAAAAACTTGGGCGAAGTCTCTACTCAATCGGATGGGGTACGTGAAGAGGAAGTGCTCTAATGCTGGAAAAATCTCTCCCATACTGTTTGCAGAGATTCAAGAAGTTTTCCTGGCAGATATTAAGGCACAGGTGCTGATGAATGATATTCCTGATGAACTAATCATCAACTGGGACCAAACTGGTCTCCCACTTGTCCCTACTGGTGAGTGGACCATGCACCGTGCTGGTGAGAAGATTATCCCCATTGCCAATTCCGATGACAAACGTCAGATAACAGCCGTTCTTGCAGCTTCAATGGCTGGTGAATACCTTGCCCCTCAGCTGATCTTCCAAGGGAAGACACAACGCTGCCATCCACCAGTAGCCTTTCCGAAAGGATGGGACATCTGGCACTCTGAAAATCATTGGTCAAATGAAGATACCATGCAGCGATACATTGAGCAAATTGTCATTCCCTTTATCGATCAAAAGCGCCAAGATTTAAGCCTAGACAAATCACATACAGCTCTGGTACTGTTTGACTGTTTTCGAGGCCAGACGACTGCTACTATTGAGTCACTGCTACAGCAGAATAACATCGTTGCGGTACGGATCCCTCCAAATTGCACTGACAAGTTACAACCAATGGATGTATCGATCAATAAGCCTATGAAGGATGGGATGAGGACCAGGTTTCAAACCTGGTTTGCAAGCGAAGTGCAGAAGCAGCTAAAAGATGTCCCAGTGGACCAAGTGAAAGTTGGTGTCACTGCTGCTGCTATCAAGCCCTTGAGTGCTAACTGGATCATTTCTACCTGGCAAGAGATTGAAAACAGACCAGACCTTGCTATCAATGGGTTCCGGGCAGCAGATATTTTGAGTGCTGTTGAATCTATTCGAGCAGACCTCATTAGAAGCTACACAGTCATAGCTACAGTATCGACATGTTTTGTGTATGTATAATAGTTATGAATAATGTATGATTAAAAACAGTTGATGAATGTAATACAGATACAATGTTGATAGGGAGTATGATGGACTCTGAACTACCGGTAATACTTGTTAGCATGGAAATGGAGTTAGGTAGTAGTTCTCAAAACACGTAACTAGATGAGATCTCATGTTCTCCTGAATGAATTGCCCAGGCTTTTTGTTGTTAGCTAGTGCCACACATGTTGCGATTGCATAGAGACCACAGTCTAAGGCTCCATCCTGCCGTGGACTGTCTCCCATTTGAATAATACTCGGCCCAAACAGGTTTGTAAGGAACTTGGTTGTTACTTTGTCAACATCTGAGTACAAAGAGTCAAACACCTGAAGTTTAGGTGCACATCCTATATTTGTCGCCGCAATCCAGTGGTTTCCCCGGGTGTGAATTATCTGCAAATAGGTAGAAGTTACTGGTCCTTTCTGATGCTGATACTTATCAAGGACTAGAGTCGACTGAAGACCAGAAATATGAGGAAATTGTGTCTGTAATAATTCCTGTGCGAAATTGATATGATTGTCACTGAGCTCTTGTCCAGACATGAGCCTAGTTTTGTCCACTTCCGTCAGGTTAATCCCCTTCCAGCTGAGCCATCTGTTTGGTGAAGTGTCAGGAAGCTTCAGCTTATCTACCTCTATTATTTCTGAGCTGATCTTTCTCATTTTGTTGGGTGGTTCATTCTCTGCTCCTGGCGCTGTTGTCTGCTTCACACTTAATGGAGCGACAAGCTTCCGCATTTTGGCCACGTCCTTGGGCTCTCCATGAAATATCAACACGCAGGGTACCTCCAAACCCCCTTGGGGAAGATCATCGGAGAAACGACGGCTTGCAGTGATCCTACAACCAATAGTGCCCTTTCGTCTCAAGAAAAGTGAACACGCAGCCGATATCTTTCGGGGGACGTGGCCAACTACAGTGCTTCTACGTACTACAGCGACAGCATATGGATCCTCGGTATTTGTTGGCTCACACCTGCAATCTAACTCTTCTCCAACAGATGGGCTCCAAATATTCTTGTAAATATGGTGGCGAAGAACACAACTATCGATCTGACACGTCTCCATTTTTGACAGCTGCTGCTAGCTACGTACATGTAGCTCGAGCTCGGCGAATGGCGTGGCCGGCCGGCCAGCTGATCCATACATTACGTCACTTGTTTATCGCGTCATGCGCTTGCGCTCACAATTTGTCAAGTCGCCAAATTTAAAATTCGCCAATATCTTTAAGGGAGTGATTCGCCAAATTTAATGCTCGCCAAATTTACCCGCTATACGGTATATCATTGTAGCCAGCAGTTTACTGTTGATTGCCAGATATTGATGATTAAAATTAATACCTCAATTTCTATAGAAATGGGCTCGAGCATATCGTGATAGGGAATATCATGCTGCTGTTGATACTAATAATGGTGCAGAAGCCCTCAACAAATCACTGAAGTACTCCTACTTACCAAAGAGACGCACAATGACACTATCAGCAGTTGCTACCCTATTAGTGGAAGATTTTCTCCCTGAATGTCAAAAAACTTATCTCTTTAATAACTACAAGCAGTCAAAGGAATACCGGAGCTACAAGGGTATTGTTCCGGATTATTTACAGGACCGTCCTCGGAGTGTGATCTTACACTGCTTAGATCGGCAAGCCACTAGTATGAAATTCAAAGAGGAGGACATTGAGGATGTGGATGCCATCAATGGAGTGTTCAAAGTAAATAGCAAGAAGGAGAGAAGTGTTAACTTTGGACACAACTCACCTGCCTCTATGCCTAGTTGTAGCTGCCCAGACTGGAACAAGTTTCATATGCCATGCAAGCACTTTTTTGCTATTTTTCGGCTTCGACCAGCATGGACATGGAACAGACTACCAAAGACCTACTTGGAGAGTGCCTACCTCAGTCTTGATAACACTGCATTGAGAGATTACCATCAAGAGCCTCAGGCACCTTGTCCTGAAACAGGTAGTGATTACACAGTTAGTGATGATTTCACCGAAACTTATCAGGATGAATTGCCACGCAAAAAGGTAAATAATACAATGCCATGCACACATTACGGAAAGCATAAAATATGTATCAAGGTAGATAGCTCACTTTAAAACAACATTTGTGTCACGTATGCACTGTACAACTCATTTCAATCTTAATATAGGTACTTTCAGTTTGTCAACAAGCACAAAAGGCCAGAATAACACTAAAAATGATTGAAACCCTCACATACTCCTGCCAGGATGCTGAACAATTAGCCACTGTGAATTCAAAGCTTGAGGAGATATTTAGCAATATGAAAACCAATATGCCTCAATCAGATGGGCTGGTAATTAGACCAATAATTGCTAAGCGAGCTAAGCAGATATCACAAAAGTACAGAAGTCAACTAGCAGTGATTAACAGCAAGTACTCCGCTTTACCACCTGAAAAAAAGCGGGGACGACGAAAGCAGAGTGCTTCCTTCAGAAATAGAGTGGGCATAAAAGCACAAAGACTTCGTAAGGTACATAATTACTATTATAATATTGTCATACTAAAAATTGATCCTACTCATACCAAAATAAATATAGGCTGGCACTACAAATGCAGGTCGAAGTAAAGTGAGGAGGGAGCTAAGTAGTATAGCGGGAAGTTTTCAGTGAACACTTAATACTGGTATGAAATCTACAGGGCTTGAACAAAGATGGAGAGAATACAGGGGAAGGAAAGCACAAGACCTATGCCAATACAGTCACTTCTAAGACGGCTTCAAGCTCACCAACACTTACAAGCACATCCAAATCAACATCTTCAACAGCAGTCGTTACTGCCCAATCAACCACATGCAACTCTCGACAACTATCTACACAGCCCTCTACTTCAAAAAGTGCTCCTAAGTCAGGTAAACAACTTGAACATTATGTATACATCTACAGCTGATTCCAGTCAGTATGCAATTTTGACCATACACCTGTACATCCCACCAGTTCATGTATGTACAACTTACTGTTGAATCATTTTAGGAGTCAAAAGACCACGCTGCTCATGTGAGGGCTGCTCATTATCTGACTGCGGAGTATGTAGCAACTGTTGTGACATGAAGAAGTTTGGAGGACCTGGGCGAAAAAAGCAAAGATGTATGAAAAGAAAATGCCAATTCGCTAAGAGTGTGAAGGTATATAAAATTAATTATAGTATGACATGTATAAACCTGTCATAATGTAATTAACATATCTAGGACCCAACTAATGGATTTAAGGAAATAGAGTGATTTCTAACTTCCCATCAGAGAAGAGCAACACCAATACAAGCAGATGGCAACTGCTTTTTTAGGGCAGTTTCTGAGGCTCTGTACGGACAGCAGGAAAACCATGAAGAAATACGCTCCACAGTAGTCTGCTTTATTGCATCAAACAAGGATGTTTTTGTGAAATTTATCCCATCAACAGCTGATTCTTTTGACGAGCATTTGCAAAGAATGCTGCAGAGGGGTACATGGGCTACCCACTTAGAAATCTTTGCTACCGCTAGCCTTCTCCAGATTCCCATATACATTGCTTCACAAAGGAGTAAAACGATGGTGTACTACTGGGAAATGTACAGCCCACAGAGCTATAATTCAGTACAATACTGCTCCCTCAAAGAACATGGCTTAGGGCACATTGAGTTGGCACATGTACAGAGATGCCACTATATAACAGTGAAGACAAATAGTGGAAGCCAACCAGAGCACCCCCCACCATTAGAAGGTACTGAAACCTATCATCCACTTAATAATGACTATATTATTTACCTCTTTCATTTGTGCTTTTCTTTTTTTTATTTCATACTCCAGTCCAATCGCCAACGTGCCAACTTCCGGAAGTTTATCTACGCGATTACGTCATATCCAGCTAGCTGAGTGCGCAAAAATGGAGGAACGAGGTGAACGGTAAGTTTCGTCATTTATCATCGGCTGTCAGAAGCACGCCGAGATATTCTATATTTGTTGAAGTACGTAGGATATCAGTCTAAAGTTCTATGTTGTTTAAATCCAGAGAAAGTCTCCCTTTCGCTGCCAGCTGTATCAAGATGTGTGGAGGTGAAAAACGGCGACTGGGAGAGTGTGGCACTTGAGGGCACTTTTCGACTTCTGTTCGCGTTGGACACACACAGTATTTGGTAAGCAGTAAGAGCTGAATCTTACCTTTCAAATGGTATACAACATGAAGTATGATAGCTTGCAAGAAAAAAACGGCCCCAATTGATAAACTGCAGCAGTATAGTAGTTAATAGGTGATTGCCTCCATTTAGCCAAGAATGCCAGTTGGTTTGGAAATAGTCAGTATTCACTATAAAGAGTGTTTGAATAATTATATAAGTTGCATTGCCCAAATGCTCCTCCCCTTGCATAGTGCAAATACCTTTTATGTATGAAGTATAATATACACAAAAATCTGATCTCGTAATCTGTAATTTAGAACACAAAAATAGACTATTGTATATGCTCATGGTATGGGCGCTTCTTGCTCTTCGTCACTGTCCTCACTCTGACAACTAGCTTCACTCTCACTACTTTCCTCAAATATACCCCTCGTTTGTTCCTCTACTTCATTTTGTAGGCTGCTGTAGTGTTCTTCATCATCACTTTCTTCGGTGGTCATTTCTGCCTCCTTGCTGTTGCAGCTGTGGTGCTCTTCAAGACGTTCATTCACCTCCAACTCCTGAAGAGGTTCTTGCTCCATTGAGGATGAAGGAAGTGATGTAGGTAAGTTTCTGCAGCCAATGCACTGGCATCCTGGACCACAATAGGCACCATTTTTCTTGCAACTACATTTTCTGGTGTCACACCCGGTTTTGCATTTACAGCCAGATAACGTTTGGTTTACAATTTCCTTGGCCTTACTGATGTTCTCTGGAGTGTCCCAGATAATGTCCAGTTTCCCTTCACTGTCTCTTGTCCAGCCATACTTCTCCAAATCTGTGTAATACAAATCCAATATGTAAACATAGAGTATGTTGTGTGTTCTGTGGTACTGGTATGAGTATTTTAGTGTTATCTAAAATTTAATTAGTGACAATAGTGATAACTCACCTGGTAGAGCTAGTGTGTTGTGTGTTGCCTGCTTCCACATCTCCAGCACCCATATGCACCGTGCCCAATGAAGTTTCAGTGCCTCTGTTGATGGCATAGTTTGACTCTCAGTGTCTGCTCTTTGCCATACTATTTGACGAATGGCCTCCAATCACTGTGTGATGCGAATTTCACATGTCGATGCTTCTGGTATCGAGTGGTATAGAGCAACAGGAGATCTATGCTTGAATGCTGAGGCATGTGCCTTGTAGTATGCACAACCTACTAGCCTCAAAAATGCATAGAGCTCTGGGCTGTTGGGGTCAGTAGTGATACTCCCCAATGAACCAGTCATTTCTTTGCCTGTAATAAAACTAGCGTACTGAAAAAGTGTGGCTAGAAAAGAAATTTTACCAATCCGTTGAAAGAACGAAGTATAATCACTACCTATACATATGTAGGTTGTTTGAAGCACTTGTGGCCTCTGACCTTCCGGGATCATTGCTAGATCTGGATCAGATCCCAGCGCTGAAAACAGTGCATTCAGGTGTATGAATTTAGCATCCTTCTTCATGCGTTTGCTCAACTGAATCATGATGTCACAATTTTGCACCATTTCTGTTTTAGCTGATAGTCCAATGTGATAGATATCAGTGTCCGGGCTGAAAATTAGTATTTTCTGTGCACACGACTTCGAACTGTGCAACCATACAATTTGGTCCGCTTCAGATGCATTACTTCGCAAAGTGGGATCCAAAATAATGTTACCTTCTGATCCAACGCGAAATGCATTAGCTCCTTTATTGGTAACGAACTGATCTCCATCCATTAAAATACTCTTTACCAATAGTAACATCTCCTCTGCTACATAGGTAATTAGTCTGTTTTTGCATATTCTGCATGCTAAGACTTGACGCCAGTTGTTTGGAATAGGAAAGGAGCCTTCAAACTGTAAGCATTGATGACTTTCATGTGATACTTTGTCTCTCCTGTAGTGCTCAAGTTCCTTAGGTGAACCAGGCTGACAGCTGGGGTTGTCAAACACTACGTGTACTGCTGAGACACCAAGTGAGTAGTGTGGTTGTACATAACGTTGTAGTAAATGTTGTACATAGGACGTCATGTTTGTCATGATGGGAGTAGGTGGAGTTTGTATCATAAACATTCCTTCCAAGATGGCAATGTCAGCTACCCAGTTTGGTGGCAGCTGCTGGATGATAATGGGTACCTTGCTATATCGCTTTTGAATATATCCGGTTACTGTGCTTTTTGATGATTTATGGGGGAGTCCGCTAGAGTCCATTAATGCCTTTGGTAACCCTGATATGGGTGCACAACAAATATTCATTGTTGTGGGATCCCCTCCATATTTTGCTATCCAAGACAGTTGTCTTTTCAAGAATCTCTGATAGAGTTCTCTTTCCTTTTCTACCTGTTTTACTCTCTGTTTTTCTGTTTTTGTGGCTGAAAAGGTACACAAACGTTCCTTCCTAACGGGAGCTTGAGTGCTTGCATCTTGTAACAGTTTACTACTGACATAGGTTTCAAATGCAGTTTGTCCTATTGTTCTCAGTGCAAGCATATCATGTGATACTTCAGGCGATGCCTGAATGTTGTCCAAAAAATTCCACAGACCCTGGTTCGTACTTTCTTCATGGAACATCCCATGTTTTGAGATTGATTCCTGCATTGCTTTTATGTTCGAAGCTATTTTTTCGTCCTTTTTTCTTCGCTTGTATGAAAATGTGGTGGCTGTTGTCCTCTTCATGTGAATTTGTGATGTGAATTGAATGTGGTGGGAAATGAATTCCATCTTCTTTTCACTTGGTCTAACCACAGCTAGTTTGGCGTCTTTGTTGATTTTCATTTCATGGCACTCATCTAGAGCCACAGCACGCCACTTGTTGGTCGATAGCCTGACACCAAACCCACCTGCTTTCAGGTGCTGCAACACATCATTTGGCATGCTTGCAAGATCCTTGAGATGTTGTGGAATCAGTTTCCGATAAATAGGTCTATCCAGTGCCTCAAATACTGGTGCCATTAGTTTTAGGCTTCCAGTGCGCAATTGCCAGTTTTGATATCGGATAGCTGTATACAGCCCAATGTACGCTAGGCAGTCACTTGTCAGAAATTGAAACCATAATTTTATAGTATCTTGTTTAGCTGTCAAATTGGTCATAAAATCCATGAAATCTGTTTGTGATACACACAATTTTAGTTTTTCAAATTGTGAATCCACTGTGTCATTAAATTTTTGGAGTTGACTGTCATCTTTGATGCTGGCAAATGAGTCCAAAATTTTGGCAATTTCCAGCTCAATTGCATTGCTGTGTTGTTGTTTTGACTTGTTGATGTATAGTTCAAGAAAGAACTGAGTTAGAGCTGCCGTTACCTGGATTAGAAAGTAATGTGTTCTCTTAAAGTTGGAGCAGTTTATCAGGGATGTAGGGGTTTCTGATCTGTGGCCACTAGATTTTCCGAGGTGTGCAAGTCCAGCATCTGCATAGGCTTTCATGAGGGCCTTCTGATAATTGTATAGTGTGTGCCAATCCCCAGGGAATGGAAGAACCCAATTAAAGTGGTCTCCATAGTCCTCCTTTACGGAATGAATTGTATTGAATAGTTTAGCATCACCCACTGTTATCAGCCATTTCTGTCGTAGTTCAACAATGAATGTTTGATGTAGCCGAGCTAGTAGCTTCACTACAGTTGCTTTATCGTCCGCTCTTTCACTTTGAATTTCAAGGTATACCACATTAGATACTTCTGTAGTGGTACCCTGAACTCTGAAGATCTGTCATCACCCACGAGGAAGATTTCACTAGCAGACTTCAAAATAGACTAACTGGAGGAGTCAAGTTTGGGATCTTTAAAGGAGAAACCTTTCAAATGCATGCTTCTATTGTACTACGATTCAAATAGAAGATGCTCAATTCTACCACAACTTCCTTCTCTGCTACACTGCATGCAACCTAAAGAGTTTCTGTGTGCGGTGATCGTTCGGTTAAACTCCTGCAACGACGTTTAGGTTTAATGGCTACTACTGGCGATTGCATGGGTGATGACCTACGTCGTTTGCTTGCTTCTGTTAGTAGGATTGACTGTGGTAAGGGTTGTACACACTGCGTTGATACCCCATGCCAACTTAGAGTTGCATCAGTGCTGCATACCATGGCATGTACTTGAAGTACATCAATGTTATCAATGGAGACCACAGAGAGTGTATTAGGTATACGTTCTCGTTTGACACCTCGACTAATTCGTGTGGATACCACTGACGTTGCTAGTCTGCTAGCTGTATCTATGGAAGCAACAGCTCCTACTCTGTTCATAATCCTTACCAGTTCAAGTGATCCACCATGGCATAGTATGGTATCAGTAACACATGAAGGGGCATGCTGCATGAACGATTGGTCGTAGAGGAGGACACACATAGCATATACCTGCCTAATCACCTTAGGAGTGATATTTGAGTCATTATATTGAAAATTCTGTTTGCTGGCTCAGACTGATCTTGTTATCCGTTGAATAAAGGCTAGTAGTGTAGGATCTAACTTTGGTAATAATTACTCCAAGTTGAGAGTGCTGTACTCGTGTGGATTGTTTTTGTAGTGGGACACTAAATCCTTTGCCTGTTTGTGTAGCCGATTATTGATGTACGATGATGATACCTGTACAAGCCTCTCGTCTAGTGTACAGGTAGCTGCTTGAGGGGGTGATGGATGGATTTCGTGTGTACTTTTTTGCTTGATAGCCGCTGCCTGTTTTCCTAAGGCATGGGACACAGCTGCTACTAAATCACAATCTTTCAGGAATAGTATTGAGCCATGCCTTTTGTGTTTGCATTGCACCTCAAGTAGGCCATTGAAAGTCAGATTTAGTCGTGATAAAAGCCACCTTTGTCCTGGAATGCTATCTCTGCTTATTCCATTACTTTCGACATCGTGTACAAAGTCATCATATACGGTGGACAAAAGAACTGCTTCATTGTTAGCAAGGCAATCGGCCAAGATTTTGGCACATCTAGTGCTCGCAAGCTCAAAATAGTCCTGTTTGGACCTTGTTTCCGGTGGAATTATGAGATATTTATGAATTTTCGTATCCAAACTATTAATAATGTCGTGTACCATAATATTGATGACTGGCTGTGGATATTTCTTTATGTTATGAATAATATTGTTACAGTGTTTATAGCATGGAAGGCATAAGCGTGTTTCAGCCGTAAGCATTTTATGTTCATTGCTGATACGATTTAAGTGTGCACTAATTACTTCTGGGTCTGAACATTTTCGGGTAAATGCTGATTCTCCTCTCCCTGGAAGTGCTCCGCATGATCCACATGGCTCTTTGGGATGTAGCTCCCTGTACAATGCATTGTAATGATCCCTGCACAGACCCACAGATATAGAGGTTGACTCCAACACTGTGAATGCTTCCATCTTGACAGCTAGTAGTTGCTCTATTTCGGATGGTGTGGCTAGTCGAGTATTGGAGTGAATCTGTTCATGACAAGATGTGATATTACAAACTCCAGCTTTGTTTGGTTGTTTTTGCACCCACCTAGGACAGGCTTTCAAATTGGGATTTTGAATAAATCGTGCGATTTGTTTAATGCATGGATAGCATATGCATGATAAATCCGAATGAGTTCGTTTGTATTGAAAGATTACTCCCTTCTCTTCCAGTGTTAAGTCTTGATAGTGTTTGTACTTTTCAGAGCTCTTTGTGCATAGTGAGCACGGTCCGCATGTATGCAAGCATTCTTTAGTTGCCATGTTGCCAAACTATTATAAGTGTATTATTTGTAATCATAATATTATTTCTCTCACTTGTGCACACACACATTGCAGGCAGGAGCCCATGCAAGCACCCTCACATGCACACCTACTTATTCATATTAATATTATGCGTAAATGCTAGTATTTACTTCATGAATACTTTATGTGCCTGTTATGATAGCATTCCCTCAAGGCAAAATATGTATATCTTTGTTGATGTATAAAATTTATTTTATACTATGGACAGTCATGGTTTTCTACTTTTTATAAAGTACATTAAACCCTACTTGCATTCTCACCTTCGAAGTTAGTGTAGCTGCTGCAAGAAAAAAACGGCCCCAACCGGAAGAGGAATCGCTAAAGCTGCGGGGGAGCGCTCCTTCTATTGTGGATTTCTTTGAAACCGCACTGGACACAGTGGCGTAGCCAGGGGGGAGCTCAGGGGGCTCGAGCACCCCCTTCTGCTCTTGGACTAGTTGACATAGTCTATAGAACTGCCTCATCCAGCACCCCCTAAGCTACTCCAAACTGTCATTTACTACAAAAACATAGCTTAAAAGACAGTTAGAAACTTATCTTATCCCAAGATTTGGCCGAAAACCGTGAGCTAGCTCGCTAGCTACGTTCAGAACGCGTTCTCTGTGACTATTTGAACCTTGATCTTACCGGGTGATAAGTGGGTGTGGCTTAAAATTTTGCACGCGCGCGCTTCGCGCGCGTAGTCCAGCACCCCCTTACCTAAAATCCTGGCTACGTCCCTGGGACAGCTACTACTACGTAGGTGGCAGCTGCACACAGAGTCGAATGGCTTCCCGCGCTGTAGATATTGTGGTTTTAGTGGAAGCCGAAAGATTCGCGCATGCGAAATGAAATTATCGCGCAATGTAGATAAATTTGTACGGCAGGTATACAACTTCCAGTACGCTGGCGATTGGACTGACTCGTTGCCCCACGAACGTCGGGGTTGTCAGCCTAGCTGCGATCGATCGCCATCAACCTCTTGGACACACCCATGTCATGTCATAAGTTCGCAGTCACGAGCGAGCTCGCCAAAACGCGAAGCGGTTCATGTGACGAATCAATGACGTCACCGCACCGATCGTTGTGAATGTAGTCAATCCCGTTGTCAATGTCGAAATCCGACCCTTGCTCGATCTTTACGTTCATTTCGAACGGCTCCGCCCAGGTCCATTTAATTGATTTCCGGTTCACACTAGTATACGGAAACGCCATACGCGTGCATAGCAACGCCTTTAAACCGTAATTTCTCGATTATTGAGGGTGTGGCGCGATCGCAAACAAAGCGCTCTAGCTCCAAAGACTTGGAGGCAGGTTAGCCCTATGATACAGCTATCCAAATATGTGACCGGATTTGGGAAAACCCTCCGTATGGGATTTTTTCAGAAAATTGAGTTTGATGCATGGTTGATAAGCTCTAGCATAGAGTTAACCCGCGTTCAAGTCTTAGGCCGATCGCGCGCTTCGTTGTGGAGATACAGCGCTTTGTTTGTGATCGCGCCACACCCCCAATAATCGAGAAATTACGGTCTAAAGGCGTTGCTATGTACGCGTATGGCGTTTCCGCATACTACGCGTGACCCGGAAATCAATTAAATGGACCTGGGCGGAGCCGTTCGAAATGAACGTAAAGATCGAGAGTTGTTGTTGACAACGACAGCCGATTGTTCTTAGATGCCCAAGAAGCTAAAAAGGTGAGCGAACGTACAGTAGATCGATGAATCTAGCTGTATCTAGGTAGAGAATTCTAATTACCGCCCATAGCAACGGGCTCCGTGTACGGTGGCTGTGCCGACTAGGTGGGTCAAAATGAAGGCTTATTTCGCCTTCGTATAGCACGACTAGCCTCCGTAGAAGACGGCAACAGTTAGAAGAAGGGTTGTTCGACATGTATATGAGACTTTGGCAAATTTGGACATGAGCTACTAAAAACGCGCGTTGCGCGAATCGCACGCGGATCCCATACGGAGGGTTTTCCCAAATCCGGTCACATATACAGCTAACTAAATTTTCATGGATTGGCGGGTTCTCTCAGATCCGGTCACATATTATATACCTTCTAAAGAGCTCTCTGACTCATATTTGTAGTCAGTATCCATCCCCAAGTCGTCATCACTGCCTCCATCCATCCCATGTCCCAAGCTGTCATCACTGTTTAGATGCTGGAGGATATCCTCAACAGACACTCTGGACCTTCGTGCCATGGTCGATAGTAACACTCTCGTGGTTTCCACAAAGCATTTGGAGATAAGTGGACAGCTGCACCGTGACCGCTAGTACACTTACGACATCATCCGCCATCGATCGCCGTGATCGAGTGGGAGTTAAGTTAATGATGGGCGTAGCTACCTCGTACAACGCTTACGCATGCGCCAAAAGGCGCTATCGTCATATAGCGCGTGCGCCAAAAGGCGCTATCGGCCCTAAAGGGTTAAACATAATATTATTAAATTGAGATTTCAGTCCGCATGGGCGATATAACTTCCATATTTGTATAATAATTATATAGAAGCTGCTACATTGATCCCTTGAAATGGGGTACATGGGCACTTGCCTGGGACACTACGGTACATGCATTTGTACATGTACTCACCTTATTAATTATACCATCCATGTGCCACAGGTGTTGAGGCCCCTACACAGAGTAAGTCCGTCTTCTCAGATTTCGCAATCTTCGTAGCATGCATCCCTCTGGATCAACTCTGCCTTGTGACTCACAGACTCTAGAAAAAGGTATTCTGATACCACGAGACACCAAGTGGCCGTACATTTGTGGATTTCCCCAGTTGGGAAATTGCTGCTGAACAGCTGCTACAAGCTCGTCTAACTGATCATCAGTCATTAAATTATAGGTAGACATTCGATGGCGAATTGTGCTGATAGACACACCAAGAAGTTGTGCTATTTGAGGAATAGAAAACCTACTTTCAATCAAGAATTGAAGTTGACCACGAGGAATTTTAAAAGCAGGCCTTCCAACTCCACTGGCAATCACTACTTGTGTAGGTAGAACACTGAGATGTCACAGCAGGATAATGAACCATTAATGAATTGATAAACAGGCACATTGTGGTATATGCTTGAGCCAAATAACCAAGAATTTCGATTTCACCCTCAATCATGTCTCCATTCATCAGCTCCTTTGCCAGTAAATCTGTAATTTAGTTCAATCCTCCACCTATATCCATCGGCTACATCAAATGATTTCTGTTAAAGTGCATTCATCACTCAGATCAGCGACTACCGCCTGCAAATCAGTCTACTCTAAGAAGCCCCGGTTTGCTTGGAAAACGAGAAATTATATTCATACTATGGCATGCACAGCTGCCTATGGCCATATATGGGCTTCTGTGAGGCCTCACCTGACCATACTATATGTAGCCGACCACAAATATGCACACACGAGATCAGTTTCTGTATACAACATACAGATACTACAGTAGTCTAGAACATGCGCCGCGAAGGACTTAGCTGATCACAGAATGAACTTCTTTCACATTTTGCAAACTTGAATCTCCATCACGGGTGGATGTCTCAGTTCCACTCAGCCAGCACAGTGTCATAATGGTATGGATTGTGTACAGTAAGTCATGGAGTTTTCGGATATTTATTACTGATTTGATCCATTTGCAAATTCTGATTCAGACACCAATTCTATCAAAGTCAGCGGTCAAGATGGTCCACTACCAAAGATCTGTTTAGAACTAGCTTTTCTCGCTCGGGATATTGTCAGTAGAGAAGTTGAAGATCAGTTTAGTCCTTGTCCTGTTACTTTAGAATTGCTAAATATATTCTGTACTTCATATCCAGAGAAAGTGCACAAATCGGAGTAATGTAACACTATGAATCATCCAGTGTAGTCTTCTGGTACTAACCTGATGTACAGGAGTGACTTTGGAGCGCTCAGATACCCACTACTGAAATGATGCACTTTGGAAAGTGCTGGTGGACATATGAGGTCTTATCTTTCTTACTGTTTTGTTCGGTGACTCCGGTCTTTTCTTGTCTTCATTCAGGTATCAAACGTAAGTAGAAAAGTTACTCTGACTAGTCTATACTTAGTTAAGGCAAGCGCTCGTGTTTCTAGAAAGTTACACTTCTCTACACATAGCACTGTACAAATCCATGTGCTCAAAGGTCACGCATATCATTAACCCCCATACGTACAATACATTTCACCGTTTACTATGGAAGTAAATGGACTTCCGGGTGTGGATGGGTAGACTGAAACTCTGCAAAATCCAGGAATCATTCATAGCAGTATAGTAGCTCAGCAGAAAATTCCAAATAAAGCACACTAAGGACTTGAATGGCCTTTGACCCTATCGATTAGCGTGGTCAAATATCGTTATGCACATGCGTATGCATTTTGTATTAGCCCCCCAACAAAGTAATAGACCCTCCAAAAAAGGACACCCCATAAATTTTAGATGCTCCCACAGAAGGAACCTGCTCCACAAAAATTAGACCCTCCCAAACATGGAGCCCTGATTCTCAATGTACACCCCCACACACAAAAGTGACTATCCCTATTCCAACAAAATATACATACCTCCAGAAAGACCACACCCTCCCAAAGCTCCAACCACACCCCTGTGCAATTTTGACACTAATATACCACCATACCTTTCTTGTGTTGAATCTGCTAACAGCAAGAGATAGCTAAACAGGCAACAGCAGAAGGCGCTAAAGGCTTATGGCTTATGTAAGTCTCGTCTAATTTCTTTCTCTTCATACTAGTATGCACTGTACTAGCCATGTGCAATTGTGGGCAGGGCCACAACATGAATTATCCGCATGGGTGCCTCGGTGTGGTGGTATTCACAAAAAAGTTTGGTGATCACAAACTTTCATTCATGGGATTTTCAGCAATTTCACTCAAAATTTGGAGCTATATGGTGATCAGGAACTGTTTGCAGAATGGAAATAATACCTTTGTGATGGTTCCAGTGATAATTCAGGAAAAAAGAGGAAAATTTAAAAGGTAACATGACAGGAGAGGTACTTTTCAATCAATAGCAGCTGGGTAGTAAAACCACAAAATTAATTCATACATCTATTGCAGGCTAGGGCAGTTGTATCTTTCATGATGTATACAGGAGAGCTTACAGTATCTGGGAATATGTGACCGTATCTGGGAAAACCCGGCATATAGCGAATTTTATGATTTTTTTAGTTAGCTACGTATTTGATAAGCTCTACCATAGGGCTATCCCGCGTTCAAGTCTTAGAGCGACTGTGCGCTTCAGCACTTTGTTTGCGATCGCGCCATACCCCCAATAATCAAGAAATTACGGTCTAAAGGCGTTGCTATGCACGCGTATGCATTTCCGCATACCACGCGTGACCCGGAAATCAATTAAATGGACCTGGGCGGAGCCGTTCGAAATGAACGTAAAGATCGAGCAAGAGTTGAATTTCGTTGTTGACAACGATAGCCGATTGTTCTTAAATGCCCAAGAAGCTAAACAGGTGAGCAAACATACAGTAGTTTGATGAATCTAGCTGTATCTAGGTAGAGAATTCTAATTAGCACCCATAGCAACGGGCTCCGTGTACGGCTGCCGTACAGACTAGGTAGGTCAAAATGAAGGCTTATTTCGCCTTGGTAGCTTACATTTACCATCCGTAGGTGGTGGCAAAGGTTAGTAGAAAGGTTCTTTGATATGAATATGACAAAAACTCGACTGAGACATTTTTTGACCTGAGATACTAAAAGCACGCATTGCACTGCTTGCGCGATATGCCTGGTTTTCCCAGATACGGTCACATATATACAAACTTTGGTGCAATGGAATACCACATTTTGCAGGCAATCTAGCTTAGACCAGTGACAAACAGTGATTGTACAAACTGAATATTGACTGGCATAGGTGCTAAAATTCATTATACAAGTATAAAAACAATTGAATAAAATTGAAGAATGAAGTAGGGATGGCAGGATCAAAAAGTACACAAACAAGAGATAATCGATAATCACATCTACTACACATCCCTACACTTGCTTTTCTCGACTATTGTTCACCTATTAGCTAATCATGGTTGATGTATTTGTTGAGTACGGTATGTGGGAGACATTCGTACAGGTTATTCCCTAGTTTTCACGATGGTTCGGGTTTCGGGCGCTGTCACATGACTTCACGATGGCAACATATGTGACCAGATTTGGGAAAACCCTCCGTATTGGATTTTTTCAGAAAATTGAGTTTGATGCATGGTTGATAAGCTCTAGCATAGAGCTAACCCGCGTTCAAGTCTTACGCTGATCGTGCGCTTCGTTGTGGAGATACAGCGCTTTGTTTGTGATGGCGCCACACCCCCAATAATCGAGAAATTACGGTCTAAAGGCGTTGCTATGCACGCGTATGGCGTTTCCGCATACTACTCGTGACCCGGAAATCAATTAAATGGACCTGGGCGGAGCCATTCGAAATGAACGTAAAAGATCGAGCAAGAGTTGAATTTCGTTGTTGACGACAGCTGATTGTTCTTAGATCCCCAAGAAGCTAAAAAGGTGAGCAAACGTACAGTAGATCGATGAATCTAGCTGTATCTAGGTAGAGAATTCTAATTACCGCCCATAGCAACGGGCTCCGTGTACGGTGGCTGTGCCGACTAGGTGGGTCAAAATGAAGGCTTATTTCGCCTTCGTATAGCACGACTAGCCTCTGTAGAAGACAGCAACAGTTAGAAGAAGGGTTGTTCGACATGTATATGACAAAATCTGGACTTTGACAAATTTTGACCTGAGCTACTAAAAACGCGCATTGCGCGAATTGCGCGCGGATCCCATACGGAGGGTTTTGCCAAATCCAGTCACATATTCCGAGCATGCGCATTTATACCACAAAATGGCGTATCAGACACACCCATTCGATAATGCGCCGTACACACCCACTATTACGTAGCTGTCAAGATAAGGCCAAACTAGCGTGCCACTGCACTGCGTGCTACAAAATAGAGTGGATTTATAATCAAAAGTAAGATGAGCGATGGAGGCAGTCTTGAGCTAGCCCAAGAAACTAGAAAGAAAGAAAATGAGAAATGGCCTATTTTTTGAACATTTGGTTCTGACGTTTACAAATGTTTTGATGAATGATCTTGGTCTAGTTAGATGCACAATTTGCTGGAGATTCTGATTTTCACACTTATAAATTTCACAAAATTACCTATTTTGAGATATTTGGGTATTTGTAATGTATTATATATATGGCATATCCAGGCCATCCCTACTTATAGAGTCTACCGACTCTATGATATTATATATCTGCATATATCGCTCAACAGTGTACCTTGCATTTGTGTATAACCATAGATGGTATAAAACATTCTATTTTATGCTAGAAATTTCTATTTTCTGAAAAATTCCTCAAAATTTGTCAAATACTTCAGAAAAAATGCTAAATGTCTGTCAACCTGTTTTATTCAGATTTTACTACTCATGCTTTATTTTTTGTAGGTTTATTCAAATTCAAGATTCTGGACGTATTGTCAAATACAGTTGAAACAATTTTAGCAAAACACAGTTATCCATATTTTTGTTTCACTGGTTACTATAAATCTTTAATAACTGTTGGACATAAAAAATAGGAACGCCCATTACATAAATTCAATGTCCTCGTATAACTTCTTTAAGTGCAACAGTATCATTTGACAGCCGGTTAGAACGTGAGAGATTGGAGCCATTATGTTTGCGTTTTTATGGACGGTTAGCACATTAGGCTGCCCTCTGGTTTTCCATTGATTCCAAGTGTCATTGTATCGACCAATCCACCATTCAATGTCCAAATCGAGTTCACGGATGGCCATAACCCTTGCAATCTGGGGCACTTCATCGTCGTACTCTTTCAATCGTAGTGCTGCAAAGTGACCAATTTCGATGTTAACAGGTGGATTTGTATCAGTTTGAGCACCAGGAGTAGTGGTTGAAGTATCGGCTGTCTCAGTAAGAGTAGAAACTGGATCACTCTCCGAGGCTTTCTTCTTTGTTTGTTTTGGAGTTGTTCCTCCTGCAGATTGTTGATGTGCAATATAAGAGCAATTCTGAAATTTCAGAAAAATATTTTTTTTCTGAAATTTTAGAAAAATTCTAATTCTTTCTAAAATTTCAGAATTTATGGCATATTGTAACATCACTGGTTCCATACTAGAGGAATCACAATAAAGTAGTGGTCACATGACTTTTAGCCAATCAGATATGGTTGCATAAATGCAAAAACATTTGTCCTGGTTGTACGGCAGCATGGCTGGTTAACATTCCTTGGCAATTGTATCCTGAGTGTTTGAAGTGAGCTCATGTAAAGCAGTCCTATTCTTTGGATGCTACTGTGAGATTCTGAACAAAAAATGCCCCTCAATTACAATCCAGCAAGAATGGAGTGTACCCATTAGGTAATATTCGAATAAAAACTAGCAATACTAAATCGGTGATGGTCAGTCGTACAACAGTACTTTCAAATTCAAGTGCAAAAGCAGATAGGTATACATGCAATCCTATATTAACTTAATGGCGAATGTAAATCCTATAAGGTAATACTCCACACACCTCTCGAGATGGTTATTTCTCAGTCAAATGTAGCTTCAGAATTACATCTGGAATCGCAGGTGCAGGCTCACTTGCAGGTGGACAATCTTCTATGAAGGTCGATATTTCGTCAACACGCCAAGCTGGGGCAGGTTCAGGAATACTGGCATACTTCTGCTCAAATGATTCTAAGAAATGATCCCTCCACTCAATATCAGCACTACTGAAAACTCCAGCTTCTTTGTCACAGGAAAAAAATGCCAATTACAACCAGTGTCAATATATTTGCAGCATATTAAAATTAAAATTGCTATGATAATGCACACTCAGTCCGTGCAAAGTATGTAAAATTGCTGTAAAATATGATTCTCCATGTACTGTACTTGTCCTCGGAGTGCCTAGTGACTTAGCGCGTGCATATATGCATGAGCTCTGAGCTGAGGGCGGGGTCTAGTCAGGGGACGTCCGTCCGGCCAGAGAGCTATGGGTACACATGGGCCGGCGCGGCCGGGGTGGGGTCGATAGTCTATAGATATACTATAGTGGGCGTGGTGACGTGATATTGCGCTCTATTTACAGAACAAGGGCACTGCACTGAGGGACTGGCACCAACCTCACAGATAATTTACTTGATCCAGGTTCAACCCCCGCTAAGATTATTGTCGGCGCATTTTGGCTACAATAGCTGGTAAGTTCTTAATGTGACAGGGACCGTTATAGCTACGTCAAAGGTGTTGAATTGATATGCTCAGGATCAGTTCTAATTATAGCGTAGCTCTATAAATATAAGCGCCACATGGTGTTTGACAGTATTATTGTCGTTCTAATTATAGCGCGAAGTACAGTCAGAGATATGAAAGCTGGTGCCTTGAGTATTAAATTTTTTAACTGAGCACCAAGCACAATTCTGGCACTGTAATTAGAACTTTTATGGCCGTAGTGTTGTTCCCATGCAGACCCCTAGCAAGGATGGGATCTGGGAACAAGACAGATAGTTGAGCTACAATATCGTGAACCCCATTGTTCCCTAGCCCTCCATAGCAGAATCAATCCAGGGTGTGTGGGGGGGGGGGGGGGGGGGGGGGAGGGGAGGGGGTCACTCCCATAGGCACTGTGTCCAGAGCTTGAAGATTTTTGACAGTCCTTGACAGTGAATTTTGATTTTTGCCCTTTTGACCATCAATTACATACACACTGTATGTAACCACACTTGCGCAAACTCTTAGTGAAGCCTCTCGACCGCAAGTCTAGTGCCTTGACTACATTGTGACCGTGGTGGACAGGCTTAGTTTCACTAACCGCACCTTTCAATCTCAAGAGAAAGAGGGTCTAGTGACTGTGCATATGAAGTGTCCTGGCGGCAGAATTTGGTCGCATCCATTCAGATTCGAGACTTGAATTAATTGGCTTAGCAACGATTTGCTAGTGGCACGTACACATATAGTCGGCCCAACGTTTTTTTTGCATTCATCAGAACTAGCACCTAAACTAGTTGTACACATGGTCACCAGACTCCACTTTACCTCGAATTGGGGAGTATGGCACACGAGACTACACCTACAGTAGCTACATGTATGGGGGTGACCCCCCTGCCAATATGCATATTGATTTGTTCACATTTTTGTGGTTGGACCCATTCCCTTTCTTCCCTTATTGACATGATTAAATTTAGACGAGACAAGTTCATTGCAGATGCAGGTGTACATGTACAATAATATCATTAAATTTTTACTATCAGCAGAATGAATGTTGGTCTTGTGAAATGTCCATGTTATTTATTTCCTGTTAAATAATCAATCATAAAATTAATTTACACATATTACATGGCTTACTTCTTGTTTTTGTTTGGCCTTTCTGGAACTCCTCAAAGTCATCGAGATTAATGATTTCCTATGTGTATAATATGTATACATGTACGTGTATTAGCTACCACCATACCGTAGATTGGGATATTTTCGCCAGTAGAGTACATGTATTTCGCTTGTAAATTATTTGCGTAGTCTAAATTCCATTACCTGACTTTAGTGACCAAAATAGGTATAGGTCGACGTACGTCACACAAAATATTTCGCGTGTCATAAGTTTAATTTTCGTCGCAAAACGTCGACAAAAATATTTAACAGCAAAAATTTCATGATCTACGGTATTGTATAATTTGTTGTTAAGCTTTGCACATATTTGAAGCCAAACATCCATAGGAAGCATATCACCAGACATTTAAAGCAACCCCTCTGGTAATTGTTGTCCGCATACCACTCTGGGGGGCTTATCTGCAGATACATGTATGTGTAATACCAGCACAAAAAGCTTACAGTGAATCAGCATTTTAATTGGTACCCTACGTACAAGAAAGGTATGATCTCCTTCCATCTTACACTTGAACCTGTTTCCTAGATAATAGCTCAGCTCAATAGTTTTCTATTTATTTAGTTGCTAATACATGGGTTACATGTATATGCTGAACATAAGTATGTACCTTTTCTGTAAGAGCACACCTTAAATTTCAGCTTAGCAGCCAATAAACTTCAGCAACTGCAACTGTCAATACAAGTGCATTGAACTTTCTCTTCTAGAAGCAGGTGGAGCTTCAGTATGGTAGCCTATGATTTTTGGGCCACCTGGAGCTTGGTCTTGATTTCCATGTTTACACCTGAAGATTATGTAGAGTAATGTGTCTGCTGTTTATTATCAGTACAAGATTGTGTGTAAAGCTCAGTGTGTAGATGCTGGGCCATGGCTGGAGGATAGCAGCAGCATGACATTGTGTGTGTGTTTACATGTACATGCATGTACAGTGTACGTGTGATGTGCTGTGTGTATGCATATTATGGTTGCAACTACATTCTTATAGACTAGGATCTCTCCGTTCTCGTGCACCCTTTTGTGCACTGTAGCACACATACATGTAACATTCCCTGTCCTCCGATTCTCTCCCTCCATTTCTCCCCCCTCTCTCTATATGTACATATGAGTGTGTACTTGGGCTCTATTTAGAAATGTGGTGTATATCGAGATGCAATATACGTATATGTACTCACATTATATTGGTGTAATGATTCTTTCTCTCCCGTTGCCATTCTCATACATCTCTTCTCATCGTACATGTACATATAGTATGTGCATGCGTGTAACTAGCTCCATGCATCACCTACATAATATATTATACATGTACATCTAGCACACACACATGTATGTGTAACATCCTCTCTCCTGATTCTCTCCTTTCATATTTCTCACAGGTATTATAGTGCACAATTATTTAAAGAATTGTTGCAGGCTGGCCAGCCTTCAGCTAGTCAATCCAGATCTGTCACTGTGAGAAACTATATTATTATAGTGATCGACTTATAAAGGTGATATGGTATTGTATGTGTGCATGTATGTTTGTACATGTTCTGCTTGATCCACGTACCTTCATGTACATGTATGTGTGCGTGTATACTGATTAGTACATGCATGTATATGCCACATGTGTACGTGAATGTGAATGTACATGGGCTCTATTTAGAATGTGAGGTATACAAATTAATGTAACCCCTTCCTATAGTTTTGGAGGGTGTGTGTGTGTGAGAGAGTATAAGTACTATTTGCAGTGTATACATGTATGCGTACATGTGTACATACATGCATATCAATCATTATTGATATACAGGCCCTAGCTATTTAATTACAACTCTTCCCCTCTCTTCTCTCTCTCCCTCTTTATCTCTTCATCAATCTGCATGCACTGCATAGTATACATGTACATGTAGCACATGCATGTACATGTATGTGTAATGTCCTTTCTATTCTCTCCCTTCATTTCTCCCTGCCCTCCCCTCTCGATCTCCAACACACAGAGGTACATAAATTATATATAATAGTTATCTGACAATAGGGTAATTCCATATCAGTTCACCGAAGGTTCGCACATGACCCCCTCAGATTTGGACGAAATTCGGTTTGTGGGTAGCCCAAGTGGACATATGTAACCCGAAGAGATTTTACCTTCATTGCTAGTATGAAATGGCTCATTAAGTTTTCTACTTTGTCGCTGTTTTTGCTGTACCCATGACCATTCAAACCTTCATAACTTCGCCATTTTTTGTTGTTTTGAAAAACGAATTGCACCACCTTAAAGCTCGAAGAATGAACTTTCATATGGTATATTGAATGGCTTCATTTCACGAAGTTGTTAATAGCCACGCCCTCCTAAACTTTGACCTTTGATGTCTCAAAAAGTGCTGATTGGAATTTTTTATTACTTTTTGTGGATAATTACTAGACATTCACCTATTAGCTGTAAAAGTTTCAATTTGGGGTCTGCATGGGATCCCAAGATAGATGCTCTTATGTAACAGTGTGTAGGGTACTATAATAGAAATATATACCATATGAAAGCTCATTCTTCAAGCTTTAAGGTGGTGCAATTCGCTTTTCAAAACAACAAAAAATGGCGAAGTTATGAGGGTTTGAATGGTCACGGGTACAGCAAAAACAGCGAAAAAGTAGAAAACTTAATGAGCCACTTCTGAGAAGCCATACTAGCAATGAAGGTAAAATTTCTTCGGGTTACATATGTCCACTTGGGCTATCCACAAACCGAATTTCGTCCAAATCTGAGGGGATCATGTGCGAAACTTCGGTGAACTGATATGGAATTACCCAATAGTTATCTGACAGTAATGGGGGTGCATGAGATGCATGCATGGTCGAGTGCACCCCAACTACAGTCAGATACATGTACATGTAACTATTTTGTTGGTAGTTGACCTCTGTTCATCATTCGCCTACTTTGTGATGACCCACCCCCTTCTCATAGCCGGTAAATTGCCTACATGTATATAAACTTTGGCTGCTAGGCAATTACCAACAAACATACATGTGTGTACATATGTGGGCTCTATTTAGAAACATGGGTTACATACACATGTACATGTACATGTACGTAATCTCTCTTTCCCTTTTTATCCTTTCTCGTATACTGTCTCCCCCCCTCGTGTTCACCTCTATCCTCTGATTCTCTCCCTTCATTCCCTCCCCCCTCCAGGTACTATACATGTACATGTATACATGTATTGTGATGCTCAAAGGATCATGCATTGCAGTACTCCCATCAAAGAGATTATGGATCAGTTGAAAGGTACATGTACAATGCTGTATGCACATGTATATAATTAATGTACACTGTACATGATACTCCCACTCGATGCGTATATATCATTGTATGTGTGTGCATGTATGTGTATTTCCGTAGTGTCCCGGGTAAGCGCCCATAGGCGCTTTGACATAAATCACGAACTACCATACATTAGTATAGAAGCTGCTGCATAGACCCCTATTGAATACTGAAAACAATTCGTTCAGCTATCTCAATGATGCACAAGGAGGTGAATGGTGTTGCTGTGGGCCAGCATGAGTTGATAACTCCTTCCGGTAAGCCTCTTGTGCTGAATGTCTGCCCAAAAATCTTGGAAATTTTCAGACAATTGCTGCCGTATAAACATGAACTGAAAGGCTAATCAATGAGTCTTATGGCTGGAACTCTATGTGGTTCAGCTATGGTCTGTGAATCCAAGCCCCAGACTCTCCTCCAAAACAGACACTTCGTCCGAGGTTTGATGCATTCGGACATCGCTTTGGAGCGGCTCTAACTCCAAGTATAAAGTATGACAATGCTGGCCCTAAGGCTTAGTCCCGACCACAATCCCTCTTTAACACCCACTAGAGCGTCCAAACATTGCTGTAGCCCGAGGAACGACTGCTTACTCTATAGTTAAAGTATCACTGTTCAGTGTACTTACCCTAAGAACTTTTGGACTATCATTAGAAATTTGCTTTGGAGCTGGACTCCGCATTTCTTTGGTGGCATCAGTAGAGGTTTGCACAGGAGCGGGAACCTGGATTCTTTGATCATCCTGCACTTGTTCTTCCAATGGAATCTATACATGGCACTGACGTTGATTTCTGGAAAGATCCTTGCCCAAGCATCATCAAGTGGGTGGCTGTTGCTGTTCAGTGTCGTTCACCTGGGTCCCTCAATCTTGATTACAAGTTCAGCTCTATTACAGTTGACATGAACATTCCTATTGGTACAAAGGGAGTTCTACATCTTCCAGCTCATGGGAAAAGAGATATCAAAGTGAAGGTATGCTGATTGGGTCAGTGCCTGTGAAGCTATTGATGAAGCAGATTGGGATTCTATAATAATATAACTGAAAACATAGATGATGCATGGGAAGCTTGGCTACAGCAATTTATGTCAATTTTGAACCAGTTTGTTCTCTGCAAAATAGATGAAACCTGCCCTGGCTCACAAAGTCTCTGATTAAGTCGATTAAGAAACGAAATCTGCTGTATAAAATAGCGAAGAAATCTGGCAGCTTCAGAAGTTACAAGCTAGCCCGCAATAAGACTCTAGCAGACATCCGATCAGCTAAACTCTCCTAATTCCGCAATCAGGAGTACATTACCAGGAGTGTGCAACGCACACAGTAGTAGTACAAACATCTATTTCCAGATGTGACATCACAACCACCCTTATACATGGGCCTGAATATCATTAGAAGGTATATACTTAAGTTGCAACCACTGAGATACATTCTGCATAGATGCAGCTGCAGCTAGTTACTGATAGGAGTGCAGACACAACCTTCATGGCTTCATGGTTTTAGTGGTTGCATAAATGATATTCTGTGGTGTCAAAATTAATCTGGAAAGAGATGATTGTACTACTACTATATATATTTGGGTTGCACACTCCTAGTAATGTACTCCTGTTGGCATTTAGTTACATCCCAATAGTGATAATATGACTATGCTCCTGCTCTGATTGGCCACGTAAGATTTTAAACGTGTACGGGGACACGGTAATGCGACCCTTTTCACCAGACCCTTTAACTCTTTGCATAGGAGGGGCTGGCGAGCGAGACTAAGTGTGGGCATGACCTACAAGCTACATCTATGCCAGCGCTTTAATCACAGAGATGGAGTCAAGGCTACCTACATGCAGGATTACATAAGGCAGAAAACGCATGAAGTTTGGCCAGTGCACTTGTCAGAGTAGGTAACACACATTTTTAACATTCGCAGGATACACGTGGGTCCCAAAAATGCTCGAGAGGCCATAATTTCTCATAATCATGCAGTTAGGGGCCTGATTACTACATTTTTGATACTGTATGCATACAGCCAATAAGCCATCATATCATGGTCTGAATTAGTTCGCTTCACAGACCCAAGTGCTGACGAATGTACGCTATGCCACACTCTACTCCGATGTTAGTAAGAGATGGAGACCATGTTTAATACCGGGTATTATACCGTCTATATACGGCGGTTAAGTTGTATGTGCTGATAAATAACTTGTAATATTATTATAAAATTAATAAATGTAACCCTTAGCTCTGCATTTGTCAATAATATTATATTGAGTGTGAGGCGGACCGATGATATGGTGGAAAAGAAGAGGAGTACTAGCACGTGCACCAAAACTGATATCACCAGGACAACCAGTACGTGAAAGCCAATTAACCTCGACCTCTGCCATGTCCTAATTGCAATATTAATTATAGATACTATTGCGCAATAGGTCACAGGAATACGTGACTATAATATGCCACTTACACACATAGTGACCCTTTACCATAATATTATACAACATAGCTATGGGTGTCTCATCATGAACTATACCATAATTGAGATTATTATAACTAAATTCGGTGTTATCAGAACAATTAGGGTCAATCTGAATGATTTGAGTTGCTGCAGGTGATAGTGATAAATTATAGTTAAGCTACAGTAATAAATGTCGACAATTCAGTCATCATCGGTCTCCTGATCAGCCCACATTCTCAGTACCTAGTGAAATAAACAGAAAATTAATATATCAGATTAACAATTGCAGCCAGTAGCTAATAAAAGTTATAGTTTGTTATCACAAAACTGTTCAATTTTGGTTGTGATCAGGTGAGTGCTAGAAATGCTAGGTTAGAACTCATGCTCGAAGGAGTGAGCTTTACTTGCTCACTCCAATAATTATTTATGTTACATGCCCACCTCCTCCATGGTGCATCTTTTCTTATAATTTTGTTGCGTACAACTGTACACAACAGCCATAAATCCTTTCAGTACTAATGTTGGGGGTTCATCTTTCATTTTCACATCAGCAGCTGACAGAAATGCAGCTTCATCTGACCACATCTGAAGTTCCTCTTTACAGTGATCATACTGCAACACGCAAAAATAACAAAATAGCACGTCTATTGACACAAGGCCATAAGACCATATAGCGGAAAAATTTCGAGGGAGAAAACTTTCCTAGATTGGTAGGAAGGTAGCATTTCGCTGAGAAAACTTTCGTGGAATGTAAACTGATCACATTATGGGTGTGGCATGCCTAAAATTTCGTGGAGAAAACTTTCGTGGGTGGCTGTAAATTCGTGAAAATTTTCTCCTTCAAAAGTTTCCCGCTATATGGTAATTACTTACAAGAGGAAATGCAGTACGTATACAGTGAATAATCAAGCATAAAAAGTTTACCAATTTGCAATCTTCTCGGTTTTCAGCATACGCTAAAAGGCCTGTGAAAGTCTCAATGCAAACCTATATACCAGCAACAATCATAACAATATTAATCTAACCCTCAGTGCATGAATAACAACTTACAATACCATATCTGTATACGTCACTCTTTACGCCTCTTTTCCCATCACAATGTTCGGGAGGTAGGTATCCCCGAGTGCCAGCAAGACCCACCACTCCTTCAGCTGTGACAACTGCAGTAGAGCCTATGTCTTTTGGAAGTGGGGTTACAAAACCAAAGTCTGCAACTTTAGCCACAAATGTTTCATCCAGGAGAATATTATGCCTATGCATGCAATGTCATGATGTTGTGTGTAATAAAATTAATACTTAATTATGCTAGGAGATGTCACTAACGATTTTACATCCTGGTGAAGAAATATGGGTGAAGACGAGTGTAAATAAGCCGTCCTTTGGCTGTACCAACCATGATGGTTTTTCTGTGGTTCCAAGAAAGTGGGTGTTCCACCTGTTATAATCGCAAACATTAATCATGCCATCAATAATAATAATTATTAGCTACCTTGTACTCATGCAGACAATGGTATGACAGATTGGTCATGTAAGGGTAGATAAGTGCTGGTGGTGATTTACAGTATCCCATTAGGCCTATTAAATTTGGATGTTGGAACCTATATAATATAAGTCCAAATTAAAAACATGTAAATAATTTTCACAATGAGAGTTGCCTTCTACCTGGTAAGATTCCGAACTTCTCTTGAAAGGCTACCTCCGAGATGTTCATTTGACTACCAAAGTTATGGTTGTATACATAATCATAATACAAATCTGTTCACTCACTAACCACATCCAAAATTTTAATAGCAACTTCAGTTCCATGGTAACTGCCACGGTATACACGCCCAAATCCCCCCTTTCCAATGAGAGAATTCATGTCATTCGTAGCTTGTGTTGCTTCCTCGTCAGTGAATTCACGTACACATGAAGGGTATTCATCTACATGGTACAAAATAGAAGAATTTTCAGCTATAATTATACACAAATATGAAAATAGTCATGCATGGAATAATATAATATTATGTACACACAACAGCTACTTGAGTCCTAACAGTGAACATACCGCCAACTGGGTTAAGGTTGTTTGGGTCAGTGCCCTTTGAACCATCCAGAACTGATGTACTAGTGGAGGGAATTGTACTGGGCTCACTGGTCTGAACAGTAGTACTTGACATGGATTTGGATCGACTGCTTGTTGCTTGTTCAACAGATACTTCTATACACAAAGTAGTAATTCACATCATGAAAATACACATCCATGGCATATAACATAATACTAGAATCATATTAAAGGTCAACCTTCACAAGTGGACTATAAATTTTACTAGGGAGATGAACATGCACAGCATACCTAACCTCGTAATGTATACCTAGGTGAAATTATATTATTGGTGTGTCTATTAGATATAGTGCGACAGAATTATTGGTGTGTCTATTAGATAGTGTGATAGAATATTATGTAAATCTAAAAATTACCTTCTCCAACATGAATACTTTTAGACAAACATGATTGACCAATTCGATCGCTCGCATGAACTGTGCATCTGTAAACACCTGGCCTGCTTACATAAATTACAGGTGACGCCATTCCCACTTCACCATTCACATTTCGCCACTCATACTTGTAAGACAGGGAATGGTTGGATGCGATACAAAAGAGGGGTATAACCTGGCCTGAACATATGGCTGTGTCTTGGCTCTGGTGAAGTACAACTAAGCTACCTATATATACGACAAATAAATTATAATAATACCATTGTTACTGAAATTAACTCACTTTTGTTTTGATGCACCATAAACCCAGTATCTTCATTGTACTCCAATAATGCCATTCCACCTAGTACGTAAAATATTATTAGTCTATATACATAATACAATCAACTTCACATAAATTTTACCACGTTTGATGCTGCACACTGCGTAGTCTTTTTGCTCAGGATACCAAGGTAGGGGCACATTCATCATGTTACAATTGGGACTGGGCTTTAACTTTTTCCAAAGTTCTTCCCTACTTGCAGCAGTAGTCATATCCAATCCAATATTGATATTGGCTGCATACATAACTACATAGATTGAAAATAAGTTACATCAAGAGTAAATAATAAGGAGGGGAAGAGAGTATCGAACGCGCTATATACTCCGTACAAGATGTTTTCGGAAAGTCACGCGCCAGGAATTCAAAAATTGACCAATCAGAGTGCTCGATTCAAATGGTACGTTGTGGGCGTGGTCTCGAGTTCAAGCTAACGCGAGCGCGATTTCGACCGAAAGCACGAGCAGATCACAATAAAAAACGAACATTTATGAAGAATCTAGCATAAAACTCATGAAAAACGCCTCTATTCTTCTCAGTTCTTAAAAAAATCAAGTGTTCAGCCACTTGGGCTAGTCACGTGCGCACGGCTGCAAGTCACGTTACTTGCCGAAAACATAGTACACGGGGTATATAGCGCGTTCGACACTCTCTTCCCCTCATTATTTACTCTTGGTTACATGTATTCCCAATCCTATATAGGATAAATGCATGTACCCTGCACATGATTACACTCAGTCTCATTAAAACAAGGACGTTTCGCTGGTGGAAGCTCATCATCTGCAAGTGTGTCATCCTATATGAAATGCATATACGATATCTGATAAACAATTGACTAGGTTACTACACCAACTTCCTTACTTCAAACAATGCCACTCCCAGCCTTACGTTGTTAGTACTCTTAACTTGATTTTTTATATACTCCCCCAGTGTCCAACTCCCACTCGACTAAGGTTGATCAACAATACGAATTCCATTTGCACGACAAAGGAATGGAGCAC
Source organism: Cliona cf. orientalis (assembly GCA_963930775.1). Lineage (NCBI taxonomy): Eukaryota > Metazoa > Porifera > Demospongiae > Clionaida > Clionaidae > Cliona > Cliona cf. orientalis. Next base: position 25,283,967 of record OZ005689.1, read on the forward strand.
CATCTGCAGGATCATAGTCCCAACCAATAGCTTCAACAGCCTTGTATACAGATGCAACGTAATTGTTGTCTGGTGAGAAATTGACCTCAAAATAGTCCCCAGACTTTAATCCACGCTGCCTGTTTCTCTCCATCTTACAGATTCCAACCTAGTAGTCACAGTAAAATCAAGGATATATGATGACCATTGTACTGTGCATTCTAATTAATTAATTAAGCAAAATCGAAGAGGGATACTTTGGCCAAATATCAAAGGATGTTTGTGGTTTTTGTAACCACAACAATTGTAAAAGGGCTTTTAAAGAGTGGCGCTGCTTCTACTGTGTTGGTGACTTCCCTGGGTATGGTGGATGGCTGATAAGAGTCTACTTGTATATTCAAGTCTACCCGCAGAGGCTCGCTCTGCTGGGTATTCAAACTAGACTACATGTATATAGAAATTGTATAGGCTCTCGACCATATACTTATCAGTATTCTTACTCCAGTTGTCTATAACTGAAGAGTGCAGGCTTCTCAACTCAACTATTGCAAACCTTTGCACTGCACACATTCAAACACTGGGGGTGGCCATACTTACTATGCCTACGTATTTTTGAACCAATGACCTCATTAACCCTAATACTATATTTATTTGAATGCTAGCAGCAGCTATTGTTACCCCGTGCACAAACGCAAGGGGTAAAGCAATCGGTATATCTGCCTGTCGTCCGAAAATCGCCATTCTAGGCCTAGGCATCTGTGCGTGCTGTAAGTACACCAATCGGTAGATATTGGCGAAAAACTGGTTTGCACGTGCTTTGAAGTGCTCAAAAAGGATACGTATGCATACTAGTGCTACAAATTGTGTATTTTCTGTTCAGCATGCCTGTGGTTTATCAACCACACCCACTCTTTTAGCATAATAATATGCTGATGTGCCTGCGCATGATAAAGCTCATGTTGGAAAGGGTCGTCAAGTCCAAAACAGCTATGCTGAAGAGTGTTGTAATACTAGGCTACAGTAGCTACAGAGAGTGCAGGGATGTGCTCTACAGAGCTCTAGTCAATTTCAGCCTTGCTGGAGTGCCACTACTAATCGAGGGCAGCTCTTATTTGAGGGTGGCTTTATTAATCTTGGAGCGACACCTCTTGGAGACATCGATATGATGGGCTTGTTTTTCAATACTAATTTAGAGATAGATGATCAACCAAGGCAAGGACGTTTTTACCATGCAAACTAATAATCGTTTTCATGGCTTGCGATTGTGACCATGCCTACTTAGTTATGTTTGCGCATGCATGCAGCTACTATTCGAGGGCGGCTACTCTTCTTTCGCAGAGCTCTGTTACAGTACCTTTAATCCCTGGACCAATGTATAACTACACAAATACAGTGGATTGGGTGGGCATTATTTAGAGCTACAAATTAAACAGACAAGTATATCACATTAAACCATGCAGCATAATACTCTACACTCAGTGAAGGATGGTGTCCAGTAACCTATATTATTATGGGAGCCACCTGGCTCATTCACATGCAGGCCCTCTCTTAGTCTTCATAATACAGTTATGATAAACTCACAGTGATGGTACGGGCTTTCTTAACTTTTGGTTTCTTCTGAGCCGCACTGTGACGAGTCAAAGTAGTTCGAGATAAGTGCTTAGCCTTTTGAATGGTCCTCAGTTCATCTACATAATTAATAAATAATTATTTTTAATTAGTGAAAAATAATACAATGTATGTTTACTAACAAAGGCACCAAATGATCAAGTATTTAATTCTTAAATACTATTGGTGGTGGTCGGGATACCTTCTGAAATGCTCAAAGAAGAAGCTGCGGAGCTGCCGACACTGGCAGTGGTGGTGGCAGAGTGCGAAGCTCCCCCTAAAGTCCGCTGGAGAATGGTGGACAGGGAATCGTGGACAACTTTGGAGATTTGGTCGGTGATAGCCTTGATTTTATCACTCTTTTTGGGGCGATCATCGTGAACAAGTGCCTCTCTCTTTGCTATTGCGCGTGCGCAGTAGCTACCCTTAACCTAATATCTATCCGAGGCTAGCTCCAGATACTGCTCTTTCTTGTGTCCTGATGATTAAATAAAATGCCTCCTCCATCCATACTTTTCGGAAAAGGTAGATGAGAATTAAGTAGCTAAATTATTTGATATGGCCTTACTTCCCCCTCAGTTCAAGTCATCTGGCATCCGATTTGCTAGCTAGCTATTGGATCCCTGAAAAAATTGCTAACCATAATATCTATGGTTAATATTAATTTTATTATAGAACTTGGACTAGAATTCTGCACCATGACCATGATAATTATTATTACATGACATGTCAGATGAACCTATCATAATAATAATTATTATTATGAGTATGAAAGCTCCTGTCTCAGAGCATACACGCATATTGATCATACTATAAACTATTAGAACCTATCAAAGAAGATTAATACCATCACCTCCCCTGTTAGATAGTATAATATAATTATCACATTTAGATATCACTCTAAAGGATACCATGCATGCAGGTATGAAGTGAATTGTAGCTGGTAGCTATGCATTAAATATTATTATTCACTCCCCCAATACAAACTATGAGTAGTCCTTTAGCCTTAACATAGGGGAATTGTTAAATATAAAATTATTATCGAATTTGGGACATGCCAGTGGAGTTCGGTAATCGGACTTGAGGTGCGGTGATCTGACTTCAGTTTGGAGTTCACGAGTTGAGTTCGATGATTGGACTTGTGTTTGGAATGTGCGAGTCGAGTTTGGTATTTGGAGTTGAGTTTGTAATGTGTGAGTCTACCTCGGTATTCTGACTTCAGTTTGGAGTTCACGAGTTGAGTCCGATGATGGGACTTGTGTTTGGAATGTGCGAGTCAAGTTTGGTATTTGGAGTTGAGTTTGTAATGTGTGAGTCTACCTCGGTAATCTGACTTCAGTTTGGAGTTCACGAGTTGAGTCCGATGATGGGACTTGTGTTTGGAATGTGCGAGTCGAGTTTGAGCTGAGTTTATAATGTGCGAGTCTACCTCGGTAATCTGACTTCAGTTTGGAGTTCACGAGTTGAGTCCGATGATGGGACTTGTGTTTGGAATGTGCGAGTCGAGTTTGAGCTGAGTTTATAATGTGCGAGTCTACCTCGGTAATCTGACTTCAGTTTGTAGTTCACGAGTTGAGTCCGAGAATGCCATGGGACTTGTGTTTGGAATGTGCGAGTCGAGTTTCGGAATCGGACTTCAGTTTGGAGTGCACGATCGCGCGAGTTGAGTTCGGACCTTGTCTCATGAGGCTAGTTCGGACCGTGAGTTAAATTGGATCACTCAAGCATGAGCTTGGGAACTAGGCTACGAGTTACACGTAGATACCTGAGGATATGGCATGAGAGTCATCACTTTCTGTGCCAGAATCATCTTCCATATCATCCTGTAACTTCTTCATACTCGATCTTTCTCCTATAAATGTACATATTCCAGGACATATATACATGTACACAAGCGGTCATGCATTCACAAGTGTGACAGATAGACCCACTCCCCTCTCCTTTTCATGCTGAGTCAAGTGGGAGCAACTCGTGCTAATGAAGCTGTTGTACAATGTCCCGTAACTAATTTGAACTGGACCAATGAGCTTTTTACTTAGTCAGATAGCAGTTGATGCACCTGACCTTGTAGTGTTTACTTAACAATTCAACCACTCAACCACAACTGAGCTACAAGAGTTGCTATAGAGATCCTTTCTAATAATATTCAGCTGGAGAGGGGGTGGCCAGACTATGCTACAGTACATACACAGCACTGGGTGCACACACACACACACACACACACACACAGAGTAAGAACAACACCAAGATCACTGAAGCGTGCATAATTGACCACCACTACAGAGACATATGTACAGTACACATGTGTACAACTTGTAAACTGCACTCAGGCATCTTCATTAGTGTCAATTAAGACAAACGGTTTTAATACAGGGTAATTATTGATGCCTAAGATCTTCAACTTCTAGGTAACTTATACATGTATAAGTAGAGAGGGATCTAGTACCCACATTAACGAGTCAATTGTCCAAAAGTTGACACTAAGCCCATTACCTTTTCCAATGATCTTCACCGAGTACCATCATCTGCCCCCAAAATTAGCCTCAGCACTGGTTCCTTCAACTATATCAAGCTCTTCATGCCTCACCGATTTTGATGGCAGCACATCTAATAACTGCTCATCGTTTTCGCCCTCGTCTAGCCATTTAACAAGAAAGTACAGGCCTGCAAAATAAAGCAGTACGAGTGAATATCTCATGTAAATTAATATTAAGGTGCATGAACTGACTCTTTCTGGCATTCTCTTTAGCCTTCTTAATCTGTCTATTTGAGATAGCCGTCATAATTGATCTGCCAAAGCGGCGTCTTGAGCTCAGCTACAGCAAGCTAGCAATGCAGTTTGGATTGGCGCCAAATTCCCACGACTTTTTTGCAACACGGTGCGGCCGGCTTACATGTACAGAGCCTCCCGGATCCCTGCCTAGGCCAGAGGCTATAGGATCTAGGACACGTGGTAGGTCACATGTGTTGCACGTGTATGTGTACATGCACAGTATGTACTGATCAGCTGAAAAGGCAGCTCAGAGCTCGAGTTAGAAGCATTCTCACGAGCTGAAGAGTTCAAGGAGTGGTGTAGAGTCGAGTCCACCACACCATGGATGTCCTTAGTGTACCCCCTCAGATTCGGAGGAAGATACGTTAAGCTCAATGGATAGTGAGGGGAGTTCTGGTGAGGAATCGGAGGATGATGAAGGGTCTATGACCTCATCGAGTGCGTCGTCTACCTTTTGTACAAGTTCTAGTTTGTCGTTCAGTTCATCACCAAGCAGCTCGAGCGATACAGACCAGTCGTGTGTGAGCTCTGATGATGAACATAGTAAACTAGGATCTTTGTGTAAGTCGCTTCTTGAGAATAAAACCCCTTTGTATCCAGATTCGCAGGTCACTATACTTGACAGCTATATATTGTTGTATGAGTATTCCTTACAGCACAGCCTAACTAAAGAGGCATTCAAGGAGCTCCTCCAATTAATAACTATTCATATGTCATTAAACGCAAAGTCAGTGTACCTCTTGCAAGGTTTTTTCGAAAAACATTTCAATGACGCCAAAGGAGAGTGCTTTTATTATTATTCGAAGTGTCACAGAAGTGTTGATGAGGGTGCACTGTGCCCTAGTGGATGCAGTACAACAATCAGCAAGTTTTTGTATGTACCTGTTGAGCCTCAATTGAAGCGAAGATTAGAAGGTAAGAATTGTCAAGGGGTGGTCACTACCATAGGTCACGTGTTACCATTTGTGACCGCGATCAAGATGAGATCAAACGATCAAATGGGTCTCCAGGGGAGAATCAAACGATCAAGGCACCTTGCGAGTGTCGATCAAGACTAATCTCGCAAGCCACACCCTTCGTAGGGGTGGGGTCTGGAGGAGGAACTGGCTAGCTAGGCTAGGCTACCGCAAACTTGATAAATCTAAAGCGCATGCACATTTTCAGCCCCACCCTCACGTATAAATAATTGCTCTGACCGCAGACCGCAGGTATTCTTAGTGCTAGCGGGTGATTCTGTAGCCTCGTACCCCCGTACGAGACTAGTGATTCTACAGTGTACCAATACAAGCGCGATCGCAGCGTCAGCCATGGAGAGAGTCGCCGTCATCCTCCACCTTGGGGAAAGTGCCACAGTGAAAACAGTTTTGAGATTCGACAGCAGCAAACGGAGTACATACACCAGAAAGCAAATTGAGGAAGAACTCCTGAGTCTGTTTCCTGATGTGGAACGCAAAGGTCTTAGGTTTGAGGTGTTCTACGAAGACGACCTAGTTGGAGAGGTACATTCTCTTCATACAATAAATCGTAATACGTTCATAGCAAGTTATGTATCATAGGTGGTGATAGAAAGTGATCGAGATGCTTAGGAAGCGCTTGCAGCATTCATGGATGCATCAGGCAATAACCAGGATGTTCGCTACCGGTCTATTCATGTCAGAGAGTGTAGCAAGGTACTGCTACAGAGAGAGGACAGATTTGAGCCTCTGGAACCAGAGGCAGAGAGATGCAATTCTAGGAAAAGAATCCGTCGGCCTGGGGGATCATCCGACAAACCTCCATCCAAAAGAAAGACAACTCTATCAAAGGTATCTTAGTGATGTTGAGATTCACATGGCTACATGAATCAAGCTATATTATTGTATCAAGGCACGTAATGAGGTTTAGATTTACGGGACAATCTTTTCCAATCATGCAGGAAGACAAACCAGTAGACCTCTCCAAAATACTTTCCAAATGTGTGACTGAAGATGGCATTGATGATGCAAATGAACAGCCACTGTACATAGACTATGAGAGAGAATGTATTGCTTGTCGCTGGTGTGAAAGAGTCATCAACCAGCATGTGAAAACAGCTATATCTCATAAGCAAAGGAGGCAGCACACCCTTCACCCTGAGAATCATCCCAATCCTCTTCAAGGTGTGAGACATCAGAACCTATTTTAGACAGTGACAATATTATTATTATTATTACTTGTTTTGTGGTTATATAGAAACAGGAAGCAATTCTTTGACATCCTCATGTGCACATGATACTGATAAGGATGAATGTGAGTTCTAATAATTACCCCGCGCGCATGCGCAAGGGGTAAAGCAATTGGTTTGTCCGTCTGTCGTTGTTGTTGTCGTTGTCGGCACGAAAATCGCCAGATCTCGAGTTTTAGGCGTCTGTGCGTACTATAAGCACATCCAATCGATAGATATCGATAAAAAACTGATTTGTACGGGCTTCGAATTGCTCAAAAAGGCTTACTAGGGCTACAAATCGTGCATTTTCTGTTCAGCATGCCTGTGGTTTATCAACCGCACCCACTCTTTTAGCATGCTGATGCGGCTGCGCATGCTCAAGCTCAGTGTTGGAAAGGGTCGTCAGGTCATGAAACAGTTCTGCTGTAGAGTGTTGCAGTACTACGCTACAGTGGCTACAGAGCGCGCGGGGTATGTGCTCTACAGAGCTCTAGTTAATGAATAGGCTGTTCACGTAGCTGTGGTGAAATATAATTGTGCAAATAGGTTGCGAGGTAGAATGCCAGGGTTTGTGTGATAGAAAGTATGCAGCACTTTATTGTGAAGGAAATCCTGGAGCAACAAGCACAAAGAAACTGTGGGACGATGGAAGACAGTCAATGCTGGTATGAGCAAGACAATGGTGAGAAATTCCAGACAGTGTGTTCTTGCTGCACCAATTATTCAGCATGGAAACAAAACCACAAGGAGCATGCACAAGCTCTTCAGTCTATAGCAGATAAACCATGTTACTACAGAATTTGTGATGACGATGTGCGAGTGCTTAAGAATGGTACCGAGCATCTTTACAGTGGGACAATTAGAGCACTAGCTTCCGCTCCGAAGGGGGAGTGCTTGAAAACTGCATCAAACATTGGTCCCCACCCATACACATGTGATGCATGTGAAGCCTTACAGCATGACAAATCTAGCCAGCTACTTCGTAAATTCAATCGGCTATCAACTTTAAAGTATCCTCGTGATGAATGTCCTAGAAGAAAAGGAGTGCAGCACAAGTATCGAAATAAGGCAGCTCTCACGACAGCATTACAAAAGAGTGTCAGTGATAACAAAATTAATGTCAATCCATAAAAATAATCAAACTGTCACAAGCAAATGAAAAGCTTATGCATCAGAGCTGGCACAACAACTCCTCTCTACGTCCATTCATAGAACAGATTCTTAATCTTTTTCAGTCACAAAAACTTAAATTTGATTTGAGCTTCCTAAAGAACTGGCTAGGAAAAAATTAAAGGGGAAATATTTTCATGCAGATGAGCAGGCACGTAATCTTGCCATCCTTTTAAGCAACCGACTTGGAGAGAAGATGTATTCCACTGTTGCACCAATGATGGGTCTTCCTCTAGCAAGGCAGTCGCAAAAGCTCAGAGCAAAAGACTGTAGTGGGCACACATACTTACCTGGTCTCAATGATTGGGCACTTTCTGTTGCTGGGCAACGTGATAGTCATCCTTTGCAAAATAGCATGGATGGCACTAGAGTAATCAGAGCTATTGAATTGTATGCAGATAAAATCCTTGTGGGTGAGTCATTTCCACCAGACATCAGATTACCCACAGCCTACCCAGCTGCCTACAGTGGAGTCCTGGGAACAAATTCAAAGAGACTGTACGTGAGCAAGCAAAATATGCAGCAGAGGCATACTCACTAGATCTTGTTGACATAACTGGTCAACTCCCAGACCTGATGATTGGCTCCATTCCTGAAGCTACCTCCGGAGTGACTGGTTCTCATATCTATGCTATAACGCTTGAAATGGAGAAGCGTGCATGTACATACAACATTCCCCTTGTTGGGCATTGCACAGATTCTGCAGCTAATTCGTTAAATAGTCTTTTGAAGTTAGCTACACCCACTAAGTTTCTTGTAGAATCAGGGATACACTTTATTGGCCTGTCCTTCGACGGATTCTATCTGTTCAGTGCATTTTTAAGCAAGCATATCCAGCCATAGCGTATCCATGCTGGGACCACTCATCAAGGACTTCCATTAGGAACCTGATTAATCGAAAGCGCATGATTGTTGCCAGTACAACTTCCGACAATGGCATATCAAGGAATCATGTTGCCACTGTTCAAGATTTATGCCTCCTGAAGCAAAAGGTGCCGAATGCTTCTCTAAAACATAGTGATATTAGCCCATACATTCATCAAAATTGTGATGCTACTTCCCGAGTGTTAACCAATCTAGTGGTGTCTGAATTAGCTAAGAATGTCCCAGGGTCTGAAGCAACACAGCTGTTGATGCTTTATCATAGCTGGCCTCGATTCGATTGTAGGAGGGGCATGGTCAACCACTATCCCTGAGCTAAGGACACTTCGCAATAGCGGACTAAAATTTTGGTCCCAATGGTGTCCGCTTTAGAGGGTTTCCACTGTATTTGTTTGCGTGTCATAATAATATTATGTCGTGTACATCTGGAATCAAAGTTGAAAAAACATTTCACCACACCCTTTTTCCGATCTGCGTATGGGTACAAGAATATGCAATCAGGTACTTTGGGAAAACTTCCGTTCCGTTTGTAACATATCAGGAGGAGGAGGAAGGATCTGGTGTTGTGCCCAAACTGGAGTTGTACAAGTGCTTAGCTACTACGCCTGTGTGCAAACCTCACTCGCGAGATGTAGTCTAGTAGCCTAGCAAGCCCGGTACCGATGAAAATTGGTGATGACGTGGAGCAATCTGATTGGGCTCCACTCCTGGCTGCAGCAGGTACTAGTCTCGTATACATAGGCATAACACCAGATCCTTCCTCCTTCCCAGTCATAACAATACAAACCTAGCGTTCGAAGCCCAGTAAATCAGGTGACATGCACACATTTCCATAGTCAGGAAAGGCGAGAAAACTGTCAGTACGCCATATTACATACGACAGACACAGACACAAAACTTACCAATTATTATCTCGGCAGTGCGCAGACAAAGTTCACGTGGCACGATGGACGATATGCGCATGCGCAGATGGACAGGGGAGGGGCTGATGCATGCGCATTTGGAAGGGGTGGGGCTGAAAGCATGACCTTTGACCTTAAAATTGACGACCGACAGCGGATACCAAACTGAGTCATTCAGGTCTCCTACAACGCTAAAAATGCTCAGCAAAGGGTAAGCGGCTAAAAGAGACTTATATCAGCGCTTCTGGGGCAATTTGGGGATATATCCACCCACGCAATTAAATGGTACCTTAAGGGCTTTGAAATACCTGTGGATTCTCAACAGCAGGAAGTTGAAACAAATCTCCAAACAGATAGACAGATTTTCCAGCAAACAAAAGTTTGTTCTTTCCGGCATCCTTTGTTGCAAACAATACAGTTTATGGACTATTTCTAATAGACGTGCCGATATCATGCTACATTCATGTATTATCAGCACGTCTGCATTATTGATCGTACTGCAGTAAACAGTCCCCCATTCAAGAAGGTTGACACCCAGCCTGAAATATCTGTGAACTGTCTTTCCACCTAGAAGGTAAGCTGCTGAGCCAGATAAGGGCAAAACCTCAACAAATTATTCCTGACAGAGGGTCGGATGACCAACTACAGTATGGATCTGGAAGCTTTTCCCGGTACCACCAGGGCCAGTCACAAACAGCAATCGTTGCTGCGAAGAGTTGGTCATAAGTTTGAAAGCTTCTATCTGTGACGGAATCAAGAACTTTATACGTGCCTGCAACTCTTCCTCATCTTTCACTAGTCTAGTTGAATTGCACCCAACTAAGCTGATAAGATCTGTAGATTGTCCTACTCCAGAAGGTAGGTCTACACATGCTCCCTCAACACGTGATTGGTCATCGCATTTGTCATCACCATCCAGGTCTACTTCTCCCAAACCTAAATCTCTTAGCTTGCTATTCACAGCCTCACTAGCCTCTGTTTTGGAGGATCAGCATCTTAGCTAGTCTGTGTATGTAATGAACACTAAAACTATGTTTCGCCGTATCTTCAAGGGAACTAATGGCATCCTCCTGCTTTATCAGGTCTCGTAGGCCTTGTATGTTTTGGAAATATTGCTATTACTCAGCAAGTCTTTCTCACTTCTAAAAGCTATATTGAACTTCTTATGTTCTAGCCAATTATCATTTGCCGTTACAGTAACAAAAAAATCTGGCACACAAAATGCAGCTAAATCCAAGTATTCTTTGACCCAATACTTCTTTGTTCCTGGTAGAGTTGGGGGGATATACTGACCTAGTTATGCACTTTCTCACCACTACCCAAATGTGATAAAACATACTCTTTGTAAGTGGAAAGTCACAATTATAATTCTCAATGGCAGTCATAGGATATTTCATGTTGTACATTAATATTCTAAATTTTATGACCCAATCATATGTAAAAAAGGTAATACTTTGTCATGACGCCATCTAGGATCAGCATGCATCAATCTGATTTTTGCTTACTGGCCGTGAACTGAAGATGAGCGAAGAGTCATGTCAAAGCCCCCTCTATCAAATTGATATAGATGTGGAAACAATTTCTCCTCAATTTTGGGATCTCTTAAGCTCATTTTGTATGATGTACTAAGGAGTTTCAAATCTTCGTCACTAGCTATTCTCTACGTCTTTGTACACCAGCATTATCCAACAATATCATGTCATTTATCCCTTGAATGTGAGCATTCGCAACGTCACCTAGTGGATAGGCTTCTATGATCATTCCTTCACATTGCCCAAGATATTCTGCAGAAAGCTGTTTACTGGATACTATTTCAATATCACCAGTTTTCATAGGAAGAGGATTCCCAGCTCCACTCACGGTTGTTGATGGAAAATAAGCATATAGTGTTTCTAACTGAGCCAAAAATTGTTCATATAAGGGATTATTTTTCTTTAGCCAGTGAAAGGCTTTCAAAACGGCTTCTCTGTCGTAGGGTACAGTTATGTCTCCAATGTGCTTTTGAAATTGAAGTATCCCTGCCATGCCCCTCTAATGATCTATAGACACACCATATCCAATTGGACCTGAACTATGCACATAGGAATAGTTGGATGGTTTGAACGTGCTACAGTACAATGATCCTATTGCTAGTGTACGGATTTCATCAAACCCAGCTACATCATCCTTAATACAATCTGGTAATGACTCAAAATCATCAAAAAGCTCTTCACTTGAGCTAAGGTTACCACAGTGTCTACAACATGCCACTTTGAGCACCCCATCCTTATCCATTGTCACAATAGTTAGGCTGTAGGCTGTAGAGAATAGGTTCTCAAATTTAGAAGCTCTATAGGGAAAGATTTTCTTCCTACTGTTCATCCATTTGACATCACATGGAAACAAAATTATCCCACACACAACAAATACAAATCAGCTCGCACACACTCAAACCCATCACCAAAATCAATAATTTGTTCACAATATTCATGCCAAATTGACCATTGTGCGTCCGCTTCCTTTATCCGTACGTTGATTGTTGCTGCTCGAACACCATACTTTTTTGCCAACTCTTTATTATCAGCATTATCCACATCAACACTACATGTAAACCTGGATTGTTGGTAGTCTTGCTTCCATCTCTTAACACTTAGCGGTCAAACGCAATAATTTTTTAATTCGCGCACGTACGGCGCGCGCGACCCGCCCATGACCTGTGAGACGGCCCTTTTGCACCTCGTGACTGGGGAAGATAGGGGTCAAGGTGTTTGGCTTTTCGTGTGTGGCAGACACGCTGCGTTGCCTGGGGCTGCTAAAAGCGTAAAGAGCAAAGCCAAAGGGACAGCTTGGAGGGCGCTCTTGCCAACAGTCAACAAAAAGAACGGTACCGAAGGTCGTCAACGAAGCGATTACGGCTGTCGATGCCTGTACCTTACACAGAATGAATCGTCGAAAGAAGACCTGAAAGGTGAGCTGAGTTGATTATAAATTGCTAGTACGATGAGTGTGTGCGTATACAAAGAAGAAATAGCCAGGCATTACGCCTTGTTACAACCATAGATTACAATGCATGTATAAATTATTATTTTATGTTATGGAGGGTGTGGTGTGTAAAGTGCAGCTATGAGCGAAAGTTTCTTTGGGTGTGGTAGGCTTCGAAACATGGTGATGGGCACAGTGAAGGCTTGTCGCTGCAAGTAGCACAGTGGAAGAGAGTTAAATGTCGAGTACCTCCGGGTGTCCTGTCACTGCAAACGCCACAATCTTTGCGTTTTCGGTCCTTCTCTGGAAAATGGCGGACTTGATGAAGCCTTTCCAGATTCTGACCCGGTGGTGGTCCTCGTCTTGCTCGCTGCTGTCGTTGACTACGCAGTGGTTCTGACAGATAGTCGATTAGTGCTTGACGGAACGCTTTGTGCGTCATTGGTCGCCGTCCTCGTGATGTCACCAGCTTCTTGTAGATGATGTACGAGTTTATGACGGCGACCTCGAGCATCCAAAAGATCTTCCTCCACCACTTGACACTTTTGTGGAGAAAGCTGTAGTAGCTGACAAACTGATCCAGCTTATCCACTCCTAGCATGTACTGATTGTAGTCATCAATGACTACAGGCTTCAGCTTTACCTGACCAGATCTGTTTGCACCAATGTATTGTATGTGTATATGTATGTATATTTGTGTGAGTGAGAGTGAATAATGTGTGTACATGCATGTGCACATGCATGTATACATACAGGTGTACATGCATGTGTATGCATGCATGTATGAGCAAGAGTAAGTGTGTGTGTGTGTACGTGCATGTGTATGTATATGTATGTGTGCATGTCCATGCATGTATGTGTTATGGTATGTGTTTCGTATCGCAAATTAGTCAAATAGCCATAGTAATAGCAGAGGACAAAATAAGGTTTTCAAAATGGGTGGCCATGATGGCCAATCAATTCCCAAGTTGGTCGGTCATTTGCTCCATTTGCTAGGACATGCCACTGAGTCCAGCTATCTCTAGTGCTAGTGGGCTGTACTAGGAAGCCACAAACAAGGTCAATTAGTTTAACCACAGGTACACGTGGACATCTTGCACAACAATTGCACTTTGACTCATTGTGTTTGGCTACTGAGAAATTGAACAAACAGCAAGAACGAATGCAAAGGAGCTCGTTTGCTCGTTTTTTGATATAGAAAGTAAGATAAAATTCTAGTAGATTGTATAAATGAGAGTAGATATTTCTATCCAAACCATACTGGTAGTAACGTTGTATAGCTTTGGAAACTTTTGCCTGGACACTATGACCGACCAAGAAGTAGCTTGAGCGGCCATCTGGTTGAAATGCACGGAAAATGGCCGATGGCCGGCTGTTATTTTGTGCTCTGCAATAGTAATATTGTACTTACCTTGTCCTCACTAGCACCATCCCAACCTTATGCTTTGTGGATAGCATAATGATCTTGCGCTTATCCATCCAGGTCAGCACAAGGATGTCTCCACTGCCATCTTCTGACCAGAAGGCACTCACTGTCCCAACTGGTTCCTTACGACCTCGCTTTATTGCAGTGGGTACTCCCTTCCGGTTGGACTGCAGAGTTCCAGTCACCGTGATACCAACTTTGGTGAGCTCTGCTGCAAGCGTGGGACTGGTGTAATAGTGGTCCACGTAAAGATCGTAGCCCTTGTGATGGAGCTATTCTACCAGAGTGAGAACCACACGGGGTGTCCGGCCAAGATCATCTTGATCAATCAGCTCTGTCTCTCGCCACCGTAGTAGATGCACGCACGCTGAAGGTACCCTGACTTGCTCTCACACAACACGTATGCCTTGATTCCCCATGGGTGTGGCTTACCCTTCAAGTACTGCCGGAAGGAGACACGATCTTTGAAGATCACAGACTCGTCTATGGCCACGAGTCCGTCTGGGGTGTGTGCTGCTTCGAATGCTGCGCATAGACGATCAATAAGCGGCTGGATCTTCCCTTTCTTGGTGGTGCTGTCTGGGTCGCCTACATACAAGGCTCCAAAGATTTGAAGGAAACTATCCCTGGAGAAGACTAATCTAAAGAATGACAGGTTGGTTGTGTGGTGTGTAGACCAGTAATCCTTCAAATCTTGCAGTTGAATGATCCCCATGTTCAGGATCACGGCCAGAAATCCCTTCATCTCTTCTTTGCTGACGGGTTTCCAGTTTCGGTATAGAGACCAACGTGATATCTACAACATTCGATGAGGTAATGCATCAACATGTGTGTACAAAATGTATTATAATTCTTACTACCTGCATTGCAGCAAGTTTCTTTCGTGCGTAGGCATTCGTTTGATCAACAATGTACTGAAGGAGATTGTCATCAAAGAAGAGGGAGAAACAATCCTCGGGTGATTCACACGACGGTGGTACCTTTGGGCCTGGCTACTCAGTAAATGGTGCACTGGTAGGTTGCATGTCAGTGTCTATAGTGTATATGTGTACTCCTGTATTATTGTGCTTATTTGTATGACTAAAAGTTGCCACACCTACCTTCATCCACTACCAGCCACTTGTACAGGTCCTCGGGTGTTTGCCTGTTTGTGCCTCCAGCTCTTCCACCTCCACGCCTTCCATTGCCTCTCCCCCTCCTTCCCCCTGTAAATGCTGCTCTGCCTCTGCCAGTCCCTCTGCCTCTACCTCTACCTCTTGTGCCTCTCCCCCTGTGTGCTGCTCTACCTCTGGTGGCTGTGGTGTCTTCAGGTTCCTCATCACTACTCTCGTCACTACTATCATCTAGAGTAGCTTCATTTTCATCACTCACATTATCATCATTTTCAGGCTCATCATCATACTCTTCCCTACTGCTCACACTATCATCACTGTCCAAGTTGCCATAAAGGCTGTCTTCACTCTCCAACTCCGTCTCTATGTCAGAAAGCATCCCAATAGCGGTGTCTGCATCAACTCGGATGGCCATCTCGATAAATCTCATTAGTATGCACGACGAGGGTGGGTTGGGCAGCTGCTGGAATGCCTAGATCGAGCCGAAAGTGGGTTGGGCAGCTGCTGGAATGTTAGATCAAGCCGCCACTTAATTAGAAGGCGGTCCGTTCTGGTTGTCGTCTTACTGAAGCGCGCGCGTGTCACGATATCGTGACGGTTGTCTCTATGAATATAATTATCGTGTCACGATATCGTGACAATCGTCCGGTGAGTGTTAACAGATGTAACTTATACATAATATTTTTCACATAGCGACTCGTCACGCTCAAGTAACAATTCAGGATTGTCAGAAAGGATTATCACTCGTAAATCTTAATGGTAGACCATCCCTAAGCCACCTTTGAACAGTTTGAACACTCATAGTATTTGTAGCCAATTCTTTAGGATCTGAGTGAGCTAAGCTTGCATCAGTGTTCACATCAGATACGAATCTACTTTTTGCCGTACGCCGGTTTGACTTGGTCTTAGGGCCAGGGTTCCCTTCTATATAACCACTAAGCATCAGGAGTAAATAAAATACAGCTATAAAGGGTACAGCTTTAAGGAAATCTTTTATTAGTGTACAATATTTAAAACATTTAGGGTATATAAGCTACATACCACATACCCAGCAGCAATGAACAAAACACTACCAACAATGAGTAGCAAAAAAACGCTATATCCACAGATACAAACAGGATAAAATTAATACTACCAATAAAATGTGCCACTAAATTAGTATTTTTATCATAACTGCACGCAACACTGTGCCTTCCATAGTACAATAATCACAAATGATCCAATAGTATACATGTCACAAATAATAAAACAGCCCATAAACAATATATACTAACATACTGGTATGATATCTATGCTCTTGGTTAAAGGTAACTACAATAGATATAAAAGAATCGAAAGTAAGCCCCAAATACAACAGGATATTATCCTATCCATGAGTAAATATTCTTTGTTGTTGATAAATACCTTTGTAGAATAAGTGTCAGTAGAGGTAGCTACACCTAATTTGAATGAACTGTCTTGATAGCCAGCAAAACTTGACTCCAGTTTGCTAAGCTCCCTGTTAAAAGAGAGGAATCCATGAACATGCCTAAAGAGAAGAGAGCCACTTACTATTCCGAATTCAGAACGACTCTTTGTCAAACAAATCACTCCTTTGTCTCGCAAACAACCAAGACAGCTCTCAGAGACAAAATCTCGAAAGACAGCCACAGTACGCTCTGGTTGCCATGGATAACCATGACATACGTAGCTGTACACATGGCCCTAAATTTCTGACCAATGAGGCGTGTCGTATAGAGAACGTCCTAAATACAAGGCTCGGGATTGATGAGAACTGTAGGGCTGTGTGCACAAAGTACATAATTACAAGTATGTTAATGTCACAATCATGGGATAATGTGGTTAGTACACGTATATATGCATAATCATCTATTAACAGTACATGCTCACAAAAGATAGAGACGTAGTTCATGCACAAACACTATCCTGCCTGGGCAAGTTTGCCCATAAGTATATACTGTGTGCATGCGCAGATGGAAGCGGTTGCAGAGGCCACACCTCTCAAAGCAACTAAGTGTACGTGTGTAATGGCTACGTTCTCACTGCTCGAACATTGCTACTGGACTACTGACAGGTAAGATAAAGAACAGGCCTCACCTCTCGCTTTGCTTGGGGTTCGGTGGCTAGCTAGTGCCAGCGCCTACTTAGCAGGCCTTTTGAAACGTGCGGTGCTTTTGCTCCAATCATTCAACATATGGGGTGCCAAATGTATCAAAAGTTTTCATTTTTACGACATATATATTAGTACTATATATATAATATTCTTGGCCATACATTTATATATTGTCTGTGGTATTCATTATAATATTATGTGAATGCATATTTATATACCACAACTGTTTATATAGCGTATAGCGGGAAATTTTCGAGGGAGAAAACTTTCACGAAGTTCGCGATTTTTCATCCATCCATCCGCGAACGTTTTCTCCACGAAATTCTAGGCATGCCACACCCATTATGCGACCAATTTTAATGTTCCGCGAAAGTTTTCTCTGCGAAATGCTCCTTTCCTACCGATCCGCGAAAGTTTTCTCCCTAGAAAATTTCCCACTATACAGCAGTCGGCCAAACATTTGCAAACGTGCTTCTCATTATGCATATATCGCTGTACACTTATATTATGTGAGCAGCTTATACTTAAATGACTGTGGATACCGTAAAGTCTGGTTAATAAGCGCACATGCTTATTATTAAGCGCTTATTTTTTAATAAGCGCATGCTTCCTTCCTGTTACTAAACATTGTCTAATAAGCGCATGCGCCCAATGAAGACGACAGTAATATTCACCGTTCGATCAAGAGTATTCCATGGCTAGAAATATTTTACCAACCTATTTTCAGATAGCCAGCTGCACGAGATCGGCTATACTCAACACTGCGATGTTCCACTGAGACGGGTTCGGACTCTTGACCTAGATTTCAAAGCAAGTGTCACCAAAGAAGTTGGCTATTTTACCATGGTTTTCTTCCAGCGATGGCTTCTGATCATACTCCCATGAACTATTATGTAGCTTATTCCAAGAATCGCTCTGTTCATAACTTGCTAGCTTTGTGACTGAGCGCTCGAACGTGCTGGAAGTGGGCGGGGCCAAAACTTCACTCTATTAAGCACACATCGTCTAATAGGCGCATGTTTCCTTACCACCAAGAGTGATAAGCGCATGCGCTTATTAACCAGACTTTATGGTATGTATACACAGTCAAGAGTAAGAAATATTGCCATACATTAACATAGGCAGTTGAATCTTTATACAGCTGTACCTACATTTATATTATTCGTGGCCTATGTATATGCAAACTTTTATCCATATTTATTAATGTAAGCGATCTATATAAACTACGTGTTGTTTATTTCATCTGTATGGGCGTTTATATATGCACAATGACATTTAAACGCAATGCGACATTATAAACATCACAGTACATTTATAAATCGGGTACCAACTAGCCTAGGGGCGCAGCACGAGACCCCGCCCCCGTGGCTAGGCTCGCACTCGGATCGATCGCGCGCACGCTTAAACTGTCACCTGACCACTCAATCTACCTGTACTTACATGTACCAGGGGTACCTCGCTATCGTGCTGGATCTGAACTGCCTTGCAAGATGACCTCTCCAAACAACAGTCTGGTCGTGAATACGAGCGGAGTGCAAGCTCTTTCCAACGACCTTGCTGTGGCACTGTATCAGGCTACTTCTGGTACCGGCAGCCCATCGGCACTAGCTACGAGCGGCGTTGCCAGCACGTCGATTCCTCCGGCCCCAGCCAATGTCAACGTGGCTCAGCAGACTCAGCCTAGCACCTCTTCAAATGCGGATCCCTCAACTCAACCTGCGTACGTATATTGAGTTATGACAAGGCCATGCAAAGTTAATCTTCTGTTTCTTGTCCCCGCCCGCACGTACATCAACCCCCCCCCCCCCGGTGTACTTTTGAGATTCAGATTTTGGCTGGATGACGTCATCATAATTAACCATTCTGGGGGTGTGGTCTCACCGTTAGTCGCTTGAGAACCTAGTGGATGCTCTACAAATATAGAAAATCGATTGAATGCTCGCCTCTACCAACAGTATTGGTCAGCAGATCATCAATAACTGCTGTGATACTGGAAATGGAGCAGATATAGTGCTAATCATTGTTAGAGTTGCCGTTTCAGCTTGTTAGCAATTAAATGGGTGTGGTGTCAAATATCAAAATCATCCGTGTCCCTTATGTGCTTTGGAGTATCCTATAGGACGAGAAACAGAATATTTAATTTGTGTGACCTAATTCAATGCTTACCTACATGTTGTATGTAATTCCAATTAGTGCACCACCACTGGCGTAGGAAGCATGGGTGCACCTGGTGCTGGTGCACCCATGAAATTTCTGAGTGGAACACACACAAGTCACACTTTGCTCTGAAGTGTTTTTAATATGTTATCAATTAAGTGTACACATAGGCATCAGAGCACACGTTTACCAAATCATCTTCCTACGCCTATGACCACACGATTGTTTTTATCACATAATAGCCCTCTCAGGGTAAATAAATTGATGTCTGTTGTGCATAACATTACCATCCCATATAGGCGCCGTCCAAACGCAGTATTGGCCCTACCATCCATCTTTAGGCAGCGACAACGTGCTGCGTCTAATAAGCGTAAGTGCCCAAAAGTAGACCAAATATGGGATCGAGATATGTGCCTGCCAGAATGCCTATGCATTCGTGGAAGTATCAAGTATCCCCAAGGCAAGTACTGAGCACGGCTGGGAAGTCTTGGACTGATCAGTAAAATACATTTGACATCAGTCATGACTGTGGAGGAGGTGGCTGGTGTAGTCCGTTCAGTCTTTAAGAAGCCTATGTTTGAGAGAGCTGATTTTCCGTTCCAGTTAACCTATGGGTACGGGAAGCAGGTGCCTAACAATTCCAGCTGTGTCCTCTTCTTTTACCTGGACCACCAAGCAGGTTGCTCGGTTGGGCACCAGCACCGGCACTATTTATATCCTTGCCAAAGCTGATTTGGAGCTAGATGATGAAGAAGAGGTTTTACATGTACCTATGACTAACACTCAGTATGACCATTACCAACAATTAATGAAGAGTCTGATGATGATGAGGGGCAGAACTATAAAGGTATCGATGATGAAAGGTAATGTGTATGTCTGTGCTAATGGAATTTATGCATGTTGCACATATAGCGTCGTCCCCAGTCCACTCCCGATTTTTTAGTGTTGCACACACGCAGAGCTAGAGTGGCCTGGTAACAAGTGTGTATCAGGTGGGCTAGAGACCTGAAAGTAATCTCATTGTAATATCTACCATAGTGTCCCGGTTATGTGCTTAAACATAACTCATAATTTTGGCCCACATGGGCACCTACCTAGGATATAACTTCCATACATTTGTACAGAAGCTGCTACACAGACCCCTTGAAATGAGCACTTACCCGGGACACTACAGTATGTATATACTAGAATGTGATATCCTAGTCTTAGTCCTATAGTCTTATACCCAAGGGATCAAGAGATAGTGGTGTGTGTTAAATAGAATACAATGTCCACTATTTTGCGTTCAGCTGTACATAATCCATAATCCATTCACTACTTGGAAAGGAAAGGAACCCTTTGATGTGGTGTTTATACATGTACTTTTTTATAAGGCGGGCTTTGTGTGGGGCTACAAATATCCATAACACGCATGTACATGTATCTGTTTCCTATAGACCTGATGAGCCTACTACCCCCAACCGCAGTGCACATGTACATGTATCAGTTGATGGTGATCACAGAACATCCCCTCCTGGTCACTGTATTAGTCACACCTATGGTTCACGTCAGTCAGATCACCGCTCTGGATAGAGTGCATCTACCCATTATGAGTATGTGTGTGCATGTGCATGTGTAAAGTGCAACTGGCGTGAATGTGTTAGACATTCCACATTTTAATGAGGTTTAATTGTATGCAATTAAAGCAGGTTAATTGCAGCACTATCCCTGTTATATTCTAAAGGGATGCAACCCTGCGCGAGCAGGCTGGTGCATCCTGTAGGTCCTTGCACTAGCAAGGGCTTGGAGACAAGCTGGCTTATGAGATTATCGATGTTTCCATAACGCGGGGTGCCTTTACGACAGTGTGTTGTCTAGTGCCTCTGGAGACATACAAACAAACAAACAAACACTATGGTATGGCAGGGCTGCCTGTCACATGTGCATAGGGCATGCAAGCGTGCAGCCAGCAGCTTTAAAAACTCACTCAAACGTAACAAAGAGTGAAGTTAGTGAAGTCTCAGACAGAGCTTGAGGAGGAACTACAGTATATTGAGTTTGCACACTTATACCTGCATTTAGTTAGTTGCCAGTTCAGCAAAGTTCTGCTCAAAGACGGAATTCTATCTGTAGCTAGCTAGAATCTATAT
The DNA here is from genome assembly GCA_963930775.1 of Cliona cf. orientalis. Classification (NCBI taxonomy): domain Eukaryota; kingdom Metazoa; phylum Porifera; class Demospongiae; order Clionaida; family Clionaidae; genus Cliona; species Cliona cf. orientalis. The sequence goes on from OZ005689.1 coordinate 25,305,364, forward strand.
CTTTGCTAACTTCTGCGCAAGCCGAGGATGTCATCGTGATGCAGCCCAACTCACGCCGACAGGGCTGACTCCGAGCAACTGCCTCTTACCCCAGCGGATCCACCTCCTTCGTAGGAGATGACGTCAAGTGTCTTGTAGAGGCTCGAGGGAACGCAGCAGCTCAGCAGGTGCATGCTGACCCATGGGGTGAAGTAGACGGTACCAAAGAGTTATCGAGTACTCATTGCTGTTGTTTAACCGGGCACCAGCCAAAGGTTCGAGTTCTGTTTTGTCCGCGGCTGCAGCTGACGGTATGTTCCATAAGTTTGGGAGTATATTTATCACCAGGCTAGACTACTGTTACAACTCATAATAGTACGGCGCGAGCCGACAAGTTTTGACTTCTGTTATACAAAAGAATTATATCCTTAATCAAAAATATTATTCTCCTGGCTACAGGAGCCTCCCCGCTTGGGGATAGGCCTCGCTCATCGGAGCTGGCCTTGTTGGGACTCTCTCTTGCCCAGAAGGTGAAGGTCCCCGCACGGCTGTTGCGGGCTTGACAGCCTTGTCGAGTAAGAGAGAGCTGTAACTACACAGTTGAGTCTTCGTGAGCAACTGTGCACCGTTCTGCCTCACTGGACGGTTCTCTCTTGCCCCAAGATTTCCTCACTGCTGTCGCTGGCTCAGCCGCTTTGTTGAGCAAGAGAGACCTGTGCACAGCTGTTGTGTCTTCGTGAGCAACTGCGCATCCATTTTTGTCTCACTGGACGGCTCTGGAGACTCCTCCAGTCCAACACAGACAGCTGGATTCTCCCTCGGGCATGGCTTCCAGCTCAAGCTAAAGGTCCATATGGCTAAACTGCTACCTGACAACTTTGAGCTTGCTTGCCGCACTGCTGTACCTCAGAGATCTGCTTCATGTTCTTCAGAAGGTCCCCAAATGAGTAAATTAACTGAGGATATGAAGGGCCTCATGGCCTGGTCAGTCTGTTTCGTAGCATACGTAGCAATAATCTCTAATGAACACCACGAGAAGTTCCAGTAGCTTTTGGTGTATCATGTCACCATCCTCATCGAAGCGCTTCGATTCGGTTGGAAGGGATGGATAAGCTACGACAAGATGTTCCGTGTGCACATTAAGAAGGAGCCCACCTTTAGCTGGTCCATGCTCCATTCAATGTTGTATATAGCCGATCGTTCCTGATAGACTCAAAGCTCTGACATGCCCTCGATACATGGTTCCAGATCATTAAAGTCACACTCTGACTTTGTCCTCACTAGAGCCAGCTCAGGAGCAGCTCAGTACTTGGCAGCCTGAAACTGGAAGACAACCGGGTCTATTCTGAAAGCGTTTTCAGTGTGATAGTGTCTCGGAGTTCCAAGCAGCACCGAAAATCTCTTTCTGCTTTTCTTACAGTAAGAGGCAATACTTCTGCTATCCCAAACGGTGTGATTGGGAATACAAAGGCATCCGTTGTAGGAAAGAACACCACACGGTGGACTACACTGCATCGTTTGTCCCCACTACGTCAGCTTTAAGCTGTGACTTGGAATAAGTGTACTTCTTATAGCAGTTCTGGCTCTTGTATTATCACAGCTAGCTGCCTAGCTGTGATTATTTCTTAATAATATTATTATTATTATTATGCATTACTTAGCTTGCACGCATGCGTGCACAGAAACCGTTCTATGATTTTATTTATTCTTCACGTTGGATCTCTCTTGCGTTCATGCATACACATACATGTGTATATGCAGCCGGCAATGTCCTCCATGGTCGTTGATTATACATGGAGGACTTGCTAGTACTAAAATCAGCCACACCTTTCACGGTGTCTCTGTCTGAGGATTGCTCCGTAAAATCCTCCCCACTTAAAGCTGACGTTTGGGAGCGTCTCCCATCAGCACATCCAGAGAGGCGTTATGCCATGTTCTCAAGCAAGCAGAGACGATCTTCACTCCTCTCGAAACAGGCCGGTAGCATACAACAGCGATGCTGTGATGAGAAAGTTTTACATATGCCTCAGTCTGTCGAAGATGCGGCAGCGTATGTCTTTAAGGTGGGGCAAAGAGCCTATTGGCTAAGCCGGACATTGTCAGCTTACTGCAATGTCCCTGGTGCACCCAGGAGATTTCCACCTGCCAGATATCTGCTGGCAGGGGAAGACAGTTGTGGACACTTGTCTGCCATTTGGCCGTTTGCTTTTGTTCCAGAATCAGCCATGCACACCTTTCATGGTGTCTGCCAGAGAATTGCTGTGTAATATCCTCCCCACTCTAAGCTGACATTTGGGAGCGACTCCTGTCAGCACATCCAGATAGCCGATATGCCAAGTTACCATGGATTGAATTCAAAGATGTTTCAGATGCCCTAGAACGGGTAATTGTAATAACCGGAGCCAATGCGCTGTTGACGTTGTCACATGCTACCTGGATGATTTCCTCTTTGGTGGGCGTCCAAAGTCAGATTTCTATAGCAGGGTGCTGAACTTTCTATGTCAGGAGACCGGTTTTCCAGTAATGACAGAAAAAGCTATTGATCCCATACAGAAATCAATTTTCTTGGCCTCATTGATAGTCCTTATCAATACTATTCTAATAATATGGTCAGATTGCCTGTCGAAAAATTGTCTCACATTAACCCTTTCGCGGGCAACGTCGCATTTTTGCACCGCGCGCAGCTTAATTGAATGGGCGGGGGCGCAATTTTGCACTAGCTGCGGTAATGGCGGCTATTTTGCACAATCGACACCTGTTGGTACTGTATCTCAGCACTCTACTAGTAGCAAATCTTGTCCATAAAAGGATGGCAAGCTCAAGGAGCCGTTTGCAGACCACTTTCCTCTCCTCTGACCCGAACTTTCTGCTCGACTATATGGCCGGCCTCGCGTCCGACGACAGCGACGATGACTTCGACGGATACCTCCTCTCAGATGACGAGCCAGACCAGCCAGAAGATGGTAACGACCCAAATAATTATTATATAGATATATTTATGATTCATAAACAAAATAACTAGCTACAGGCGCCGGCAGCTCCACGACCAGCGCAGCAACTGGCAGCTCCTCCTCCACTAATGCTCGAGATGGCCACGCCTCTCCCACCACTCGTGGTAGCCCCTCCTCCAGTGGCAGTAGCAGCAATAGTGGTAGCTCTCCCCGTTGCTTCACAGCCAACCCAGGTGTAGCAGGTCACATAAAAGACTTCTCTCCTGTGGACTGCTTCCTACAGCTGTTCGACCAGCGGGCTCTTGAGCTTCTCCACAAGGAGACCCTTCGCTACCTCGAGCAGTACCTGGAGGATAACAAGGAGTACTTGGATGAGCACTCAAATGCTAGAGTTCATGAGCTAGCAAGACACCCAATCACCCTAGAGGACATGAAAGCATTTATTGCTATCCTGATAGGAATGGGGATATGCGGGTTTCCCACTATTCGGTAAGTTATTATAGTCTTAATTTTTTTATCATTATCTTACTTTCAACCAGGAGTTACTGGAGTAATAGCTGGCCGTATCAGAATGACAACTTCCGTGCCATCATGTCAAGCCGCCGGTTTGAAGTCATTCTGAAGTTCCTCCACCTGAATGACTCCAGACAGCAACCATCGCGTGGAGAGCCGGGGTATGACAAGCTCTACAAGGTTCGCCCCCTCCTCAACCTCGTCCTGGAGAACTTTCAGTCAATGTACACCCCGACTCAGAGCCTGTCCATTGATGAGAGCATGGTGGGATTCAAGGGGCGACTGGCATTTCTCCAGTATATGCCGAAGAAGCCACAGAAGTGGGGGATGAAGGCATGGGTCCTAGCGGATGGTGCGAATGGTATGTGTGGAATTGGAAATTGTACACAGGGAAGGAAGACGAGTCACACACTACTGTCGGCTTGGCTCACCGGGTGGTACTTGATCTCCTCAATGATGACCGGCTCCAGAACAAGGGGTACCATGTTTACATGGACAATTTCTATACAAGTCCCGCATTGTTCAGAGACCTACGTGATCAAGGGTTCGAGGCATGCGGAACAATTAGGTCTAACAGAGTAGGGATACCTGAGGACATCCGGTTAGCCAACCTGAAGAAGGGCGAGAGCCACTTCAGCCGAGACGACTCCATGCTGTACATGAAGTGGAAGGATAAGCGGGACGTACTAATGCTGAGCACATTCCACGATGACACCTTCATAGAGAAGAGGCGTCGTACTCGGCATGCGGCTGATGGGGTGGAGGTGATCCAGAAGCCGAAAGTGGTTGAGGAGTACAAACTACACCTACACATGGGGGGTGTAGACAAAGGTCAGTATTGTGATAATTGATGACTAATATCTTCATTACAACTTACCACAAGTATTACATTTTTTAGCTGATCAGATGGTGCTCTATTATGGTTTTGCACATCGTTCCATCAAATGGTGGAAGCGTGTGTTTTTCCATATCCTGGATACATGCATTGCAAATGCACACATATTATACAATGCAACCTCGGACAAGAAACTCACGCAGCTGGAGTTCCGCAGAGCTGTAGCAGAGGGACTATTGTGCAATTACGAGGCAGCAAAGGTTCGGCATCGAGCGCAGGACCCTCACCTCCCACTTCGTCTCAAGGAGCGGGCTTTCCCTGAGCCCATCCCAGACAACAGCCGTCCAGACTGCCATGTATGCAGTAGCAGAGCAGCTGGTCGCAGGCGCCAGACATCCTACCGCTGCAAGCTGTGTAAGACTCCCCTCTGCCTCTATCCCTGCTTCGAGAAATACCATACTCTCCTAAATTATAAGTAGTTATCACTTTATACACTATTCATTCATCACACACACAAACATATCACTGTTGTCTTGAACTCTCACGTACATCCCCATCATCACTTCAATCATCTCATATAAAAAATCTGCTCCTCCCATATCTGGAGCCTCTACTTCGTGTGTATGTGAACAAGCATGCTTTTTCTTACACCCTCGGGGCCCCTCTTCCTTCTCTCACTTATTCCTAATTTACCTGTACAATTTACAAGTTGCTAATAATACAACACCTACCTGTATGTACACAACTCTTGCACTGTGATGTTGATATACTACTCACAGATACACATATGCACACACAGATACACGTGCGTGCATACACATGTGCGTGCACACACACACACACGCTCACACACACACTCACACACCCAGGCACACACACATACACACATATACACATGCACACAGACACATGCACACACAGATACACACGCACACATACACACTGACACACACACACACGCACACACGCACGCTGACACATACACACACACGCACACATAGATACACACGCACATATACACGCTGACACACACACACACATACACACACACACATACATACATGCTGACACGCACACATACACGCACACACACACGCGGACACACACACACGCTGACACACGCACACACAGACACACGCACACATACACGCTCACACACACACACACATACACACAGAGTCTAATATTGCATGTAGCTAATCACACTGTCTGCTAGTAGCCACAAGGGAACCCCTAGGGTAATAAGTGGTGGGAAAGGGCTGTAACTTGTTAAGCTTGTTAACCACTGGTGACAATATTCAACAGCCATCTAGAAGGTTATTTATATAAAAGTACATCACAAAGTTACTTTATCAGTCTTGGGCAGCTAGCAAAAAATGGCCTCATCTTCTCTTAGACTATCAGGTATTACTATAATTGTATACTATATGATCTATGTGTAGGCCATAAATAAACCCATCATGTAACATGTCCACAAAATTGGGGAGCAGTCTGGGTGAGTGGGGAGAGTTCCCCCGGGGACAAGGAGCTCTTTTAACCCACCATTCCTGGTTCTCAAGGCCAGGCATCTAGCTTGCCTCCCAATACACAAATCACGTTTAGCTAAGAATTAAAGGTGTTTCTTTTTTGTGGGGGGGGGGGGGGGGGGGGGGGGGGGAAGGTATAAAAAGGAATTTTGTGAAGAGTCAGATGAACCAATGGAAACTGAATACCCTGCTGCATCGTGCAGTATTATACTCCCATCTTTAGAAGAGCATATAGCCTCCAGTCATGGACAGCTGACAGACGTCACTCCCACCCCCTTTCCTTTTCTTTAAAACACACACGTGCTCTCTGAGTGCGGGGTCAGTCTTCGGGCTGGCCGGGATGGCGGATCCCCAGTCGTCTGACCCAGTGGCGACAGCTCCGAGCGGAGGCTGGCGTCTCAGCTTTAGCCTTTGTTCAGAGTGGGGTTACCGTCCTACGAGTGGAGTAGGTATAATTTTAGCCCTGTTGGTTCCCATTGGCTCATGTTAGGTTTAGTTTAGATTGCGTGCGTCTGTTGATAATACACTTCTCAAAGCAAGAACATGCAATTTGATCACATAAAATGTGCAAGCTGACGTGTTTATTGGAGCTTTGGCATATCGAGGATTAAACTGGAGTTCTGGCATAACACTGCTACGATGAAGGTCATTCGACCTAGTGCACTTACGTTTGCGGCTAAAGCTTGTCTGCCTCTAAAGGTCATTCAACCTAATGCACTCACGTTGGCGGCTAAAGCTTGTCTGCCTCTAAAGCTTGTATTGAATCAATACAAAACGAGGGAACAGGACCGCCCACAGGAGTGGGGGTCCTGTTCCCCCGCCCCTGTGGGCATTTTTTTCACACACACACACACACACACACACACACACACCCACACACACACACACAAGTCTGGTGTTTAATTAAAGGTAATTTCACTGCCTGCTATTAAATAACCACAAGGGAATCCCTAAGGTAAAGAGTAGTGGGAAGAGGGCTAGAGCTTGTTATGTGTTAACCACTAGTGATAACATCCAGCAGCCTTCTAGAAGGGTTAAAAATAGATTATAAAATTTCTATCTTGAAACCAGAATGGCATCATCTTCTTTGTCAGGTATCTTACATAAAATGTAATTGTAGTAAATGTATGATCTATGTGTAGGCCATAAACTAAACCCATCATGTAACTTGTCCACAAGCTTGGGGAGCAGTCTGGGTGAGTAGGGAGAGTTCCCCCCGGGACAAAGAGCTCTTTTAACCTACCATTCCTGGTTCTCAAGGCCAGGCACCCAGCACCCCAACGCATTCTGTCTTAAAAATAAATTAATTGCATATGCTGAATGAAGTGACTTATCAGTGATGCATGAAAATATAGATTTGTATACACTAAATCAATGGGAAACAAACTGTCATAGCCCAAGTAAAACAATATGAGCATAATAGTCTCCACTCAATAGACAGTGGACAGACGCCGTTCCCAACCCTCTTATTTTCTTTCAAACACACACGTGCTCTCCGAGTGCGGGGTCAGTCTGGGCGGACCTGATGGTCTGTTGGGACTGACCGGGGCGGTAAATTCCCAGCCGTCTGACCCAGTGGCGGCAGCTCCGGGTGGGGGCTGGTTTTCTGGCCTTTGTCCGGAGTGGGGTTGCCGTCTTGCGAGTGGTGTAGGCATCTCCATGATTTATTTATTTTATTTTATTTCGATGACAGATAATTCCTGTTGATTACTTAATATTGTGATTAAACGTACTCTAGAAATTGCATTGCATTTAATCAATAGTTTTTCTTGCTGAGCGATCGGGCGAACTCAAAAATCATTTTCAAAAGAGGAAAGAATTAGAGCAGTCGATACAGTACCATCGTAATATCTTACAGTACAGGACAATTCCACGGAAATTCAGACCACCTACAACACCAACTACTGTCCTTCCAAATCCAATATTGACAGATGAGTTCACGAAGAAATATGAACAACTATTTTTTGAACACGTGGAAAGAGTGATTACCAGCGACAATATTTCACTGGAGTTGAATAAAGCAGCAATCACCAGCGTACTATCGCAAACAGAAACATACTTAAGTTCTCTCTCAACACCACCTCAAACGCTGACTGAAATATATTACAACTTCCTATCGGAAAACCACGTGATAGACCACACCCCACTGCCTGTACTACAAATCAAATTGCAAACGCATGAAGTAACAAACACTCCCCCTCACTCCAATCTAAGCGCACCTACTACCAACATGCATGTGTCACCGAAACAAAACAAAAGACCAAATAGAAAACGAAAACAAAAGCAGTCCCATCCAAGAAGTGAAAAAAAGAGCAAGCATTTTTTATCCAAGGGCCCCCATCTGCCATTCAAACCTCCATGACGATCCACAATTTGAGCACATACACATTCACAACAGCGGAACTTGAACTACTAAATAAAGGACTATCATATGCCCCCTTAGCACAAATAACAACACAACAGCAACAGTTACAACTACTCAAACAATACGATGAATTCGCGAAGTCAGTGCGTGGCACATACATGCGACTAAATTTCAGAAGACCCCCAAAATCTATCCCAATCCCAAATCCACCACAGTCTGCAAATATCTACCGACCCATGAAATTCATACCAAAACAACATCACCAATACGCTACCGATTATTACTCTGGGATACAGAGTTGAGCACTACATAGAACACACTAAACGAAAGATCAATGATGAACTTCCAAAGATATTACCAAATAAACACAGAACTGCCAATAATGATCACAAAATAATTGCTAATTTAAAGAAATCGCGAACAGAAATTACAATCAAACCGGCGGACAAAAACTTAGGGGTGGTGATACTAGACACAGACGACTATATCAAACAATGCATGACCATACTGTCAGATGAGAACACCTACAAGCAGGCCCAACTATTTCCAAAAGAAAAAATACACACAGAACTAACCAATTTACTTATTCACTTCAAACCTCAATTAGACATGACCAATGATAAATTATATAACTATCTACAACCGAAAACAAACTGCCCAACCCCCCAATTTTACGGACTTCCTAAAATACACAAAAAATTTGACCACCTCCCCCCGATGCGACCAATCGTCTCCCACTGTGACTCAATGCTGAACCCCTCTGCACGACTATTGGATCATTGCCTACAACCCCTAGCAAAATCTTATCCCGATTATTTAGAGAACTCATTATCACTTATCCTCCAAGACTTGCATGTACCAGAACACTCCTTTCTAGTTTCCATTGATGTAGAGTCCCTCTATCCATCTATCCCTCAATCTTCCTGCCTTAACACAATATATGATCAAATGCACAAATATCGACACCTCCTCTTATTGGACCCCAATTTCCTAATAAAATTACTTCAAAAAAACATCAACCACAACTACTTTCAATATGGTACACTCACGTTCCAACAAATTAAAGGGACAGCCATGGGAACAGCATTTAGCCCAACCATTGCCAATATTTACATGTCTGTTACTCTTCAAAAATTCCTAAGGACAAGAGAACAAAAACCTCTATTATTAAAAAGATACATCGATGATATCATGGTCATCTGGACACACTCAAAAGAAAGTCTCGAGAATTTTTTATTTGCATTAAATCATTTCCACCCATCTCTCCGTTATACATACAATTTTTCTGAAAAATCGACAGATTTTCTCGATCTCACCATTTATAAAGGTCCACATTTCTCAGAATCGAACACATTAGACACAAAAACTTATCAAAAAGATCGTAATTTATATCAATATCTTCATTTCAACTCGAACCATCCACGTAACTCACACAAATCCATTATCACTGGAGAATGTGTACGGTATGTGCGCACAAACACTACTCGAGAAACGTTCGATTGCATGGTAGCTCTATTCAAAGAAAGACTCAAAAAGAGGAACTACCCAGAAAGTTTTATCAATAAAACTGTGTGTCTAGTTAAATACAGTGACAGACAGAGACACCTACACAAAAGCAGGCCAATCACCCTATTCATTCTCAGACCAATCCTTAAATGTATACCACCACCAAAATTTAATTATCTATTATCTGAAGCAAATTATCCTCCAAGAATACTCAAAATTACACCTTCCAACTCCCAGATTCGTCATATTAGGCCATAAAACATTAAGAAAAGAACTCATCAAAACAAAACTCAATGCCACCAGTGAACAAACAATGGACATGCTGCTATCATTACCAACATGTGATACCACACCAGCTGTCCACGTCAATGCTGGAGCACTCCCAATAATGAGGTACACTAATGTGAAAACACAACCATGCAAACATCCACGCTGTACAACATGTACACACCTAAATTGTAAGCCAAACTTCACATCAACAAAAACTGGACTCTCGTACCCATTGCGACACAATTTTACATGCTCTTCAAAAAACATAATATACTTGATAACATGTACAAGATGTAAGAAACAGTATGTAGGACTAACAACACAACAATTAAACGTAAGAATAAATCATCATAGGACAAATATCTTCAATCGTACTCAAACTTATATCAGTAATCATTTTAATTTCGTAGATCATAGTGTTAGTCACCTCTCAGTTCAAATTATAGACACCCCAAGTAACGGACCAAATAATATGCTACAAGAACTACGACACCTCAAAAGATATTGGATAAATACTCTAAAAACTGTACAACCTTTTGGCCTAAATGTTAGTCCTGGCAAAAATGTTAATATCTAGTTTCTACCACTGTACAATAGATCAATGTTCGTTTACTTTTGTATACCACTATAAAAATTCACATTCAAATTACTAATAGTACATACATAAAATACGGGGGAATGAGACCACCCACAGGGATGGGGGTCTCATTCCCCCCCCCCCCCCCCCCCCATCCCTGTGGGTTTTTTTATTACACACACACACACACACACACACACCCACACACACACACACAAGTCTGGTGTTTAATTAAAGGTAATTTCACTGCCTGCTATTAAATAACCACAAGGGAATCCCTAAGGTAAAGAGTAGTGGGAAGAGGGCTAGAGCTTGTTATGTGTTAACCACTAGTGATAACATCCAGCAGCCTTCTAGAAGGGTTAAAAATAGATTATAAAATTTCTATCTTGAAACCAGAATGGCATCATCTTCTTTGTCAGGTATCTTACATAAAATGTAATTGTAGTAAATGTATGATCTATGTGTAGGCCATAAACTAAACCCATCATGTAACTTGTCCACAAGCTTGGGGAGCAGTCTGGGTGAGTAGGGAGAGTTCCCCCGGGGACAAAGAGCTCTTTTAACCTACCATTCCTGGTTCTCAAGGCCAGGCACCCAGCACCCCAACGCATTCTGTCTTAAAAATAAATTAATTGCATATGCTGAATGAAGTGACTTATCAGTGATGCATGAAAATATAGATTTGTATACGCTAAATCAATGGGAAACAAACTGTCATAGCCCAAGTAAAACAATATGAGCATAATAGTCTCCACTCAATAGACAGTGGACAGACGCCGTTCCCAACCCTCTTATTTTCTTTCAAACACACACACAGAGTCTAATATTGCATGTAGCTAATCACACTGTCTGCTAGTAGCCACAAGGGAACCCCTAGGGTAATAAGTGGTGGGAAAGGGCTGTAACTTGTTAAGCTTGTTAACCACTGGTGACAATATTCAACAGCCATCTAGAAGGTTATTTATATAAAAGTACATCACAAAGTTACTTTATCAGTCTTGGGCAGCTAGCAAAAAATGGCCTCATCTTCTCTTAGACTATCAGGTATTACTATAATTGTATACTATATGATCTATGTGTAGGCCATAAATAAACCCATCATGTAACATGTCCACAAACTTGGGGAGCAGTCTGGGTGAGTGGGGAGAGTTCCCCCGGGGACAAGGAGCTCTTTTAACCCACCATTCCTGGTTCTCAAGGCCAGGCATCTAGCTTGCCTCCCAATACACAAATCATGTTTAGCTAAGAATTAAAGGTGTTTCTTTTTTGTGGGGGGGGGGGGGGGGGGGGGGGGGGGGGGAAGGTATAAAAAGGAATTTTGTGAAGAGTCAGATGAACCAATGGAAACTGAATACCCTGCTGCATCGTGCAGTATTACACTCCCATCTTTAGAAGAGCATATAGCCTCCAGTCATGGACAGCTGACAGACGTCACTCCCACCCCCTTTCCTTTTCTTTAAAACACACATACATACACACGCACACATACATATACATACACGCTGACACACACACACACGCAGACACACACGCTGACACATACACATACACATGCACGCACGCTGACACATACTACAATGTAGAATGTAGAGCTTGTTAGCATGTAACATGAATTTTGTGCACTCACTATCTATCACTTCAACACTCATGCAGGCAATGTCCAACTGCCTCCCAATGCTTCTCTCTCTCATATGCTGCAGGCAATGTCCAACTGCCTCCCAATGCTTCTCTCTCATATGCTGAAACTTACTCAATATTACGAACATACCTGTACACTTTCAGAAAGTACGTAGGTACCACTAGACCTGAACGAACAGCAAGTCTCATGCATGCAAATTTATAAATACTGGGATAAAATACAATTACTCCAAGATTTGTAGATTCATGGACCACTTCATGCATGCACACTGTCTTCAACCCCTTTCCAGTGCCCTTCTACTTCTCTCTTGCATACTCACAAGCACACAACCCAGACTAATGCTGCGGTAAGTCACGTGCACAAAATTTAGGTGTTATGATCCACCGCTGTACTCGTACTCACTCGCTCGCTCATCCCTTCACCGTTCACTCCATGATTACTTACAACCCCTACGCTACTTCAGCTACTCTTACCTCCATCGGTGCGTGATTGACCTGTCAAAGCATCAAGTCCATTTGAAAGGGCATTTGATATTGAACACTGAGTTCTGTGCAGATTTGCAGTGTTAGTGGGCAACATTTCTTGAGTTATAGAATGGTATCTCGGTCATCTCTGCACTGTGTAGTCTAGACGTCCTATCTATTCCAAGCTGGTCTCAGATTCATGGGGTTGTGGAGAATATCTTGACATCAAGGGGTTCTCTCTCCCATGGTCATCTTGTTCTGCTTGGTCGGAAGTGCACATTAGTGTGCAAGAGATATTTTCAGTGGTTATCTCTTGCACCATATGGGGGAGTGAAATGACCAACTGTCGCACTCGATGCTGTTGCAACATGGCGACTATCGTAGTCATGATCTATCACACCAGCAAGAATTCAACAGCAATGCTTCAGCTCAGAAGTCTTTTCTTAATTTGTGCACAATTTAACACCGGCTTGTCTGCAGAGCACAAAGCTGATGTCAGGAAATACGCAGCTGATGCTCTTTCAACAGACAACGTATCCTTCCTTCAAAGGGTTCCTTCGCCTCCAGAATGCCTGAAATAATTATCAAACAGAAGCGGACTGGCTACTACTTGGGAAAGGTCCAGCACAGTTGATGCTGAAACTCCACCAGTCAGGGTTCAAGCATTGCATGGATTTTTGCAGGAAGATGAGCACTGGACCACTGCCAGCTTCAGAAAGCAGTCTGTCTGCTTTTGTGGCTTCACTAGCCAAGAGGGCCTCAGTCGCACTACCATCAGGCTCTATCTCTCTGCGATACGTCATCATCACATCGGCAGTGGCCGGGATGATCCAGGAATTATGAGCATACCGTAAAGTCTGGTTAATTAGCACACATGCCTATTAAGCGCATATTTTTTAATAAGCGCATGCTTCCTTCCTGTCATTAAGTATTGTCTAATAAGCGCATGTGCCCAGTAAAGACGACAGTAGTATTCGCCGTTCGATCAAGAGTGTTCCATGCTCTACATGGCTAAAACTAATTTACCAACCTATTCTCGGATAGCCAGCTGCACGAGATCGGCTACACTCAACACTGTGATGTTCCACTGAGACGAGTTCGGACTCTTGACCTTGACTTCGAAGCGAGTCTCGCCGAAGAAGTTGGCTATTTTTCCAAGGTTTTCTTCCAGTGATGGCTTCCGATCATACGGCCATGAATTAATACACAGCTTATTGCAAGAATCGCTGTGTTCATAACTTGCTAGCTTTTGTGATCGAGCGATCGAACGTGCTGGCAGTGGGCGGGGCCAAAATTTCACTCTCTATTAAGCGCACATCGTCTAATAGGCGCATGTTTCCTTACCACCAAGAGTGATAAGCGCATGCGCTTATTAACCAGACTTTACAGTATCCCACCTGGAATATATACTGAAGGAGTTACGAGAGAAGAAGCTCATTCCTCAGTACGAGGGAGAGACAGCCAATCACCCCTGCACGTAGCAAGAAGATATGTCTGTGGATAACCATTTAGGTCCAACAAGAGTTGATGTTCATCTGAAGCAACACAAGACTGTTCAGCTGAGGAAGGAAGTAACAGTTGTTTTGGGGAAGACGATTCAGTTTCCTTTGTGTCAAGTTGCCACAATTTGGGACTATTTGAGATATGCTGCGGGGCCAGCCTTTCTATGGAGTAATGACGACTATTTAACACATGCTCATTTGTGTCGGAGATAAAGAAAGCACTGAAGATGGCTGGCTCAGGCTAGTCATTGTTCAATAATCACAGCTTCCAAAGAGGAGCAACATCAATCCACAGTGGCTGCTCGAGGTATGGAGCATAGTTAAATTAATTAAAGTCTTAGTGGGATGGGAAAGCATTGCCTACAGGTATATGTCAAAGATATGGTAAAATCCCCACGCAAATGCGGGTAAAGTACCGTAGGATTGGTATGTTATGCGAGGTTAAAGTTATGCGATTTTCAACTTTCAAGTATTATGCGATTTTTATTTATGCAATGAGAGAAATTTTATACAATACAATAATACAATATAGTAATATAATACAATGGGGTAATTGTATTTAGTCACATTCAGCAAATGGATCATCATCGGAGTTATCAGGAGCAGATGTAATACGTGGGTTTTCAATGGCCTCTTTGAATCCATTCACAGTGATTTGATCTGAAGCTCTAAGATGGTCATAGAGTCCTTCTAGCCATTTAGCGCTCAATTCTTTCATTACTGAAAGACGCATGTCTACTTGAACTTCAGATGCCTGCTTTCCTCCGCTCAGTTGCAGATTGACTTGTTCTGCATACCAAGTTGAGAATTTTTCTCTGAGATAGCTCTTTGCTGACTTGTTAACGGACACATCTAGAGGCTGCAATTTGTCAGTACAGCCATTTGGTATGGTTACATAAACAATACCATTCTCCTCCAACAGGCTGTACACAGCAGCTGTAGTTTGTACCTTGAAAACATCAATAGCAGTCTGACTAGGTTTGTTTATCTCCTCTCTGATAGCCTTGATATATGGAAGAATGATTTTCTCGATAAATCTGAGTGCACACTCCTCATTTGCCCAATGATTTGGATTGTGGTAGATATCATACTCTGAGGGGAATTGATGTTTTGGGTGGCAGTGATCAGTCTTCCCACCATACAAGATTTGCATGGGGAGAAACTTCCCAGAGAGAGTGGCAGCGAAAGTGGCTGTAATCATTCTCTTGTCTCCATATCCTGCAATCTCAACACGGCCAGCACCTCTCTCCTCCATCGTGTAGTTGGAGGAGGGAACAACATTAATCCCAGTCTGGTCTCAGTTGATGATTAAATCAGCAGGGATAGTGTGGGCTTTGGCAAAATTCCCAACTTGCTGCAGAAAAGTAGTTTTGACCTCTTCGAACTTTTCACTCGTTATGGTTGATTTTTTGGTACTAGCTTTTCTTTTTACCAGCCCCATACGGTGCATCAATGACTGAGCCCATGTCTTGGTCAGCTGAGTGTGCCCTCCATTTTCTACCAGCATTGTTCGATCAACTGACATATTGATTCCCTTAGCAGCAGCAATGATCACCGACGTTCCAACTGGTGCCCCAGCCTGACGCAACGCTCTAATGTATTGCTGTACCTTAGAATCCAAATCACCAAGTGTGAGGGGTCTGCCCATTTTTTTTGATGGGATGCTAGTGACAGGTGAGCTGTCTCCTTTAGCTGCTCTTTGCTTCATGGCCTCCAGGTACTTCATTTTGAAGAGGCGCACGGTACTTTCGCCGAGGTCAGGAAAGCTACTTTTAAATTTCTTCTGAGCGCTCAAATTACCATTTTCAGCAGCATGTTTGCCAATCATTGCCCTGTCCTTATCAGTAAAGTTAGTGTACTTCTTCCTTTTCCTACTGGTACCCGTGGCACGGTCGGCTAGTTCTTTTCCAATGGCAGCGTTTGCTTCCTTCGTAGCTCGCTCGCCTATTCCTGTCTGCTCTGGAGTTGGTAGGGGTGACTGACATTGAAAATACTTTAAAATACTCATGGTTCACCTTAGATCGCCAGCTAGCTCGATCGGAAATCGACAGCTGCATCCAATCAGGCGCCATTGCTGGAGCTGGAGCTGGAGCTGAGATCGAAAATCAGGCACGTGCATCATGGCATTCAACACGTGTGCGTGGCGCGCGCCCAGCCGGCCGGCTGCCATATTGCGCGTGCAATGTAATGCACATGCTACTTAGTGCGCTTTTTAATTGTGCGATTTCGCTAAAATTCGCATAATCGCATAACTAAAAATACCGCATAACATACCAATCCTACGGTACTATAAGACTTAAGCTAGCTAGTTGGAGAATAACTAAGTGCTCAGTGTATATAGTTGCCTTGTGTTTTAGTCCGGGACAATGAATAGAAAATTGATGGATAATCTATTGCTTTAGAGGTAGCCATAATTAATGGAAAAAAATATATAATATATATATGTAAATATGGCTTGGGGGCACTTCGTTGCTTGGGTGCAGGGAAGTGGTGCCACTTCCCCCTTTTAATTTCGGAACCCCAAGCCTTTGTGTGAAGGTTTTTGCTGCGGCAAGATTGAGGATGATACCCGTCAAGCGTCTATCCTCTAGCCAACAGTCTTGCCAGTTCATATGCAGCTAATGGGGAGCCTAGGCATCCAGCTGACTACCTGGGCTTCCTGCAAACAACAACTCTGGTTAGCTGCCTAGCCAGCGGACTTAAACTTCTATGACAATTGGGAAAGGATAGGCAAGCAATTAAATGAGGTTTAATTGTATGCAATTAAAGCAGGTTAATTGCAGCACTATCCCTGTTATATTCTAAAGGGATGCAACCCTGCGCGAGGAGGCTGGTGCATCCTGTAGGTCCTTGCACTAGCAAGGACTTGGAGACAAGCTGGCTTATGAGATTATCGATGTTTCCATAACGCGGGGTGCCTTTACGACAGTGTGTTGTCTAGTGCCTCTGGAGACAAACAAACAAACAAACGAACAAACACTATGGTATGGCAGGGCTGCCTGTTACATGTGCATAGGGCATGCAAACGTGCAGCCAGCAGCTTTAAAAACTCACTCAAACGTAACAAAGAGTGAAGTTAGTGAAGTCTCAGACAGAGCTTGAGGAGGAACTACAGTATATTGTGTTTGCCCCGCCTCACCCTCCACTCAGTGTATGTTTTATTTTTATTTATTTTTGTTTTGTTTTTATTTTTCTCCGTCAAGTTATCTTGACGTGATTAGCCTGGTAGGATGTTGGGTGCAGGGAAGTGGTGCCACTTCCCCCTTTTTATTTCGGGAACCCCAAGCCTTTGTGTGAAGGTTTTTGCTGCGGCAAGATTGAGGATGATACCCGTCAAGCGTCTATCCTCTAGCAAACAGTCTTGCCAGTTCATATGCAGCTAATGGGGAGCCTAGGCATCCAGCTGACTACCTGGGCTTCCTGCAAACAACAACTCTGGTTAGCTGCCTAGCCAGCGGACTTAAACTTCTATGACAATTGGGAAAGGATAGGCAAGCATTAACTTCATTCAATTATATCTTCTGCTGTGTATATGTAGGGCCTATGTTGATCTTATTGATTTGACTAATTAACCATCAAGTGAGGGAGAATCCAGTGATTTAGATTATTTACCACTGACTGAGGTCTCTCTTTCATCCACATATGATAAGTATGTTAGTGTATGTATACAGGAGCATATGAGCTGCCCAAACATACATACTGGCTTTTGCCCCCTCCCTTGGATTGATTTAATGACTTTTCCTATCTTTAATGTGGGATCCCCCCTTGAAGTTGACAGTAGGCACTTACCCCCTCTTGAGCGGAATTATGAAATCCCCTTGTCATTGCTTAACCGTTTGGAAGGACTTGCATGTAAAATACCACACACTTTACTTGTATTCCAGAATCCAAACAACATCTTTAGTAGATAGCATAAAGGTGAAGCACATTCTCCTGCAACATCAGGTGAAAGTGGTACGTGGAGAAGATGAGAAAGACTTTCAACCAATCCACAATCAGCAGGAGCTCTATTTTTGAGGATGCTGTGAGGGCATTCAGCAAACCATCCTTCAATGCTGCCAAAATGTTCAAGGTGCGATTCATTGGTGAATCTGCAGATGATGAAGGTGGACCAAGACGAGAGTTCTTTCAGCGACTCATGAAAGCTGCTTTTCAGTCCCAGGCAATGTTCAGTGGTTGGCCATGTCACACTATTCCGGTTCATAACATCACTTCAATTAGTAACAACCACTTCTTTTTGGTTGGAGTGATGATCGACTAATGAACACAAAATATAGCTAAAAACCTGTTTGTACGGCGAAAAAGTCGGGTTCCATTGACATCTCTGGCTGTTTGTCTTGTTCGCGGCAACGATGTGGGCGTGGTTTTCACGAAAATGGGCGTGGCCAAAATGTTCGCGTGCACTCCACACACGATTATTTACTATGTGACCCCCCCAATCCGATGTCCTGGATCTGCCCCTGACAACCACGACTGAGCTACAGAGCTTAGTTAAGCTGGAAAGATTTGATTTCCGGTTCAATTGTCGCTACACTAAGCCAGCTACAAATATTGTGATTGATAAAGATCCACTTATAAAAGCAATCTGGCTTCACTACACCTACTTTCTTCCACATGCTGGGTTGCAGCAGCTACAGAGATATTGCACTTTTGGTGTGCCTGCATCCAGATGAAATTCGAGCCTTGCTCTCTACGATATCAATGCTTCCTTCTTTCACAATCACTTTGTTCAGTATTCTGAACAAGGCTCAAATTGACGAACAGCCGAAGAAGCAGTCATGCTTAACTGGGCAGAGTATATCAACGAGTGTGCTTAAGGTACAGATGATGTGGCTAGCAATAGTATTGTGTATGTGTATGTATGTATGCGTAAGCATGCACATGTGTATCAGTGTATGTATATATGTGTGTGCGCATGTGTATACCAGTGTGTATTTGTTAGTGCATGTTGTTCATGTGTACAGGTTTTGTGTCGTGTCTGCTTTCCCTGCCGTCCAAATCCATGCACACATAAGTCCACGTCGATTCCACAGTGATGAGCATTTAACAAAGAAGTGATCTATGCCAAGAAATCAGCCCAGAGACAAACGGAGACGAACAGCGCGATCTACAAGGTAAGAAGCGAGTGTGTGAGAGTGAGACTGAGATCATGAATAACGATCGTATACGATCGGGTAGACTAATAGCTAAAATCCTATAAGCCTACAAGAAGGCACTGATACTGAAGCGTCATCGCTGGAGTGTTCTGCCAGCCATAGCTCTTAGTTTGCATGTGAATTGTTTTTATAAACGTTTTGTACATGCTGTCATATTTTGTGGTTACATGTACAATCCTATCCTATCCTATTGTAAGTGTCATGTACAGCATGCATGCAACATTTTCAAAATTTCCATGTGCCTGTGGCACTAAGATTATTCCTGAAAGCAACTCAGTGATACAGGTACAGAGAGAGAGAGAGAGAGAGAGAGAGGTTTTTTTTGGGGGGGGGGGGGGGGGGGGGGGGGGGTATGGGAGAGAATAACAATAAAAGCAAATAACAGGGATTGGGAGAGAATAATAACAATAAAAGCAAACAACAGGTGCATGCATATGAAAGTGATAGTACAAATAACACATACGTTAGTCAGTGGTTGATTGAACATGCCTTCTGTGGTACTGTAAAAAGCAATCACTGTCTTTGCCATTATGGCATAAAAACAGCTTACAATCATTACAGTACCAAAACGTGTCATGTCTCTCGTTCCTGTAGTGACTACAGTAATGGCACCGATGCCATTTGTCAGAGCCTCACACTGGAAAATGGGAGCTGCAGAATCTCTTAGGTGGGGGTGTTGACAGTGATGGCCGACCAGGACGCTTTCGAGAGTTGTACCTGCCGATGAGACTCTTCGCCAGCTGGGTACGGAAGGTCTTAAGGTCTCAGATGCCAAGGTGGGTAAAATGCTTACATAAAATAAAACTATTTACTATGGCTACATCAAATAAAAACCCAAATATATACTTATAAAATATCCTACACTTAAGTTGTACATGGTAGTAACCTCTTAGCTGATCGTTATTGTCTACACCTCCCATGTTGTTGTTGTAGAGCACAATGGACTGGGGACAACTCACAGCAATACTGGATCCGTCTCACTGTTTCCTGGATACCCTTTCCTCCACTGTTGTATCGCTGATGGTGGCTACTACTGTAACAGGCTTGTTATCCTGCCACACTGAAACAGTAACGTTCTTTGACTGCACTGACAGTAATGTCTTGGTTTCACCTCTTTCTTTCATCCCCTTCTTCACGATAGGTTTCAGTTCGGAGGGAAAGCCCTTCCTATTGGTCCTCACTGTACCACACCCGTAAAGATGGGATTTCTGAAGGTCAAGGAGAAGATCGACACCCGTGAAAAAATTGTCGAAGTAGACGTGTCGGCAACTATTCACGTAAGGTTCTGTAAGGGTCTCCACAACTTTAGCTCCCAGTCCTTTCTCAGTACTGTCTCCCTGTTTCCCAGTGTACACCTGAAAGTTGGCTATGTATCCGTTCTCTGAGTCAGCCAGTGCCCACACCTTTATCCCCTTCTCACTGGTTTTTGGGCATGTACTGCTTTAGTGACGACCGACCCTTGAACGGAATCATAGCCTCATCCACGCTCACATTCTTTCCAGGACTGTAGACCTCTTGAAAGGACTGGGAGAGGCTGTCGATGATGGGCTGAACCTTGCCAAGCTTATTGTACTCCGGGCTACCTGGTGGCGCAAGTGTACTGTTGTTGGCGAACTGAAGGTACCGGTGGAGTTCGAAAAATCTGTCCCTGGTGATCCTGGATGCGGTTGGTGAGTAATGATAAGTATCATCCTTCTTCCAGTAATCGTAGATGCTAGGAAGCTTCATAAGCCCCATCAAAATCATGAACCCCATGTAGGCTTGCAGCTCCTCCACGGTAATCTGGGTCCAGTTGGCAAACTTCTCGGCTCCCATGCACTCAAGGGCACTGCTCGACAATGAATGCCGAGAGAGCTGGTGTAAAGAATAGGGAAAAGATACCTAATGGTGAGGGAGGGATGGGAACACTAGGACCAGCTGTGTCGGTGAATGGTGGGACGTTGATACATTCTAGTGTCGATGACCATTGTATGATTGCACTATTATGTATAAAAATAAAGATTACAGACACTTTCAGGTGAGAAATACAAGCACTTGCACATACCTGGTGACACTTGGTTCATCGATGTTTGGTGTGCTTCGACTGTATGAAAAAAAGTGACACTGTGGTAAGGTATTTTTATGTAAATACTTCTCATGTTCACTAGATTATATTATACTGTACCCAGAGCTGCTGTCGTCACCATGTTCATCTCCACTGCCATCATCGTCACTGCAATGTGCACAAATGTAAGATGCTTGGTCTATAATATTATTATAGTTAAAATTGTTACTGACTAACCTTCCTTCATCCTCTATTTCATGCTCTGCAAATCCCAGCTCATCATCACTTCCAGGGAAGAACACTTCGTCGATCCCATCATCAAAATCTTCAATATCACTGTCTATGAGATCCAGCACTTGCTCTCCAGTAAATAGTCCTAGATGGGCCTTCTGCCATTCTAGCTATTGTATTATTTCATTTATAATCACAGTATCGCAATGATAATAATGCAACGCTAGTGCTGTACTTACCGTTTGTCTTTGCGGGTTCATAGGTTCAATTAGGTGGGCGGTCACTTCCAAAGGACGGTGATAATTCATTCTGGTACGCTTGTCAGGGAGACGTGCACTTGACCTTGACCACAGAAACACTCGAGGGTAAGACCGCAGGTGCCGAGGGTAGCCTTGACAGCTGCTGTATGCAAGTACCTTCGCGCATAGCGACGCCGTGACGCCTAAACGCGTCACTTGTCATTAGTGTATATCATTGTACTGACGCTTATATGGGTCACTCGCGTATAAAGGGTTAAGCTGGGTGACATTCTTGAGTTTGTGTCAGGAAGATTCCACCCAGTGGATTTCCAAAAAATCCATCAATCAAATTTTGTGACGATCAATTGCCCAAGGCATCTACAATGTCATGCGATGTATTACATTTCCAAGGAAGCTAAGCTTGCTGCAGTTTGACCAATTTAAAGAAATGTTAGACCTAAGCATTTTGGGATCTTGTGGATTTGGAAATGCTTGATCTAAACTTTTGGTTCCCAAATTCACTCGACTATATATACATAAAAAATATTCATTTGTGACCGAATTTGGGAAAACCGTCTGTATGGGATTTTTTCAGAAAATTGTGTTTGATGCATGGTTGATAAGCTCTAGCATAGAGCTAACCCGCGTTCAAGTCTTAGGCCGATCGCACGCTTCGTTGAGATACAGCGCTTGTTTGCAATCGCGCCACACCCCCAGTAATCGAGAAATTACGGCCTAAAGGCGTTGCTATGCACGCGTATGGCGTTTCCGCATACTACGTGTGACCTGGAAATCAATTAAAAGGACCTGAACGTAAAGATCGAGCAAGAGTTGAATTTCGTTGTTGACATCGACAGCTGATTGTTCTTAGATGCCCAAGAAGCTAAAAAGGTGAGCGAACATACAGTAGTTCGATGAATCTAGCTGTATCTAGGTAGAGAATTCTAATTAGCGCCCATAGCAACGGGCTCTGTGTACGATGACTGTGCCGACTAGGTGGGTCAAAATGAAGGCTTATTTCGCCTTTGTATAGCACGACTAGCCTCTGTAAAAGACGGCAACAGTTAGAAGAAGGGTTGTTCGACATGTATAATATGACAAAATCTGGACTATGACAAATTTCGACCTGAGCTACTAAAAACGTGCATTGCGCGAATCGCGTGCGGATCCCATACGGAGGGTTTTCCCAAATCCGGTCACATTTCAGTAATAACTTACTTAGTGACTACTCAAATACACCATGTCAGTGTTTGATGCTTTCATGCATGATTCAACAATCAAGATGAATTATTTGTGTGTAAAACCGCCTTCCATTGTCAGTACATCGAAGCATGTTTATGGCTGACAACTGTGCCATAAGAGCAGTACATGGATGATATGAATTTCAACTGACTTCTACTCTATCACCTGCCATTGACGCAACATCTACAGTCACAGAAGATAGCTGAACATCACTTGGGTAATTAGATTGATTCCTTCAAAAAAATAGTTGGTGTGGTGTCATATTTCCCTCCGTAGGATATAGCATGCTCATTCCAGCTGTCTTTAAATTCTGTCAGAGATTGGTTAATCCTGGGTAAATACACATAGTGAAGACGTAGAGTGTGTGGTTCTCTTCCAACTCCCTAAAAATCTGATAGTATACACCAGCCACACAACGAAACACATCACGCCATAATCTTTCTATTCGCTCGTTGTGGGTGGAAGATCCTATAATTACACTTGATAGGTCATTACTGTGGGTTGCTAACATAAAATGCCACACATCTACGTTTTCTCCCCCATGGTCTGTACAAACACTATTGGGAAGGCCATACGTTGACACCCTCTTTGAAACCATCAACTAATGTGGTAGAACGGTTATTATCAGAACATTTCAGAAAGGTAATTGTACGGGAGTAGCCATCAATAGCTGCATGTGTTACCGGTCGCCAACGTATAAGTTTGTGGTTACCATCAAGGTGCCACACTGAATTCGGATGGTCAGCTGAGTACATTCGGCATCTAACAACACTTGCTCTTCGTAATCTAGTATTTTTTTCATCCACTCGGTAGATTGATGCACGTAAATCTTGTCTCCTAACATTGATGTTGAGTCGGCGCAAGTGACCTTGCATCAAAACTTCACCATCATTACGATGGTCACTTTTTACTGACCGCACAATTGAATCTAGGGTTGAATCAGATATCTGAGTACGATCATCTGGGGATATCCCATTTCTTCAAGTCTTCTATACAGAGTAGCTCGAGATGTTTCTAAAATTGAGGCCATTTTGTTGCATTTGTAGTTTAAGGCACACAGTGCCAGTATACCTGTGATAGTAGCGTCCTTTCTTGGGCGACCTTGACATCTTTAAAATAATTAATGTATATAAAAGTACATAATCTATAATCTGATCTCGTTTTCAGGTATCTTCCTAGCCGGCTTGCAACACTGAAAGCAGGAAATATGTCAAATTTATAGTCTAGAACACACCGGCAGCGCAAAATATAATTTGTGGTGTCATAAACAACTTCACCCTAACCAGGGGTGGAGTCTGCATGAAAGTGCACACCCCCCCACCCCCCCCCCCCCCCCCCCCAATATTTGTGTTAAATTAAGCTAACAAACTCTATAAGCTTACGGTTGAGTTGAGGAGGGATCCACATTTGAAGAGGTGCTAGGCTAAGTCTGCTGAGCCACATTGACATGGGCTGGGGCCAGAGGAATCGAAGCGCTGGCAACGCCGCTCGTGGCTAGTGCCAAAAGGGCTGCCAGTGCCAGAAGTAGCCTGATACAGTGCCACGGCAAGGGTATTGGAAAGAGCTCCGCTCGTATTCACGACCAGACTGTTGTTTGGAGAGGTCATCTTGCAAGGCAGCTCAGATCCACCACGATAGCGAGGCACCCCTGGTACAGTACAGGTAGATTGAGCGGTCACGTGACAGTTTAACCGATTATAGGCCAAGAGGTCATGACGTCATACGTACTGCCAACACCGAAATTTATTCAAGAAAGTATAGCAACACAAATAAAGTGTCTTATACAGCATAGTATCACAGCTATACAGCCAGTACAGGCCTTCATGATATGTAAGACGGGTTACTGCAACGTTCTAGTACGCCACCAGGGCGCTACTATACATACTATAAGCTACAAACATACACAAAAGCTTATAAGCTTACTTACCTCCATAATGGCCGCCGTCATTGAGTCGCTCCCAGGTAAGCGCTTGGCTTTTTTGAAAAGCTCGTCATATCTGTGTAGGTATAGACCTAGTCTAGCTATATACTTAGCGACAGAGCTGTACCTCCTGCCCTGTGGTAGAAAACGTACCGCTATCGTACCCGGATCGATCGCCATTATCGTCAATCTTCACAAAATCATTTTTAGTAGCGAGCGGTGGGTTGGGCCAACCGTGACCTCACGCCACAGGTATGCAAGGGAGGCCCCCTAGTAGTCATAGACAGGAAGCCAAGCCTATGGCTTCTCGTTCTTTGGAATGTAGGCAGTGCCATAGCGCTAATATAGCTCTACTGGCTCAATTTCGCGCCTATGGCGGTTCGCATGCATGACATGAAATCACGCCCGATCGATCCGAGCGTGCCTAGCCACGGGGGCGGGGTCTCGCGCTGCGCCGCTAGGCTAGTCAGTACTTGATTTATAAACGTACTGTGATGTTTAAAAATGTCGCATTGCGTTTAAATGTCATTGTGCATATATAAATGCCCATACAGATGAAATAAACATAACGCGTAGTTTATATAGATCGCTTACATTAATAAAATTAATATGAACAAAAGTTTGCACATACACAGGCATTAGGTACAGGTGTATAAAGATTCAACTGCCTATGTTAAAGTATGGCAATATTTCTTACTCTATAATGTGTATACATATCCACAGTCATTTAAGTATAAGCTGCTCGCATAATATAAGTGTATAGCGATATATGCATAATGAGAAGCACGTTTGCAAATGTTTGGCCGACTCTATATAAACGGTTGTGGTAAATAAATATGCGTTCACATATAATAAATACCAATATATCCCACCTAAGTATACCTAAGTATTATATCAGCCGGGGTATAACTAGGATATTTTCCCTCCCTGAGGGGTACAAGGGAAAATATGATCCATATTTCCCTCCCTCTGACTTTTACTTTGACCAATCAGAGCCATTGTTTTAGTTCACACAAGCAGTCACATCATCATACCTACTATATTTGCGTGTGCATCAGCACAGTGCCACTACTGATTGCACCATGGTTGCACACACACTCCACTGTACATAGGCAGTAGACATTGTTTAGACAGACACGGAAACACACGCACACTAATTGACACTAATCAGGAACCAATTAGCTATCACTCGATCTGTCTGTTCTACCACGTGGCAAGTTCAACTGCAAGTGCTCGTCCAAGTCTCAATAGCCATTGCCCGAGTTTGTTGAACAGTGAAACTATTCTATTTGTTTTCGAAGCTACCTGACTGTCTTCTGTTCACGGAAAGCTGAAGCACTGGTTGATTTAACTAGCCATGGTTCCGTGACTCAAGCCATCCGTCATCGGTTGCTTCTTTGCTGGTTTGTTTTTACTATGCAACTCTCTTTCTGTTCAGAACTATTGTTGCTAGGTTAAGAACGGTTGTTGCTATGCATGTAGACTATGGTACGCGTGACTTTTAGCCAATCAGGTGGGATATGTAATAGTTATAGCACGGTTGCCAGGGATTTATGGCGACGTAAACCGCCCTTGTCCTCGGGCTACGCCCTCGGACTCGGGTCGGTTTACTGCCATAAATCCCTGGCCCCGTACTATAACTATAACTAAATGTATGGCCAGGAATATTATATATAGTGCTGATATATATGTCATAAAAGTGAACTTTTGATACATTTGGCACCCCATATCAACAGTGCATCTCTAGCCCTAAGGCACTCTAGTAGTTTGAATAGAAGCTGCACCCCGGTTCTCAAATAGTAGCCACACATGGAGCTCTGCGAAGGAAACAGTAGCCGCATGCCTGCGCAAGCACAGTTGAGTGGGTGTAGCCACAATCGCAAGCCGTGAATGATGGCTAGTTCGAGGAAAAAACATGGCAGAAAACATCCTTGCTGCTTATTACACTATATACAATGAAAAACATTTTTCAAACGATCATATTTCTTATATAGTCCGAGAAAAGAGATGCTGCAAAAGAATTTACAGGGAAGGGGTGGTGGAATCTATTTGTTGAAAGAAGGCCAGATATCAGGCTCCGAAAAGGTGATGCTCTGTTCGAGCCAATGCTGTCACGGCAGAGAATATTGCACAGTATTACAGCCTACTCAATAAGACACTGGAGAACAGTCTCATGGGATGCCCCAAGAGAATTTACAACATGGATGAATCAGGAATGCCATTAGATCATAAGCCACCAAAGGTTTGTCGCTCGAAAGGGCACAAGATAAGTACATTGCCGTACTTCTGGAAACAGATAACTGTGCTTGTGTGTGCCAATGCTGCAGGGTCAGTTGTTCCTCCTATGGTAATTTTCGAGGGTCAGCACTTTAACCCAGAATGGAGCAAAGGTGAACTGCCAGACACTCTATGTCCGAGAAGGGTTGGACGGATCAAGAGTTGTTTTATTACTGGTTAACCGAGCAGTTTATAAAGGACATTCCACCAACCCGGCCCGTTATACTGCTGGTTGATGGTCATTCATCACACTACAAGCCTATAAGTGTCTGATCTGCTGCAGAGCAAGGTATTATCATCTTCTGTTTGCCTCCTCATTCTACTCATGTTGCACAACCATTAGATGTGAGCTTTTTTCGTCCATTGAAAGTGTATTGGTCGGAAGTGTGTCACCTGTTCATGCAAGAGAATCGTGGGAGTGTTGTGACAAAGTACCACTTCTCACAGCTATTCTCAAAGGCTTGGTACAAAGCCATTCAGCCGCTAAACCTTATTTCTGGTTTTGCCAAAGCTGGTATACACTCCTTCAATCCTGATGCTATCTCAATTCCATCCTATCCCCTGGCGTTAATGAATGAATAGCGGATAGTGAAGGGGATATGATCACAAATGATGATCATGGAGATAGTTTTAGTGGCGAGGGAGGTGCGACAAATGATCCTAGTGACAAGTCCACCTCATTTTCTTCTGAATAGATAGAACTGTTCACTTTCAGGTACGAAAATTGATATGACATCTATACTGATGCTGAGTACATGATCTGGTTGGCTGAAACTCATCCTGATGCTCTACGAGACTATAGCAATCCTGAGGACTATGTTAATCAACGTTCAGATCCCTTTCGACCATTTGAAGAGGATGATCCAGTTGGCGACAGAGTGATAACGATGGAGCTGATAATTCAAGCCACAATGGTGGTGAAATACCCAGAGAAAATGATATGGAAACAGAACACTGGAACACCTCATCCTGATAACAACACACTCGGGGAAGGTGATATGAATACTGGTGATAATGGAGCATCTTCTTGTCCTGATGATAGCACACAACAATCAAGCACACTTGCTCAAAGAAATCAACGAAATTCTGAAGCTACCACTGTATCTCGTGAGGTGCACGCACACACCTTCCAGTACCTGTGGTCCGTCAACTACATCAAGCGCAGCTTCATCCCTTGGATCTAAATCAAGATGAAAACCACTCTCTCCGCTAACAGACTTTCTAGTATTGCCTAATATTCCTCCTACACCAAAATCATCGAAACCAAAGTGCTGATGCTATTGCAATGGTGGAGGAAAAGCAGAGGAAAAAGCGCGAAGAGGAAGAAGCTAAGGAGCAGCGGAAGAGGGAGCGAGAGGAAAAGAAGTTACAAAAGGAGGAAGAAAAACGAAAGAAAGCTGAAGGAAGCAGGGCCGCCGGAACCGGTCAGGCTGGTCAGGCCAAAACCGGACCACTTTTTTCAATGCTTAGTTGGGTAATGGTCGTTTATTTTATTTATCGCATGGTAAAGATCGTCAGATAATAAATCGCGCATGCTTGATAGTGCAAATTAGCACACCAACTCATCTTCAAATAAACTTCCTAAGGTATTTGTATATTTTGGTCCTAGTTCAACAGTCTTTAAAGCTTAATATAAGTGGAGAGATTATTTAGATCATGAGGCTGCCTTCTGCTATCAAAAATTCTCTGTTTCACTGAATCTTAATTGGGATTTACGCCATACAACGAAGTCTAAATATTGACCAGTGAAAGTGGTCTCAAAAGCCATCAGAAGCAATTTCTGAGGTTGTAAATTACAAAATTTTCCTGGGGGAGCATGCCCCCAGACCCCCCTAGTTTTGCGTGCTTACTACGCATGCATTTGCTCCACGTTCTGACTTAAAGCTGGCCGGACCACATGTAAATTGCTTCCTCCGGGCCTGGGAAGGCAGAACGAAAGAGAAAGGCAGAAGAGATAGAAAAGGAGTTCAGGGAGGCTGAACGGAAGAGAACAGCTGAACTCAAGGAGCATCGTCAAGCCAATAAAGAGAACTACCCACGTAACAGTACAGGAGGCACCGGTGATGGGCTTCAACAAGGAGAGATCAGCAGCAATGAATGTGCAATGTTTTGGTGTATATGAAGATGACCTGATCGATGGTGAATTAAGTCAAGAATGGATTCAATGCACCAATGACAGATGTGAAAAATGGATGTACGTCGAATGCCTCTCTACTGACTAGGTGTGTCCGGTATGCAACAACACCTTTGCTTAGAACCATACGCTATACTAACTGATGCTAACAATAATTATTATTGTGCAGAAGTACATACTTATGTATTGAATCATTCTTATTACCCCGCGTGCATGCGCAAGGGGCAATGTAATTGGTTTTGTCTGTTGTTGTTAGCACAAAAATCGCCAGATCTAGAGATCTAGGCATCTGAGCAACTCATAAATACAACGTATCGGTCAATATCGCCGAAAAACTGGCTTCAGTAGACAAGGCCCACAAGCGTTGCAAATACTGCATTTTGTTGGCCACGCCTATGGATACTACTATGTGCTCTCTGCTCATGCGCACAACCAGGCACAATATGTAGGTAAAGGTCGTCAACTGCCTGCTCGCAATCGCATCTGCATCATCGAGCTCTCTGACCACAGATATGCCCTGATATCGACGCTGCAGCGCGGCGTGCGGGGTATGTGCTCTATAGAACTCTAGTTACAAGTATAAAAACAATTGAAGAATGAAGTAGGGATGGCAGGATCAAAAAGTATGCAAAGAGATAATCGCATCTACTATACATCCCTATGCTTGCTTTTCTTGACTATTGTGCACCTATTAATCATGGTTGACATGTTTGTTGAGTGGTATGTGGGAGACATTCGTGCAGGTTGTTCCCTAGTTGTCATGGTGGTTCGGGTTTATCAGTTTTGATTCAATTGCATTGTTGCTTTTGCACCCCTCAAAAAGCAAGCGTAGGGATGTATAGTAGAGATGCGATTATCTCTTGTTTGTGTACTTTTTGATCCTGCCATCCCTACTTCATTCTTCAATTTTATTCAATTGTTTATATACTTGTTTCTATTCCTTTTAATTGCACTTAGCAATACCATCTTACATGATTTGCTCACAACTTCTGATTAAGTGGAAGATGGGAGGTGCGAAAAATCTTTGCCACGCCCCTCATTAACTTGAGTTCATAATAATATTTTATTATGACGATGAATAGGATGACAAAAAATGATGCTTTAGGCGGCCCAAGTAGTGATGAGACTTCCGCTTAGGGAGAAAACCAAGTTCTATGTTTTACTGTTGGCAGCAGCTAGCTACCCGGCATAAATTATGATCGGTAATACATTCAATACCGCTGCTCGAGCCTTGTTCCTTCGTATAATAGTATATCTATGACCGATCCAGCATAGCACTAGCGCTGCAAGTGCTAGCAAGTAGCTCACCTATGCCTAGCGCCTTACTGGTCCTCGAAGCTTGAACCTTCATATTCATGATCGGTCCAGCGTGCCGTTGCACGCACTAGTGATGTATGAGCTAGTATTAAATAGCTAGCTCGCCTAGCGCCTAGGGCCAGCTGCTGTCGCATGACTTCACCATGGCAACATATTCCGAGCATGCGCATTATATCACAAAATGGCGTGTTAGACACACCCATTCGATAATGCGCTGTACACACCCACCTTTACTTAACTGTCGAGAAACGCCGAACTAACGTGCCATGGACCTGCGTGCATGGAAGACAGCATCATCAAGACCTTGGGAATATGGGCGAACGTGGCATACCTGCAGTGTGTGAAGATTCCTCGTAGTCAACTGGCAGGTTACTCCAACATGTTAGTATCATAGGTGATTCGTTTATCTGTTAATGTGTGCATACAATTGAAGGCTTTTAGTTTTGTCAATTCATTTTGTGGTGGTTCATGCTGTTGGGGTCGGGGGCTGCACCCCTTTGGGCCAGGAAGGCTTCGCCTTCATTAAACTCCTCCCACATGCATGAACTAAATGGGGAGCCAGGTGGGAGGGGCTTGGAGGGGGAGCCAGGTCAAAAGACATCCTGGTTGCAGCACTTCTGCCAACATACACCATACACCATACACCCATACACCATACACCCATACACCCATACACCATACACCCATACACCCGACATACACAGGACAGTCGTGTGGCTACTGTGCACTTTTGGCAGAAAGATGAGCATCTTGGATATTGGGCAGGTTATTTTTGGTAATTTTGACAAGCAGATTGCCTGGTTTCAGTAGAACTTGCTATCTCTTCAGCCCAATTGCTCTGTTTGTGGTACTGCAATGTTGCTGATTGGCCATTGAGCTACAGTGCTCCACAGCAAGAGAGTCGATTTTTACCACTGTATGGTTTTTGCAGCGTTTTGTGGTTAAACTTGCGTGTCTCTACATTTGATTTGATACCCAGTTAGGTCAATGGAGGACCATCTACATCTGCAGTGGAAAATTGATGCCACCTTCTATATGGCTTCAGCATGCAAAAACAGCCAAAAATTCCCAATTCTTATGTTAGGCACAAATCCAGATTTGAGATGAAGATAGACATAGGCGTAGGAAACATTACGAAAATGGAGGTGCTAATTGTGTCATATTTGCGCGTGCGAAATTTTTAGCCCCACCCCTAATTAAACGTGGGCAGAGTTCGCGAACTCCACGGGTTAAACTTGCTGTAATAGTAAGAAATTGGCTGTGTTCTAAGAGAAATCTTGCAGACTTAATAAAGTGAGCATATGATCGGTGGTATAGTCGTGTGTAAAAGTTGAGAAGCATGAACTAACTTAGTTTTCAGCAATCAGTGTTTCCCCAACCGCTCGCCAAAATCGCCAATGGCGACAATAACTGCAATTTGGCGAGTGCCACACTGCCTGTATTAGCCAGATTGGCGATACAGTATATGCGCATGCGCGACTCGAAACCACGCCCACACAACGATCGATCGATAGTCCACGTGTTTGTTCTGGCTACGATGGCGGAGTCTAGCCGAGCTTCTTGTTCTGCTCCAGCGTCGAAAGTTCGTAAAACCGATTCTGTCGAAAAAAGACCCTTCTTGTCATCGTGGAAAATGGAATTTCCGTGGGTAGTTATGGACGACGACTGCAACCATATGATCTGCTCCTACTGTGTTGAAGCGAAGAAGAACAACTCCTTCACAACTGGTTGTAACAAGTTCAAGAAAGACTCCCTTAGGAAGCACGCACAAACCATCGATCATCGCACTGCTCTGGAAGCTAGAAGCGCCAGAAAGGATATGCAGCAAGCCATAGCTAATGTCAATCGTAGCCAGGAGAAAGCTGTTATTTCTGCTCTGAAGACAGTGTACTTCATGGCAAAAAAGAACCTTGCTAACGATATCTTCGGGGATATGAAACAATTTCTTATTCTCCAAGTAAGTAAACCCTTGTATATAGCTACTTACTTAAACTTAACGCTTATCATACATACAAATCTGTCATATTTAACTGATTTAACTGTGGATCTTACCTTCAGGGTGCTACCAGCATAGCTGAGCTTACCTTTGGAACTAACAGAGGTGGTAGGGAAATTACGTATGAGCACAGCGAAAGTGTCCGTGGCTTTCAGGTACAGTAAAAGCTGTATTTTATGTGTATTGTCATCATGATTAATTTTTATTCTGAATAGGAGGCTGTGGCAACGGTCGTAGATGAAGAACTTTCAGAGCAACTTCAGGCAGCCCCATTCTACTCAATTTTAATTGATGAATCTACTGATATTGCTACAGATCATACTTTAATCATGTATGTCCGGTATGTACATGGTGGAGAGGTGTGCATGAGATTTTTTGATATCACGGAGCTGTTTAGTGGAACTGCTAGTGCTATTCTCGAAACAATTCTTTGCATGTTGGACAGAAAGAAGCTTCCACTGGAGAAAGCCTATGGAATGGCAACTGATGGGGCTAGCGTTATGACTGGTGTGCGTGCAGGAGTCACTACTCTAACGAAAAAGAAGAATCCATTTATGCTCTCAACTCACTGCATTGCACATCGCTTAGCTCTGGCAAGTGGACAGGCAGCTGACAGTGTACCTTACATTAAGAAATACCAACAATACATTAACACAATTTACAAATACTACCACTACTCACCAAAACACTGGAGTAAGTTAAAGGAAATGCAAACCATTCTTCAACATGCAGAGATAAAGCTCAAACAAACCTTTCATACTAGGTGGCTATCCTTTGAGGGAGCAGTGGAAGCTATCTTAGCTAATATTGACCCCTTGATTGCAGCTCTTATTAGTGATAGTGAGTCTGATCCCACAGCTAAGGGCATTCTTTCCTTCATAAGCACCTTTCAATTCCTAGCAACTACTCACTTTCTCGCTGATGTTCTGGTATTGCTTTCACGCCTAAGCAAAACATTTCAAAGGCAGTGTGTTGATTTTACCGCAGTTTCTGATGGTGTTGAGTCTACTGTAGCTGCACTTAATAGTTTCAAGCTAGCACCAGGTCCGAGACTTCAAAAGTTTATGTCAGAGGCACCAGATGAGCATGATCTTACCGACTCTTTCTATTTCAAAGAACAGAAAGTGTCTGACAGTATAACTCAGCGACAGGCATTTTCTAGAAGTAAAGTGCAGTTTCTTGAAAAGTTGATTGAAAATCTGCTATCCAGATTTCCTGATAGTGGCTTGCTGAGTGCATTTTCTATTCTGGATCCTCAGAAGCTACCAAGTAGTGATAGTGATTTGTCCACATATGGCATTTGTCAACTTGAAACCCTCTGTGCACACTATGGACAATCAAAAACCACAGGATCTGGTATTGAGCTCCTCCCAGTGGTAGACATAGTGAAAACAAAAGATGAGTGGGTAGTCTTCAGGCAGCTTATGAGTAACAACTTCAGGTCATGCACTTTGCAAACAATGGCAGCAAAGCTGCTACTATCTGCTGAGGTGAAGGAGGCATACCCAAATGTAGCTACGTTAATCACCCTTGCTTTAACAATGCCAGTATCGACTGCAGGTTGTGAAAGAGGATTCAGCAAGCACAACCTGATAAAAAATAAGATCAGAGCACGACTCAAGACCGAGAATGTTGCTACCTTAATGAAAATGTCACTCGACACTCCTGATCTATCAAATGTGGACACATTTAACTTTTCCAGAGCATTTGAGATCTGGTGCAATGAAAAGCATCGTTACATTTGCAGGCAATAACTTTGCTAGTTAATAAACATTTCCTAGTATGTCCTGTCGTTGAAACTATTTCATATTTCTACTAATAATTATCATTTATCCATCATATTATTATGGCTACAACAAAAAATATTTGGCTACTAATATTTTATGTGTATAGCCAATTTGGCTACTAAATTTTTGTGCGTTGGGGAACCCCTGAGCAATGGAGATAAACCTCAGCCTTGCCCAGCCCTCAGGCTAGCCCCCACCCCCCCCCCCCGGAATGACCAATTAAACGGCTGTATATACAATCAAATGAAATGGACTAACTACTGGATTGACCTATTTTCATCAGAAATTAAGGTTCACTATGCTGTCTATTCATCATACTAAATCATTGCAGTCAGCATAGTGATCCTTTTCTCCGTCCCATCTCTTAACTATGTGCACTACATTGGGATAGGACTGACTGCTCTCCAAATAAGACATGTAGAGGTACGCCTGTTGTAGGAACCAACTATTGTGCCAAATAAGAAGTCTTAAAGGGAGGCTCTCACTCAGAATATAAAAAATTTTGTTATGATATAAAAATGTTGTATGTGGGGTGTAGACAATACAGAATTTTTCTAAATTTTTTGGTTCAATATTATGCGAGATATGCGACCTATTTTCGCGTGATATCCTTCCTGCAAGCGTTTTCCGCTAATGGGGTGTAGTCAATGATTTCGTCATTGGTTGAACGGAAGTGTACTTACGTACGTGTAAGAACACAGCTAGCTATCAGCTGTACTGGGCAAACAAACGAGAAGATGGTGAAACGCTGTGTTGCCGCCGGATGT
The DNA here is from genome assembly GCA_963930775.1 of Cliona cf. orientalis. Classification (NCBI taxonomy): domain Eukaryota; kingdom Metazoa; phylum Porifera; class Demospongiae; order Clionaida; family Clionaidae; genus Cliona; species Cliona cf. orientalis. The sequence continues at coordinate 25,340,605 of OZ005689.1, forward strand.
TCGAATACCAGTGCCGATGGTGTGAGCTTGTACAAGTTTCCGAAAGACGAGGCTCTTCGATCTCAGTGGATCAAGCAGGTTCAGAGCTGAGTGGACAGCAACATCCTACTCGGTGCTCTGTAGTAAACACTTCAACGATGACTGTTTCGAGCCTGATTCTAAGATCGCTGCAATGTTTGGAATGCAGAAGGCTAAAAGGCTCAAGTCTGGTGCAGTACCAACGATATTTGATAGACCTTCATCATCAGAAGAGGTGAGAAGAAAGAGAGTTGCTGAGCCTACATCTTTGGTGAGTGGCACAAAGAAAAGAAGTGCCTATGAAAAGAGAGAGAACTACAAGGTAAGATTGAACAAGCTAACTACCGTACCTTATCATGATTCTATATGCTCATTGTTCTACAGATAGTTGGGGAACTTGTTGCTACTGCACCAAGTCAGGCTAGCGAAACTAGTGAGTGATGCATGTGCGTCTGGTGTGTTATGGAGCAGGAGAATGTGATACAGAGTGGATTAGAGAGTGACTATCTGTAGTGGACAAACCAAACGACATGCCCATGTTCAAGCTCGTCCTCAAAGTAAATTAAAAGGTAAACCTTGCGATACATCAGGTTATCATTCACCAAGTAGAGTTTGATTATAATATTTGTGACCGGATTTGGGAAAACCCTCCGTAAGGGATCCGCGCGCAAGTCGCGCAATGCGCGTTTTTAGTAGCTCAGGTAGAAATTTGTCAAAGTCCAGATTTTGTCATATACATGTGGAACAACCCTTTTTCTAACTGTTGCCGTCTTCTACGGAGGCTAGTCGTGCTATACGAAGGCGAAATAAGCCTTCATTTTGACCCACCTACACGGAGCCCGTTGCTATGGGCGGTAATTAGAATTCTCTACCTAGATACAGCTAGATTCATCGATCTACTGTACGTTCGCTCACCTTTTTAGCTTCTTGGGCATCTAAGAACAATCGGCTGTCGTTGTCAACAACGAAATTCAACTCTTGCTCGATCTTTATGTTCATTTCGAACGGCTCCGCCCAGGTCCATTTAATTGATTTCCGGGTCACGCGTAGTATGCGGAAACGCCATTCGCGTGCATAGCAACGCCTTTAGACCGTAATTTCTCGATTATTGGGGGTGTGGCGCGATCGCAAACAAAGTGCGGTATCTGCACAACGAAGCGCGCGATCGGCCTAAAACTTGAACGCGGGTTAGCTCTATGGTAGAGCTTATCAACCATACATCAAACTTGATTTTCAGAAAAAATTCGTTACGGAGGGTTTTCCCAAATCCGGTCACATTTTAGGTACTCAAATGAATTTCCGTCCAAGTGTTAAAGAAGCTGGTATTCAGTGTGATCTTCCCATAAGAATGGTCTCTTCGACCCCTTGCGAGAGGAGTGTATAGCTTCTGAATCGGATTTCTCTGATATCGAAGGTCACAATACTAGTAAAGTATCAAGTCAATATGTGCCATCTACCAGTCAATCGTAAGTCACTTTTTTATTAGTTGCATGCTCTGTGGTTGAAATTCTGTATTTGTCGCATACAGGTCACAGTCTGAATCAGAATCTGATGCTGTCTACGCTACTCCTCCTCCTGAAAAACAGACGACCTACATAGTGTTCGAATCTGCTCTTCTCCTCCTATTCAGTGCGTGCATATATTGCAGTAAAGTCACTACTAACTAAGGTGAAGAAATTCGTGAATGGATCCTTCCTCAGAGTTACCCAGTGGTGTAACAGGTGCAAGCGAAAACATGTGTGGGAAAGTCAACCGTTTATCGGGGATGTGCCCGCTGGAAATCTTTTAACATCGGCTGCCATACTTTATGCTGGAGCACTTCCAGCTAAAGCGCTTCGTGTTTTTCCACACTTAACTGTGCCACTATAAGTTATTCCACCTTCTTCCGTCATCAAAGCACCTATCTTATTCCAGCTGTGAATCATGTGTACCAGCGTCATCAAATGGCTCTTTTAAATTCTCTGAAGGATATTGGTGGGTTGGTTGTTGCAGGTGATGGTTGAGCAGATACCCCTGGACATTCATTGAAGTACGATACTTACTCGGTGATTGAACTGACCATCAATAAGGTTGTGGATTTCCATCTAGTTCAGGTATACTCCGTAATAGTTGACTTGCACTTTGCTCATGCAATTATCATCATGATGTGTTTCAAAACTATGCATTGTGGTTACTTATTCCCTTTCAGAGTAATGAAGTTGGAGGCAGTTATTATATTAATTATGGAGAAGGAAGGTTTAGAGAGAGTGATTGGTTTTCTGCAAGAAAATGGATTGAGCATCAATGTGATTGTGACTGACAGACATCAGCAGATTGACAAATGGATTAGGGAAACATACTGATATGGAGCACTACTATGATGCGTGGCATGTTGCTAAAGGTAGAATGCATAATATTGTACATACACAGTGTGCACTCAAGTACCAAATATAAATACAGGTGTCCGGTAGAAGATTGAAGCTTTGGTGAAGCAAAAGGACTGCAAAATTGTTGGTGAATGGCAGAAAAGTATCTTGAATCACTTGTACTGGTGTGTTGCATCATCTCCCAATGGTGACAGTGAACTTGTGCAAGCCAAGTGGCTCTCATTAGAGAATCACATTCATAATGTACACCGTGGCCATAGTAAAAAATTTCCTAAATGTACACATCCCCGTCTGCAAGCTTCCGAACGCAACAAAAAGTGGCTTAAGAGACGTGAGTACCACATTATCGTCATTTGCTCATCAGTTTGCATGATGGTGCACTTGCATGCTGATACATAAAACAGTACAGTATTAATATTGTTGTATGTACTCACATTAGACACAAAGGGAAGTGAAAAGCTCCACCCTACTTAAAAGCATCACTAGACTATCGCCATCGTACCAGACTTCTTCCTTAGAGTCTTTTCAGTGTGATCATTCACTACGCCCCAAAATCCTGTGCATTTTCGTATCAAGGAATGAAGTGCAGGTAATAGTACTATGCGTTACACTATAAGTATATTGAATTAATGGTTCTTAAACACACAGGTTGCAGCTTGCAATTCTTCACTTTAATGAGAATTCGAGCCGTGAACAGGCCGTAACAAGGGAAGGAAAACAATCATATGAAATAGTTTATCCCAAGTACAAAAAGGGAGGATATATTGTGCGGAAAGTCACAGTGGATCCCACATACAGTAAGTTTCAACTAGTTCTACTGTAATATTTTAAATATTTTATGCATAATAATGAATGTGTGTGTACCTACAGAGTATATTCGTGAACGTCTTACTGAGACTGTGAATCAACATCCTACTCAAGATACCTCATCTGACCCTGTTAAAAAATCAACCCCTAAGCCTTTATGTAGTGGTTTCGAAAGGCCAAGCAAAGAAGCTGCCATCAAGACTTACAAAAGTCGGTTTAGATTGAATTGACAGATAATAATATTGCACATCAATGACTATTAATAATATTGTATAACAAGAATAATTTGATCATGTGGTGGGATATTTAAATCCAGCATATGAGGAAGGGAATGATTCTCGGATTCTACTGACAGCACAGCTGGGTAGGACCACTCGAACCTTCCTTCCCAACCATCCCCAGTACCAACCTGTGAGCTGGTGATAGGCCATGAACCTGTAGCGCCTATAGGGAATGCATTCATGTTATTAAAACATCAACACAGCATCAATAGGTAACTTACTCATGAATTGGCCGATCCTCGCTGCCATACCGTTCACGATACACAAAATATGCTGTTTGAACCACCCATTTATTTAGGCAAATAGGCTCAAATCCTTCATGATTTGTAATGCAGCTTATTTCTGTATCATTCTCAGACATTTTGTCCATCATCTGTCCTATTTCGTGGCAACATACACACTCAATAGCGGTATCCATCACTATACAGTGTCCACATGTACACCTACAGTTTCATTGCATGTAACAATATAAAATTATCCAAATTTATAATAATAATCCCAAATCCTTACCAGTTCGTGTCGAGAAGACGTCCACTGTCTTCGGATTCATCCTCTACCGCACTGATATCGCCACCTCCAGACACGGAATCATGATCACTTGCCAGAGGCTCGTACATGTATGGCTCGACAACAGCATCTGACGCTGACTCCAACGAGCGATTCTCTACCTTCAGAAAGTTACTTCATCTTGTCTATAGCCTTCGATCTTGTAATTTTTGATCGTTAGTATTGCTATGTATTGTGCACGTGATACCAGACCAACGTCATGTAGTTCATCATAGCTTCTGTTACGGAGCGGTCTTTGTTTGACACTTTGCATGCCAATACTACTGCTAAGAGTGATATTTCTATTCATTATAGGTAAAAATAAGTGTGCATGCCAAGTTAGAAAAAATCTACTCTTTTGCTGTGTAGCATTGTATCATAGGTGCATTCCAGAGAATTTAAACTCTCAAAGTGTGCACGTGTGTGCATGATGTTATTATGCATGCGCATATTGTAATTATATTCAATACTGATATTGCCAAATGGACACGCCTACACAATGAGCGGATTCCTGAAGTTGAGTATAGCATATTTCAGCATTTTTGAGTTTCCTTTTAGGAAGGTCTGGTCTATCTATTATAGTTGATCCAAAGGAACTAACTACAAAAGGTTGTACAATGACGTGATTAAAGCATCCATAGCTATGACAAAACTTCCAGGACACTGTACAAAGACTAATAGCTAGTACACTATTTTTACATAAAATGATTTAGTGGTTACCAGTAATGACGTCATCCACATTCCGTGTATAATCAGTTAACTGTAACTTATGGGTCACAGAGGTCAGAACTTCTGAAAAGGACAACCTCCATAATATGACAAAATCTGGACTTTGACAAATTTCGACCTGAGCTGCGCGCGGATCCCATACGGAGGGTTTTCCCAAATCCGATCACATATTTTAAAAGGGATGATGGTTAAAAGATCAAAGTATTATTGTGGTTTTAATAACCACATCAAATAAAATAGAGGTCAGAAAGATTTTACCCTCTGGCTTAATAATTTTTGTTATTGTAAACATGAAGGCAAAGAAAACTCACCTCCACAGCTGAGCTGGTCCTTGCACCAGTGACAGGACGGATTCCATCACTGCCACTGGTGCACACAGGATCCTGTGTAAATATTAAGTTATAATTTGCTCAACTGCAAAAGTTGCTAAAATACACATAAATAACTCCCAAACTTGAAAGCGTTATTTACACCTGGAATAATATATGACCGTATCTGACAAAACCCGGCATATGGGATCCGCGCAGTATTCGCTCAATGCGCATTTCTAGTACCTCAAGTCAAAATATGTCAAAGTTGAGTTTTTGTCATATTTATGCCAAAGAACCTTTCTACTAACCTTTGCCGTCGTCTACGGAGGCTAACCGTAAGTTACAATGGCAAAATAAGCCTTCATTTTGACCTACCTAATGCCGTACACGGAGCCCATTGCTGTGGGCGCTAATTAGAATTCTCTACCTAGATACAGCTAGACTCATTGGACTATTGTATGTTTGCTCACCTTTTTAGCTTCTTGGGCATCTAAGAACAAACGGCTGTCGTTGTCAACAACGAAATTCAACTCTTGCTCGATCTTTATGTTCATTTCGAACATCTCCGCCCAGGTCCATTTAATTGATTTCCGGGTCACGCGTAGTATGCGGAAACGCCATAATATGCGTGCATAGCAACGCCTTTGGACTGTCAGGGTGTGGTGCTATCACAAACAAAGCGCTGTATCTCCACAACAAAGCGCATAGTCGGTCTGAAACTTGAACGCGGGTTAGCTCTATGGTAGAGCTTTTCAGCCATACATAAAACTCAACTTTCACAAAAAATCCCATATGCCAGGTTTTATCAGAGACGGTCGCATATTCACTTTCTATCAAGGTCTGCACGCACACATGTGAAACTGCAGTTTAAATTTATCACAAGCCCATAGGCAGTAGCAAATTTTCTGTGCACTCAGTCCGAATGATCAGCCATCCTCACTTTAAAACCAGCAAGCTCCACATAGCCACCGAATAAAGTAGTTTCGTCTACACTAGAATACCAGCAGAACTGGGCTGGCTTTTTTATAGATGTACTTGCTACTATAAGTATGTGTTCAAATACGTAAGCACAACCCTGTGTTGCAGTATTAGAACACTTATCTTGCAATCGAACTGCTACTAACACTCGCCACCATGCAAAAAAATGATTCTCAGGGGATAGTGACTGAAAACTGTTATTCACGGCATGTAGCGCAGCTCAAGGTAAGGGGCGATACTATAAATTGCTCTTTTATTAAGTACAGATTTCTTAACCGCTCAGAAGTACAGTGTTTAAAACTCCCGAGACTAATGGTAGAATATAAGACCAATATGTGTTGAATTTCATAACAAAAGAAGTACTCACATTCAGGTATGATTTCTCCAGCCACTTTGATGCAGATAGGTGGGCGGCTATCCACCACACCTTGAGGCTTGGCTTCTTTCACCAACTGGTGCACTTGGGCGACTAAAACACCCTCTGAAATATCAGGTAAGGCAAAGTAAGTGAAAAATTTGTGATCATCCGTGACAAGAATAACTGTCTCCGGCCTGTTCCTTGTATGCAATACATGCTTCGATGTATATACAAATTTTGTTTGTACCTCTTTCCAAAACTGCATTGTCGGCAAATGCACAAACTGCTGGATCAAGGACATTCCTCTGAACGTCCGTAAGACCAGGCCTCACAGCAATGGCTTCCATCAGCTTTGGAGTGAAGACAGGATAGGACGTTGGTTGCCACAGTTTGGTCAATGTTGTAGTAAGGTGATCCATAAAGCTCCTCTATTCCCACCTCCTCCCAGCATTTCCATGCATGGTTTCGATACTGGGAAGAATTAAGTTATAGAAAATCACTCACCAATCAATAACTACACACTAAGGACAGAAGGAAATGAGGTCAGCTATAGACAAGATTCAGGCCATATCAGGGCATCACCAACGTATGCCACGCAGAGGAATTATCCCAAGGTATAGTTAGATAGTACAACTTTATACTAGACAGATGTCACAATGCAACCAATTTGAAATGCCAAGCGTGTTGATCTCTACTCATTGCTTTCTTTATGCGCTAAATAGCGGGAAAATACAGTATTGATGGTAAAGAAAACTCACCTCCACATCTGAGCTGGTCCTTGCACCAGTGACAGGACAGATTCCATCACTGCCACTGGTGCACACAGGATCCTGTGTGAAAATTAAGATAATATAATTTGCTCAACTGTAAAAGTTGCTAAAGTACACATAAATAATTCCCGAACTTAAAGGCGTTATTTACACCTGGGATTCACTTTCTATCCAGGTCTGCACACATATGAAACTGCAGTTCAAATTTTATCACGAGCCCATAGGCAGTAGCAAATTTTCTGAGCACTCGGTTCAAATGATCAGCCATCCTCACTTCTAAACCAGTTAGCTCCACATAGCCACTGAAAAAAAGTACCGTAAAGTCTGGTTAAAAAGCGCATTCTTCCTTCCTGTTGTTAAGTATTGTCTAATAACCTCATGCGCCCAAAAAAGACGACACCTGTTCGATCCAGAGTTTTCCATGCTCTACATGGCTAGAACTAGTTTACCAACCTATTTTCGGATAGGCAGCTGCACGAGATAGGCTATACTCAACTCTGAGACGGTTTCGGACTCTTGATCTTGACTTCAAAGTGAGTCTCGCCAAAGTCGGCTATTTTTCCAGTTTTCTTCCAGCGATGGTTTCCGATCATACTCCTATGAACTTTTATAGAGCTTATTCCAAGAATCGTTCATAACTTGCTAGCTTTGTGATTGAGCACTCGAACGTGCTGGCAGTGGGCGGGGCCAAAATTTCACTCTCTATTAAGCGCACATCGTCTAGTCTAATAGGCGCATATTTCCTTACCCCGAGAGTGATAAGCACATGCGCCTATTAACCAGACTTTACGGTAGTTTCGTCTACACTAGAATACCAGCAGAACTGGGGTGGCTTTTTATAGGAGCTTGCGTGACCTTATCTCTTAATTTTCTGGAAAGTTTTTTGCTCCTGATCCAAGTTGTGAGCTACCAATGTGAGGCATAAAACGGCATTTTTTAATATGAATGGCTCGCTCTAGTGTGGCATGCGCATTCAAGAGACCTAAACTAATGAACAAGGCAAAGAGACTCGTAAGATTGATAACGTCGTCGAAGATCAATTAATTGTGTACTAGTTTGTGGCTAAATCTAAAACACAACAAAAAAATTCACAGAACAAAATCTCGCCAATGAGAATAGGTGGCGAAATTGAGTTTGTATGCAAAAGGTGGAAGTCACACTACTCTTAGAAGGCTTGCCTGTTTGATGCTCTCCAATTTCTTCAAATATTTGTGCAATACAAAGGTTGGTGAAATTGTTGTGGAGCAACATTTTTGGTAGTAATATAGTATTTGAATTACGTGCTCGCATTGGTCAATGTTTAATTTTCCAATTACATCTTGCACGGTTTTGCACCTAGTAATGGACAGAGGTAGAGTAAGTAATCAAACTTCGCTGCACATCTATAATCGGCAGGTATTACACTTAGCATACGACGATCTTTCCCAAAAAAAACTGCATGGGCTTACAGGTGAGTATGAGTGTAATAGCCTCCAAAAAGTTGGGGAGAATTATTCCCTTTCAGACAGAATGGCGATCACGAGAAGTGAGCTGCCGAATACTTCGATTTTCGTCAGTCCGATATCAATCTTCGTCTTTGCATGCTTATCAATCGTTGAGACTACGGGCACTAACAGAACCTCTTTCTAATTAGTGCACACTACTAGGCGGTGCAACAGCATCAGCTACAAGTCGAGCCCCGCCAGCATGACGAAAACGTTACAGGAGAAATGCTGACTCAGCAATAATTGTACATGCATACACAGATAAAAACAAGATATTGTACAAACAGCAAAGGTCCCAGTTCTCCACAAGATTCTCTAGGAGGATTATCATGTTCTGTACATGAAACAGAGGTAAATCTGGGGTATACAGAATCAAATTCCTGCTCACCTTGGCCTGAGTGTTTGCAGCTTGCCTGCCAGAAAACTCCCTAAATTATAGGTTAGTGTTTGATATTACACCAATATAATGCCATTACAGTGGCTTAGTTACCCGCAGTCTTGCTACTAGTGCCCTTCCTGACAGTAGTAGCCGCTCCTTTAGACTTGGGTAGAGGAGGGTCAGGCTTAGAGACTAAGGTAGCGGTACCTCTCTTGGATACTCTAGTAGTTACTTAAGTCTCTGGTAGACTAGCAGTAGGGGGATCACACTCTTCAGGAGGACGAGAAACACAGCCTGAAGCAATACATGTATATATGTACATGTATACATGTGCCTTCACCCTGTGTAATCACATGCAATAATTAACATACCACCTCTAGGGTTCCTCTGGCTGCTAGTACCTCTCTTGGATACTCTAGTAGTTACTTCAGTCTCCGGTAGACTAGCAGTAGGGGGATCACACTCTTTAGGAGGACGAGAAAAACAGCCTGAAGCAGTATACATGTACATGTGCCTTCACCCTGTGTAATCACATGCAATAATTTACATACCACCTCTAGGGTTCTTCTGGCTGCTAGTACCTCTCTTGGATACTCTAGTAGTTACTTCAGTCTCCGGTAGACTAGCAGTAGGGGGATCACACTCTTTAGGAGGACGAGAAACACAGCCTGAAGCAGTATACATGTACATGTGCCTTCACCCTGTGTAATCACATGCAATAATTTACATACCACCTCTAGGGTTCCTCTGGCTGCTAGTACCTCTCTTGGATACTCTATTAGTTACTTCAGTCTCCGGTAGACTAGTAGTAGGGGGATCACACTCTTTAGGAGGACGAGAAACACAGCCTGAAGCAGTATACATGTACATGTGCCTTCACCCAGTCGTTAAGCCAGCGGTCCAAAACACGTACAAGCGTTGCAGATCCAGGAAGTGCATCCGGTGGCACATTCCAGTGCATGCAATTTTTGCCGTTTTTATCTATTTTTTCTTACCTGTTCTATCTAGGCCATCTTTCACTTCTAGGACTCCAAACAAAGACCAGAAGACAGAGTAACTCTTCTACTCTCTGCTCGTTCAAGTCCTATAATCCTGAGACATTCATGAGCTCCACGGCAAGCGCTTCTGTGCATGCTATTTGCAAGCGCTCACAAAAGTGCCTCACGCAAAAAGTGGGGCATCTACATGTAGGTTCCCTTGGATGGATTCCCATGATTCAAGTACCATTCAATAGCTCTTGTGTTGCTCTACAATATGAGACTGGAACGAAGTTTTTCCATCGAGCCATTCCAGAGTTGCATGCTATTAAAAATGGTACAAAAACTGTTATTTCACCGTATACGTTTACATACAACCAATGTGATATTACATAGTACAAGCTAGCTATATAGCTGCTAACTATCAAAGGCCATCTTGAACTTTTGCTGAAGGTTGTTGGAGCTTTCACAATCAGTCTCCTATTCCATCATCATAGCTATGGTTGACAGAAAGTACTCTTCCAACACTCGATAAATCTGATCACGGGAACATCACCTATTGTGTACATGTATGGGGTCAGGATCAGAGGGGGAGAGAAAGAGAGAGAGGGAGGGAGAGGGGGAGGGAGGGAGAGAGAGTGAGAAAGAGGGAGAAAAGGAAAGAGAGAGAGAGAGAGAGAGAGGGAGGGTGAAGTACCAGACTCGCGGCACTAGTGAAGTGTTTAATAGCTACCTTCAATTGTAAGTATACGCTCAGGATTTCCAGCTTTGATGTAAGCTGCTTTACAACACAGACTCTTCCTCTGATGTATCCAGACTACACTGGTAAGGCTCACCCATCCCTGGACTTTTTCTATGCTGATACACTCGCCTCACACACGCTTCTAGCCTCGTACCCAGGCCTGGGCAAGAGGCTAACACGCTTCATATTAATATTTACCGTGGCCAACATTCATAAATACTTACTAGAGTACAGAGAAGGAATCCCTCCATCTGGATGACGATGCCTCCTCCTTAGAAACTTGGAAGTACTCAAGGAATATTCTATTTCTTGTCATTTACGACTTGTTCTTGGGCAGAAACCTTCGAGAATATATGGAAAATACCACGCGGTTGTACTGAAACTTTGTAATTTTCAATGCCGTGTAACTCTGGAACGGCTCGATGGAAAAACTTCGTTCCAGTCTCATATTGTAGAGCAACACACTTGAATCATGGGAATCCATCCAAGGGAACCTAAATGCCCCACTTTTTGCGCGAGGCGCTTTATGTGAGCGCTTACGAGTAGCATGCACAGAAGCGTTTGCCGCGGAGCTCATGAATGTCTCCGGGTTATAGGACTTGAACGAGTAGAAAGTAGAGGAGATGCTCTGTCTTCTGGTCTTTGTTTGGAGTCCTAGAAGTAAAAGATGGCCTAGATAGAACAGGTAAGAAAAATAGATAAAAAACGGCAAAAATTGCATGCATTGGAATGTGCCACCGGATGCACTTCCTGGATCTGCAACAATTGGACCGCTGGCTTAACGGCTGCACCCTGTGTAATCACATGCAATAATTAACATACCACCTCTAGGGTTCCTCTGGCTGCTAGTACCTCTCTTGGATACTCTAGTAGTTACTTCAGTCTCCGGTAGACTAGCAGTAGGGGGATCACACTCTTCAGGAGGACGAGAAACACAGCCTGAAGCAATACATGTATATATGTACATGTATACATGTGCCTTCACCCTGTGTAATTACATGCAATAATTAACATACCACCTCTAGGGTTCCTCTGGCTGCTAGTACCTCTCTTTGATACTCTAGTAGTTACTTCAGTCTCCGGTAGACTAGCAGTAGGGGGATCAAACTCTTTAAGAGGACGAGAAACACAGCCTGAAGCAGTATACATGTACATGTGCCTTCATCCTGTGTACTACACTAGTATTGATGTTAATTTTATGCTATGTCAAATGCTCGCAAAAAGTTCTGTATACTGTAATTACATGTAGCTACATGTACATAGCAATGAGCCTGTACAGCATCATTTATCCCATGTAATTACATGCAATAATTAACATACCACCTCTAGGGTTCCTCTGGCTGCATGCACCTCTCTTGGATACTCTAGTAGTTACTTTAATCTCAGGTAGACTAGCAGCAGGGGGATCACACTCTTCAGGAGGACGAGAAATACAACCTAAATCAATAATATAAACACTTCACCTAGTGTAATTACATACAAAAATACATGTACATGTACCTCTGAGATTTCTCTTGGTGTGCATACCCTTCTTGGACTTCACAGTAGCTCCTCTAGACTTGGGTTGAGGGGGGTTATTGTCTTCATAGGAGTCAGTATCAGAGTCTAAGGCAATATGCATACTAGCACTAATTAAGGAACTACCAAAAATTATTTCAAGGTACGCAAATGTCGCTCTCGATACAAGCCTTCTCCCTATTTGCCCTTCATGCTGGTTAACCTACCACATGTGGGATTCTGGCTACCATTCCTTTTCGATTTTACACCAGCTCCTCTAGACTTGGGTAGATTAGCAGTAGGGAAGTTAGATTTGACTGGAGTGTATGAAGCAGAATCTGTATGAGACGATAATAATGGGATCATTGCCACGGTGACAATAATAATATGTGAAAAATGCTTTCATTGATTCTTTCAAAGATTGGGATGCAACATTCTAAAGATACAAGCTTAGAAGAGGGCACAATAAATAATTTTATCGTACATGTACATGTACCTTCTTTGCACTGAGGGCATTGCCAAGGAACTTTGTTCGATTTGTCGTTGCGCACCTCAGTTGGGACTGGGACACAACCCTCATGGTACCAAACGTTGCACTTATCACAACAAACCATCCACTTTTCTCCATCTGGCATTCTACATTTGCAGTAAACATTGAATGTGACTGTATAGAGTGTTCTCTTCTCAATATTGCAAACAGTGCTCGGAAATGGCTTAAGCAGGTTGTTGTTGAAACATGAGTGGAGATGATTCCTCAATTCACTTTGCACATATTTCCTGGTAACGGGATTTACCCCAGCACACAAGTCGTATGCCATCGCTATAGCGAATAATCCGCAATCACTAGTACCTTCTTGATGACCAACATTCACAATACTGGTAGATATGGTTGGCTTAGGCGTTTGTAGAATGTTGCACACTTGTGTACATATAGTGCCATCCTCTACAGGTACAGTGTGCATTGAGTCGAATAAATCAACATGGCCTGGAGACGAAAATTTGTTTGATAGACAAGCCCAGTGGTCTGAAGATACATGTATGATCTGAACAAATCTATCAGGGGTGGATGACCATATGCCACGCTCTTTCAATCTACATGTATCCTGTTGGCCGTTCTGAGTCGGGAATTGAGATCTTAACAGGCAATTGGCAGCTGACATACGTGTTGCCGTCAACCATCCACCATTTAAAAGTGTTTGTTCGTGAGCAAGTGATAAGCCAAGATCATTGACCCAGGAACAAACTTCAGGGCTCTCAGGGAGCGAGTCAGACGATACGCTAATTGCAGATGGGTGATCATCTGATGTGAACTACAGATTAAATAATTAATACTGTATGTAGAGAGATGATGCTTGTCACAAATGTTGCATTCAGGAAATTAATTAACTTAGAAATACTTGTAAATTCTTAAGCATTATCTAACCATTGTATATAATATCTTCAGAAGGACTATCAATACCAGGCAATGAGAGGGTGGATAAATCTTTCCAACCTGAGAAAAAAGGATCATTTATTTGCACAAGTTCTATTAATTATAGAAGCATACTATATATTGAATCTTGAAGTCTTGTGGATGGAATGTGTAGTCTACCATCTTAAAAAACAAAAAAACAAACAGGTTCACATTAAACAATATGCATCAATCAATGAAATTTCTTACTACTTTTCCTCTGAGACGTTCTTACAATACTGCTCCCAACCGGAAATTGAGGAACAGATCCTATAAAGGGATCACTATCACTGTCCCAAAAGTCACCTGTGGCAATGAAAAGCACTAAAGTTTGGTACATTATGTTAGCTTTCAACTATCCATATGCATAAGACATGCAGACATGCACATAAAATATATTATTTTAGGTAAAGGCTGCATGGCCTGATATGACGACACTAGCTACCTAGTTGAGACAATGGTTAATAGCTAGCTAATTGTAACTAGTAGCCACTGTAGAGTGTAATTACATGCAATAATTAATTAATTCACCATCTCTCTTGCTCTCCCTGGATTTTATAGTAGCTCTCCTGGACTTGGGTAGAGGGGGGTCACTGTCTTTAGAGGAGTCAGTATCAGAGTCTAAGGCGATATGGATACATATACTTTCACCCCGTATGATTACGTGCAATAATCACCTCTAGGGTTCTTCTGGCTGCTAGCACCCTTCTTGGACTTTCTAGTAGCTCTTTCAGTCTTGCGTAGACTAGCAGCAGGGGGATCACACTCTTCAGGAGGACCCTTCTTGGACTTCACAGTTGCTCCTCTAGACTTGGGTAGAGGGGGGTCACTGTCTTTAGAGGAGTCAGTATCAGAGTCTAAGGCAATATGGATACTTTACCTTATGCAATTACATAAAATAATAATTAACACCTCTGAGACTCCTCTTGCTGCTAGCAGTACCCTTCTTAGTAGGTCCTCTAGACTCAGGAGCACCAGCAGTAGGGGAATAACTCTCTTGAGGAGGGTGAGAACTAGTGTCTAAGGCAATATGGATACTTTCACATTGTGTAGCTACATTCGAAATGATCTAACAGTATATGGTTGCATGTACAGTTGTAGGTGAAACAATAATATGAAGCATACATGAACAGCTGTGTAGAATTGTAGCTCTACATTCAAAGCAGGATTTCATTCTTCTGGAGCAGTCTACAAAGGTTAATGCACATATTAATGCTTCAAAAATGCTCGTTTACATACATGTATATAATATATTATATATACACACCTGAACAGAACAAATGACCACAAGGTTCAACTGGATACAAGGTGTGAGCTTCATCACACATCAAGCACACAACTGCAAAACTTCACGTTTCTACATATAATTGTAAGTGCAGTAATAACATACAGCAATGTACAATACAAAATTTAAATACATGTACCTTGCAGGTGGGACATTTCTTGACGCGTTTTGCACATGCTTCACAAAGCACAGAATGCCCACAAGGCTTAAACGTAACGACTGTCTTTGTTTTGCAAACAAAACACTGGACAGATGCATCTAGGGAGAATAAATGTGCTATACATTTGCGTGCATGATTACAATACTTGTATTTGAAATGATGCTTCTCCTCGTAGACAACTTGAACACAAGAACATCATCTTGCTAATATTTCAATTAGAATGCTCTTATCCTCAAGGTAAGGAAGATTAGAGCATTCTAATTAAAATGTGGATAAGGTAAGTTTCTTATGTTTAATAAGTTATCTACGAGGATAACCTTTATCAGTTCATGACTACAGGAGAAACTGAGAAATCTCTACATTCATACTTACATTTGATGTCCTTGCCATGACCTCCCTTCACTCCATAAACATTGGCAGGAGGATTTGTGAACACTGAACTAGCCACAACCTTGTCTTCAGGAGGCTTTATTCGTTTACTCTTTATTTCTGGTGTCTTACAGCAGTTTGCACGAACCTTGCAAACTCCCTTGAAAACATCTACAGAGGGCACTTAATTAAGCTACACCACAGTTTACACTAGTACAACACAGTAATGCATATGACATTGTGTGGTGCCAGGGGCCCAGGTGCAGTTCAGAGGGTGTCTGGCTAGGCTGGAACTTAGTGCCGGTGCAAGATAGCAAGGTCAAACTGAAGGTCACCTTAGCGTGCGCAAAATCTGTTGAGCAAGAGTGATTGTTAGCTTATAATTAGAATCTACACTGGTGCTGGAAGGCTCTTATAGAAATGGAGTATGGGTATGTCTATCCATATTACTACCCTTCATCTGAGAGTGCACGCGCAGCGGCCATCGCCGGAGGACAACTCTCAGCCCAACCTGTGACCAATGCTACGCCGGTCAGTAACAACATGGGGCAGTCTCTACAGTTGGGAAATCGTTCGCAGGTTACTCTTGGAAATCAGTCACCAGCAGTTGGTGTGTCGGTCAACATCTCTGGATCAAGTGATACTGTAAGTATAATTTGAAAGATCTTTCATGACTGGTGGGCATCATTTAGACTTAGTATAAATGCATGTGTTGCATGCACCACTGCTTGTTATTTACATACGTATACATACACACACACACACACACACTTGCACTTTATATTTAGCCACATGAACAACAGAAAGAGCGTAGGAAGTATGTTGTTAGAATAATCCCTCCTGAAAAGAGGAGTGATGCAAAAACTTATGAATGGCATAATATGCATGACTCATTTTCATCACCTACTGAGCTGAAAGGAAAATTGATGGACGCATTTAAGGGAAAATTACCTAGCACTTACGATTTCCAAATTGGCTATTTTACCAAAAAAAGAAATAGTAAGCGATGGATCGAGCAGGAGGCTGATCTCGTTTCAATGTATAAGCAATTTGACCATAGTGATACAATAACAATTTTTTGTGATGGAAAGCAAGAGACTGTGACTAACGCCAGGAAACGCAAACGTGTTGCTGAGGACTCTATTACTTCAGCTTCCGATCATGAAGAAGAAATAAAGAGGATTGCGGAACAACTGAACGACAAGCATGGAGATTTATGGGATCGAAGGCAATATCTACTTTGGGCACGAATGTATGTTAATAATCAGTGGACAAGCCTAGATGAAGAATCAGATATACCCTTGCTACGTGGAGGTTTAAAGAAAGTTCCCAAAAAAGAAAGTATTTCAGAGGCCATTACAGGTGCAGCCATTGCTTTTGCAAAGACGCTGAGTACTAGTGCACCGAGCACCCCGTCTTCTAGCACTCACACACCCTGTCAACCCTTACCCAATGGGGTATCCCCAGCCAGTAAGGCTAAGCTGAGCAGTGCTTACATTTCCCAACTACGAGAGCTACAAGAATTGCGTGAAAATGGAGTTCTAAGTGAGGAAGAATTTCAAGAGCAAGAGAGGTTTGCTTTAAACAACATTCGTGGTATGAACAAGTGACAACACAAACTTATTATTATGACATTATGCATACATGTACATGTATGTGCTTCTAAGCTAGTGATTTCAATGTTATTGTACATTTTGTTTCTAATTAGTGTACCCAGCATGTTCATACCATCCAAATATATCTTCTTGACAAACTGTTGAAAATGCAGCATATACGAAGTCAATGACACCTCTTTCATCCACATTTTGGATAGCTGTATCGTTCTCTCGTAAGCATGCCTTCACTTTTGAAAACATTTCCTCAATCGGGTTGAGATCTGGGGAGTACGCTGGCAGGTAATGAACTAGTGCACCAACACTCTGAATCAACTCGACTGGTCTTGAAGTGTGGTGGATTGATGCATTGTCTAGTAAGACAACACTCCGTGGATTGACTCCATTGAAAGGTAGCAAATGAGGTAAGAGGTGTCGCTCCAAAAAGTTGCAAAATGCATCCTCATTAATGGAATCCCTGCTGCACTGTACACTGACCAACCCATCCAATGCAACAGCTGCTACAGCTGACACCTTTATTCCTCGACACATTAAGCGTACATTCTTGGCGCGGTGTCCAGAAATTTTATAAAAATGTACCATTTTAAAATATGGGATGGTAGCTAGGTTAAAACAGATGCAAAGGCATGCATGCTAAGTTGAGAATAATACTATACATTGTCTGGAATATGCACACAAGTCTGTCACACTATGACACTACTAATTAATTACCTTTCAAAGCATAACCAAACTTCCGCATGGAAGAGCGTCTATCACACCCTGTCTCATCAACAAAAACCATCATATCAGGATCATACATTTCACACTGAGCGATGAAGCACTGTCTGTGCAGTTCATTACGTTGCTTAGCAAGGTTAGTTAATTTCTTATGAGAGAAATTGTTGCGTTGCAAGAAGCGGCATACAGCTGACTCAGTGATAATTGTGCCAGTAACATGAAAAACATTTGTGCAGACTTCCTTCAAATACACCTCTCCACAAGAGCTTCCAAAATAGCAAACTCTTCATGGTTGGACAGTTTGTGGTGGCCTTTGTTTTTCTTTGCAGCTACAGTGCCCTCATCATCAAATCGCTTGACAGCTCTCCATACTGTTGATGTATCTACACAGAGATTCAGTGCTATCTGTTGGTAGGTAAGACCAAGCATTTTTCTCTGATAGATCATTCTCCATTTCAAGTCCTCATGGTATGCCCTAGACCTTAGTGGTTCAGAGGAGGCCATGACTGTAGCTAGATACTATCACAAATTTTGAATTTTGTGAACTGGTGCATGCTCATGCTTGCTTGATTCTAGCTACAAGATTGTGTAGATAGAACTAATCAGGTTTGTCTGCTTATGTTTGTATAGTGATGCTACACATACATGTAGTAGTATGTGGCCCCACAAATTAAGTGGCTATTCAGTGTGCAACTACTGGATTTTGCAAGCTCAGTGCAAACAGCTGTAACTTCAGCAATATTTCTGAGAGAGTTTGGTCGTGGGTTAATAAAGGGCTTTGCGGCCTTTATATCACTTGAGGTATACAATTCATCATGTGGATAACGTTTGAAAGGTGTAAAATCGACATTGGGTACAATCAATTTGTCGGCCAGTTTACCCTCCCCTGGCAATTGGATAGCATCACGATCTAATGGATAACTGCCTGTGGTATGGAAACCAGCAACAATGTTGCTGGTAGTCATGGACTCCAGCCAAGCTTTGCTAAAGAGACGACAGAAATTATAGTCACTAATGACTTGCCCAGGGTGGCTAACTTTAAAGTCATGACAAACTCTTCTCCAATGTTGTTTGAAGGGGCCAAAAACTCCCTTGTCTAGCGGCTGCGTTAAATGAGTAGTGTTTGGTGAAAAAAGAATAATCGCATTTTCGGCAGCAAGAGCAAGGGTGTCAGGGCAATAATGAGAGCTATGCCCATCCATAAATAGAATTAAAGGCCTGCTTGCGGGAGCATACCTCATAAACAATTTCTTAAACCATGAGTCAAAAAGGATGCTGTTGGTCCATCCATTCTCCGAAAATCCATAGAGAGTTCCAGGTATTTCCCCAGTTGCCATTTCAGGGGCCATTGTTTTCCTTTTCCAAACGATCAAAGGTGGAATTACTTGGGCGGCGGCACTAACACAAGCGATGACTGTGATTTGCCCCTTAGATCCACTAGAAATGGAAAGGGCATTTTTCTCTCCACGAAGATGAACAGTTTTAGTTGGTTTGGGGTCAAGAGCAAAACCAGTTTCGTCCATATTAAAATAGATAGCTGGATAATCAGCAAGCCCAGTTTCTTGAAGGGTATTCTCCAGAAGATCGAAGTAATTATCGATGCATTCTCTGGTGGATGCTCTGGCTCTGGAAACAGAAAGTGTTGCAGGAGTTCGGCTAGCCAAGAGGGGGTGCCGACAGAGGAATTTATTCCACCATCCATTAGTCACTACACATTGCACACCTTTACGTGCTAACAATCTTGACACTATGTCCAGTACTTCCTTTCTGGTACGTCCATAACCAATATCAGCAGAGGTGAGCAGAAACTTAACCAGATCTTCCTCTTCTGCTGTGGACAGCAACGGCGGAGCACCTGGCTTTACACCAGGCTTTACTTTTCCCAATTTATGATCATTGAGTGTTGTTCGGGGAATTCCATACAGTTCAGATACTTTACTGACACTTATACCACTGTGAACAGCATCCAGGGCCTCCCGCATGCTTAGGTCTGACCATTCTCGATATTTACTGGGTCTAGCATTTCCAGTATCAGTGTATTTGGCGGATGTTGCCAAGCAGCCTGCAGCAGATCGAGTCAAAATCCGGTCTTTTAGTGGACTATGTTCTCTTAGGCTAGGGAGTAAACGGCTTCTACAAGACAAGAGAATAGTACAGTCACATTAAGGTTTTCTGCGTGAGTGGAGGTAGAGGAATGGATACTAAAACCACATGAAAGGCATCAGTGAGGTACAAGATATCCAATCACACCCCTTTAAGGTTATGGGATAGTGCTCCACCCATGCATGGTCAAAGTTCAGATGAATAACAGTTGACAGTGAAAGGTCACAGGACAGCCCCAACTCTCTCCCACCACATCCCCACAGTTAAAGCACTGCTCCTTTACGCTATACCCAACTGGAAGCAACAAAACCCAAAACCCATATCAACACACACCAAGAGAAGATTAGCCATAAGCATGCATATTGAATTATTGTAGGTCCCATGTCAACACGAAATGTCTGAATGACATCAGAAATCAGACAATCAGATAAGTGAGTGCATATCATAAGTGGGCGAAGGAGCCTAGCACTGTGGCTTGCTGGCTAGTCCGTTCATAACATTAACATAGCCAGCACTGACTGCCTTTATAGTTTACATAGCAACAGCTACAGTGGTTAACCAAAATGAACTACGTGCAACATCATTCAGATGTTTCGCATTTTGCATGGGGCTTGCAGTCGTTCAACACTCAATGGCTATAGTACTCCATAATGTACAATGTAGCAAATACACAAAAGCCATAGGACACCGCCTATAAGCATAATCAAGTGCCATGCAGTCTCAGTTTTGAAAGAATTTGATGCTACTTTCATGTGGGCAATTACTATTCTTTCTTCAGGGCCCATTTCCAACTAATCACACATAGTAATCATCCCTGTGAAGGGGCTAACCCGCCAGACTAGTCCTCAGCCTAGTCTTGTGCCCAGCCCCCTTCGTGCACACGTGAGAAAGGGTCTGGTCGAAAGGGTTGCACTAATGCGTCCGGCTGGAATGGTGTGCGTAAAATAGAAACTAACTGCCACTTCCGCGATCTGTACCATGCCATATAGACAGAGCGTATGTGCGTGTGTATGGACCACATTCCACTAATGTCATGTGATCATGATTCTGCAATCTGATTGAGCCACAATATACGTACCTCGAGGACAAGGAAGTGCGACCCTTTTGACCAGACCCTTTCTGGAGCGTGCATGAAGGGGGCTGGGCACAAGACTATCCTCAGCCATGCCACTCTTAACTCAGTTCAACAACTTCGAGCTGCAAAATTACTGATATACTGGGACATTACTGCTCAAGTCAGAGAGGTCAGGTTACCATCAGTGGGTCACAAATCAGAGTCTGTGATATTTATAGTGACCTTTAATTAGACTTTCTTCATAAAAAACATAATTGACAACTTATAATTTCTAGGATTTGTCCTGCTGTACCTTTTCTGGATTCACACAGTCTTGGGTAGAGGGGGTCACTACCTCAAGGAGGATATGATATGAATAACAGCAAGCTTTATTTAGAATATTAAACCATAGGAACAGCTTTATCGCGCCAAAAACAACCTTTGACCTACTGCTGAGTCAGCATTTTTCCTGCAGCGTGCTCTAGATGGGCGGGGCTCGACATGCTATTGCGCCTCCTAGTTGTGCGCACTAATTAGAAAGAGTTGCTGTTAGTACCCGTAGTCTCAACGATTGATAAGCATGCAAAGACGAAGATAGATATCGGACTGACGAAAATCGAAGTATTCGGCAGCTCACTTCTCGTGATCGCCATTCTGTCTGAAAGGGAATAATTCTCCCCAACTTCTTGGAGGCTATTACACTCATACTTACCTGTAAGCCCATGCACTTTTTTTGTGAAAGATCGTCTTATGCTAAGTGTAATACCTGCTGATTATAGATGTGCGGCGAAGTTTGGTTACTTACTCTAGTACGTTATGAAAAAATGTTGAACTACTGCAAGCAGGCTCCCCTCTTTTCTCGTGTACATAGGAAAGATTGGGGAGCCTGGATGATGGTAGCACTTTATTTACATGCCAATAGCGCGCATTTTAACAGCATAGCACCTGACGTCAAACCTTTTTTACTCGTATGTACAGTGCTACAGAGCAAGAGAGCAAAACTTTTAATTTTCCTTTGTAAGCAGATTTATTGTCACAAAATTAGTCAAATGTTGCTACTAAATTTTAGCTATAAAGTCATTTCAGGCCAAAAAAGTTTTCATGATTTTCCCCATAGAGTTCAGAATAGAAACCATACATACAAGTGCAGCTAGCTTTTCAGCAAAAATCTTGCAAATTGACTTCAACTGCGAATATCTCGAGAATGCAAGCTCCAGTCATATGGACTTCTTATTTGGTACCATAGTATGTCACTACAGTCTCTACATGTACCTAAAATATGGACTCTTAACAGGAAGTGGAAGTAGTGACTGTTTTTTGACTGTTTTTGCTTAAAATTTCGCGTATTTTTGCAAGTTTCTCAGTAATTCCTTGGAGTTCACAGCTCTAGCTCAGGACTAAGTTCTTCCCTTGCAGTACCTACCACTGTATCAAATCGGCATTCTTAATGCAAAGCGGTTTGTCTAAACTGATCCCAAATATTTTCTCAGTACCTCGGTATAGAAATATGGCCACGCCTCCTTATTAAAACCACATGGGAACTCTTCCCACTCACTGAAGCTCAACAAGGACTTACTATTTAAGAATCTGTTGTCAATTAGTACCCAATTACTATGTTTTGACTTACACATAATAAAGTACAAATTGAAAAGTTTTGCTCTCTTGCTCTGCAGCACTGTACTATAACTATAATACAATTCACTCATTGCAATTTGTTTAGAAGTGTAGGCTAGCTAGTGGATATAATTATCACATCCAAGGCAGCGGGTTCAAGTGCCATACAAGACATATTTGTGTTTTTGAGGATTAAGACTTAGCACTCCAGTGTAACACCATGGTACTTATCAATCTATCTACGTTTCACTCGCATTTTGCAAGTGTAGTACATAATATAAACAATTCATACAGAAGAACTTAGTGTTGCTATTACACAAATTACTAATACTCATCTCTACCAAAAGCTGGAAGTCAAGGAGATAAAGAAAACCAAGCAGCTTGTACAACATGCATGCTTTGCCTAGGGTAGTCGGTAGGTTACAAATCTATTTGTCTACATTTTTACCTTTAAAATGCACCTCAGTACGTACAAGATACAGTGCTACCGGGCAAGAGAGTAGATTTTGACCACTGTGATTTCTGCAGATTTTAAATGTGAATCTTGCATGTATTCAATTTCAAGTTTGTACAGTTAGGTCAATGATTGGACTACCTACATGTCATATTATGGAGTGTAATAAACTTTCGTCTGGGATCTAGAGAGGAAAATGTATGAAAATCGTGCATTTTTATGTTAGGGTTGTGATTCTTGAGATTCACTTGTAGTTAACCTTAATTTGGCCTCCTGGTAGGTACCATTGAGTTGTACTTCTGTACCAAATTTGATGCCTTAACTACAAACTGCCTTGGAGATATTAACCACAATAGTCAAATTTTAGTGAACTGAATTTGGTACATTTACGTTAGGTTGTGAATTTTGCATGAATATCATAGTTAGCGTCAATATTATATTCTATGCATCCTAATGCATTACTAATTCTAGTGCATCTGTGGAACTGCGAATATTTTGCAGGAAGCGCCGAATCCGGAAGCAAAATTTTGGAGTTTTAGACCTTCTGAGAGCTTTTCTAGTGCATTTTCGAGGACATTCTGGACTCTTAGCTTGTCACATGTGAACACAGATCAGTAGTGACTACTGATCTGTGTTCACATGTGACAGTTATTGATATCTACACACCGTGGGGCTAAGATACACCACAATCATGAATAACTCAACCCTGATTGTGGCAACAGATGAAAAAGAAAAGTGCCAACCTCAGAGGGTGAGCCCCACCCCCTGGCTTGTACAGCAGTCTAAAAATCAGAGGGGCTCTGCCCCCCCAATGTTATGACTGGGGGGGCAATTGCCCCCCCAGCCCCCCTGGTTCTTACGCCAGTGAGATAGTAACAATAGACAGCCCAAAAGCCTTTTTAAAGCTCCGAAGTATTTTTGTGAGGGTTGACAGTTACAACTTCACTAGGCGATCTGACTGTCGCTCGTATTAGCTACCTGCGATAATATTGTGTAGAACTAGACATACGAGAGCGATTCTCCACCTTCAGAAACTTACCTCATCTTATCTATAGCCGTCGATCTCGCGATTTTTGATCGCTTGTGTGCATGTGATATTAGTTCAACGTCATCGTTCGTCATAGGTTCTGTTACGGAGCGGTCTTTCTTTCATGCTTTACACATTCACACTGCAGCTAAAAACACTATTCCTATTAATTGTAGGTCAAAATAAGTCTGTATGCGAAGTTAGAAAAAAAAATCTACTCTCTTGCCCAGTAGCACTGTAGATCTAAATGCACAAGCAAAATGCATCAATAGCTCTATCATGGACCAATCATTCAATAATCAATCAATCGCTCTTAATCAGCACAATTAAATGGACAGCTACATGATATGGTGAGGTAACTAATGTAAACAATAACAAGTGCACATACATCACCATCTAGATGGCTTCAAATATGTAGAGTGCTGCTTCTCTCTTTTTCGTCTCAAGTCCACATTCCACAAAGCTTGCATGCTTCCACGAATGGAAGATATCTCCTGGGCCCCTCACGTCTGGACTGCCATCACACTTTAGAGGTTAATTGCATAAACAACATAATGGTATAACATTAGATAGAAGCAGCTCGCGGCAGAGTTGGTGAATATCCGCTCCACAGCACTTTAGCCGAAGAGATGAATAGAACTTGTATCCTTTCAAAGGAGGTCCAAGGTATTCATTTGGTTTGTCACACACAACGCAATGAAGGAAATTCACAGGCTCATGGCTCATGGTAGAGACACTCATACAGATCATTCCAGCATGCCTCATGAACCACCTTAGAGCAGCAAGGAGTTGTAGATGTGGGGAGGGGGCTATTAGAAATCCACTGCTCACAGATCATACATTTGAAAGGAGGGTGGCCACCCTCCATTTTACCCTCTGGCTACAATCCTGCCTGCAAACACATTTAGTATTGTAAATGTGAAGGCAAAGAAAATTCACCTCCACAGCTGAGCTGGTCCTTGCACTAGCGAAAGGACGGATTCCATCACTGCCACTAGTGCACACAGGATCCTGTGTAAAAATTAAGATATAATTTGCAAAAGTTGCAAAAATAACTCTCAAACTTGAAGGCGTTATTTACACCTGGAATAATATTCACTTTCTATCCAGGCCTGTACACATGTGTCGTCTGTCTGATTACGTCATGATATTAATTCTGTTATTGAAAGTTCTGACTATTACTGCATGCATGTTTGCTGCCCGCGCTGTGCTAATCTAGTCCTGTGTTTCAGGCTGCTTTGAAAGTCACTGAGTCTTTATCTAGCACTGCAGTAAGATCTACCTGGTTATTAGATCAGCTACTGTAGTTGCCCATGATGTCTGAAGAGTTAGAGAAAAAACAGGAGCTTGAACAGAGAAAGAGAACTGAAGGAAAAGGAAAATGAAGTTGAACGAGCTAGAAAGCAAGTTGAAGAGGACTTAAAAATGCTGCAAAACAAGAGGCCAAAATGGAGGGTGATGGAAGGATAAAGAGAGATAGAAGTTATTGTGTGCACTCTATAGATGACGATCTAGCCAGGCAGGTGCGACAGTTGAAAAAACTATTACAAACATTTGAAATGCAATAACCCAGATGGTTCCAGAGGTGTAGGGTACAACAAACTAGAAAGGGACAAAGAAGGATGGAAGCTGAAATGAAGCGTGTGAGAATTGAAGAAAGGGAGAGAGAGGATTGGGCAGGAAATTATGAAAGAAAGGGCGAAGTCTAAGAACAAGAGATACAATTATCACAAATAGTTGTGATTGACATAGTGGTTAACTTTGAGAAGTTACAATTTAATTTGTTTAATTGCACGATTCAATAATAAAATTAATAATTATACTATATACAACGAAAAATATTTTGCAGACGGTCATTTTTCTTATATAGTTCATGTCATTACATGAGGGCACGGATATGCGTCTTGGATGCGCCTGGTTGCTACGAACGCGGAGAGAAAGTCCGCACTACAAGGCTCAGGATTGGTCAGAACTGTAGGGCCGTGTGCACAAAGAAGAGTGGCCTTTATGCCTAGGGCCATAGCTACAGCTAGAGACGCATTGTCGAATGATTGGCACAAAAGCGCCGCGCGTTCAAAAGACGCTAGCCACCGAGCCTCCAGCGAAGTGAGAGGCGAGGTCTGTTCTTTGTCAAACGATTGGCGAAAAAGCTCCACGCGTTCAAACGGCGCTAGCCACCGAGTTTCCAGCAAAGTGAGAGGCGAGGTCTGTTCTTTGTCGAACGATTGGCGCAAAAACGCCGTGCATTCAAATGGCGCTAGCCACCGAGCCTCCAGCAAAGCGAGAGGCAAGGTGTTCTTTGTCATACCTGTCAGTAGTCCGATAGCTGAATGTTCAAGCAGAGCAAGAACGTCGCCATTGCACACTTAGTTGGAGCTGCTTGCTCTGAGGGGTGTGGCCTCTGCAACCGCTTCCATCTGTGCATGCGCATGATACTAATGGGCAATCTTGCCCAGGCAGGATACTGTTTATGCATGAACTATGTCTATGTTTTGTGAGCATGTGTACTGTTAATAGATGATTATGCATGCTAGCCACATTATCCCATGAGTGTGACATTAAACATGTGATATATATTATTGTATATGTGATCATCAATACTATTATTATTATAAAATTGTCCCAAATTGGAGTCAAATAAATCCTGTTAGAAAAGTGCAAGTGCATGCCATGATTTATGGTGTTATGCACTCATTCTATTCGTCATCATAGAGGGTCTGATGTTGATGTCCCTGGCACCTGCAGTATAATACACAAAAAATAAATACTAATGTAATAATATTACAATACAGTATAGCTGAAAATATTGGTGGGTTTAGTCAGACTGGAAAATTGCCGAATTTCTTGCTATACGGTATTTTGATGGTATAACATTATGATTGAATACATCTGTGTAGGTATAGATGAATAAGGATACAGTCTTCATTGAGGGACTTCAATTCATTGATACTCAAAGATAAATACTCTGCCCATAGAGAATAGTCTAATACTTCACCTAGGACTTGTACTTCGCCTGAGATTTTATCTTGGATAGATTAGTCTTTCAAGAGACCAGATTTCACTCAGGTCTTTCTTCAAGATGCTGTATCTTCACCTAGGATTTGAGTTTCAAGTCTTGAGTTTTCTCCTTGTGGATTTGAGAGTTCATGAAGTTGATGATAATATACTGTAGCTGATCTTTGTTTCCATTTCGAGTGTTGACATAGGCAGAAAGGAAATTTGAAGGAGGCACCTGTATGATACATGCAATGGTTACCAACGCAAAAAATGTCATAAATTTTGTCCTTACAGAGTAAAACAGGAGATCATATTAGAAAGGATAAATAAGTGGCATCATCATCAGAATAGTATGTATCCACCACATCAATGTATGCATCTCGAACATGGTTGTTGCAGTAAATATGATCTAATAGAGATCCTGCGTCAGTGGTGGGAACTTTGACTAGCTGGGAGAATCTTTTGGATGACATAAACTGGAGCAACCTTGATGAGTTTGATTCTGAAAAGACACCAAGGATGATGGTGGGCACTATTTGAGGTAGGTTATATATCAATAGATCCATAAGTGACAAGAATGTGGCTAGTGGCTGTTGTGGGCGCCTATATACGGCTACAATGCACATCCCATGGCCAGAATGAGGTGAAGTTGTCACTGCTTCCAGCTGAAGTAATCTATTGAACCGGACTCTGACTGGTTGTTGTGCATATTATCAAGACTCCACCTTTGATTAAATATTCACTGGTTGTCTGTACACGGTCAAATCTGAAAAGTTGACAGTCACTTTGCAAACGTAGATATTTGTGTTCAATATGCTGAGGTTTGAGGAATGTAGATGATATGCGCATGCACAGATGAACAGGGGAGGGGCTAATTCTTGCGCATTTGGCAGGGGTAAGGCTGAAAGCACAACCTTTAACCGTAAAATTGATGACCAACAGCAGATACCAAACGGAGTTATTCATGTCTTCCTACAATGCTAAAAATAGTGGCTAAAAGAAAGTATATGAGCGCTTTTGGGGCAATTTGGTGATATATTCACCTATTCAATTAGTGTGTACCTTAAAAATATCGGAATTCAAAGTTCAACTGACCTGTACAACCCCGCCCATAATCAGTTAACAGACAATTGTCACGAATTTGTGACGTGCACACTTGCGCACAGACGATTGTCACGCATGCGTGACATCCAAGGGGACCGCCCCTTTAATAAATTTTGGTACTTAGACACGCGAATTTCGACGTGATTCCACACCTGGTTATCTCATGCATGAAGGCTGCAAAGACCATGGCAAGGCTACTTGACGCTGACCGGGTTGCTGACGGTTTGTCAGACTTTGAAACGGAGGCTAAAAGCGAAAATAGTACATACACACACACACACACACACACACACACAATCAGAGAGAGGTAACAGCAATAGTAGTGACAATTATTATGCTAGCCTAGGTGATAGTGCTGCTACAGCTAGTGACAGTGACTCCTCTTCAAGCCTTGGAGGAACCTCTGGTTATGATGGTGACAGCTCCAGAGATGATGTCAGCACCAATGGGCGTGGCAGGGGTAGAGGCAGAGGCAGAGGCAGAGGATGGGGTAGTGGAAGAGCAGGAGTGAGGAGAGGCAGAGGAGCCACTGGCAGACGAGGGAGGGCAGTTACAGGGTCCAGCAGCACCAATCTGTATGTGTGGACAAGAGTTGGAGAAGGTATATACCACAAGAGACCTAGTTGTACACATACATGTAGAAGTAAAATTGGCACCACCAAGGATAACTTCAAAATTCATATTTACATAGCACGCATAAGCACAATGTCATGCAAGTTACATATAAAGTTTTGCTCATTCTACTTAAATTGGCACCACCAAGGATAATGTCAACATTCACATTTACTTTGCACGCATAAGCATAAGCACAATGTCATGCAAGTTACGTTTAAATTTTTGCTCATTCTACTTACTTCTACTTCTACTTCTACTTGTACATGTACTTACATATTTCTCCATTTTGCCTATGTATGTACTAAAAATCATTTGTTTGATATCGGATTTGGGAAAACCCTCCATAAGGGATCCGCGCGTGATTTGCGCAATGCGCGTTTTGGTAGCTCAGGTCGAAATTTGTCATATGTGACCGGATCAGAAAAATCCTGCCATATTCATCAATCCATGAAATTTTAGTTAGCTGTATATTTGGATAGCTGTATCATAGGGCTAACCTGCCTCCAATTCTGAGACACATCGCGCGCTTAGCTGTGGAGCGCTTTGTTTGCGAACGCGCCACACCCTCATTAATCGAGAAATTACGGTTTAAAGGTGTTGCTATGCACACGTATGGCGTTTCCGCATACTACGCGTGACCCGGAAATCAATTGAATGGACCAGGGCGGAGCTGTTCGAAATGAACGTAAAGATTGAGCAAGAGTTGGATTTTGATGTTGACAACAGTCGGCGATTGTTCTAAGATGCCCAACAAGCTAAAAAGGTGAGCGAACGATCTAGCTATATCTAGGTAGAGAATTCTAATTAGCGCCCATAGCAACGGGCTCCGTGTACGGTGCCCGTACTGACTAGGTAGGTCAAGATGAAGGCTTATTTCGCCTTTGTAACGTACATTTACCCTCTGTAGGCGGTGGCAACAGATAGTAGAAGGGACATAAATACTGGACTATGATATTTTTGACAGTTGATACTAAAAATGCGCATTGCGCCATATGCGCGTTTGACAAATACGCCGGGTTTTCTCAGATCCGGTCACATATACATGTTGAACAACCCTTCTAACTGTTGCTGTCATCTACGGAGGCTAGTCATGCTATACAAAAGCGAAATAAGCCTTCATTTTGACCCACCTAGTTGGCCCAGCTGCCATACCCGGAACCCATTGCTATGGGTGCTAATTAGAATTCTCTACCTAGATACAGCTAGATTCATCGAACTACTGTACGTTCGCTCACCTTTTTAGCTTCTTGGGCATCTAACAACAATCGGCTGTCGTCAACAACGAAATTCAACTCTTGCTCTGTCTCTGCTCTGTCTTTACGTTAATTCACTTAACTCTGGTTACAGTGACCTACTGTGGACTACAGCAGACACTATCAATTATTCAATTTGGGCAAATTTATTATTATTAGTAAATTATTGGATCAGTCAGTCACTATTTACCGTAAACGTTCTAATTACAACACCACTCTAATGTTAGCACTATTTGGCATTGAATAATATTAGCTATCAATCTAGCACAAAGTACAGTCAGTGATATGAAAACTGCCACCTTGAGTAATTTTAAACGTTCTAATGGGAGCACTAAGCTGAATTATTTTTTTTCGGTGCTGTAATTAGAACTTTTACAGTAAGCCTATTTAATCATACCGTAAAGTCTGGTTAATAAGTGCTTATTAAGTGCATATTTTTTTAATAAGCGCATGCTTCCTTCCTGTTATTAAGTATTATCTAATAAGCGCATGCGCCCAATAAAGACGACAGTAATAGTCATTGTTCGATCAAGAGTGTTCCATGCTCTACATGGCTAGAACTAATTTAGCTACCAACCTATTTTCGGATAGCCAGCTGCATGAGATCGGCTATACTCAAGACTTTGATGTTCCACTGAGACGGGTTCGGACTGTAGCCTCGTACCCAGGCCCTTAGGCCCTTGCCTGGGTACTAGTTCAGACTCTTAACTTACCCCTCCAGTTACTCAAAAGAAGGCTTTAAATAGAAAGTAGGAGTGGCACTTTTGTTGACTTCCACCTCTCTCTGCCAAATGAACGGTTATTTTAAAAATTGCAAACAACAAAAATGTAATAAATCAAAGTAAGAAACTACGACTATGGCTATCTAGCTCATCCATGGCCGAGAAGTTCACCGCCTAGGTGATCCGTGTTGACTGAAGTGCTTCCACGAAAATGGAGGTGTGGCCGTTGCGGTTTGATGGGCGGGGCTAAAAGCGGTGTCATTAGCCACATCAAAGGTTGAAGAACCTGGGATAACTGTCACATTACTTCACTTCATTTTGCTGTAACTATGCTTACAAGACATTGTAAAAACAGTAAAATTTAGCTGGTCCCAGTCCTTAACTGGCCTGAGGAATAATGGACTCAGATCAGTGCTGGGGTTCCTGCTCCCTGGGCCTAGGTCGATCACACAGTGACAAGTTCCCACGAAGTTGGCACCAAATGGCTATCCTAGATCCCGTGACAATCACACGAATCTCACGTGTACGTGCCTGCCTGCTCTAGCTAGCTCATATCAGCTAGCTGTAGCTAGCCTGAGCTCTCAGTCTGACTTGCCGCTGGTGATCATGGCCGGCCTTGGTTTTGCGGATGCCTTCATTCGAGATCGCGTCTTCAATAACTATTCGCATGCCACTATAGCCATGGAATTACAACAGCAGAGATTCCTGTCTAATAGAGGACTCTCGGCCAGAAGCGTGAGGAGGTATTGTATAATATCAATGGAATATGTCGTTCTAGCCCCCTGACTCCCAGCGAAGTGGATGATGCTGTCGAAACAGCAGTTTCTCTTGTTGGGCATTCATATGGACGTCTTACACTTACTGGCCTTCTACGATCATAGGCGATCATCGTAGGTGAGCAGAGAGTTAGAGTATCTATGAGAAGAATCACTCCATCCTACATTCTACATTGAGCAAAGGCACCGGCATACAAATCACCAATTTAATCCAACACCATACTATGCTGAATATTGCGGGCACAAAATGCATATTGATCAAAATGAAAAATTAGTACAGGTTGGAGTTACTCATGTAGCTGCATCTGATGGATAGTGGCAGACTCTTGGGTATTATTACGATGCCTGTGAAAAATCCCGTCTTAAAATATTTAATGATGACCTTTTCAGGTATATACATGCATATTTTTTATATGGACAAAGTCTTGTGGTTTACCAATCAAAGATTTAGGTGAACGAGCAAGGGCGTGCTGTACACATGCAGAGATTATATTATTATGTAGAGAAACTGATATTATACTCCAAGTTGCTTGGAGGTTATACATTAATCTGTTCTTTGTTTTATAGAACCACCTGGCTGAAAGGCATTGGGTTGAAATCAACAGTAGGGTCAATTTTCCAATAAAGAGGGCTCTAATTGATATGCAACAAAATTCCGTGATTGATATGGACTGTCCTACTACCAAGTATTGTGTCTCATTCGTGAGTGCCAAGTTGTGTCAAATTGGAACACAAACGCACATTCAGGCCTGGAATAATCATAGAATTCCAAGTACATGCATAATTATTATATTATAATAACTCTGCAACTTAACTGTTCCATATAATCGGTAATATAATATTATTATACCACTGTACTGTAACAGTGGTGTTAACCACCAACACCTTCCAACCCTGGACGCCATAATAATAAATAATATTCTATCATTGCAAATAATATTATTGTGATTGACTGTTACTATAGGACAGCATCGTGGTGTGCCTAACCAATTGGCTCTAGAAAACAACAGAGCTGCTCAAATATGTAGCAATTTGGTTCCAGACGTGAGCAATACTGTATCTCTGTACCAAGCAAGTGGTGGTAGGCTGGGAGCAGAGACTGGATTTGGTGTGGATCCTTCAGCCGGTTCACATGCGCTTATTCAAGAACGGCAAGCAGCAATGGAGTCAAACATTCCTTCACCAGAAGAACTGTTTGGATGGACAGACAATGGCCTCTTTCAACCATTCTCAGACTCATTAAAGTACATGATTGATGTTAGCACAGACCTTACAAAATTTCTTTAGACAGTTTGATAGCTAACTCAATGACATTATTGTTCAGTGGTGACCTTTACCCTTGTGTGTACGTGGGCGGTGTTCAATGGCAATGAACATGCTTTTGCATAATTGGAGCATATTATTTTAGGTTATTAGCTATGCACTTTAATTATAAGTATAAAAACAATTGAATAAATGGTAGGATCAAAAACTACCAAAACAAGAGATAATCGCATCTATACTCTACTATATATCCCTACACTTGCTTTTCTCGGCTATTGTGCACCTATTAATCATGGTTGACGAGTTTGTTGAGTGTGGTATATGGGAGACATTCGTGCAGGTTGTTCCTTAGTTGTCTCGATGTTTCGAGTTTATCAGTTTTGATTCAATCGCATTTTTTCTGGTCATGTTTGCACCCCTCAAAAAGCAAGCGTAGGGATGTATAGTAGAGATGCGATTATCTCTTGTTTTGGTACTGATCCTACTATCCCTACTTCATTCTATTCAATTGTTTTTATACTTGCTTCTGTTCTTTTTTATTGCACTTAGTGTAATTTATCAATGTCATCTTACATGGTTTGCTCACAATTTCTGATAAGTGGAAGATGGGAGGTGCACAAAATTCTTTGTCATGCCCCTCAACTTGCATATATTAAAATAATATTAGATGAACAGGATGACCAAGAAGGCTGCTTTAGGTGGCCCAAGTAGTGATGAGACTTTTCCGGTTAGGGAGAAAATCAAGTTTTAAGTTTTACTGTCGGCAGCAGCTAGCTACCCTGCCTAACCGCTGCTCGAGCCTTGCGCCTTCGTATGATGGTATGATATCTATGAATGATCCAGCGTAGCACTATGCAAGCACTAGCGAGTAGCTCGCCTATGCCTAGCGCCTTACCACTCAAGCCTTGAACCTTCATATCCATGATCGGTCCAGCGCGCCGTTGCACACGCTAGCGATGTACGAGCTAGTAATTTACTAGCTCGTACATCGTGCTAATTACTAGCTCGTACATCGCTAGCGTGTGCAACGGCGCGCTAGCTCACCTAGAGCCAGGCGCTGTCACATGACTTCACCATGGCAACATATTCCGAGCATGTGCATTATATCATAAAAATGGTGTATCAGACACACCCATTCGATAATGCGCCATACACACCCACTATTACGTAACTGTCGAGATAACGCCAAACTAGCGTGCCACTGCACTGCGCACTACAAAATAAAGTGGATTTATACTCAAAGTAAGATGAGCGGTGGAGGCAGTCTTGACCTAGTCCAAGAAACTAGAAAGAAAGAAAGAAAGAATGAGAAATGGCTTTTTTTAAACATCTGGTTCTGGCGTGTATAATTGATTTGATGAATGATCTTGGCCTTGTTAGATGCACGATTTGCTGGTATTTGTAGTATTTGTAGTGTATTACATATATGGCATATCCAGGCCATCCCTACTTTATGCATTAGACTCTATAGAGCTATTAATATTATTATTATGTGTGACCGGATTTGGAAAAACCCTCCGTAAGGGATCCGCGTGCAATGCGCGTTTTTAGTAGCTCAGGTTTAAATTTGTCAAAGTCCAGATTTTGACATATACATGTGGAACAATCCTTCTAACTGTTGCCGTCTTCTACGGAGGCTAGTCGTGCTATACGAAGGCAAAATAAGCCTTCATTTTGACCGACCTAGTCGGCACAGCCACCGTACACGGAGCCCGTTGCTACGGGTGCATAGCAACGTGTTTCGACCGTAATTTCTCGATTACACAGCAAAATATCCACGGGGTGTGACACTATTGTAAACGGGGCGTGACCGGACGTACGCCACGTGGTGCAATGCAGCCTTTTGGGAGGCCAGTGCTTCACGGGACATTTAATTCGTTTTGCTCACAGCCGTGTGTGCACGTTCAGATTGAGACTGGTCTGTTTTAATAGGGAGCGGTCATGTATATAATACACTGATTATTAGTTGGTCGTTGATCACCTTTCGGGGAGCACCAGGTTGGTGGATGGCTTTGGAGCTTCTGAGTTTGTGACGAGGTACCGTATACGCGGAAATATTGGCGAGTATTTAATTTGGCGATTTTCGCCATCGAGCCGCCCACAAAAATATTGGCTGTTTTAAATTTGGCGAATTTTTTCCTATGCGTAGGCCTAATGTATTGCGATAGCGCGAGAAATCATTTAATTTGGCAATTTCTGCGCCGATCGCCAAATTTAATGTTTTAATGTAACGCCACCCAATCAAAAAATTTGTCAAGATCTTACATGTATTTCTTACAAAAGTACAGCAAGATTCATCCAAGATATTCCCAAGAATCTTGAAAATCATGGATAAGTCTTGCAATATTTTCGGACACAGCGTTTCAAGATGATTGTACAAATTTTGTAAGAATCTTGCATATGTAATGGAAATTTCTTGAGAGAATCTTGGAATATCATGTCAATAACAAATGTGACCGGATTTGGGAAAACCCTCCGTATGGGATCCGCGCACGATTCACGCAATGCGCGTTTTTAGTAGCTCAGGTCCAAATTTGTCAAAGTCCAAATTTTGTCATATACATGTCAAACAACCCTTCTTCTAACTGTTGCCGTCTTCTACGGAGGCTAGTCGTGCTATACGAAGGCGAAATAAGCCTTCATTTTGACCCACCTAGTCGGCACAGCCACCGTACACGGAGCCTGTTGCTATGGGCGGTAATTAGAATTCTCTACCTAGATTCATCGATCGACTGTACGTTCGCTAACCTTTTTAGCTTCTTGGGCATCTAAGAACAATCGCCTGTCCTTGTCAACAACGAAATTCAACTCTTGCTCGATCTTTACGTTCATTTCGAACGGCTCCGCCCAGGTCCATTTAATTGATTTCCGGGTCACGCGTAGTATGCGGAAACGCCATGTGCGTGCATAGCAACGCCTTTAGACTGTAATTTCTCGATTATTGGGGGTGTGGCGCGATCACAAAGCGCTGTATCTCCACAACGAAGCGCGCGATCGGCCTAAGATTTGAACGCGGGTTAGCTCTTTGCTAGAGCTTATCAATCATGCATGAAACTCAATTTTCTGAAAAAATCCCATATGGAGGGTTTTCCCAAATCCGGTGTATAAGGTATCACAGTAAAATGCATGAATAAAAAACACTAAGTGATTTGAACCAGTACTTATGCATGTTAAATGTTCGAACTGAGGCAAATGTTTATGGTTTGAAGTGTTTCTATATTTTCAAGGTCGTCCTCACCACCTTCCTTCATTCCAGGACCTGCATTTCTTAACTTCCGCGCTGCATCCCTATCCCTACACTTTTGGTTCACTTTGTCTCTTAATATCTCGATATCCCAATCTTTGTCAGAAAAACGCTTTTCGATGCACCCTGAAGGGAGATAATGATAAAGTAGCATAATTATGACAGTACATAATCATAATAAAGGGGTAATTACATCAAAGAATCACTTACCAATGAGTTTTTCAACTCTAACTGGATCTAATTCTGGCTTTGAACATCCACTCTTCTTTGACTTGAAGAGCAGTGAACCTGCTAATTTCTCTTGGGTAAACATGCTGTGTAGAAGATTGAGTCCATACATGTACGGATTGCCTGAGTGAATTCTCAACAATGCAATCTGCATGCATGAAAACAAAGTATAATACACATTTCTGGTAAACAATGCAGTGGAACCTACATTTCCGTTATTCCTCTCCACTTCTTCCTTTACGACAGTTTGACTTGAGCAAGGTTGGATACTCATGGAATCACTAGAGTGCGGGATTGCATCTACACATCCTAGATGCTCAGTCAGAATAAAATGTATAGAACGATCAGCGATTGAGGGGGTGTGGCACGCCATGATTGTCGACCATTACATACCACTATAGACAACTGCACTATCTATTATGTATAGGAACTCACTCCAAAAGTATGCTTTTTTTTGGTGAATTTATTAATGCTTTTAATTTATTGTTTCATTGTATTTAGCTACTACATAATTACCCCGCGCGCGCATGCGCAGCAAGGGGTAAAGCAATCGGTTTTGTCCGTCTGTCTGTCTGTCTGTCTGTCTGTCAGCACAAAAATCGGCAGATCTCGAGATCTAGGCCTCTGAGCGACTCGCAATTACAACGAATCCGTCGAAACCTTCGAAAAACTTACTTCATTGTGCTTCAAATCGTTTGGTGGGGCCCAAGAGCGTTGCAAACACTGCGTTTTTGTTGGCCACGCCTATTAACTGCACCCCCATGTGCTTTCTGCTCATGCGCATAATATCATATCATGTAGGTAAAGGTCATCAACAAAGCAGCCGCGTATTGCATCATAGAGCTACTGTGCAGATATGACTGCACTGCAGGATGCATGCAGTTGCAGCGCGCGGGGTATGTGCTCTACAGAGCTCTAGTTTGAATAGATATCAAGTAAGAGAGCTGATCTTGTTGAAGTAGCTTCTTGGTACTAGGATCTTGGTACTGACAGAACAAAGGTAGTACAGTATAGGTGACTCTTGATACGTGGGGATGGGCTGGACGTCTAGATCAGTGTATCACTGATTGACGTCTAGAGAGCTTATGCGTGTCGAGGCGTGGGAATGGGCTGGACGTCTAGATCAGTGTATCACTGACTGACGTTGTCTAGAGAGCTTGTGCGTGTTGAGGCTTGGGGATGGGCTGGACGTCTAGATCAGTGTATCACTGACTGACGTTGTCTAGAGAGCTTGTTGTGCGTGTTGAGGCGTGGGAATGGGCTGGACGTCTAGATCAGTGTATCACTGACTGAAGATGTCTAGAGAGCTTGTGTGTGTCAAGGCGTGGGGATGGGCTGGACGTCTAGATCAGTGTATCACTGACTGACGTCTAGAGAGCTTGTGCGTGTCGAGGCGTGGGGATGGGCTGGACGTCTAGATCAGTGTTGTTGTCTAGAGAGCTTGTTGTGCGTGTCGAGGCGTGGGAATGGGCTGGACGTCTAGATCAGTGTATCACTGACTGAAGATGTCTAGAGAGCTTGTGCGTGTCAAGGCGTGGGGATGGGCTGGACGTCTAGATCAGTGTATCACTGACTGACGTCTAGAGAGCTTGTGCGTGTCGAGGCGTGGGGATGGGCTGGACGTCTAGATCAGTGTTGTTGTCTAGAGAGCTTGTGCGTGTCGAGGCGTGGGAATGGGCTGGACGTCTAGATCAGTGTATCACTGACTGACGTCTAGAGAGCTTGTGTGCATCACTGATGGACGTTGCATGTTGTGCGTGTAGAGGTGTCTCTTGATGTGTGTGCACGGGCTGGATGTCTAGATCGGTGTATCACTGACGTTGTCTAGAGAGCATGTTGTGCATGTAGAGGGGTCTTTTGATGTGTCGGGCATGGGCTGAATGTCTATATAAATGAGTGTATACTATACATTAATTTTTAAATTCGTGACCAACAATTTGTGATTTTACTTGGCAATTTTACAAAATAACTATACAGATAATTTTCTACAACACTGGTATCAAGGACATTGCTCAATAAGTTTTTAAGATTATGCTATGATTATAATATAAATCATATGAAGTACATCAAGTAATAATTTGATTCGATATTGTTTATTATTCAAGTGCAACAAGTTAGTTTTTTCCCCAAAAAAGCCGCCTGGTAGCAATGTCCTCACCATCATCTTGGAATTTGTACTCATTATACTTCTTTACAGATTTGATTGGATTATCCCTTGCCACACTATCAGGATCCCAAGAGTGATGGTCAAAAATTCCTCCGACTCTTTCTGGAGCTTGGACCCAAATGAAGATTTCAATATCCGTTATGAGTGCATCACCTGTAGTGTTGGT
Source organism: Cliona cf. orientalis (assembly GCA_963930775.1). Lineage (NCBI taxonomy): Eukaryota > Metazoa > Porifera > Demospongiae > Clionaida > Clionaidae > Cliona > Cliona cf. orientalis. The sequence goes on from OZ005689.1 coordinate 25,379,229, forward strand.
ATCCAGTTCCAGACAATAGTCTCGGTGAGCTCTGATGTGACAATATTTTCCATGATCTACGTGTTGTATTGCGTAAGTAGATTTTAAATTGGTTGTAGGATAGCTGATATTCTCATACCCTTTCTGCAAATCACTGCATGAAGCAATATCACCTTTTCGGATATTTACTCTTATTCTGACTACAGGCTTGCATTTGTATAATACTTTGGCTCGTATTCCGATCCGGGTAATGAGGACGCTGTCAATAAACTCACCAATTAACTGTGGCAAAGGTCGACTGCTGGTATGTGGACTTACTTCCCTGGCATGCTTGGTTGGAGAATGACATATTTTTATGATATCTGCAGTGCCGTCCGTTACATCAACACCATTACTGTAACAGTATCGTCTTGCATCCCACTCAATTTCGGGAATAGACTCTGGAAAAGACATATCTATTGAAGTACTATCAGCTTCTGCCATAACTCTGAATAGATCTATACTGTATATTAACCAATTGCAAATTGAATGATGCTGGAGCCATACAGATCCTTCCTTTATATAGATTCTAAGTAGGAAGTTGTTATGCATGTTAACAGGCAATGTGTATAATAATATTATTATACTAGTGTTGGCTTGTGTGTTGTGTCCTCTGTAATCAAAGCATTTTTCTGGACACATAACATGCTTATGATTATATACTGTGATGATAATGGAATCAATATCATAAGAATTATCAATAATATTATAATATGGCACTCCTATGTGCAGAATTCTATAATAATTAAAATCATCATAAAATATAGCTATAGCTTCAAATTTAATACAGGATTACGTATACAATGTGATGGATTCTATTACTTAAAATAATTAATGGCCATGCATACATGGAGCAAATCAATCTTTCAGAGGTGAAGCCTCATATTAATTTTTTGAATTGAGGAACTAAAATTAAGAGAGCTGTAGCAATGTCATGAAGAACAAAAACTATTGAGGACTTGGTGAGTCCATTACATCCTTTAAAGGTGGGCTGTTGACCTGCAGCTGCAAATTATAGTGTAGTAAGACTGGGCCACTGTCCAGTATTCTATAATAATTAATGAACCACATTTTAGGTGAGGTCACTGACACAAAGGCAGAGGAAGAGCATCCTAAATTAAGGTGGGCTGCAGTATCACAGCTGCTCAGTATAGTATTAATACTTACTTCTTTACAGTATCTGGTGAGGGGGGTGCTGTTTTTAATGAACCACATCTTAGGGTAAGAGGCAGTGAAATCTCAGACATGAAGGCCCAGCAAGGTTATGGAGGCTATAAGCCAGATCATGCAATCACCAATAATTGAAGAGTATCCTTGAAGGTGGGCTGTTGCCAGTTAAATCACTGTACCAACAGAGAATTTCAGTATCCTGAAGGAGGTGTGTTTGTAGCTGAGACTGGTATAATAAACCACATTATAGGATAGGCAGTGAAGTCACAGACTTAATTGAAGGCAGAGTGGCAAGGTTATCACCTGAGTCATTACAATTAATACTTATTGAAGGGCATATTAAGGTGGGCTGTTGATGGCAGAATACTTCTTTGAGCAGTACATATCCTGGATATATATCCAGGATATGTACTACATCAATGTGGTGTGCATGCATGCATTCATGCATTCATGCTGGCAATAATTGTAAATCTTAGAGTATATGGGATCATAATATTATAAAAAAAATTATTATTATAGTATCCTGAAGGTCTATAATTATATTCTCTTAAGTAAGTATTGCATGCAACATATTCGTAACTAATGCTTATTGGGGGTGTGGCGCGATCACAAAGCGCTGTATCTCCACAACGAAGCGCGCGATCGGCCTAAGATTTGAACGCGGGTTAGCTCTTTGCTAGAGCTTATCAATCATGCATGAAACTCAATTTTCTGAAAAAATCCCATATGGAGGGTTTTCCCAAATCCGGTGTATAAGGTATCACAGTAAAATGCATGAATAAAAAACACTAAGTGATTTGAACCAGTACTTATGCATGTTAAATGTTCGAACTGAGGCAAATGTTTATGGTTTGAAGTGTTTCTATATTTTCAAGGTCGTCCTCACCACCTTCCTTCATTCCAGGACCTGCATTTCTTAACTTCCGCGCTGCATCCCTATCCCTACACTTTTGGTTCACTTTGTCTCTTAATATCTCGATATCCCAATCTTTGTCAGAAAAACGCTTTTCGATGCACCCTGAAGGGAGATAATGATAAAGTAGCATAATTATGACAGTACATAATCATAATAAAGGGGTAATTACATCAAAGAATCACTTACCAATGAGTTTTTCAACTCTAACTGGATCTAATTCTGGCTTTGAACATCCACTCTTCTTTGACTTGAAGAGCAGTGAACCTGCTAATTTCTCTTGGGTAAACATGCTGTGTAGAAGATTGAGTCCATACATGTACGGATTGCCTGAGTGAATTCTCAACAATGCAATCTGCATGCATGAAAACAAAGTATAATACACATTTCTGGTAAACAATGCAGTGGAACCTACATTTCCGTTATTCCTCTCCACTTCTTCCTTTACGACAGTTTGACTTGAGCAAGGTTGGATACTCATGGAATCACTAGAGTGCGGGATTGCATCTACACATCCTAGATGCTCAGTCAGAATAAAATGTATAGAACGATCAGCGATTGAGGGGGTGTGGCACGCCATGATTGTCGACCATTACATACCACTATAGACAACTGCACTATCTATTATGTATAGGAACTCACTCCAAAAGTATGCTTTTTTTTGGTGAATTTATTAATGCTTTTAATTTATTGTTTCATTGTATTTAGCTACTACATAATTACCCCGCGCGCGCATGCGCAGCAAGGGGTAAAGCAATCGGTTTTGTCCGTCTGTCTGTCTGTCTGTCTGTCTGTCAGCACAAAAATCGGCAGATCTCGAGATCTAGGCCTCTGAGCGACTCGCAATTACAACGAATCCGTCGAAACCTTCGAAAAACTTACTTCATTGTGCTTCAAATCGTTTGGTGGGGCCCAAGAGCGTTGCAAACACTGCGTTTTTGTTGGCCACGCCTATTAACTGCACCCCCATGTGCTTTCTGCTCATGCGCATAATATCATATCATGTAGGTAAAGGTCATCAACAAAGCAGCCGCGTATTGCATCATAGAGCTACTGTGCAGATATGACTGCACTGCAGGATGCATGCAGTTGCAGCGCGCGGGGTATGTGCTCTACAGAGCTCTAGTTTGAATAGATATCAAGTAAGAGAGCTGATCTTGTTGAAGTAGCTTCTTGGTACTAGGATCTTGGTACTGACAGAACAAAGGTAGTACAGTATAGGTGACTCTTGATACGTGGGGATGGGCTGGACGTCTAGATCAGTGTATCACTGATTGACGTCTAGAGAGCTTATGCGTGTCGAGGCGTGGGAATGGGCTGGACGTCTAGATCAGTGTATCACTGACTGACGTTGTCTAGAGAGCTTGTGCGTGTTGAGGCTTGGGGATGGGCTGGACGTCTAGATCAGTGTATCACTGACTGACGTTGTCTAGAGAGCTTGTTGTGCGTGTTGAGGCGTGGGAATGGGCTGGACGTCTAGATCAGTGTATCACTGACTGAAGATGTCTAGAGAGCTTGTGTGTGTCAAGGCGTGGGGATGGGCTGGACGTCTAGATCAGTGTATCACTGACTGACGTCTAGAGAGCTTGTGCGTGTCGAGGCGTGGGGATGGGCTGGACGTCTAGATCAGTGTTGTTGTCTAGAGAGCTTGTTGTGCGTGTCGAGGCGTGGGAATGGGCTGGACGTCTAGATCAGTGTATCACTGACTGAAGATGTCTAGAGAGCTTGTGCGTGTCAAGGCGTGGGGATGGGCTGGACGTCTAGATCAGTGTATCACTGACTGACGTCTAGAGAGCTTGTGCGTGTCGAGGCGTGGGGATGGGCTGGACGTCTAGATCAGTGTTGTTGTCTAGAGAGCTTGTGCGTGTCGAGGCGTGGGAATGGGCTGGACGTCTAGATCAGTGTATCACTGACTGACGTCTAGAGAGCTTGTGTGCATCACTGATGGACGTTGCATGTTGTGCGTGTAGAGGTGTCTCTTGATGTGTGTGCACGGGCTGGATGTCTAGATCGGTGTATCACTGACGTTGTCTAGAGAGCATGTTGTGCATGTAGAGGGGTCTTTTGATGTGTCGGGCATGGGCTGAATGTCTATATAAATGAGTGTATACTATACATTAATTTTTAAATTCGTGACCAACAATTTGTGATTTTACTTGGCAATTTTACAAAATAACTATACAGATAATTTTCTACAACACTGGTATCAAGGACATTGCTCAATAAGTTTTTAAGATTATGCTATGATTATAATATAAATCATATGAAGTACATCAAGTAATAATTTGATTCGATATTGTTTATTATTCAAGTGCAACAAGTTAGTTTTTTCCCCAAAAAAGCCGCCTGGTAGCAATGTCCTCACCATCATCTTGGAATTTGTACTCATTATACTTCTTTACAGATTTGATTGGATTATCCCTTGCCACACTATCAGGATCCCAAGAGTGATGGTCAAAAATTCCTCCGACTCTTTCTGGAGCTTGGACCCAAATGAAGATTTCAATATCCGTTATGAGTGCATCACCTGTAGTGTTGGTATCCAGTTCCAGACAATAGTCTCGGTGAGCTCTGATGTGACAATATTTTCCATGATCTACGTGTTGTATTGCGTAAGTAGATTTTAAATTGGTTGTAGGATAGCTGATATTCTCATACCCTTTCTGCAAATCACTGCATGAAGCAATATCACCTTTTCGGATATTTACTCTTATTCTGACTACAGGCTTGCATTTGTATAATACTTTGGCTCGTATTCCGATCCGGGTAATGAGGACGCTGTCAATAAACTCACCAATTAACTGTGGCAAAGGTCGACTGCTGGTATGTGGACTTACTTCCCTGGCATGTATATTGAACTCAAACTTGGTTGGAGAATGACATATTTTTATGATATCTGCAGTGCCGTCCGTTACATCAACACCATTACTGTAACAGTATCGTCTTGCATCCCACTCAATTTCGGGAATAGACTCTGGAAAAGACATATCTATTGAAGTACTATCAGCTTCTGCCATAACTCTGAATAGATCTATACTGTATATTAACCAATTGCAAATTGAATGATGCTGGAGCCATACAGATCCTTCCTTTATATAGATTCTAAGTAGGAAGTTGTTATGCATGTTAACAGGCAATGTGTATAATAATATTATTATACTAGTGTTGGCTTGTGTGTTGTGTCCTCTGTAATCAAAGCATTTTTCTGGACACATAACATGCTTATGATTATATACTGTGATGATAATGGAATCAATATCATAAGAATTATCAATAATATTATAATATGGCACTCCTATGTGCAGAATTCTATAATAATTAAAATCATCATAAAATATAGCTATAGCTTCAAATTTAATACAGGATTACGTATACAATGTGATGGATTCTATTACTTAAAATAATTAATGGCCATGCATACATGGAGCAAATCAATCTTTCAGAGGTGAAGCCTCATATTAATTTTTTGAATTGAGGAACTAAAATTAAGAGAGCTGTAGCAATGTCATGAAGAACAAAAACTATTGAGGACTTGGTGAGTCCATTACATCCTTTAAAGGTGGGCTGTTGACCTGCAGCTGCAAATTATAGTGTAGTAAGACTGGGCCACTGTCCAGTATTCTATAATAATTAATGAACCACATTTTAGGTGAGGTCACTGACACAAAGGCAGAGGAAGAGCATCCTAAATTAAGGTGGGCTGCAGTATCACAGCTGCTCAGTATAGTATTAATACTTACTTCTTTACAGTATCTGGTGAGGGGGGTGCTGTTTTTAATGAACCACATCTTAGGGTAAGAGGCAGTGAAATCTCAGACATGAAGGCCCAGCAAGGTTATGGAGGCTATAAGCCAGATCATGCAATCACCAATAATTGAAGAGTATCCTTGAAGGTGGGCTGTTGCCAGTTAAATCACTGTACCAACAGAGAATTTCAGTATCCTGAAGGAGGTGTGTTTGTAGCTGAGACTGGTATAATAAACCACATTATAGGATAGGCAGTGAAGTCACAGACTTAATTGAAGGCAGAGTGGCAAGGTTATCACCTGAGTCATTACAATTAATACTTATTGAAGGGCATATTAAGGTGGGCTGTTGATGGCAGAATACTTCTTTGAGCAGTACATATCCTGGATATATATCCAGGATATGTACTACATCAATGTGGTGTGCATGCATGCATTCATGCATTCATGCTGGCAATAATTGTAAATCTTAGAGTATATGGGATCATAATATTATAAAAAAAATTATTATTATAGTATCCTGAAGGTCTATAATTATATTCTCTTAAGTAAGTATTGCATGCAACATATTCGTAACTAATCACCCTTGGGTAATTTCCTTCTGGGTGCATACATGCATATTATTAATGATTATTTCTTATGCAGCCATTGCACTGTAAAAAATGACTAGTGACAGTCACTACATGAGGTAGTGACCGCTGCCATTGGTCCCGGATGGCATAGAATAAAAAATGATTTGATTTAGTATAAGTGCATGCCTGGATCCCCAGTACAAATTATAGTTATGTTTGCACATAAATACCAATCTGCAGCCATACAAGATTTCACACCTTGTACCTATAGTAACAGTATTTTACTACATGTAAGTGCATAATATAGGTATAGCTACATGCTTATAATAATTTAGTTTTAGTATTCTGTGAGTGCAGCTCGGTGACTTCAGTGACTAATCCTTAATGTATATACATGTGGTTCATATACCCTGCAGTCTAAACTACAAACATACCTCCTTCAGGATACTGAAATTGACTGTTGGTACTGTGATTTAACTGGCAAGAGCCCACCTTGAAGGATGCTCTTCAATAGGTTATTGGCTTATGGCCTCAGAACCTTGCAGGGCCTTCATGTCTAATCCTAAAATTAATGTGGTTCATTATACCCAGTCTCAGCTATAAACATACCTCCTCCAGGATGCTGAAATTCACTGTTGGTATATATACTAGCTATGATCTAACTGGCAACAACCCACCTTGAAGGATGCTCTTTAATAGGTGATTAATTGGCTTATGGCCTGATAAATTTCATATCTAATGTTTTTAAGGTATTGCCTAATCCTAAAATGTGGTTCATTATACCCAGCCTCAGCTACAAAGTTACAAACTTCAAGTTGTATACTTATAATATAACAATAGTTTTGGACAATGTACTGGTGCTTAAGTATAATTATTACAATTATAATACTATGATCATACAACAGTGTCAAGTATAGGCAAAAATTTAATACTGGGGATATCCGGGGCCCGTGCATAATATTATACATTCAGCTTTATTATATTATGCATATATGAGAATATCATGCACTTTCTACAAAAAAAAACACTCTAAGAGCTCCCACCCCCTTCCTAGTTGTTAAAATATTTATGCTTTGGTTGTGTTTGCACAAATTGTCCATAATTACTAATCTGCAGCCATAAAACATTTTACACCTTGTACCTTCAAACAACATGATTGTAATATTCATTGCAAGTATGTGCAATAGCTGTCATTCCTATATAGCATGATATATACTATTAGTTTGGTTACACCATATTCATGGAATATACATTATCATTCTTATATTAAAGGAGGTATAGCTAATGGGCAAACATAATTTTTAAATTGGGTGCAGTCAAGATTGCACCTCAAACCATGCATGATTCATTAATAAGTGTATGTGTTCCTCATTCACTTTGTCCATTGATTGCTACTTTAATGAAACTCATCCCAGTAAAATTAATGTATTATAATGTGATAAAGTTCATAGGCAAACAAAAAATAAGTTGGGGATACACTATACCCATACATCTCGACTTCCACATATGTTTATTATTATATATGATCACTGAATGCATTCACAGTGCTTTTCTTCCATATAAATGTTAACAATCCAAATGTCTGCTCAGGTAAACCTATATGTGAAGCTTTAAAAACTACAAGCAGAGCCATTTATTTATTAAAGATTAAGCTAGGTTCTAACACAATAATTATTGTAACAATATTAATTACGTCAAAAATAAAAAATTACACCAGCTTCAAAGATCGTTCTAAATAGTTATTGTACTTATCATTGATATAATAAAAAACTTAGAATAAGATTCTCTTGTGTTGACCAATGTATCTAGTTATGAATTTATATTTATTTAGCCTGCGAAATCCCTGTTCACATGACTCAGTGTTTACACCGTGAATCTCTTTAAACTTTTCTAACTTGGGATGAAACTGGCACAATGGATTATTTGGTGGCATACATGTTACCTCCGTATGTTTGTTACAGTGAAAACTGTCAACCAAGAATTTTGTACGGTTTTCGGGACGTTTACATCCAACCAGCAATGAATCGTCATCATTTTCTGGTAGAGAACCTGTGTAGGTAACATCAAAGCTTCCTTGAGATGGAGTAATGATCACGGTATCAGAAGCATTAACATCATCTTCTGCATGCAGTTCACAATACCGACATGCAGTCTGATTTTTACCACCATGAACTGGATAATTAGTGCAGCACTGAACAACGGTAGGAAGGTCAGGCCGCAATTGAACACGAGATTTTGGAGCAGCACAAATTGGCCGTCTTAATTTTTCATTGCCGTCAATAGTAACATATCCCTCAGTGCAGCCCTTAACTGTACACCTGTGTAGTGCCCGTTTATTTGGCATGGTGTTTAGAGTATTGCATAATTCCTCACATAGCATTTCTATATTTCGTCGCTTCCCACTGGTTGTGTACTCCACATAAAGGTTGGTGGTTGATAGAATATTTAACTCTGAATATGTGTTAACAATACACCATAAAAACCAGCAGTCTTCAATCCGTTTAGCAGATGGAGACCATTCTTGAGTTTTGCTGCATTTGAACTTCTCCATATACTGCAAATAACTCTTATCTCTGATTCTATTATTGGAAAAATATACTTCAGCTCTCGATTGGAAAGTCACAGCACTAAATACTATGTTATTTGTTATATCGTTCAAGTATCTTACTTCAGATAGTGAAGAACTAGAATACTGAAAATATTCTTGAGGATTGGTAATTGGATCATAATAATATCGTTGAGTCACTCCTTCACCATCACGCATTTCCCAATAGCTATAATAGTAACTCCGATCACACTTTCTGCACTTTCCATTAAAAAAAACTGCACCAACAGAAGTCCCATTTGTCGTGTAAATAAGTGGATGGTTTGGACGAGGATCAAACTTCAGTGGTGAAGAACAACAATTATGTATTGGAGGTAACAATACAATTGGTTTCAGTGAAGGTAATCCTTCCTCGTGGTACAGTACTTCAGCAGCATGACTTATAAGTTCTTTTCTGGTGTATCCACTCTCACCTTCTAATAGCATTGCAAAAAGATCTTTGCAACACTTAGGGCTAGCAACAAATGGACGCCCTCCTCCATTTACTACCAACTTTACACTAACAGGTGAATGCAATCCTTCACAGAAAGTACCTACTTCATCACTGCTCGAGCTTTTGACTGTACGCTGTGGTAAATTATGACTGGGTTTAGATAGTTTTGTCACACACTCACTTATAAGATCCCATCGTTTAGGAGTAAAAGGAGGTATCTGCTCAATGGCAAACAAGTAGCTCTGAAGTTGTGGCAATGTTATCTCCATTTCGCTTTTTCTTTACAAGTAATTATAGATAGTGTGACTGCATGTGAGTCATGGTATTAAATACTAATGTTACTTCCAGTGGATCTAGGGCAAACATTAATGATCTCATATCCTGCATTATGCAATTCCCCCAGAATGTTTTTATAAAAGTGGGCCCAAATCCATCACTTTCCCATAAGTCAGACAATCGTCAAAGAGCTCTCTAAAGCAAGTTCAACCTACTCCTGCCATATCTACTGCTTCCCAACTTTCATCATCATAATTCTGTGAGCCCAGTGCGGATTTGTACTTCAGCGTACAAACGTAAGTTTGCAATGAACGCAGACAATTTTGTAATAATAATACTTGCATACAGCAAACAATTATGTTATTATTGCAGCATGTCATCATGTAATTTAAGTTTAACGATGTATGATTAGCTACTCGTTCTGCCTTGTCTTATCTGTTTTTATGCAGCTAAGTATCTGTCAGATATGTCACTGAAACAGCTCCCAAGACATGAAGTTGAACGCAGAATTGCCGCTGCCCAGACTATTCACCTTGATCTTGGAGCAGCTACCACAGAAAGGATCCATAGGCTTGTGACAGACTACTCGGCTTCAATTGGCTGCCCAAAGGATTTCTTTTTACTTCCTTTGCAAAGCATTTCTGCACATTTCATTGGACCAAAAGCTTCAATAAAAATTCATGATTCTTGGAAAGAGCCCATCATTCTTTGGAGTGTTGTGATGGCACATAAGGGCCAGAAGAAATCTCCTGCACTTGGATGCTTCAATAAACAGCTCACAGAAATGGAAGACACATTAACGCCTACTGACAGTGAGCATCCTCCCCAAATTTTTGTGGAGCATTTTTCTTTTGAAGAACTTCAGTACACAATGAAACGCAATGATAATCGAGTGCTGGGTCTCTATGATGAGTTGAGTCTCTTATATGAGCAGTTCGACCGATACAAGGCAGGGCAGGCAGACAGGAAGACCATCCTTACACTCATCAATGGTGGTTGCTGGAGACGAAATTTTCGTTCCTCCACGAGTACAATGAAATCAACATGGTTCAATCTGACAGATTTTGTTCAACCTGCCACTGTTGTAGAAATGTGCAACAGTAAGGATGATGATGGTCTCATGGATAGACAGCTTTTTACCTGTCCAAATGAGATTCATTATGACTATGATGAATATCGTCCATTACCTGAGTCAACACCATGCTTAAAAGCAATATTCAAAGAAATAGATGAAGCACATCCTTCATCATCTATATCAACATACACACTTCAAGAAGATGCAAAGCTTGAGTTCATTGCTATTCATGACGAGCTCAATCGGCGAATCAGAGAACAACATAGCACTGATCATGATAGAAAGAGTGTCATCGGTAAAGGACATGGCCAGCTGGTTCGAATAACATGCGCACACTGGGCACTTGAGCAAGCACTATTAAGAATTGAACGACAGCAAAATATTCCAGTTTCACCTTGGAACTTTCAGATTCCAAAACATCTTATTTTGCGTGCCAAAATTTTGCTGGATTATTTCCTTGAAATAAAGCTAGCTCTCGGCCCACCACCCCACAGTATGGAAGAATCTGATGATGAAACACCATACGATTACCACAGAATTAGAAGAATATTGGAGTTACCAACAGCTACTGTGACACCATCACAAATAACCCAAGCACATATACCCTCCAGAATTGATGGACGATACACCCGAGAGAGTGCACTCAAACTGATGAGGGACATTGAGCATTTGGGCTTAGGTGAACTCTCTGATAGCAACAGAGCTGGTCGTCCAACAACCATTTTGCGTAAACGTAAGCTAGACACTCTAGATCAGGAGAAACAAGACTTGCTTTTAAAGCGCATTAAAATCGACACAGACAAATACACTACCACTTTATGACTCTTACACTACTCAACACCTTATATTATTTTTGCACAGCACATGCATTTAATTTGTAGTTAATAATTATTAATTTGTTTTACACATGATTGATGATAGTATGATACACACACATTAGCTATATATGGTACTAATAACTTGTGATGGACGTAGCTATGAGGTAGTATTAAATTTTAAAGTTTCACTGTGTATAATTAATGCTCCCTATTAATTATAGCTACATAATATAGTATACATGCATGGAGAATGATTAAAGATTTGCAACGGTCTAATAGTATAGTTATAATAATATTAACTATTGTATATCACCAAAGTTATCATAGTGAGATAAAAATTAGAGCTCTCTAGAGCACATACCCTGCACTGTAATATAATTAATATTATATTCAATATACATAGCTATATTATTATAGTTATACTTTGGAACATGCATGTATATGTATTCATCCTACTATTCATTATCATAGAGTCGGTAGACTCTATAAGTAGGGATGGCACGGATACTCCATATATATAATACATTACAAATATCAAAATATCTCAAAACGGGTAATTTTGTGAGATTTCTAAGTGTCAAAATCAGAATCTACAGCAAATTATCCATCTAACAAGACCAAGATCATTCATCAACTCCATTGTATATGCCAGAACCAGATGTTAAAAAAATAGCCATTTTCTCAATCTTTCTTTCTTTCTTTCTGTTTTCCTGGGCTAACTCAAGACTACCATGACCGCTCACCTTAGTTCAAGTATAAATCCACTCCATTTTGGAGCACGCACGTCTGTGGCACGCTCGTTTTGTGTTATCAGGACAGCGATTTAATTGTGGGTGTGTACAGCCGCATTTTGCGAGTGAGTGTGTCTGATTAGCCATTTTGCCATATAATGCGCATGCTCATACGGTGTTGCTATGGTGAAGTCATGTGACCGATGTAAGTGGCGCGCATGCGCCGGGACCTGCTCGAGCGCTCAAGCGTTCAGCTCAGTGAACTAAAGATTATGGTGGCTACTACCAACAGTAAACCTATACTGGCCTATAAGATACACTCCCGAAACAGAAGATTTTCGGTTCTAAACGGTGTTCTTTCAAGTTCGCTGTCAGCCAGCTTCAGGATCGAGATAACGAGGGGCGTGGCTTCATTCGCAGGTTACCTCGAGTATCCCACTGATGTATGTTCAATAGAAAAGAAGACGTCCTAGCTAGCTATTAAACAACTGCCTGGGATTTGCAATTACAGGAATATTCAAGTTTGAAATCACGGTGTGTTGTGGTACCATAGCTCAGGCCTGACACAAAGGCTAGGATCACACAAACATGCTGAATCAGTGGTCCAGGTGTACCTACTTCCCTATAATATTGTAGTTGGATGTAGCTTGGTCCAGAAAAAAAGCTAGTTCTAAGCATTTATAAATAACAATGAATACGCAAACCATAATATCAGGTCACCATGTAGAGTACTAGTGTATTTAGAGTTTCATGCCCGGCCTCTGTCCCCATGAAATTAGTCAGCTAGGTGGCATTGATGAAATTAATGACAATCATAAGCTACCCCGAGGGCTCTAAAAAAAAAACAGTAACAAGTATAAAAAACAATTGAATAAAATTGAAGGATGAAGTAGGGATGGCAGTGCCAAAAAATACACAAACAAGATTTGTAGGGATAATGTATCACACCCTCTATACATCCCTACGCTTGCTTTTTGAGTATATCCGTGCACACACATATTAAATATTATTATAATATATGGGGCACATGCAGGAATGGAAAATCAATACCGTAAACCCATGGATAGCAATACTTTACATACTGAATCACAAGTGTATGATATTAATTATTGAGAAAAGCAAGCGTAGGGATGTATAGAGGGTGTGATACGTTATCCCTACAAATCTTGTTTGTGTACTTTTTGGCACTGCCATCCCTACTTCATCCTTCAATTTTATTCAATTTTTTTTTATACTTGTAGTATATTGTAGGCGTCACCAACACAATCTTCAATTCTAGCAGCACAGCCACAATCATAATAATAATATTCAAATCACGTGACGACCCTTTACCATTACCAATATCGGTATTATACATCTTGTTACTTGCCTAGTAGAAATTTACTTTTCTGCGGTTATTAGGTAATGATGACGTAATCTATGAGGTAATTGCCAGAAAATTCAGGGCCTCCGTGGAGCCTTTTTGAGACCTGAAAATCGGTATATATGTAGAGTATCTGACGCATGTATCCAGCGAATACATTATAAGCTGAGAGCTACTTTCTCTGTGAAGTACCGCCGGCCGAACTTCACGCGTTCTCTTGGCTGACGTAATCCCGTGGATAAATAAAGCTAGCCTAGTGCTATATATAGCACGCACGCTGTGTGCCATGCCGCGACTAACCTGATGTTCAGAAGCTGTCGAGTTCGTCTCCTGTGATTGAAAATTGTCAGTGTCGAGGTCGAGAGTCGGCCGCGGTCGACTCTCAGACTCCCATCTCTGCGATTGAGGCGCCAGTATCAATGTGTGTACGCACTATATTGACGACCTTTTACCATATGAACCATTATGCATGCAGCTACTAGGCAAGTGGTCAAGTTTTCATATAATAATATTACTAGTACATATAGGTATACAAACTGGTATATATACTTCTTATACTATTTATCCATCTTAGATTTATAATACATAGGCGTAGGAACCATGGGGGCTCCGGGGGCTGGTGCCCCCCTATGTTTTCTGATGGTTACATAGCTAGGCTCAATTTTGTACACACTAATCATACTGCCCTTGCCTATAGATCTATAGAGCCCCCCTTTACCAAACCATCTTCCTACGCCTCTGTAATATATAATATTATAATGAATGGAGTAATTATATAGCATTACAGTAATAGTATAATATAGCTACGATCATTTTTATGCATCCTATACATCTTAGATCCTAAATTCTAGATTCTTCTTTGAGCTACATTGTATATATATAATATATAGCTAATTCTATACTATACAATTCAGCCCTGGTCTAGGTAGAACTATTCTTATGCATATTATACATCTTAGATCCTAGATTCTAGATTCTTCTTTGAGGTACATTGTATAGTTATTATTCTATACTATACAATTCAGCCCTGGTCTAGGTAGAGATAGAACTATTCTTATGCATGTTATACATCTTAGATCCTAGATTCTAGATTCTTCTTTGAGCTAGATATACTATGATATATGATTATAGCTAGCTACTTCTATACTATACAATTCAGCCCTGGTCTAGGCAGAACTATTCTTATGCATGTTATACATCTTATATCCTAGATTCTAGATTCTTCTTTGAGCTAGATATACTATGATATATGATTATAGCTAGCTACTTCTATACTATACAATTCAGCCCTGGTCTAGGCAGAACTATTCTTATGCATGTTATACATCTTATATCCTAGATTCTAGATTCTTCTGTGAGCTAGATAGTTCAGTATCTTGGTACTATTACTGCGCCAAATTATACATGTCATGCGTGCAATGTCTATATTATAGCTATATACCTACGTAAGTACATAGCCACACCCCTTTATACAGTCTGAGCTACCATAGCCACACCCATTTATACAATAATATACACGCCATAGTATAGTGTTGTACATGAATGTATAGATGCAATCCCGCACTGGTCTCCATGGAATTACTCAAGTTTGATCTTGCCTGACTCGAGCCCTGTTCTAACTTCAGTAATCCAATTATTTTGCCATCCTCTTTTCCATGTGCATCTGCTTTCTCTCCATTTGCTCTAGCCTCTTATCAATTCTCACCAACAATTCCTAAATAGCATGCACATTGGTGAGTCTGTGTAAAGCAAAACTGTTGCTAGCATGAATGATTGGTATACTCCCCTGACATTGTAGCTCTTCTGAGTCACTATCATCCACGAGCTGTTCGTTGTTAATCTATTTAGGTAAGTCAATAATAAATTCACGTATGGATGCTTAGTAACTTACCTCTAGTACACTTGTCTTTTTTCTCTTTGAAGCAGGCTCCTCTGGTTGCAAATTCTGAATGTTAGAGAATTTCTATCACTTATAAGTACTATAAGTAGTACCCAGGCAACTTGTACCTCTCTTGCTCTCAATAACTTGTCTTTCTTTGACACGTCATGATTCTTCATTGGGCCAGGCTTGTTTTCCTTGTTGCTTTCCCCCGTCTTTTTCGCCTTATTGGTTTCTCCTTGGCCTCTTCTTTTCACTATCTTGTCTGCTTTTGCTTTAGTGTTGCCATCATCTATAGTCATGCACATAATCCAAAAGTCTTGAACAGCTGTATCTGCTGTACTAGAAATCATGTTAGACTAGACATTATACCTTTAAACTCCACAGGGTAAAATTTCCCTTTATGTTCCACCAGCAGTTGAGCCCCTCGCTTGAAGTCTTCTGCAGACAGTGGAAGACCATCCTCTCTAGAAAGGTCCTTGACCTCAGCAGACAGAGTTTTCCCATTCTGACAGCACTTGAAAACTACTTTCCCTGCACAGTGATTATGGCAAATTTTTTTTAATAATATAAACAAGTATGTATAATGTCACAACAATGTAATGATGCACTACAATAATGATATGCATGGGCTGACTATAGCATGACTGTATTCAATAATGATAATAATTATTAGAAATGGATCAATGTCATGTTTTAATATAATTATGGACCTGGCATTCAAATAGGTATCTCAACTCAGATAGTCAGGGTTGCTCCTCAGTGTTGTAAAAGCTTGAAACTCCTATATTGCCACTAAAGTGTATGTGCATGCACAGACAAACGGATCTGTAGACCACACCCCTCACTGCAGGTCAATAGCCAAGAGACTTATATGGATACTATAGACTTAGTACCGGACTCTATAAACAGGCATGATAGCGAACAGTTACCTCACATCTTCAGTTTTGCTTTGCAAAAGAAGCACAGATATGCGACTCCGAGAAGTCAGAGACTTTGGTGGGCCCAGCTTGCCGCGGTGAGTACAACGATCACTCCGCTCAAACCGGTGTCGATGCTGGCACCGGCGCAAGATCGAGAGGTTAGGGCTAGGCTAGCTAGGCTATAGCTAGCTAGCTGTTTTTGCACACGGCCCTACCATTCTGACCAATCCGGTGCGTTATGACACAAAACGACACTTTCTGAAAATATTTTTCGTTGCATATAGTAGTATAACATATGTGACCCGCTATGGAAAAACTGACCACTCGCGCTAAAATATGATTTTGCAGTAGGGGGTTCGATACTCGACTCAACATTATTTTTTCGATTTTTTTCTTTGGATATTCTGAAAGTATAGTCCTTTGCCCATCCATTTATAAAATTTCAGCGTGATCCGAGCTTGTTCAGTGTGTGTACCGCTCGAAAGAAAAAATGGCGTTCAGTTTTAGCTAGCTACGTGAACGGACCTACAGTGTTATCAATCTATTATAATCTACAAGTCGCGGTCGATCACCATGACGATACCCGCGCTTAGCGAGCTAGCATAGCACAGTAAGTCAGTAGTGGCCGACTCGAGGCCCTTGTCTTGCTTTCGATCCTACACAGAGCAGCCGCTCACCCTCATCTCCACGATCGACGGCACCAGAAGTCAATCAAGAAGACAGTCCCTCCCATCCACCCCACCCCCTAATCATACAATACACTGTCATAATACTGAATTGAATTGTTTACTAAAATTAATATCAATGCCTAACTATCTATGTAGACCAGCAGAGCTCAACAGCAGCAGCCCAGTCCTGCCTGAGGGAGCCCACAGCCTTGAGCACAAGAGTGCCTTGAGCTGTCTGAAGACTCAGAGAATCTAAGAGGGAGGAGGGGGAGGGAGTGAAGAGAGAAAGAGATAGATGGAACGGGGGGGGGGGGGAGAGGGGGGGAACAGACAGAGAGAGGGGGAGAGAGAGAGTGAAAGAGAGAGAGGAGGTACATGTATATAAATACCGCGGTAAATTACATGGACATACACGTACATTCACGGATAATTCGACATGCATGTTACTTGTACAGTCATGGACGAGGATGAATGAACTAGTACCTGTGCAGCAAACTTCATAAACAGCTACTGAGAAGACCTTGACAATGTATCAGTCTCAGAATCACTGTTGAGTCAACAGCCACTATCCTCGTTGACATCCACACAACCCCCAGCTCAAATGTGCCAGCTTGGATACATACCTTTCCCACCGTATACGATCTCATGCAAGACTAGTCGACTCTCCTTCCTCATGTTTGCCGCTGGCTTCAAGCCCTTCTCTCCTTCCAGCTCCCCCCAATTTCTACAAGTACATCATACATGTACATGCACGGACACATGCACACACACACACACTCTTCAACATGCACACAAACTCTCCCTGTTTACTATACATGTACCTTAGCTTTCCAAATCTTAAACAATGAGCAGACTCATCCTCACAGTGAGAGCATCATATCCAGTCAGTTGGTAGACTCATAGCGCAGTACAGAGCCTTCATTTTCTACAACAGAGGTATAAAAGCTTTTCACAACCTGCACAGCGCAGTACAGAGCCTTCAAAATCACGTTTTCTACAACAAAGGTAAACTGAGCTCATACCAAACAGCGCACACATCTAGCTAGTAAATTCACAGCTACGAATGGCTATCTCATGTGTCAGACTCCTTCGTACTTTGCCAGAAGTACTTCATGTTGAATCACACCCAGGGGTGTTTATTACATGCAGCCTTAGCTATAAGAACAATCATAGATAACTTACGAAGTGTAGAGTCCATCGCTTCTCTCGATATCTTCTCCCTAAGACCAGGACTGCTGTACTGGCGCTCTCTCTGTGGCCATCTTTCCCGGCAAATTCATTATGGCGCTAACCGCGTGGTGTAATACGGAGCGTATACGGAAACATTGAACATTGAGCTATGTACGTACAAAATGCTCCATTTCTTGAAAAATTGTGAACTGAGGCACAGGTGACCCGTGTACAATTTTTTGGCCATAACTCGGCTTAGGAAGCTTTTTAGAGCCTGGCTCTTTGACCGTTGAACTCTACAGTAAATTCTGCGTCGACCTATACCCAAAACGCGATTTTCATGAAAAATCGCGAGTGGTCAGTTTTTCCATAGCGGGTCACATATAATATTATTAATCAGTCCATATATTTGTGTCACAGTTAGCATAAAGTCTATATGTAAGACTGGTATATGGTATATTATGGTATATGTATACCGTAGAAACTGGTTGTTAAGCGCATGCGCTTGTAACATGCGGCAGCAAGAAAATATGCGCTCAATAAAAAGTATGCGCTTAACAGGAAGCATGCGCTTAATTAAAAGTGCTAAAACACGGTAAGTGGGACGTAAGAACGTGTCGAGGGTAGAAAGGCCTACAGCGATGGCCAAGGAGCGACCAGAGAGCGTAATTCTCGACATTTTCTTCTCCAGCCTACTTCTAGCCTACTTTCTGGGCTCGTGTAACCGATCACTCGTCGTTCAAGTGGCATGTGCGCCTAACAAAGAGCGGTAAAGCTCGCACAAAATTATGCGCTTAATAAAAAGTATGCGCTTAACAGAGCGAGCAGCGCTTAACAACCAGTTTCTATGGTAATATATTTTACTAGTTGGCAAATGTGTGAAAGATGCATGATGCACATGAACCTATACAGGTTATTTTCTTCAAACTTTCTGCTGCCACCTGGCACTTGACCATAGCTATAGTACATGGGAATGCTTTACTCTATATATAGTAGTATACTATAGCTAGACTGGTCCTGCTCAAGTTCTTCAAGTGTCATCTGATCATTATATCTCTCAGCTTCCTTGGTAGTTTCTTGCTACGCATTGATCTTTTTGTGGGAGGACTTAAAGAGAAAGGATTATCGCATTCATCCTCGGAAGATGACAAGGAGTGTGCCATAGCCACGTACAAGACTTCTTTCGATGCTTGAGTTAGAATTTTTGCCACCTCGCAAGCGCGTGCAATATGTACGTATGTACAACGTATTGCGCGCGCCATCGCGCCAACCACCCTTACTGGTACGATACCGGCATGTGCATGCGCTAGGCCTGCTGTACTGCGCCGCGCCGTGCTTTACTTAACTAAGGGGTGGAGTACGGTACCGGTACAATGTATGTTTCCATACGGAGCACACCAAGTTGAGTGCAATGGAGAAAACACCCAGCAGGAGAGGTCCCGTAAGACCTCGTGGGGAATATCGCCGCTATCTTCGTGATGCTAGCGTTTCTATTCCACGGTCTACTTTGTGGCAACTACGCAAAGAAGGATGGTAAGCATAGAGATATTAGAGTGACTATTTATCCTGGATCTTCAATTTTAGCACCTACATACTTATGTGTAGCACGTACAATATGTATATTACCTAGCTGCATATCAGCTAGTGCATGATCGTAAAGATCCACGCCTGTGTAGACAGTATGCATGCATATGTAGATAGCTAATTTATGCGTGTACATGTACATGCCAATAAATTATGGCAGAGATATACATGTACATGTAGGCTGTATACATATGGTGGCCATACATCTGCTATGACAATATCTGCTTTCTCTGTTATGTAGCTTTTCATGAGCGTCATTATCTGGGCCCTCATCTTCTCTGTTGTCTGATGAGCAGCAATTCATTATCTCTTGGTGATAGACCCTCCTCTCCATCATTTCTCCATGAGGGGCCAACATCTCCGATATCCATCGGTGACATATCCTCTTCATCATCATTCAGCAATAGGTTTGAAGTGACATCTCCATTGGTGATGGACTCTCACCATCATTGCTTTATGATGAACAGGGTTCTTTGCTTGGCGATGGTCTCTCACCATTGTCAGTCGTTGAGGACCTACCGTCTCCATCATCACTGAGTGATGTACCCTCTCCTGCTCAGTGATAGAACACATTCAGAATCTCCATCGTTGGATGGTGACAGACCCTCGCCTTCATCATCACTTGGTGATTCCTTGCTCAATGGATTTCAACAAACGATGGATGACACATTTGAAACTCGTGAGCTATTTGAACCTTTGTATCAAGGGGCAGACATTAGTCTGTGGAGCTTACTGCTGTATCATGCAATTTGCTACCATCAATAAACTCACTTACACAGCTATTTCTGAGCTAATGAAGCTTCTGCATTTAATTTGCCCTCCTCAAAACAAGCTTCCTTCCAGTTTTTGTAAGCTAAAAAGGTTTTTTAAGCGATTCAATGTGGCTTTCACTCATCAGAAAGTGTGTACGAAGTGCTCAGCACCAATGATAGCAGGTACTTCTCAGTGTGCTACATGTCAAGACAACGATGACTTGGATCCTGAAGCAGTTGGTGATCTCTCATTCATGTACCTATTGAGAAAGCATTGAGGACGGTTGTATCCAGTGAGTTCATACATCAAGTAGCAAACATTAAAATGTGTAATTAAAGCATGATATTGTGTTTTAATCACCTCTTATGTTTCCTATATGCAGATCACTACGATGGCCTTCGGCATTTTCCAGTTTCTACCTCTGCTGAAATTTTGAGCGACGTCTGGGATGGAGTGTACCTTAAAAAACTTACCTCTAACATGGATGTTAGCCCTTGCGCTCTCAACTGATGGTGTGCCAGTATTCAAATCGTCCTCCACTTCACTTTGGCCAGTCTACTTCACCATTCTGAATCTACCACCAGGTACACGTATGAATGCAGAGAATGTAGTAATGGCTAGATTGTGGTACAGAAAAAAGCCAAGCATGGATATTTTAGATCTTATGCTCAAACTGATTCTTGAAACCCTTGATCGATTTAGTACCCTTGGCATATCCATCGATGCTCCTCAGGGCTTAGTCACAATTCACACAAAGCTGGTAATGGGTGTATTCGACTTACCTACTAGGAGCGCAGTCCTTTGTGCTAAACAGTACAATGGAAAATATGGATGTTCTGTTTGTCTCCATCCAGGAACACTAGTGTCGAGAAACCATCGAGTTTATCTACCAGGTGATCATATAGGCCGTACACACCATTCAGTTATTACTGCTGCTTTAGAAGCTGAAGCCGGTGGAGAACCGGTTAATGGCATAATTCGTAGTTCACCACTGACAAGTATTTTAGACCTTGTTGATTCTATACCCGTCGACTACATGCATGCAGTTTTGGAGGGTGTGACACGTTTACTTTTGAATTCATGGTTTCTGACATGCAATCATGGAGAACCATTCTATCTTGGCAGCAAGCTTGCTGAAATCGACAGGATTTTTTTGAAACAGTGTCCACACATCTGAGCTTAGTCGACAACCACGTTTGATAGCCAAGCATATGAAATATTGGAAAGCATCCGAGCTTCGAAACTGGCTTTTGTACTACTCTCTTCCCCTTCTTCTCCCCTATCTTCCATCGCTATATTTGCATCATTATGCACTTTTAGTTTGTGTTGTGCACATCCTTTTACAAAGTGAGGTAACCACAGCACCGATAGATGCAGCTGATGAGATGCTTAGTGATTTTTGCAACCTGCTACCTGAATTGTATGGGGAGACAAGGTGCACACATAATGCTCATCTGCTCACACACCTTGCTAAGTACGTACGTTTGTGGGGGCCACTATGGACCAGTGTGTTTAATAGACCAGTTGCGGCGCAAACGTGTATCTCATGAATATCATTAATGAGCATGGCAACCATTGCTACCCGCCATTTTGGAGGTCAGATCGCGTGTCGGTAGTATGACATCTCGATTGGGTGCGCTAATCGACTAGCTAGCCAGAGATGACGAGCTCTTACTGTGATAGTCAAAGGCTCAGATAAAGAGTGGTACGAGAGAAAACTACGTTGTTTGTTCAGCGAGGCAAGCAAAGAAAACCAGCCATTGAAGTCGCTTGACCCCTACCAGCTCAACGCAGAAGCGTGGATTGATGATCCATCTCTCTGGCCCGAAGTGGAGTTCCCTCAAATCTACATAATATACCTGATTGACACACCAGGAGAGTTTACTAGGGAGAAGCTTAAGGCTTACAAGGGCCTTGAAGCTTACAACTACTACATCAGGTAGGCCTGGGTACCTAAATATCATGTTAAAAGCTAGGCTAGGTAGCTAGATAGCTGGTTTGCTTGATGAGATTTCTTAACCATGGCCAATTCAACAATCACTGTAATAATATTTTATAGTGGATGGGTCTGCACTGTGTTTTACCATGACATTGGCAATGGTAATTGCCTCCCAAAGGAAGAATGACAAACCCCCTGAAGCATGGGTTGCAGTCAACAAGTCTACATGTGCATATGCAATCGTTACTGGACACTGTACTTGTATGGTAAGTTGATTGCTTATATATTGTGTGGTGTGCTTTTATAACACGGAAACTCAAACACGCTCGGAGAAGTGTGCTCTCATGTGGCGGGATTAGTTTTTAAGGTGGAAGCATCAGTCAGGCTAAAGGTTGCTGCGGCAACCTGCACCTCCCTTCCGTGCACTTGGAACCAAGCGCATTCAAAGAAGGTAAAGTAGTTTAAGTCCTTCAAGAAAGTCACTGCATGAAACTTTTAGATTGAACCTTCCCCAGTGATCGACGTCTGCCTCAGCCGACCACAATGCATCAAGGAAAGTGTTCCGATCCGTGAGTTCCAACCCACTGCTGCTTCTAAGAAATGTCCGGAGTATAGGTCCCCTGCTCACACCACACCCTCCAAAAGGCCATGCTTAGATACAAAAACATTGTTCGATTCCTTATTCAAGCCATATCCATGCTCATCTATCTTCACCGTTGTGCTGTCACTTCTCCAACCCTGATCCTGCACATGAACCCGAAAAACTACCTCAGCCACCCCTCAAGCACTTTGTTTGTCTGAGTTAAAGGCTTCTACTATAATATGCACCCAACAGCAAGCTGATTTCTTGGAGGCATCAACTCGACAACAATCAAGCTCTGTTCTCTGGTTTGAGCATCGAATCCGTCGAATCACAGCTTCTGTGTTAGGCAAAGTGTCCAGGTGCCAGAACACCTCATACCCATACTCTATCGTACGATCCATAATGCAGGATTTCAAGCCCCCCACCAATGTACCATCTCTCAAGTGGGGACGGATGCCAGAATGAGGCTACCGCTTACAAGCGGTATGTTGCTCAGCATTCTCAGCAACATACCAATCTCCAGGTGCAATTGTGTGGCCTGCACATAAGCACAGACCATCCTTACCTCGCTGCCACCCCTGATGGGACTGTGTCTTGTGACTGCTGTGGTGAAGGTCTGCTTGAAATCAAGTGCCCCTTCAAGTACAAGGATGATATTCTCGCAGATGTTACAGATAGTGCGTTTTACCTGGAAAGACAGCCTACAGGGAAAATGGTTCCGTACAAAATGACACTAAATAGAGAAAATTCCTACATTATATAGGGGAGATTTAATGCCAAGTGACACTAAATCTCTCCTATTTCTTTAGTGGAATTGGTCACTCAATGGCAACTCTGATTCATTCCTCTATATATAGGGAAGATTTAGTGCCATCCAGCACTAAACTTTAATATTGCCTACATTATTGTAGGGAACATTTAGTGCCATGTGCACTAAATGGCTCCTATTATTTAAATTTATGATAGGGAGAAATTAGTGAGGGTAGTCTTCCCTACAATAGAATGGGGTATAAATAGTGCCAGCACAAAATTTTGCCTACATTATTGTAGGGAACATTTAGTGCCACATGCACTAAATCACTCCTATTATTTAAACTAATCATAGGGAGAAATCAGTGAGGGTGGCACTATTTCTTCCCTATATTGCTGTGGGGAAGAAGTATTTTTTTTTTAATTTTTATTCAAGGGGACCACACACTAAGCAGAAAAAAATGGTCCGAAAACCACCACACAATCGAGCCGGATGCATAGTAGAGCCCTACAATGCAAGCAGGCATCCAAATAGCAATGTATACAATGTGTGTTTGGTAAAGGGTCGTCAACGTACCCCGCGCGCCTGTAATTTTTTTTTATGGGCAAACATTGCAAGTGCATATCTTCCTATACAAACATATGGGAACACTCTAGGGGGTGTATCTTTAATTTAAAGGCGTGAATAAAAAATTCAAAAAGATTAAACTTCTTGTTTCGATCCATTCTGCGTGCCCATGTCAAAATTATGGCCTGAAATGCTTCCTAGTGCTCTAATCTTTTTTCAGTTTTAAGATCTTTTTTTTTTTCTACTTAGTGTGTAACAAGGAGACCAGAACACTAAGCAGAAAAAAAAATTGTCCAAAAACCACCATAAATCGAGCTGGATGCATAGTGGAAGCATACAATGCAAGCAAGCAGCCTACACATCATTTTTGACCAAAGTTGGTAATGGTCATCACGTTGATATGCGCGCGTGGCCCCGCCCCTCACGTAGCGCGTGGGCAGAAACATTGCAAATGCATGGCTTCCTATACAAACATATGGGGTAACTTCAAAGGGCCGTAACTTTAATTCTAAGGTGTGAATCAAAATTCCCCGCCGTCAAACCTCTAGTTTTGACCCATTCTGCGTGCCCATGTAAAAATTATCTCCCCAAGTGCTCCCAAACCCCCCAAACATTAATTAATTATTTAAATCCTTTTTTTTCTACTTAGTGTATAATTAGTGTATAATTATATTATTTTATATTATTTCTGCATGACAACAGTAGATACATGAATTAGCAAAAGCTAGTACTAGCATATACCCATAATAATAATATATAAACCAATAAAATTACATTGATAAGGTAAGTTAAACATGAAATTACTTACAAAATATAAGACTTTACACTATTGGATTATTTAGATGATATTTAAAGGATGATACAGATGGGGCAGATGACACACTTGCAGGAAGATGGTTCCAGTGATCAATAGCACTAGGAAAGAAGGATGCTTGAAACTGAGATGTTTTGGCATGGATTGGCACTAGTGCTTGGTTATGGACTGATCTGCTGGAGTAAGGAAGGACTCGTCTTTGGATAGGAGCCTCAGGGAAAAAGGTGAAGTCATTAATGATATTGAAAATGTGGCATAACTTAAACTTCTGACGCCTTGATTGCAGGGTGGAGAGATGTGTCATGGAAAGCAGTTCTTCATAATTTCGGTTCCAAGACTTTATGCACACTTTTAATGCAAATGTTTGTACGTCCTCCAGAAGGTCGATGTCCTTTTTCAAGAAAGGATCCCAAGCTGCTGCTGCATATTCTAGGTGTGGCCTGATAAAGGTGCTGTATAGTTTGAGCATAGTTTCCGAAGATGAGTGCTTATAAAAGGTTCGATAGAATAAACCTATCAACTTCCTGGTTTTGTTACACACCTTGGATGTGAGTGGACCACATTAGATCAGAATTGATTAGTACTCCAAGGTACTTATAATTAGTTACACGAGCTAGCTTGTGGCCATTGAGAGTCAAACTTGGAGGAGAGATGGAACATGTTCGCTTGCGAGATATGAATAGATGGCAACATTTACTAGGATTTAACGTTAGGTATTTTCCAGCTAAGCAGTTACTAACAGCATCAATATCTGCTTGTAATGAAGAGTAGTCATCAAACGATCTAATGATCCTGTACAAAGCGATGTCATCTGCAAATAGGTTCATCTTGCTGCTGTTGGAGATGCAATGGACAACATCATTAAGATAAATGATAAAGAGAAGGGGGCCAAGGACGGAACCTTGGGGTACACCTGAGAGGACTTGTAGGGAGAAGAAGACCCTCAAGAGCAACAAACTGTTTCCTATCTGTTAGGTAATTTTGTAACCATTTTAGGATATGAGGATTAATATTAATGTCAGCCAGCTTCCGAATGAGAGGAATATGAGGAACTGAGTCGAAGGCTTTCTGAACGTCAAAAAAATGACACAGATTTCAAAGCCTTCATCCAAGGCACTAAGCCAATCATGGATAACATCAATAAGAGCGCTGGTGGAGGATCGATGACGCATGAAGCCCCATTGGTGGTTAGATATCGGGAAATGATCATAAATGTGGTTAAGGATAATGTTGCTGACATGGCGCTCCAAGATCTTACTAATAGTGGGGAGAATGGATATTGGACGGTATCCAGTGACTGAGTTCTTTAGGGCTTCGCTCTTGGGGATAGGAACTACCCGAGCAAGCTTCCAGTCTGTAGGGAGCATACCGGTGGTTAAAGATAAATTGAAAAATTTTGTAAGACTTGGAGCGATGCAGTCATCTTCAGCATCTTAGATGCAATGCCGTCTAGACCAGAGGATTTGGAGGCATCTAGCTTAACAAGCAATTCAGTAACAAAATCAATGGAGCATAGGAGATCGGTAGGAAAGTTTGTTGGATCAATATTGTCAAGAACGTGAAAGGCAGGAAGGGTAGAGGCACACAGAGCAGGGTACTGGTGATTAAAGCATCCAAAAAAGAAGTTATTAAGGAGCACCGCTTTTCCAAAGCTGGTATCAGCAGTAACCGTGCCATCAGAGAGAGTGACTGCAGCGATATTTCTTTTGCAGTTTAATGCTTTCACTGACTTCCAAAAATGTTTTGAATCAGCTGACGCTAAGTTATTGAAAAACTTCTGCTTGCTTTCACGTAGTAGAGATATGACACGACTTCTTTGACGGTGGTAAAATGCGAGATCAGAGGGATCACCAGACTGTCTAGCTGTACAAAAAAGTAACTTTCTTTTACGCATCGCTTGAAGGATTGGTTTGTTGATCCAAGGAAGTCGGTTGTTCGATTTAACTGTAAGGTTAGGTATAAAGTTGTGCAAGATGGCTAGGAAACTGACTTTCCAATTTTCCCAACAGGTTCCACGTCACCTGTTAGTACTGAGTCCCAGTCAACTTCGCCCAGATGGTGAGAGACGGCATCAACGTCTGCCTCTGCATACTTCCAAATTTTGCGTAATGTAGATTTGTTATGTTTTTTAGATAATTTAATTGAGAATGTTAGGTTAGGTGGAGACCATAGTGATCAGAGTTTGCTAGATGTGGGATAGTGCAGCAAGATAAAACCTGAGAAGGGGAGGAAACAAAAGCAAGGTCAATTAAGGTACACGAGTTATGAGTTACCCGAGTTGGTTCAGACACAACTTAAATGAAGAAGTGACAGATAATAGTTTAGAAAATAATGAGACGTGAGTACAAAAATAATCAATATTGACAAAAAAAGCTGGAAAACAGTGAGACGTTTAGGTTTAGATTACAGAGAACAGTAAATAATGAGTCTAAAAGAGAGTCAGATGAGTTTGGAGGTCTATAAAACAGAGCAATTGTGAAATCAGGGCTGTTGTGACTATGACTGCTACTACTACAATTAATAGATAAGACAATACATTCAAATTCAGGGGTGCCAAGAAACACAGGAGAGAAAATAAACAATCGTTTAACATAAATAATGATACCACCACCATGTCTCGTGCGGTCAAGTCTCATAATTGAAAAGTCCTCAATAGATATTTCAGAATCCAGTATATCTTCATGTAACCATGTTTCGACAACACAAATGATATCAGGAAAATAAAGGGAACACAAACCTCTAAGATTATCAATCTTAGGTAACAAACTTCTTAAGTAGTGCCCCAGATGCACTATTAATTTCATGCAGTGCTTTCACATAACATTGCATAGGCTCCAACTTCTCCTAAACAGCTCCAGGGGCATAGACCACTCCCACTAGATCCGCTCATCATTAATTAAAACTCCACCCATACCACACCCAATAGGATTGAATTTGATAACCACAATGCCCAGAATATATGTACTTACTGCAAAGTTTGTAAGGCACTACCACAAGCAGCTGGTTCATTTAAGTGATAAGTTGTAGCACTACACCAGTGTTTATGACAGTGTCTGGGCTTCTTCCGGGAACAATAATACAACCATAGTAGAGCCTTCAGGGATGCGGGACAATTACTAAAAATCCGGGACTGTCCCAGAGATTCAGGGGCAGTTGGAGTCTATGACATTGCCCTCCCGTACATAAATCTTAGAGAAGAAATTTAACCCTGTGATGTTCCTAAACGTAGTATACATACCACAGTTGTACACAATGCAAGGTACCGGTACGCTGTTGAGTGATATATGCAGGTATAGTGAATTTTAACACCCATGCCAGTTGATATTCAGGTTTGTTGGTTTGTAGCTTTAGATGGTCAGTTTGTACAACTACGGTTGTCACTGGTCTAGGCTACATGTGGATTGCCTGCAAAATGTGGTAATCCATTGCACCAAAGTTTGTATTTATACCCAGATACAGTAGGCTCTCCTGTATACATCATGAAAGATGCAGCTGCCCTAGCCTGCAATAGATCTACGAATTAATTTTGTGGTTTTACTACCCAGCTGCTATTGATTAAAAAGTACCTCTCCTGTGATGTTAACTTCTGAATCTTCCTCTTCTTTATCATCCTCTCCTGAATTAGTACTGGAACCATCACAAAGCTGTTTTTCATCTATACTGTATGGCAGGTAATTTTCGTGCGTGCTAATTTTCGTGGAAAGTCCGAAAAGGCCCTCAAAACTAATTTTTATGGTTTTAAATTTCGTGACAGCAACTAGTCCAGGGGTGTGGCACTGCTTCACAAGCGATGGTATAATCGATACACGCGCTCGCGATCTTCTTTATCACTAATTAAGCCATTCCTACAGAGACTTGGACAAATAGTATGAGATAGAAGAATATTAGTATCAAAGATGCTATCAGCTGGATGGATGACAGTGGCTATTGCTTGCTAATACTGGAAAGTGTTGGCTGCGCTGCCACGATGTTTGTGACCACGCCCATCATCATGGACTCACATAATACCATATCACTGTACTGTAGGCATTAATTTTTGTGGGTGGGAAAATTCATGACTGCCAAGTCAACCACGATAATGAAATTAGCACCCCACGAAGATTATCTGCCATACAGTATGTCTATTTCCATTCTACAAACAGTTCCTGATCACTTGAACTAATGTCTTCATCACTTGAAACAAGGTGCTGATACTGTATTACCTCTAATTTAACGGACACCAGAAAAATATTTATTTTGGCCAATGTACGCTATGATTAGAGCACACGAAAATAGTCGGCGTGATCGAGCGAGCGAGCCCAGTGTACCTTAATTATGATGGCAGCTTATCCTAAAAAAGGAGGATAAACATCGAAAAGAGAGGTAAACTAACCTTTTTGCTCCGTTTACTATGCTCGCGAAGTCGATTTCACCGATTGCTTATAGACCAGCCGGGAAGTGGTGTGATCGCAATGTCATAAAACGTACCACATCACTCACATACTTGATTAAACTTTAGGGATCCTCATCCGGCTTTCGTTGCTGAAAATATGCATATACCGTACAGGGGCGTAGCTAGCATAGGGCTCAGCGGGCTCGAGCCCCCCCTCCCCCTTTGTCTTCCCATAGTGGGCTCAGTGAGTGGGCCCACTGTCTATGGATATACAATAGCTTGGCCTGACAAGCTGAAGCTGCATGACAAACTATATAAAGTTTGTAACTAAAATATGGAACACTACTAAGGATAAGTTTCTGTACTTGCTATTTTAAGCTCGTTCAGACATGTAGCTGCCAAGCGAGGCAGCTACCACTCCAAGATACAAGAGTTCGAAAGGTCAAACGATGGGTGTGGTCGACTGCAGTGCTATTATACTAGTATACTGTAATAACGAGTAATTAACTATGGTCACGTGACAAATAGTGTGCGTGGTCAATGGAAAATTTTTTTCACGCAATTCGTGCGCACTTCTTTTTTATACTCAGCCCCCCTTTCTATAAATCCTGGCTACGCCCCTGCCGTGACACAGTTCCTTTAACAGCGTAGGGATGATTTAATGCATGGATCACTATTTATCCCCTACATTGTTATAGGGAAGATTTAGTGCCAGGAGGTACTGGACTGATCCTCCAGTATAGTAGGGAAGATTTAGTGCTGTGTTCACTATTTGTTCCCTAAATTAAATTTAAGATTAGGGAAGATTTAGTGCAGATGGCACTAAGTTATCCCCCTAGTACAATAGGCATAAAACAGTGCAGCTAGGCACTAAATCTTTCCTATACTTTACGGAAAGATATAGTATACAAAATAGTGTGCAATGCCACAATTGTATTATTGGAGTGATTTAGTGACTTCCTGCACTATTTCACTCCTATATATTGTAGGAATGAAATTTCTTTAGTGACTTTTTATCTGCACCCCAGGGAAAATGAAGCTGAAGACATCCCACAACTACTATCTACAAGTCCAAGCACAGCTCTCGGTTTGCTGAAATATCTACTGTGATTCTGTGTGCTGGATGGCCAGCATGCATGTTGAGCGAATTCAAGCCGACGCAGAGTTGATCAATTCACTACAGCCAAAGCTATCCAGTTTTTTCATGAACTACCTTATGTCCGAGCTGCTCACAAACAAACTCAAGTTGACTGGGTCTCCTCATGATCCAAATGAGGAATGTGAAGATGTAGAGGAAGGACTATTTTGTATCTGCCAAGAGCCTGCCTATGGTACAATGATTGTATGTGATGGCCCCAAGTGCCAAAATGAATGGTTTCACTATCAGTGTGTTGGACTTGATACAGAGCCAGCTGGAGATTGGTTCGCAGTGAGTGCAGATCTGTCTCCTGATCAATCTACATTGTATATGTGACCGGATTTGGGAAAACCCTCCGTATGGGATCCGCACGCGATTCGCGCAATGCACGTTTTTAGTAGCTCAGGTTAAAATTTGTCAAAGTCCAGATTTTGTCATATACATGTCGAACAACCCTTCTAACTGTTGCCGTCTTCTACGGAAGCTAGTCGTGCTATACGAAGGCGAAATAAGCCTTCATTTTGACCCACCTAGTCGGCACAGCCGCTGTACACAGAGCCCGTTGCTATGGGCGGTAATTAGAATTCTCTACCTAGATACAGCTAGATTCATCGATCTACTGTATGTTCGCTCACCTTTTTAGCTTCTTGGGCATCTAAGAACAATCGGCTGTCGTTGTCAACAACGAAATTCAACTCTTGCTCGATCTTTACGTTCATTTCGAATGGCTCCGCCCAGGTCCATTTAATTGATTTCCAGGTCAAGCGTAGTATGCGGAAACGCCATACGCGTGCATAGCAACGCCTTTAGACCGTAATTTCTTGATTATTGGGGGTGTGGCGTGATCGCAAACAAAGCGCTGTATCTCCACAACCAAGCACACGATCGGCCTAAGACTTGAACGCGGGTTAGCTCTATGGTAGAGCTTATCAACCATGCATCAAACTCAATTTTCTGAAAAAATCCCATACGGGTTTCCCAAATCCGGTCACAAATAATATTATACCCTATTGCAATATGTATTATTACACATGTATTGCTTTTCTTTTGCATTCATTTAATTTTGTTAAGGTACCATTAAATTGCGTGGGCGTGAGCGTGAGGATTGGCTAATTCAATTAGCGAATCGTGAAGGGGCGTGGCCGAAGAGGCCACACGAGTGCTTTTGGTCGAAGGTGGGCGTGTCCAGAATCGGCCAGGGATGACTATGCGCGTGTAATTAGCGACCGGAAGTGGCCCCTGAAGGAAAGACTGGTAATTGCCCACATCAAAGCAAGATCAAAGCATTCTTTCTTAACTATTAACCGCAACGACTTAAAATTATACACTAAGTAGTTACAACCTAAGATAAAAGAATATGTGAGCGTGTAATGTAATGTAATTAATGTAATGTAATGTAATGTAATGTAAATAATTCATTCGAAGCACAGGAAAAGGTATTGTGCAATAATTTTTATATCAGCATGTAGAGTGGATCAAAAATAATAATTCAATCGTCTCAGATTTTTGATTTTCACTTTCAGTTTTGAAATACGAGTCGTAGTAGTTTCTGACCACTAAAGTATGAAGGAAATGACTACTGTCCAGATGGTGCAATGGTTAAACTCAGTGTCTGCCAACCAGCGTCAAACGCATGCACTGGTTCGAATCCCACCCGGGGCCAATTTTTTTCCACCAGTGATGCTAGGAAGGCAGTCTACATACACCAACAACATTCTATGGGCAATGCTCCTTACATTGGATCTAGACTAGGGGATGATTACGTATACAAGCCCCAAGTCACTCTCAGATACGTTACACATTAGTATTATGACATTATAGTAATCAATGTTTGCAACTTGAGATTTTCTGCCTTACTACATACCTGACCTATTGTAGCAGACATGTATGATAGAAAATGGTGACATACCGGTAACTAATTAGTACTTGATAAAATTCTTTTATCTTAGGTTGTGGTTTAGCTTGTTACAACCTAAGATAAAAGAATATGTGAGCGTGTAATGTAATGTAATGTAATGTAATGTAATGTAATGTAAATAATTCATTCGAAGCACAGGAAAAGGTATTGTGCAATAATTTTTATATCAGCATGTAGAGTGGATCAAAAATAATAATTGAATCGTCTCAGATTTTTGATTTTCACTTTCAATTTTGAAATACGAGTCGTAGTAGTTTCTGACCACTAAAGTATGAAGGAAATGACTACTGTCCAGATGGTGCAATGGTTAAACTCAGTGTCTGCCAACCAGCGTCAAACGCATGCACTGGTTCGAATCCCACCCGGGGCCAATTTTTTCCATCTTTTTTTTCACTGCCAGTGATGCTAGGAAGGCAGTCTACATACACCAACAACATTCCATGGGCAATGCTCCTTACATTGGATCTAGACTAGGGGATGATTACGTATACAAGCCCCAAGTCACTCTCAGATATGTTACGCATTAGTATTATGACATTATAGTAATCAATGTTTGCAACTTGAGATTTTCTGCCTTACCACATACCTGACCTATTGTAGCAGACATGTATGATAGAAAATGGTGACATACCGTTAACTAATTACTGCTTGATAAAATTCTTTTATCTTAGGTTGTGGTTTAGCTTGAAAAAAAAAGATTTAAATAATTAATTAATGTTTGGGGGGTTTGGGAGCACTTGGGGAGATAATTTTTACATGGGCATGCAGAATGGGTCGAAACTAGAGATTTGACCCTGGGGAATTTTGATTCACACCTTAGAATTAAAGTTACGGCCCTTTGAAGTTACCCCATATGTTTGTATAAGAAGCCATGCATTTGCAATGTTTTCTACGTGAGGGGCGGGGCCACGCGCGCACATAAAGATGACGATCATTACCCACTTTGGTCAAAATTGATGTACAGGCTGCCTGCTTGCATTGTGTGGCTCTACTATGCATCCAGTTCAACTATGTGGTCGTTTTCGGACAATTTTTTTTTTCTGCTTAGTGTTCTGGTCTCCTTGAAAAAAAAAAAAAAAAGCTAATTAGGCCTAATTAAGCATGTGGGCGTGTTCCTGGCACTGTGGAGTGTGTGCGTGTGCATTAATGCAGGTTTTATTGCTTCCGATTGGGCGTGGCTTCACGGGCCAGTGCTTGGACATTGGTGCCTGGGACTTGGCCGTGGCGATAGGTGGGCGTGTCCCGGAAGCGGTGGTGACCTTTGAACCCCGCGAGGAGGCTTTGGGGGCATGGCAGGAGGTCAAAGGTGAGGCCATGTCAGTTAATGAGGCACTGTACGCCAGTGCGATCGAGGGGACCGTACGGCTGGACGGAAGCTGACGATGGTTTGAAGCGGATGTGGTTGCGATGACGTGTTGTTACCCCGCCCACACAGGAAATGAGGTGAGCTCTTGCGTGGGTGGTGTGGCAGAACGGCCTTCAAGTGTTTGTGTGTTTTGGCCTTGAGGAAGCTGTGTGTTTTAATTGGGATTGATTGTGGGCTTCCGGTGGACATCTGGTGGCCAGTCGGCACTTGATTGAGAATGGTGGTCCTTGAGGCTCAGGGTGGTGCCGTTTTGGGCGTGTCCTGGCCCCTCCCTTCCGGCTCGGCTTCCGGTCCATTGAGGATATTAAATGAACACTTCCGGCCCTAGCAGCCACACCCCTGAGACCTGGGCAATTAAAAGGGCGTGGTGACACAGCATGCACCTCACTTATGACTTTGATGTGGTTTAGGTGTCATATTCCCCACCTCACGCCCACGCAATTTAATGGCACCTTAAGACCACTCTCTCTTATTGTTTTGAATAATAAAGAAAAGGCATAATAAAGAGAAATCAAAACAACAACACTCTGGGACAAATTTGTAAGAGCAGCAGTGACAACTAGAATTTTGTCTATTGTAGCAACTTCTTTGTCTGAGGGTCTCTTGATTAGTGTAATGGTTGGCTGCAAAATCTTGTACCTCAGTTGTCCAATGACAAACTCCATATGAATGCGTACCCGGCTTGCGAGTCGACGTGATTTCTCCACCTCAGCTCTCGACAACTGGGTCTTCCCTTTAGTGGATGAGGGTATCTCCAGTCTGGCTCCAGCAAGTGCAAGCTCATCATGGACATTGAACCCTCGGTCGGCTAGGACGACATCACTGTACTCGAGATGATCAAGTAGCGCACATTTCTGGGTGATCACCTTGTCAGAGACCCATCTTGTCCAGGCCTTTGAAATGAACGTGATGGCTCTAGTGCGTGCGATGCTTACCAATACCTTTAACGTATTGTGTTTCTTATAGTTCGAGTATGTAGAAGCCCTGGCATAGAAAGCAACAGGTTGCTCAGTGAAAATTCGAAGCTGTCAATAATGCACTTGACATTTCGAGAAATGCTTCTTGAATGCATTTGGTAGATTCTTTCTCAAGGTTTCAGCATCTGGCCAGGAGGCAAGTGGACGAAGATTGTGGTACATTGTGTCGATCCATGAATGGAACATCCGTGAAACAGTAGACTTGCTGTCTATCTGTAGCGTGGTTCCCAGGTCAATCATTGGTGTGTGTAATCGAAGATACATAAGAGTGGCAAAGAAATGGTTGATATTCGCAGCTCCACCATGAAACGGTTTCAGAAGTTCGAACAGTGAAACAAACACGTCATAGGTAGGCAACCCTGTGTAGAACCTGGTTTTGCTGTTACCACCGGCAATCAGATTTGCACCAAATCTGGAAGCACACAAAGCACTCTCGGACCGAGATAGAGACAGTGAAAGGTGGTGGTTTTGCACTGCTAGCTGATAATTTGCCACAGCAACCGTTAACTTTTCTGCTTCCAATCCGGCAATACGCAAAGAGAGCTCATGCGTCTTCTGCTGGAGTTCCTTATTCTCCACCTCAAGCTTGCTGTTTTCACATCTAACATTGGCTTTTTCTTGCTGTAGCCAAGACACTAATCCTGCAGAATTTGTCATCTGCTCTAGAAGCATCACCACCACTGAGAGTAGGATCGTCATCTGCTCTAGAAGAAGCATCACCGCCATTGAGAGATTCACCATCGTATTCATTCTCTCCTTCGATGCACAGGTGCTTACTTAGCTGAACCAGGGCCTCAGCTTCATCGGAATCTCGAGCTCTCTTCCTACCTACCTACGTTCTGCCAATCTTGAATGTCGGCTCAAACTCATGCTGGGGGTTGATGAATTGGTATGTGGCTGGCACTGCCCAAGTAGAAGTGATGGTTTGTAATCAGGATGTGACTTATCCTTTGAAGGCTTTCCTAGGACATGGAGTGAAGAAATATGCCTTGTTTAACATGGACAAGACTGATAGACAAGCTGTAATGGACTAATGGGATGTGCTAGCTAAATATCAAGTAGATCTGACCTTACATGTGACAACATGGGCGCTACAAAGACGACTGTACTCCGTTGGGGACCAACTCTTTTGGTTGACTGCGGAAATCCATGCTTCACGCTGCTCTCTATCAGCTGGAAAATGGAACAACTTGATAGGTGAATCTTTACTGGCCCTATTGTGGCACTTTACAACTACGCAAGTAAGTGGCATCGCTTCAAAAAGTTCACACTGAGAACAGGTCAAACTAACTTCACCCACTTTGCACGGCTGCTGCTGTAGGATTTTGACCTCCAAAATGGCGGGTAGCAACAGTTGCTATGCTCGTTAATGATATTCATGAGATAAACGTTCGCGCTGCAACTGGTCTATAGATGCCCTATGCATCGATGAGTGTAGTAGCCAGTTGACAGTGGCTGAATTGTAGGTCGCGATAAGAGTGACCTGTTACTGCTCCTGTGTGCGGGCGTGTACTGCAGACTGCAGTGGTTACCGATACGGGTGAGTGGAACGCCCGTAAATTAAGAAACCGTTACTGAACGTTGGGCACCCTCCGTTCATCACCTGTAGTTTGAACGTTTCCGTGACTATCATGTATACAGTCAGGTAAGCAGTTGTATTATAATACGTCCTGTGGAATTCCCGTGGATATTTTGCTGTGTATCGGGGGTGTGGCACGATCGCAAACAAAGTGCTGTATCTCCACAACGAAGCACGCGATCGGCCTAAAACTTGAACGCGGGTTAGCTCTATGGTAGAGCTTATCAACCATACATCAAACTCAATTTTCAGAAAAAATTCATTACAGAGGCAAATCCGGTCACATATACGATAATACTATGGGCTAGATGTATTATTATGCTGCTGACTCAATATTCTATGGCATCTTCATAGCTCTATTCTAGCTAGTGTAAGTATGCAAATTGAATGTATGAAATATGACCTGATAACACTATGGCATGATTTCATATTCTATTATTATGTATTATTCTATGAAACATTAAAGATGAAATTTAAACATGACTCATAAAATTGACTGTTAAGTGCTGTTAAAGAATTAGAAAAACAACCGGATGCAAAGTACGTATATAGCATGAAAGCATTACTACAATATGTGACCACTGAATCTTGCTGATACCAGATGGCACTGATTTGTGCTCATGCTAGTATGATTAAAATTACCATCTTATAAAATCTGATCACTGAATGATTTCAAGCTGTTCCATTGTTGAATATGGAACATGAAGCATGAAATACCTTTATGATTTTTTGTATTACTATAGTGGTCTAGAATAATGCACAGAAGTATAAGATTTATTTTGTTCGCTATACCATGCTGCCAAAATTTAACAAGTAAATTAGGTGCTTGTTATCTACTGACAACTACAAAGTCCAACAACATGGACCAACAGTACACAGACCATTGGGGATAAATTATTTTCATTTTCTAATAGCAAAACCAATGGTCCCTTTTCTCATAGTGGGAGAATGTCCTGCAAACATCAGCTGAGCGTGATACAGCCATAGTCGATGTTCCCACAGATTCAATCAACATAACCAGCAGAAAGGGAAAAAATGAGATATTACCGTGGAAGATAGCACTGAGTTTGTATACAGTTACCATTTAGAAATAAAATGTCAGCAAGTTTGAAAAGATCCCTTCCAAAATTCTTATCACACATTGGCAGTAGCTTTCCTTGATCTATACACTGGTCTGAAATTCTCCAATATCAAACGTCAGTACAGTGATACAAAATACCCTTCATCAACTGTAGACTATAAACCAACGTCCTGCTTTTGCTGTGAAGTGTGGATTAAGTGTCGTACCTCTATGCGGTCAGTGTGCTATGATTCCAACAATACCATAGATACTACACCCTTTTCAAACACCATCCACTTTTGATATTTATCATGTATTTATCCTAGCCACTTACTTGTACATTTACAAACCTGATCACTTTTAAATTTTACATTCTTGAACACGATCTTATATTACTTTTTTTGTGATTTCTTCTTGCTACGACTTCTACCAACCTAAATCAATTATTAATACAAATTACAGAGATTTATAACTCCTGATATTATATCAGATCAAAACTTACTTCGGACACTCAGGACGGTTAAGGCAGAAACAGCCAGCTTAGTCTTATCAGTTTGTATCAGCCAATTACAACTAATTATATGGCCATGAATCTCATTGACCTCGAGCGACCTCCCATACTTTGTATAGAAGCTGCCGTGTGCAGTGGAGTGCAAATGCTATGATCGATCTTCCTGGTACAAAATTGGCACTAGACCAGGACCTTTCTTAGACATTTAAGCTCTACTATGGACAAGTATAAAAAACAATTGAATAAAATTGAAGAATGAAGTAGGGATGGCAGGATCAAAAAGTACACAAACAAGAGATAATCGTATCTATTATACATCCCTACGCTTGCTTTTCTCGACTATTATGCACCTATTAATGTTGATGTGTTTGTTGAGTGCAGTATGTGGGAGATATTCAGGTTGTTCCCTAGTTATCATAATGGTTCGAGTTTATCAGTTTTGATTCAATCGCATTATTACTGGTTATTTTTGTACCCCTCAAAAAGCAATCGTATAATAGATACGATTATCTCTTGTTTGTGTACTTTTTGATCCTGCCATCCCTACTTTATTCTTCAATTTTATTCAATTGTTTTTTATACTTGTTTCTGTTTTTTTTTTATTGTACTTAGTGTAGTTTATCAATGCCATCTTATCATAATTTCTGTCCAGTGTAATTAAGGGGAACTTTAATGGGTGGTGTCAAAATCCGTAGCTATGCCCCTCATTAACTTGCGTTCATATGCCTATACTAGTATTAATTTTAGGCGGCCCATGAGACTGCTTAATAGGGAGAAAACCGAGTTCTATTGTTGGCAGCAGCTAGCTCAGTACCTGGCATAATTTTATGATCTGTACGTTACCGCTCCTCGAGCCTTCGTATGATAGTATGATATCTATGATCGATCCAGCGGAGCACTAGCGCTGCACGCGCTAGCGAATAGCTCGCCTATGCCTAGCGCCTTACCACTCCTCGAACCTAGCACCTTCATATCCATGATCTATCCAGCCGGCACCGCTGTACGCAGTAGCTACGTAGCTCGCGAGCGCGATTGCCTAGGGCGCGGCCAGGCGCTGTCACATGACTTCACCATAGCAACACATTCCGAGCATGCGCATTATATTTCAAAATGGCGGCGTATCAGACACACCCAATCGTTAATGCGTCGGTCACACCCACTATTACGTAACTGTCGAGATACGCCAAACTAGCGTGCCACTGCACTGCGCGCTACAAAATAGAGTGGATTTATATGAAAACTAAGGTGAGAGATCCAGACAGTCTTGAGTTAGCCCTGGAAATGAGAAAGAAAGAAAGAAGAAAGAATGAGAAATGGCCATTTTTTTGAATATCTGGTTCTGGCATGTACAATTGATTTGATGAACGATCTTGGTCTTGTTAGATAGATAATTTGCTGGAGATTCTGATTTTCATACTTAGAAATTTCACTTATTTTGAGATATTTGGGTATTTGTAATGTATTACATATATGGCATATCCGGGCCATCCCTACTTATAGAGTCTACCGACTCTATGATAAAGAACATGGTAGAGAGTGGAAACGGTGTCCTGTATCAACCATGCGCCAACAGAGTATGCTCATGAATATGTAATTAGATCGTTTTTGTAGCCTGGAAGTGCACATTTCTTTGCCTAGCTCCAACGCGCTTTATTCTGTGCAGCGTTTCCAGTCAGTATTGAGTTCTTTACACAGCTAGGACATAGCTGATCCCACGTTCGATGCCATATTCGAGCATTTTTGTACCCGGAAAACGGAAATATGTAATTAAGGAAGCCAAACTTTGACCCGCACCTATCTGGTTAATTAAGCACCATTGCCATGGTAACGGATGCTTTTAATAAACTTTGTTCTTCGTGAAAACTTGTAGATGTGTGTTTGTGTTGCTGTAACTTTGTACTTGTCTTCAGTTTTATTTTTTGTACCAGCATGTTTGGCCATATTGGTGGTGTAGACACCATCTGATCCTGCCTTAACTGTCCTGAGCAGACATGATTGGACATTGAAAAGTGCTATTAGTGATTAGATAATTATTTGCATATAAATGGGATTGCATGTTAACTGCAGTGTAATATGTATAAGAAATTTAGCCTCTATATTACCTTCCACTAATCAGTTTTTCAACAATTTCAATCTTGTCCAGCTATAATGCACTAGAATTTAACAATCTGTAACAATAATCAGGCTGACATGTCAAGATGCAATTTTGTGGAATCCAGAAACAAAGCAAATAGTGACTGTTAATCACAGAAATGAAATGTGCAGTTCACAAAATTGTTGTGCCAAAAATCAAAGGATTAAAAAATGTATGTGATATTCGATGATGTAGCTAACAGTCATTCTCAAAAGTTACAAGTTGCAGGATCAATTGTTGCCAGAGCGGGTGAAGCCTGTTACCACATTATTCTCGTTAAACTTCATAGATACGATTGGCTCCGAATTCAGAAGTTCAGCATTAGATACTGAATCATCGTCTTCTCCATCGACACCAGCTATCTCACTAACAATCTTTCCAAACGCATGCTGTCTCAGTGTCACTCCCGGTCTGATCATCTGTCCACATCACCAGCAACTTGGCTTAAACCTGGGTAGGACACCTGCATCATTGCGCAACCGAGCTTAGAACATCTACCCAGCGGTGGAGTCAACGGTTCTACATGTGCTTTGCACTTTAGACAGGCTTTGCAAGTATCCAGCTGGATGATCTCAGGATTAGATATTTCTGTTACAGTGCTGCTCGTCGGTTGTTCAACCTCGCCAATATCATCAATTTGAGTTATCTCACTACCACATCTCAGCATCGACTAGGGATGCATACTCCTGCACCGAAAACTTAGTAAGTAGATAGCTTTCATCCACATCCAGGCCCGTACACAGGGGGGGTTCGAGGGGGTTCGGACGAACCCCCCTTTTTGGCCACCTAGCATAGCACTAGAAATAATCCAGGTGTAACTTACATGCTTCTTTACAAAACGATGTGTTGTTTTCCAAATAACGCACACCAGATGTGCAACAGATTGCATAGCCAGTGTACATAGTGCTAGTCTAGTAGCTAGCAGCATCAGCCCATTATTGTAAATCACTGTCAGAATGCCTCAGAATCACCCTCAAAGAATCTAAATTTCCAAAATTTTCTGGGGGAGCATGCCCCCAGACCCCCCCTAGGTGGGCTGTGGGCTAATGCCCACAGTATACCTGTCTGAGCCACGCCCCCATGTAACCCCCCTTTGAGAAAGGCTGCGTACGGGCCTGACATCCAACGAGTCAATATACTCTTCCCACAAAGCTACTTGTGTCTGTACAATCACCGATCTCAACGTCTTGCTTTTCCTTCCCTCCAGACACAGACATGGGTTCCGTCTTCAATATGATTTTGACCTCAACTATCACCTCGCAGAAATTTTCGATTGATGAGAGTTCCCCTAAGGTGAAGGAAGTCAGCACTGGCTCATTGTTGAACACAGCTATATCAAACACCTGATGTCCTTGACAACTTTGCTTCACTTCACAGTTGTGCAACTTCACTGCCTTTTTATCAGCAAAAAAACATCAAGTTTCTTTTGCTGTGCTAGAAGGAAGCAGACCAAAGGGATTTGCTCATGACAGTCATAAACTGTTGCGTCGGAATACGTAGAGTTCCGACCTTTTTTTACTGGAGAGAGACGTCACTGCTCCATGCATACTGGCATTGGTCAATGGACTGGTGAGCAAGTCGAAACGCTCAACTTTTTGGATATGTTTTCGTTTGCCATCTCTAGCTCACAAAGGAGAACGACTTGAAGAAGACAAAAGTTGATTCCAAGTAGATTTTGAGAAAGCAGAAAAAGTTAGCTGCAAATTTTAGCTGGTTGATGGCCACTTTTATAGTCTTTGATGGGGTGTGTGTGGGTGGGGACAAAAGACCAGCTAGTGAGACTGCCTTAGGATCCTATGGTACATGTTCACTAAAACTGGTCAAATAGGTACCGTACGTATGTATGTTCATGAAAATTTATATTGTCACTTATGTCCAACTCCTGCAAGCCTGTTTTTGCCTAACTCTTGCAGTATACATTTGCACAAGAGTCCAGGAGGGTAATTGAGTCTCATAGGATGTTCTTTCCCACTATAATATGCGCAGTAACAATTTATATGGTCACATATATCTAACTCTTGCAAGCATGTTTTTCCCTGACTTTTGCAGTTTACATTTCCACAAGAGTCCAGCAGAATAATTGGGTTATAGACTTTACAAGGGTATTCTTCCACTTTGTTATTATTGAATACTGTAGTTGTATGAATACTGCAATCTGATTGGTCACTCAGAAGTCTATTTAAGTAAGTCTACCATATTTCTTCTAAACATTCAGCATGAAAATATTGCTTTAGCTTCGCCGAACTTTCAGAGGTTAATATTCAACATTCTGCCTGCGTGTGCATTCCATTCCCGTTTATAGCATATACGCATGACGACCCTTGCCGAAAATTAGAGACTATTTTCAATCGTTAGCTAAAGGGTGCCGAATAATTAGAAGGGCCAAATTTTTAGAAGAACTACGGTATTTCCCATTGAGACTTCATACAGTATACTTAAAAAATGGTGTGATCTGATTAGTCACTCAGAGGTCTCTGATTGTTTAGACTCTAGCAAGAGGTTCATAAGGTGATGCAAGTTGTTGCTCCAGGTATCAAAAACTGGATTTCTAAGTTATAAGCATTCTTAGTTGTAAGCTTTCTAAGTTGTAGACTTTCTAAGTGACTTAGATACTTGGTTCCAACCAATCAAATGACAGGATTTATTACAACTAGAGTCTAAAACCTACCTAGAAACCTACAAGTTCTACAACTTTAGCCAATAGCAACATAGAGCAACAATATAGCCGCCTCCTCAGGATAAATGTCATGGTTATACAGTTGCTATATTCCAAACCAGTTAGAGACCTCATTCAATGGGGTCTACGCTCTTTAAGAGACCCTCACGCCATTAGTAGCACCCTCGAAGTGCTCGGAATGCTACAGCTTCAGGCCTTTGGGTCTTTTAAATCATGTAGAGACCTTGGACTTGGTCTCTGACTATTAGAGTTTCTTAGAGACCTACAGGTATAGCCGCGGGTAAGAAAGATGCTCAGTGCAACAGCAGCCTAGTCTCCCAAGATACATGTTATGATTGCAGTTGCTATATTCTAAACCATGCAGTTAGAGACTGTTATCCAATGCTTTCTGTGCTTTATTAAGACGTCACTGCACTCATGATACCACAGCCTCACCTTGGGTCTCTTAAATTGCATAGAGACTTTGGACTCGGTTTCTAAGAAATTAGCCTGCAGCTTTCCTTTAAGGGGTAGGGCATCCCCTTCATGGGCGGATCCAGGATTAATCAGAGGGGGATTCTTAGTTTAACAGTATGTGCGCAACACATGCGTAAATTTCAGCCACACCCACTTTGCTCGTTGCCCACGCCCATTTCTCGCTAGATTGCGTGTTCGAGGTCTTGTGATGCGCTGTAAGACTTCAAATCAACCTAAGAAATGTCCAAGTAGGTGAGCTAAAGACAGGCTTTAGTACTGTAGCTAGCTAAAGGCATGGATTTCGGTTTTGTTTATAAACATACATTCACCACCACGCCCACAGTGACGTCATGGCTAGGAGTTAATTAACATAATTTAATTACAAGAGAGGGTGAAGATCAAACTTTATGTTGATGCATAATAGAAGTTCATAGGATGTACTGTTGCTGAAATATACAACATTCAAGTTGTCAGTAAATACCATGCATCCCACACTGACCCGGGCCTTAATAGCGCTGAGAATGTGAAGGAACTGTTAAGTGTTAAGACAGTATTAGAGACTATTAGTACTTTTATGATTAGTTAATCTTAGGATTAGTGCTAACTTGTGCATACTTAACAAGATTGTTGGTAACAGGTGTTTTTCACATTTCTCTAGATCATGTCATCATCATAGTCACCTTGTAACTTGCTAATTTCATTAGTTCTTAGGTATGATTTGTGTTTAGTATAAATAGAGTTGTAATATAGGTGTATTTTGTCTTCGATA
This sequence comes from Cliona cf. orientalis, assembly GCA_963930775.1. Taxonomy (NCBI): domain Eukaryota; kingdom Metazoa; phylum Porifera; class Demospongiae; order Clionaida; family Clionaidae; genus Cliona; species Cliona cf. orientalis. The sequence goes on from OZ005689.1 coordinate 25,423,537, forward strand.
ATTATCATCTCTAATACGATACAACCTCCGAAACTTCAATCTTCGCAGCGCTCTAATTTACCAACCCGTAACAAAGAATCAACTCCTTCCTTGCACTTCACTTCTTCTCAGACTTCAACTAACTCATACTCAGCCTGCTCGCCGTCAGGCCTTTAAATAGTAGGACTTGTGCCGGTGCCCGGCGCATCTAGCCCGACCAGCACAGACAAGACAGATTATGGCCTGCATCGACAGCGACGCGACAGCCCTGGTAACGAGCTCGCACAAGCCCAGGGAATTGCAAGCTCACGCAAGGGCTGCCATTCGATAATCAGCCATGGCTTTTGACAAGCTGGCGCTGTCTCCGTTGCGCATGCGCACATTGCGCAGCCCTAGGGCTGCACAGTTCAGTGGAAGGGTACCATCATTTAATTAAATACATGCATTTAAACCTCATGATAGAGTATTATTCAGCTATCAAGCACTGCATGAGCTTGAGGCAGCCCTCTGTATTAGCTGTCTACACTATAAATGTAGGCTGGCAGAGGCAGCACAGGCCTCTGGAGGTGTGAATTTCACTTGCATGCACTATGTTTAGCTAGGTACTTGTTACAGAAGCTTGCCTGAGGCGATCTACAAATTATTAATATACAATAGCTAGCTATGTACTACAGAGGGCTGACTAAGGCAATAATATATAACTATCTGGCTACCTAAAAATAGATACAAGCATGACTAAGAAGCTGCATTTCACTTTAAAGGAGGAGGTGTTGGAAGATGTGCTCTCTGATGATGAATAACTGGACAATGATGAACCAGTCATGGAGGGCAATGATGATGAGTTCTCGGATCTGTAGATGGACGAGGACGAGGATGATACTGACAGTGCAATAGACACTATTGGGGTTCAAGGTTTGATTGCTTGAACGTATAGAAACTCCCTTGTCGCTCACAATATACCCTTGTAAAGTAGGCCACAGATTTACTGACCCCACTCTCTCTTCTTCCTCTCGACATCTGAGAATAGACCCTCCCACTTCTCCTGGGCACTCAAGTCCAGACTCTCTCACTTCTCCCCAGTTGAGTCCAGACCCTCTCACTTCTCCTGGGCACTCTCTCTCTCTCTGCACTCGAGTCCGGTCCCTCCCACTTCTCTTGGGCACTCTCTCTCAGTACTCAAGTCTAGACCCTCCCACTCTACTGGAATTGGATGCCAGGGAATGCCTAATACTATCCACTTCCATATCTGAAACATTCTGGGCTGTGATGTTTCGCTGCCTCGGCAAAGGTACGTGCTCTTTTTGTGTGGGGAGATCTGGTGGACCATAGTGGTGAAGCGATTGGACTGTTATGTTATTGACGCTTCCGTGAGAGCAGTGAACAAAGCTTCTCAGCAGGTTCTATCTTAATAGCAGGCACATGTGCACATTTGCTAGAACTACTTGCAGTGCTTTCACTAGTCGTTGCTTCTCCAGTTGAGCTAAAAAGTCTTCTTGTTGCTGTGTTTCGCTCACGATGGACAGCTGTATCAGGCATTGGTTGCACAAGCTGAATACTAGCTGCATGCCAACTGCGGTGTTGGTCACCAGAGTACACGGTAGCACTGCTCTGCAGAAAGTATACATTGTCAGTTGACGCAACAGTAAAAGCTTTTTCAACTAACAGACTCCTAGTACTAGTACCAGCATTCTTCCGATCTACCGATACAGAGTGGATTATAGGTTTTAGCATATCCACTGATGAGCAAATACCAAACCTGTTTAAAATAGTTATCAACTCAGCTGAGCCCCCACACGACTCAATGACATCACTGAGTACAGTATGGAAAGGGGAGTTACACTCACTATTGGTGATGAAGATGATGAGAGAGACAAGGTATGCCTGACAGAGCTGTTTGATACGACCAAAAAATGTACTGTTCCCTTACGTTCGTTAACGGACTGAGTAAGTTTACGAACATGTTCCCAAAGCTCAGGAGCAATAGAACGTACAGTAGCAATAAACTTGTCAACATCAAAGGCTAGCTTCATAGACTGATCTCTCGACTCATTTTTCTGATGGTTCACTAGTTCATGCACTTGATCGTTTAAAAGGTTGGTCTCGTAGGCTTGAAAAACAGCAGTGCAGCTGCTATTAGCATGGAGCGTATGGGATAACAAAGTGTGCATGTCAGCTTTAGTCCTATGAAATATTGTACCAACATTCCTATCAACACAAAATGATGTTAACAATTCACCAAACTCATTTCCTAAAAAGGTTAATAACCTACTCTTAGACATACACACTTCAGAAAAATCAATATCATAGTCACTCAAATGCTGCATAAATTGTCTGTACATAGGGAATAGGAAGGGGCGATCAGATGCTGCCAGCTCACATGCATGCAGTGCCGTTTTGTAGAGACAACATTCTATAATATCACTAGCTTCTGGCGTTATATACTCAAATTCATGGACTATTTTCTCTAGGTGTTATTTCTTTGCCTTCAAATTCAAAATTATGTCCTCACTGGCCAGCATGCATACATCTGACTTGAGCATCTGATTGAAAAACTTGTAACACGGATAACACACTTGATCACCATCTTCAATGCTCTGACTAAATGCAATGGTATCTTTGAGAAACGACTCAACTCTCTTAGGATCACGGCAAGATACGAAAATGCACGGCTTAACACACCACAGGCTTTACATGCATCAGATTTAGTTGTAGCATTAAGCTTATATATTTGCTGGTAATGCTTTGTGCACAATGAAATGTACCCTGGGTGGTCAACACTACATAACCCTAGAGAACCACATATCGTCTCCCAAGTGAACTCATGCTTTTCAGCCTTAATGTCAACTGAGTTACAAGAGGGTACACAACACCGTGGCACTCTTTTATCCTTCAACCACCTAAGCTGGAAAGGCTCACCATCATCCCTGGCCTTCATTGTACTTGAACGACATACTTCACACACACACATATTTTTGTTACCAACATTAAGTCCTGATTCCTCCTCAAGAAACGCAACCATAGACGGAGACCATCCTTCTGTATGGCGATGTCGCCTTCCACAAAATTCAGAAAAGCAAAAAGACCACTTCTTTGCTTGGCATTTTCGACTCATTCTTTCTATCTTTCAGAGAATCCAAAATCATGTACAAAACGAACAGAAAACACCACGTGGCATGCATAGACTTTTCTGGAGTTTTGATGTCATGTAACTCTGGAACCGCTCGATGGAAAAACTTCGTTCCAGTCTCATATTGTAGAGCATCAAAAGAGCTCTTGCATGGTGCTTGAATCATGGGAATCGATCCAAGGGAACCTAAATGCCCCACTTTTGCGCGAGGGACTTTTTGTGAGCGCTTGCGAACGGCACGCACAAAAACGATCGCCACGGAGCTCATGAACGTCTCCGGGTTATAGGACTTGAACGTGCAGAAAGTAGAAGAGTTGCTCTGTCTTTTGGTCTTTGGAGTCCTAGAAGTGAAAGATGGCCTAGATAGAACAAGTAAGAAAAAATAGATAATAAACGGCCAAAATTGCATGCATTGGAATGTGCCACCGGATGTACTTCCTGGATCTGCAACAATTGGACCGCTGGCTTAACGACTGTATAATAGTATGTGACCCACTATGAGAAAAGGGACCACTCGGGATATATTGTTGATTGCGCGTTTTTGGTATGGATTGATAGCCCTATGAGTACTGAATCTAGTGATGCAAGATTCATGAAAGAATACCGTTCGTAGGCCAAGTTATTTACACTGGGTCACCCATTCAATTTATTGAGAAACGTGTATTTTTATTTTACTTCCTGTTTTAAAAGGTAAATCCATACATGCCTGGTCATATACATGACGTCACGATTAAAATAATTGATTTGCCGGGGTAACGTTCAACATATGTACGTTGTATATGGCCATGTGCTGCTAGCTATCCTTGTTGGAGTGAACGAAGACCAGCGACAAAGGAACTCTCTCAGAGGAGGCTGAAAAAACTGGTAAGATTTTACTGTAGTATCAGGTGAATTATAGCCAGTTTTGATGGCCTGGCCAGTTTATTATTATCAAAGAAAACAGAGAAATACACATAAACATACATAAAAACTATTCTTTCTTAGGGCACAAACGGGCATTGTGCCCTTGCTCCCTACATAAACTACACAGCCTAGGTCGCTTGGCTGGAGAGCTGTGCAGTATTGTACCTTTATATTAGATATACTTTCTTATGATTAAACCTTGTGTTCAATATATGTATACTATACTGTAGAATTTTTGTATATGACCAGTAGAATTTGTATATTTAGTGATATTATAGCTACATATATTATTATAGTACTCAACATTCTCATTGTATAATAATAAAGCTGAATAAATGAATATTCTTTTCGGACAACTTAACTGTTCGGTAAAACTTGCCGATGTTTCGATTAGATGCTCTAGTCATCCTCAGGGCAAAAGTGAAGCAAGGTGCAAAAAGGGTGGTACTCTTATAGGCGTAGCTGCTGCGCTCGCACGCCCATGCGGCCGGGTGCAGAGGGTGGAGCGTCGGCGTGATTAGCGCAAGTGCGGTTGCCCCCGCCCCCTAGTTTCTTTATCGTCGCAATCCAACAGCCCAGTAGCTCGTAGCCCCCGTCTCGATTAAGCCTGTTGTTTGCTGGGGTCTTCTCGATGTGTAAGGCTTCCTTTACCTTCAGCTGAATAGGTCTGGCGGCCCTGTCCAGTACTCTGGTTGCGTCCCAATCCACTTGGTGTTGCTGGTCCCACTGGTGCTCGGCTATGGCAGGGCTATGGCAGACTTCCATGTGTCCCCCTTGTTGCATGCATCCCGATGCTCTTTGACTCGCGTCTCTAGGCGCCTCTGCGTTTCCCCAACGTACACCTTACCACACTGGCAGGGGATCTGGTAGACCACATCTGCCAGTTTCTCCTTAGGGAGGGGGTCCTTCACTTTGGTGAGCAGTGAGCGGAGAGTTGGGCCTGATTTGAAGACAACCCATAGGTCGAACTTTCCACAGGCCTTCCTGATCCGCTCACTCACACCGCTTACGTATGGGATGACTGCCAGTGGTGGTTTCCTCTCATCCTCCTGTGATCTTTCATCATCTGGTTCCTCATCTGACTCCTCTGGTGGCGTTGATGGTTTCTGTATGGAAGAGGAGATGGCACGGATGAAGGGTAAGGGATAACCTTTCTGTTTGAAAGTGGTGGTGAGGTGTTCTTCCTCTCGCAGGTTCTCCTTCCGTAGAGTGACATTCCTGGCCCCGTCGAAGAGACTCCTGATGGCTGCCCTCTTTGCACTTGCTGGGTGGTGGGAGCTGAAGTGCAGGTACCTGTCTGTGTGTGTAGGTGTCCTGAAGATAGTCATGTCCAGAGCGCCTCCCTCCCTTCATGTTAGCTTGGTGTCGAGGAAGGGAAGGGAGCCATCGCTCTCCAGCTCCATGGTGAACTTGATGGTGGGGCGTACACTGTTGAGATGGTCGAGTAAAGGCTCAACCTCATCCTTCTCCATTATGCAGCATGTATCATGCACATACCACTTCTAGAACCTTGGTCTCGAGGGAGCCGACTGTAGTGTCAGCTCCTCGAAGAACTCCATGTACAGGTTGGCAACTACTGCAGAGACAGGGGAGCCCATGGCTGCGCCCTGCCTCTGCTCATAGAATTCACTGTTGTAGCTGAAGTAGGTTGACTTCAGACAGAGCTGAAGGAGCTCTGCGATCCACTGCTGGTAAAGGGGTCCGTTCCACCAAGTCCTCCGTGAGATTCCTATGGATGACATCTACTGCTTCATTGATGGGGACATTGGGTGAACAGTGAGGTGACATCAAAGCTGACGAGAGCTTCCTTCCGCCTCCACACGCACATCCTTCATTATACCTACAAAATGCTTGTAATTCAAAATGTGTGAACTGGTCTTCCCAGCCAATGGAGAGATAATGGATGCGATATACTTGGAAAGTTTGTACGAAGGGGTAAGGAAGCCTTACACATCGAGAAGACCCCAGCAAACAACAAGCTTAATTGAGACGGGGGCTACGTGCTACCGGGCTGTTGGATCGCGACGATGAAGAAATTATTCATGCAGAGCAACTGAGAACGATGTCACTTCAATAATAAAGCTATTAGTTCAGTTACAGTATATTAAGCTTTTGAAGTTAGCTAGCTACATAGCTATACAAATGTATAAAGCATAGCTATACAAAAGTATGTGTATACAAATACAAACGTAGAATGTATGTATAGTTATACCACTTTATATTGAATCAGTATGATAATATGTATAATTATACTGTATAATTGTATAATGTATACTGCCATGGAATGTATAAAAATATCTCTATAGTGTATAGAATGTATACTTATACCACTTTATATTGAGTCTATTCATTATGTATAATTATACTGTATAATATTTGTAAATTGTATAAATTGTATAATAATATTGTTATATACCGTATTTTCTCGCTATTAGGCGCATCTCACTTATAAGCGCATATTCATTATTAAGCGCATGCCATTTTCCTGACCTAAGTACTCGATCGTTAGGCGCATTTTGCGTATAAGTGCACCTTGATCTCAATATCTGCATGCGTTCTTGCTAGCCCAAGGTTCCAGCCGTTCCATGTTACTCGATATCATGATGGCTACTATCGATTCTTGAGCTATGACTTTGTATGAGCGCCATTTCGAGCTGGGCAGAATGCAGCAACACGAATGATTGTACGATCGATCGATTTGCCACGCCCCTCAATGATACTGCGAGCGCACATGCGTTCTTGGATGCAGCTATTCTTTGTTAGGCGCATCTCGCTATTACGTGCACATCGCTATTAAGCGCAGGTTTTCTTCCTGTGGAGATATAAGTGCATGCGCTTAATAGCGGGAAAATACGGTAGTTGAAGTATATGTGACCGTCCACAAGAAACCATGCATAAAGCCCGTGAATTGAGTTAAGGCCACCATTACCAACTGCAACCTTTGAACCATTGCTCCTGCAAAGTCTCTAGCCCGTGTAGTCATGGAGATATGACCAAAAATATACCCGGATCGCCCGTACTAAATTTTTGCAAAAAATTGCAATGAACATTGCTACGTAAGTTTCTTTTTTTTACAAGGAGACCACACACTAAGCAGAAAAAAATTGTCTGAAAACCACCACATAGTTGAGCTGGATGCATAGTAGAGCCATACAATGCAAGCAGGCAGCCTATACAGCTATTTTAAGCAAATCGGGTAAAGGTTGTCAACGTAATATGTACGTGTGCATGAAGGGTTTCCCCTGTTTTTCACGTAGCGCGTGGGCGGAAAACATTGCAAATGCATGGCTTCCTATAGAAACATATGGGAAAACTTGAAGGGACGTAACTTCATTTCTAAGGCGTGAATCAGAATTCTTTCAGGTCAAATCTCTAGTTCGACCCATTCTGCGTGGCCATGTAAAAATTATCCCCCCAAGTGCTCCCAAACCCCCCATGAATTAGATTAATTATTTAATTATTTAAGTTTGCTTTTTTCCTACTTAGTGTATTAATGTATAATTTTTTTGCATGCGGAAGTCTGTATACTTGCCGTTTATGGTAAATATGTGGCCCCGCCCACTAAGTCAATGAGCTAGCTGGCTGCCAAAATGCTCGAGCAAGAGCAGCAGCCAACGTTTCGATAGAAAAGAACAAGAATGCAAGCGTCTCTAAAGATCGCTAGTACATAGAATTGAAGAAAGAAGTGGCTGGAGACTTTTTTCCGTGCAGCTGCCGTGCTAGCCTAGCTGCAACTATGGCAACGGCTCCGTATCATGGCCGCTCTATGTAGCTACCCACCTGACTTCGAGCCATATCTCGGTAAGTATAGCGTTCTATAAGCTACAAAGCAGATTTTTGTGTAGAGGTATGATTCCTCTATCGATCTATACAAAAAAGTGAAAATCGATAGTTATCACCATGGGCGACTATTTTGGCTTGTATCTCTGATTGATATCTAGTGCATTATGCATGGTTTTCTCGTGGACGGTCACATAATAGCTATAGTGCCAAAGCTGTATAAATTGTTTAATTGTGACCCGCTATGAGAAAAGGGACTGTTTGGGATAAAATACAAATTTGCGGTAGGCGGCCGAAAACATACAATAATAATTTTTTATCACCATATGAAAATTCAGTCTTTTCTCTACACTTTGATATGTTATTTATGTATTTTGCACAAGAATAAGTATGTTAAATAATAAGTCGAACAGTGAGCTACCTTGCAAAAGAATACGGACGCGTTCATGTAAGATCGGCGATTGATAAGCCGACTTTCCCGCCAAATCCATTAGCATTTAGCAGCTGCCGTAGCTCTACTATGGAGGACGAAAGAATTGCCAGGGCTTTGAACCTCCTGAGAGAGAATGCCGATCTCTTTGCCACCGACAGCGAGGGTCTGCTCGACTTGATAGAGGAGTACTTTGACAGTCACGCGACTGAAGGTAAGCTCTAGGCCAGCCTACTGTCCCACCCAGCAATTATTATAAGTAGCAATGCATGAATATTCACATAGGCAAAATAGATTCATAAAAGTCCTGGATACTACTATTAATCCTAGATGATGACTTGGGACCTGTTGAAGCGGATCTAGAAACGATTGTTGATGAAGACCCGGAAGAGAGTGACCACGAGGAAGAGACCATCCAGACAGCAGATGACATAGTTTCATCTAGCTTAGCTAGTGGAGCTCTGTCAGAGGTGTGTGATGTGGCGGCAGTGATGAGGGAGCTGGACAACACGGAGGGTGATCTGGTGAAGCAGTTTGTTAGCCGGCGTTGTAGCAGTAGCTGTGATTTTGGACCCAAGAAGACTCCTTGCTCTATGCTCTTCCCAGTTGAACACTACCAGACACTCAGAGCCACCTTCGCCGAGATGACACATGATGAGCTGGATCTGTTCGTAATGGGACAGGTCATGGCTCACTGCTACCAATCCACCACCCTGCAAGGCCGCCACAGCTCCAGTCCTGAGCAAAGGAAGGGAACGTATGGCCAATTTTACCACCATGGCCAACGTGTTTGTCAACACACCTTCTTGTTCCTCCACAATATTGGAATAAAGAGGTTCAAGGGTATCAAGAAGAGCTATGTGACGAACGGACCAGCTGTGAGGGTACACGGAAACGCAGGCAAGAGGCCAAACACCAATTAACTCTCCAACGGATCAAGGACATCATTCAATTCATCCTGAATTACACAGGTAAAGAATTGTAAAATACATGTACATACATGTGTAATATATGCTGCACCTGTCAACACAACAGAAGCTTATACATCCAGCTCCTCCCAAGCAGCACTACCAAACATAAGGTGTGGGAGTTGTACCAGCAAGCAGCAGCAGTAGGATCGACACAACCAGTGTGCTACTCCACCTTCACCTCCCTGTGGCGGCAGCTCCTTCCTCATGTGGTTGTCATGAAACCCATGAGTGACCTATCTGGATCTGTCAGCAAAATAGCACTGCCATTTCCAGGAGTTCTAACAGACCTGAATAGAAGACACAGGTACACAGCAAAGCGGTAGCAACTTCCATAGGAACTCACATGAGCATCATGACGTGTGACAATGGGGGAGAGAGAAAACTGTCGAAGAGAGAGAGAGAGAAGGGGGGGAGGGAGGGGGGTGCAATTGAGAATGCAATGTACCTGTAAAGTACATACTATAATGCAAGGTGTGCATTAAATAGTACAACATACATTTCAGGTCATTCAACAAGCTAAATTGCACCTGCTAGAGGTGACAAAGGAGCGCTCCCTCTATAAGTGGATGCAGCTAATCAGTCTGTGCACCAGTTCTTTTCCTCTTCTGGGGAATTCAGCCCACCACCACCTGGAGAGAAAGCAGAACCATGCTCTCGTGATGTAATGGCACACTACTCGTTCGACATGGCCCAGCAGGTGTTCTACCCTAACGACCCCCTCCAGCCGGGTCCCATGTACTTCCTCACCCCAAGGAAGTGCGCCATCTTTGGAGTGTACTGCAAAGCCATACCACGCCAAGTCAACTACCTCTTTGACGAGGCAGTTGACATGGGTAAGGGCACTAACGCAGTGGTAAGCATGCTCCATCACTTTGAAGTACATGGGCTCGGCGAGAAGGACGTCCACCTCCACGCGGACAACTGTGCGGGTCAAAACAAAAATAACATCATGGTAGGATACCTGCTGTGGCGCGTGCTCACTGGCCTGCACAACAATATTACCCTCTCATTTATGATAGCAGGCCACACAAAGTTTTCCCCAGACTGGTGTTTTGGCCTCCTAAAGAAGCGGTAAGAAAATGATAGTTTATATACATGTAGCAGTTACATGACATTGTATAACAAAATTTCACGCAGATACAAACGAACAATGATCAGTGGACTGACTGACCTTGCTAACGTTGTCGATACCTCTGCCAATGTGAACACCACCCAGCTCACAGGAACACCAGACGGCAGGGTCATAGTTCCGATGTGTGATTGGCAGACCTTCTTGTACGAACACACCAAGAAGTTGGTAGGGATCAAGTCCTTTCACCATCTCTGCTTCTCATCTACCAGTAAAGGACACGTCTTTGCACGGCTGGAGTCGGACTCTCCAGAGGTTGAATACAACCTCCTAAAAGACAAGTGGTCACTGACTGCTACCGTCCTGCCTGAACGCCTCACTCTTTCTGGGCTCAACCCCGCTTGTCAGTGGCACCTCTTCCAGAAGATAAGAGAGTTTTGTCCGGAAGAGGCCAAGGATGTCACCGGTCCCATGCGTAGTGTTCCAGAGGAGACCAGCACACCTGCCACCAGCATGCCATGCCTGTCACTAGCACCACTGCCACCGCTACCCCAAGTGAGCCTCCTTCCAAGAAAGCAAGGCTTTGTGGCATCTGCAGGGAAGGGGGGCACAATGTGCGCTCATGTCCAACTAAAAAGTAGCTTTGTGTATGTGTGTGTATGTTTCAGGCCTTGCCGTAGCCATATTTTTAATAATATACTTGGAGATAGGCTGTACTACCCCTGCCATGGCCCTATTTGGCCATTATGATGCGTAAGTTTAATAATTTCAGTAGCATTAGGCAAGATCTAAGACTAGTACCATCGTACAATTAGCAAGTATGCTAGTCTTACCTTCAAAATAATCCGTTGATTCGCCATCTTCAGATCGCTCTTCAACAGCCTCTGCCAACCACTCCAACGTGGCATTTCTCTGGCGTGGACGTGTCGCGGGAAATCAATTATTGTGACGTGACGTCGTTCCGTAATACGGACGTATACTGATAAAACGGGAAGTAAATAAAAATGCTTGTTTCTCCAGAATTTGTTTCATGACAACAGGCGACCCGGGTACAAAAAAAAACTTGGCTTCTAAGTAAAATTTTTCCTTCAAACTTGCACCATTGGACCAAAAACGCTGAATCGACAAAAAATCGCGAATGGTCCCTTTTCTCATAGCGGGTCACAATTATACCACTTTATATCGAATCCATACACTATATATAATTATACTGTATAATTGTATATTGTATAATTAATGCATGATGATGTATAACTCAGTTGAAGTTAAGTATAATGTGTATAATATAGCTATAGCTGTATAAATTGTATAGAATGTATAGTTATACAACTTTATATAGAATCTATACATTATGTATAATTGTACTGTATAATATCACTATATAATCTTATAGTTGTGTGTCAGTCTGTCCGTTACGGAAGGTCGGCGGAAGTGATTGAAAAAAATTGTCCGAACACCACCACGTAGTTGAGCTAGATGCCTAGTAGAGCCATACAATGCAAGCAGGCACCCTATACAGCAATTTTAAGCAAATCGGGTAAAGAAAGCAACAAATGGAGACTTACATTCAGTTGCCTGCAGTTAGGTAGTTAGGTAAGCAGCTCAATTCATGAGAAGACATTGCCCAAGTGGTCATCACGGAGGTAGTAGATTCTGACTTTGACTTCTCGCCTTCTCAAGTCTTGCAAGGGGAGCTATGAGCAAGCTAACGACCTTTTTGGACACTTGATTGATTCAGCTGTGTGCTCAAACAGGATGCCATGAATGCGCATGCTCAATAGAATGTTCCAGAACATAGGTAAAGGGTGACTTCGGCCACTTTCCCATCAGCAGTTGCAATTAAACTAGCACTCTGGCCTGTGGCCATGCACCCTAATAGAGAGAGTCGTGGTGCAGTATGTGTGCGAGTGCAAACGCATGCTCGATAGAATGTTCTAGAACTGTACAGGTGAAAGAGTGATCTCAGTCTCTTGCATAATGAAACTAGCAGTGGCTGGCCATGCCTTTGTAAGAGTAGTGGCACAGTGTTCCACTGAGATTTGAGTATGTACACGTCCACTACTTTGTGGATTCCTAACTGATGCCAAAATACAGCAATCATGTGCAGCATGTGCTTGTAATTTAAAATAAACGTACAAAGTTGTGTATATTACTCGATTGCACATAATATTTTGGTGTGATGACCCTGTACCAATTTATACTAAGGTCTATCACATGACTTCCACGCTGGTGACTGAGCATTAGTCTAACGGAGGACGAGGTGAGTGATGGGAATAGCATAGGCATAACATGTTATAACAAAGCTCTGGCATGTATATAGCAATGTTTAACAATAGGTACATGCTGGTATATAGCTATTATTTTTAATTTAATATTAATACTGAATCAGATTAGATACGAACTATACCAACTTTGCAGGTCGTGACTATGGTAGCTATGATATAGAGCAGAGATAATGAAGAGTCTATTCTTCCTGTGAGTTGTGTGGGTCACCTGATGATGTGTTCTGGTTGGTATTAGCTACATGTGCACCTTGGAGTGATTTCAAGTACATTTCCTCCGAAATCTTGGCTTATTTCAGCTGTTTCTGACAGTCATCTGAGAGATCCTTGAAAGGCCTTTATCGAAAGAGGACGACTTTTCGTCTATTGTGGGTTGTGGTATCTTCAACAGTTCCATATCCCACTGATTCGGCCTCTCTCAACGTCTTGGATAGTGCACCAGTCTGAGAGCTATCTGCATCTGGATCAGTTTCTTCCACACCGAGGATAATAAACTTCTGCTTGTTCAAGTGGTGGATGATCGCAGATGCAGACTTCGTGGCTTTGACAGAGACCTTGCTATCCCAATCGTCTTGCCCAGATTTGTCATGGCTGATTGATTGGAGTGCCTGCTCGAGTGAGTGTATCACCATGGCGATTCTTGCACAGTAGCGTCTTGCTTTTGAAAGAATACCCTGTACATCCTCGTTGGACGGTCATTCCACCCATCCGCATCTGGTACATGATTTAGCACTTCGTACACAAACGCAGGTTGAATGAAACCAGTGACATTGAATGCTGTCTTCTCCATCATTCCACTGTAGGACTTAAATTTCGGGACCAAGAGCCTCCACCATTCAGTGTTAACAAGGTTATTCTATCAACGGTCGAGGAGTGCTTATACAGGTCGAGTTGACCATAAAAGCTGCTCATTTCATTGAATAAGCCTAATATTTGTCCTCAATTGCGACACATTGAATGGAGCTCTTCGAAGCTGAAATGGTCTACTATCAGCTGCAGAGCATGGGCTGGCCTATCATCATCATCATCCTTGACCCAGTCATCATGAAGCTTCCTCTGAATGGCTTCAGTGGGTTTGTGCACTCATTTCAGGGCTGTAGGTTTCTTCTCTCTCTTTCTTGCTGCAATGACAAACCAGATGATGCTTGGTTCGGACCACTCTTGGTTTATCTTGATGGCTGCATTAGTACCCATTAGGGAAGCAGTTGTTGTCAGGAGTCGCTAGAGAATGAACTCTTGACGGCACGCCAATCGCATTTGAATGTGCATTGACCAGTTTAACGAAGTCTTCACAGAAGAACTCAGTTGAAATGGAAAAAGAGTGAGTGGCCTGGGCTTTTCGTAGCCTTCTGCTCACTTTAAGATGGTCCAGAGAAGACAATTTGCTTAGAGACATGAATGTAGCTATAGGAATACAGGTATTATTATTATGATATTGTGAGTAATGCTATGTACTCTATCAGGGACAACAATGGAATGTTAAGTAGTAGACTAATCTAGATAGCCACTGACTACTTAGAGTTCAAGTGCCTTCGTGGTCACTGCAAAGCCTTTGTGGTTACGCAGTGACCACGAAAGGCCCTTCCATTGAAGATGCTCACCATCTATGCTGTATGTAGTAAACACAGCTTGGTTGAACTAAGTATGCCTCACCTTCAGCAATCGACGAACGGCTGGTGAAAATAGCTCGGTATCCTTCAGTAACGATCGATAAGCGGCTGGCAGCTACTGCACTCCCGGGAGAAAAGGAACGCGCGTGCGCGCGGTTTTTCCGCCAAATTTCACGCGTATTACCGCACGGTACCGCAACAAACCGTTCACTTCCGGTGCGATCGAAAACAAAGTTAAGAGAGGAGCGCTTCGATTCTGTGCTCGTTCGAACCTTCGGCTACTAAGCTTCAATGACCCTGAGTATCGCCCGCTACAAGCTTGCTTGAACGTCGAAACGCCATCGTCGTTAATTTTTGAACCGCTTGCACCCGCGCGTTTGGGCGTGACCGGACGTTGAACGATCGATGTTTCACGTATTTCCGCGGATATACGCATTGTACCCACCAACGCTCGTGCTAACCGTGTATTTGCGCGGTCCTTTTCACCCGGGCTACACTGGGGTTCTCGAAATTTATTGCGCACATTTACAGTCTAAGTTATAGTTAGACTATAGCCTTGAGTGGTTTATTTAAATTGTACGCGAGAGGTGGGCATTTAAACTACGAGGCGAAGCCGAGTGGTTTAAATGCATACCTCGAGCGTACAATTCAAATAAATCACGATAAGGCTATAGTCTAAGTGGCTTGTACTATGACCGCCAACCGTGGTATATGGAAGTTATACCACGGCTCTATTCCCATAGTAAATACACGCGTTATCTGCCAGCTGTGGTATATGGAAGTTATACCATGGCTGTGGTTACTCCACAGTTTGCACAGTTGGCAGATAGTGGTTTACATTGTATATACTACAGGCGGTACCTTTGATCTTTACTCTAGTCATAGTACAACTACATGTATACAGCGATAATTCGTGAATGATAGATATAGCAAATTTTGATAATAATAATATTATAATACAACTAGAATCTGGTATTGGCGCCAATCACACAGCTGGTGTGACATAGGCGCGCATGCGCAATGTGGATATGGAAGTACATACACAGTGTAGTGATAGTCAACACTATTAATATAGACAGTCAACAGATCAGTATGATGCTAGCTATGTTACATCAGGCAACTAGTATACTTATTAGCTAAAAATAGAGTGCGTTGTCTGCTTTTAAAAACGCTTTAAATGCTTGAATCTTGCTCTTGTTAAATGTGCGATCAAATGAATGTCCAGTATCCCAACTTGGATGGTCGTGTACTCCTACTCTAGGTGGATGCTGGACTTTGACGACAACTTTAGTGTTCAGCAAGGAACAGTAGTCATGCCACGTTGAAAAAGATGCAATGAGTTCAGTGTTGTACCCAGTATGCACTAGAATGTGCATATCTTGGCCAGTATCTACTCTATTCGATGTAATAAACCGTTGGATATAGGCTGGCTCATATCGGTTGACTGAAAGTGGTCCTTTAACGTAGAAGACATTGGTGTGGCTATTTTCATATGGATTGATGCCATCCACTACCTTTAAATTGATGGTATACGAGGTTGTAATGCGTCGTACAGTGCAGTCAAGACCTACCCATGTTATTAACATGGACTCCCCAAATCCTGTAAGATACGTTGGCGTTGGAGTGTTCATACTAAGTTGTATTGTATGTAGAAAATGATTGTAGCTGTGTACAATCTCTTCTCCTGGGTAGCGTTGCTAGTAGTAGGTCCTGATGCAATAATGTCATCGATGCTGCTGTCATACTGTGACTCCATATAGACTAGTGACTAATGAATTAATTTAAGTAAAATCAGCGCAGTAGGTTTGATTTATGGCTTACCAAATTCAGGAGAGTAGCCGGCCAGAAATTGAACTGGGCAGAGCAGCTGCACTGTATAGCTGCAGCGCGCTTGGGCAATGTGCAAAAAAGTGCGCATGGGCACATTATTTTGTTACCATGGCTCCTATACATTGGATCTGGAATAGCGCTATCTACAAAGTAGCAAAATGACGCATGCAGTTAGCATTTCGTTCATAGAGACGGCAGCTTTGGTGTATGCTGAAAAGCATTTCCCGATGAAAACACCAGTGAGGTGGCAATTAATTGCTGAATACGTGCTGAAGTGTACACCAGTTCTTTCTGGCAAGCCCGAATCACACGAAGTAGGTCCAGCCACAGCTCCTATAGTACCATTGATGGTTCTAGGAAATGTTAGTTCTTCAATTCATTTTCAGTGTACTTCGGAGATGTGCAGGAGTGTATTCGCAATAATTTCAAATTCGTATCCAGAGTTGCTATGCTATGCTCAACACCAAGCCGAGGTGGCAGTTTCTGACCCTTCAATGTCTCCATTCAAGCCTATTATACTTCTCCCTCATGTGCTACAATGTGGTGGAAAACCTGTTTACATCGAGTAAGGAGAAGAAATGATTAAGAACACTAAGTAATACTATAGAATAGCTATAATATATATATTATTTTGCAGGAATCGCTCCTGACATCCAGTCGTCTACACAAGTGGCACTTTAGTTGCTGCATGTTTTCATGGCAAATGTACGGTATGCTCCACAATATACTACCCTTCAACTTCAAAGTATTTGTAATGTACAGCACAGACTATGTTTGAGCTAGAGTTGCTTAAGCAATTGACCATCTCACATTCAGTGCTTGTACCTTTGAGAGTCAGGCTGCAGTGTACAATGCTGTACATGGAGCCAGTGATCATGTACGTCTGCAGGAGTTCGCTTCTAACTTTCGTCGCAGCAATGCAAAGCAACACCCAGATGGCAACGATTGGAAAGTGAATGTTACACTGCTAGAGGATGCTTTGTTTTTGTACAGATTGATATGCGCTAATTCAAATCGGAAGATGCTAGAGACATAAGATTTTTCTGTGTGCACAGTAGCGGGGAACAGGCAAGATAATGAATATTTATGCCAGCGCATCATGTTGAAAGCAGAGTACAGCACTACAGTGGGTACAGCATCAATGTAACATTGCTGGGTGTTCAGAGGACATGGTGATTGATGGTAATGAGAAGCTAACCACGGCTGTGTGAGCAGCACCAAAAGAGAGAGTGAAATGTCCTCTGAATCACATCAATCTAGTCCAGTGCTGTTCTCCCATCAGTGGCAGTAAATATCAAGTGGCATCTAAACATTGCACCTTTCACTAGTATCTGGTGAAATCAGCATCACATTGCCATAGTTCGGAAGAGCCACTTAATCTTACAGTAAGCATTCCTCCTCCTCCTCAAGGAATAACATTGAACACCCCAGAATCCGATGTAATTGGAACACTGCCAGATGCTGACTCTAAAGAGCTTTTCACTGGGTGTCGCAAGCCCAGTAAGGTCATAAAATTCTTTGATAGAACTGCAGGTGTAGTGGCTGCTGTTCAACCTTGTGGTATAGTAGTCAATATTTCAGAAATGTCCACTTATGAGTTGCCAACTCAGATGTATACCTTTACTTTTGGTCATGGAAGGGACATAGATGGCTTAAAGTATGTTGTGTATGACAGAAGCTGTGATTTGCACCCCTTCTTGTGCAATTTGGAGCATAAAGGTGCCTATCTTGCAGGCTTCTTGTTGAAACACGTCAAATATTTGGTTGACAGGTTCCACGTAAAAGGACATACAGAGCCTTGCTGTAAGCTTCCTGGTGTTGATGATCCTGAGAAGGGTCGATACCATCCTTCCAATAAGAAGGACGCCAACACTGAATGTACTGAACAATCATTTAAGTGGTTGAACAAGTACAAAAATATTGTCCGTAACGTGAAGCAGCATACATTTAACTTTTCTTTTTACTATGATAGACCTACACAATACATTTAGGGAAGCACAGCTAAAGCAGGCTGGTCATATGTAATACTCAACCATATTATATATTATTCTGATGGTCTCTTAATATTATTACCATGCATCAACAACTGTTTCTGTATTATTTATGGCTATATTATATTATGTCATGATCAATATGCCATGATGTTCATGCATGATGTATGATATACAATAAAAATTGTTTATGCATGATGTATGATATACAATAATTGCATGAACATCATGGCATATTGATCATGACATATAATATAGCCATTTTACAGTTGAAGTAAATATAATATTGTATCAATGGCATGATTGCTTTAAATTATTACGTCTGATACTTGGATAAATTGCTTAAACTCAATGGCACAGTTGCTTAAACTTCTGTCTGCTAACACTTCGAAAATTGCAATGATTAAACTTATTACGTCTGACACTTGGAAAGATGGCTTAAACTCAATGGCAAGGTGATTACGTCTTACACTTGCTTAAACACGATGGCACACTGATTAAACTTATTACGTCTGACACTTGGAAAGATGGCTTAAACTCAACAGCAAGGTTATAATATTATAATCTAATTGAAGGAAACCATATTTAACTGGCCACATCACAGTGCACGTTGTTGCATGTTTCCGAACAGAATTGTGTCATACAGAACTCTATAATAGCTGTAAAGGTTATGTTATAGTTGAGCCCAGTGTATAAAACTTATTATACACTATACAAGCTATACTATTTTATACAGTATGATATATAATTAGTATTATTATAGTTTTATACAAGTTATATAGTCATGGTCAGTTAGGGTGTAAATGATTAGTGTTATAATAATTATTATAATTATACAAAACTTGGAGGGATAATCACATTCTCTGTATATCCTTACACTTGCTTTTCTTGCTCCATAATTTACCTACTCGGAAAACAATCTTGTTCCTGTGTGCTATATTGTTGTACACTAACCTTAGACATCATCCAATTGCGTTACAAATGGAGCCACACCTGCTATAAACTCGTTCCTGAGCTGACAATCGTAAAAAAAAAAAGTTGTTTTACTGTTTAGGCAAAGTAGCTAGCGATGAATAATTTATTCAGGGAGTGAACTTTATAGGTCAGTTAAGTTAACAATAATTATTGAGCGTTCAAGCTATCAACATTGTGAGCCACACTTGAGCTACATAGGGATAGAAATTTGTTGAGTAGGCGCCAGCGCACACTGCCCCACTGATGTATGTCGCATCATTTCACCATGGCAACAATGTACAAGCCATGCGTATTATATAACAAATGGCATATCAGAAGATAAATCCAAGGTTGAACATGCAGCATCAATTGTCACCAAGGTGATAACAGCTAATATTACTATAATATTATACAAGCTCTTCGGAAAATAATTATTATCAGCCAGAGCTGTAAATACACTGTTAAAAATGGGGAGTTGTGATACACCCCTCCATGGGTTTATCGACTCACCCCAGGTGCTAGAGGTGTTCAATAAGCACCTTAAGGGTGTATTAACAACAGCAAACACCCAATATGGGTGTTAGAGTAGGTAGCAAAAGTGCAACACCTCAGGTGGGTGTTATTAGCACATCCACCAGGTGTACAAGCTATCATTATAGTGCAATAGAAGAGGTATAGCTAATATGTACTAATAAAACACTAGACTAGCCATACCGGTACATAGCAAGGCTATTATCCGTGGCATCTTAGTTTCTTTGACTCTGATGCGCACATCATAAGATTTTGCGGTTCGACTGACTTTTAGGATCTTACGGGCCGTGGCTGCGTAGACCGATTTTAGTACTACCGTCTCGCGCAGTCAGACATTCCGCATAAGGGTCCGCTCCATTTAGTCTGGCGCGCCATGGCGTAGCCGATCCTTATTAAGGCCTTACTTAGCCTCGTCCCGACTCCTTTAAGTAAGTTAGACTCAATGTTGTGGGCGTGGTGATGCTGATGTGCGCTATTTAGAGTTCATTATGTCTGCAAGATCTTCAATGGTCTAGGAAACACTGTAGAGACTTAGTAAAGATCATCGATTATAATCAACGGTGAGTTGATTTGTCTATAGAATGAGGTATTTTTAACCTAGTCTGGCGGGCTAGCCCCTTCAAAAAAAGGGCGGAAGAATCTGGTGTCATCACTGTCCGAGTTATTCCAATGCTTGCATGTGCAAGATTTGTTTAATACTCTGTGTGTGTGTGTGTGTGTGTGTGTGTGTGTGTGTGTGTGTGTGTGTGTGTGTGTGTGTGTGTGTGTGTGTGTGTGTGTGTGTGTGTGTGTGTGTGTGTGTGTGTGTGTGTGTGTGTGTGTGTGTGTGTGTGTGTGTGTGTGTGTGTGTGTGTGCGTGTGCGCGCGCGCGCGTGTGCGTGTGCGTGCGTGCGTGTGCGTGCGTGCGTGCCTCTACTTCTTTGGCCTCTGTGATGTAACCACTGAAAATACTTACCAGCCTTCTGCTGGTCAGTGTAGAAACTTGCGTGATAGAGTCTGCAACCAGGAATGGACGTATTTGGCCTGGAGCTCCCAGATTGTGATGTAGATTTTCCTGCCGAGAGTGTATCATGCAGAGACAAGGCCGAGGGAAAAGGTAGTGTGTGTGTGTGTGTGTGTGTGTGTGTGTGTGTGTACTTGTGTGTGTGTGTGTGTCAAGGGGTGGTCACATATACCTGCTGTACTGACACCTGCGACCGGGATCAAAGTGAGATCAAGCGGTCAAGCTATAAAATTGGAGACGATCAAGCGATCAAGATGTCCATTTGCACTGCTCAAATCAAGGTCAAGATGGGTCCTGTCTTTGACTCCACCCACGCCCCACCCACCCCCTGTTGGCAATCAACGGTCAAGGCTCTTTTAGCAGTGCGATCAGGCGATCAAGGTCCAAAAATGGCCCCAATCAAATTTTGATCCCGGTCGCGGGTGTAAGTACAGCAGGTATATATGTGACCACCCCTTGCGTGTGTGTGTGTGTGTGTGTACACGTGCATGTGTGTGTACACGTGCGTGTGTGTGTACACATACATGTGTGCGCAAACCGCATTAATGACAGCTGGTTGGAACGACAACCCCAACAAATAGTTAATCAGCACACTGATTGGATGCACTCCTGGCTGTATTAACTGACTCATCATGAGTATAGGCCGCAACCACCAGACCCTTCCTTCCTGGCTAGCCTGCCAGACTGATAAACAATGGGCTATCCCATTTTAATTAATGTAGGGGCACTACATAAACGCCTGTACTTACACCTGCTAAAGGTCAAGATCATGAGTCTTGACCCATCAATTTCTATATGTAGCTTAAATTGACCAGTTTCACGATTCTCATTGACCTCACCTTCACCCTGATCGTGATGGAATACAGTTGCTTATGCAGTGTTCCCCACACTCCCTCCCCCCCCCCCCCCCCCATGCACCCCACAATGGAAGAGGAGATCAGTATACCCAGGCCCTTCAAGATCGCGGAGGTCACATTACCATAGTGATTGTTTCAGGTTCAGTTCTATGGATAATGTGACCAGACATACACAAGCTATCGGAATCAAACAACAATGGTGGTCATAGTATTGATAGTGTGTGTTTGAATGGCTTTGAAAGGGGGGGGGGGGACACATCGATGTTGGTGCACGAGATGGATGGTCATGTACATGTACAGTGCAACATATGCACAAAATATATTGTATGCCTACCTCCTCTTGCATGTACCAACCCCCCCCCCCCCCATACGAGAACTACAATATAGCTACATGTACATGTATAATATTATTATGTATGTACAGCTCTCTTTCCACCAAACCTCTTCCTATCATACACCATGTATTTATACAATGTCATGCACACACGAGATTACAGTGAACTGATGCATATGTTTGCCTTCAACCTCAAGACTGTACACACCAAACTAGCAGGACTCACCATTAATACGTAGATACTCACACATGCACACATCAAGTGTATTATATAAAATTAATACCAGTCATACAATCAAAATTTATCTGGTATTATTTTTCAATAATTAATGATGGAAAATGGCATGATAACTACATTATCATGTGGAAAACATCTGGGTTTGCGTACATGAACAGGTAGGTGTAATGAAAGTTGCTGGTGGAAGAAAAAAGCATCATTTCTCAGTGAATGTAGTTTGTAGCAATGAAAATGACTGGAGTATGATGTGCTAAAGCAACTACCCTTGAGTACTACAGTAGATCCATTGATGACTTGAATTGTATCAATTAGTAAGATCTGTGGCAAGTCATCAGCAACAGCATATACAACTCCAGCACCTCGCTTGAACTCCACACCATCGATAATTACCCATTTAGATCTGAGAATAATGGTAATTAAATTTTAATTTAATTTGTAATAATTAGTGGTCAATTAGGAACATACTCGTATGCACTAGCGACTGGGATTTCCAATTCCGCTTCGAGCACTGCTGCAACTACTGCAGAGCCTGTAGAAGAACAATTACTACTATCACGAAGTACATGTATATAATATTATGACATTGTGCGTTTATATACATGTAGTACACACGTGTATAATAATATCACTCATACACACCTGGTCCAACGGTGAGATTTGCTTGCTCTTGGGCACAACTGTTGTAGCATTGTAGCTGTTGGTGTCTCATTGCTAGAGAATAGGGAATATTGATGAAATTTCCCATTGACTGTGCCAAAGTCTTGAAATACGCATGCTTCGCCTCATATCTCATAGTCCAGTGTCGAACTAGAGGACCGTACCTACATGTACATGTATTGCATTACATAGCACTCACACTATCATGATATATTGAGCACCTACTCAATCATGAGGCGAGGCATGTGCACCATAAAATGCATCTTAGGGATGATACTCCAACCTGGATAAAGAAGCTGAAATTGCTCATGGTGGTCACAGACAAGTGCAGCTAGATATGCCGCATCGTCTTCTGTAATTCGTGGAGAAAAGAGGATATCCACAATTTCCATCATTCTCAAGTAGTTCATCCACCGCTCATCTTCTTCTGGCACCAACTCACCAACAACCAGAGGTAAAATGCGAGCTAGTAGCCACATTTGTGCCGCTACAGGTTAACATTATTGTAGTATTCTTACGTATACATGTATTACATGTACGCAAAGATAATACCTGACTGATTTAGAGTATGTCCAGAGTTGGAAATCTTGTGTTCATCCAAAGGAGTAGGTCGGTCTTTTGTCTCCATATATCCCAGCTCTATTGTGGCAAGTCGTGAGTTAAGCACATCCACAGAGAAGTAATGTTCTTGAGTGATCATTTCCAGGAGCATAACTTTTACTTCATATTGTAGTGCTCCCTCCAATAGATCATGCATTATATCCGGAAGGAGGCCTCCTTCACATACATGAAAGTAACTGAAATATGGGATAGTGGTGCATACATGTACATGTATATGATTTGGTGTGCATTATTAAGAATTATTCACTCTCTCCATTAACGTATGACAATTCTGCATGCATGTATACTTGATTCTGTGGAGTTCTGCAAACATCGGCCCAACAAGCTTAATGTAGAATGTAGGAATGGGGAGGTTTTGGTGTAATTATAGCCCCTGCCTAAACCATACCCTGGATCACGCCTCGAAATCTTACCCACACTGCATGATCACTAGTTTTAGTTGCTGATATGATTATTACCATGTGCAGACATGTACTAAACTACAATGACATGAATATTATACCTGAGCTCATTCAAAATTGAATCTCTGTTCACACCATAGTCCCTGGAAGCGTCGGCCCTTCCTGAACTGATTTCATCACAGTGTGTAATATGGGCAGCTTTGGTCCTCAATTCAAATTCTTCCTCTCTGAACTACACGTACATGTATATGTATATGAAATGATTAGAGTATCTCAATTACACATTACACACTATATGGCCTTCAAACCTTGGAACTCATATCTCTAGTAGCCATACAGTGCCGGCAACACCTGTATGCTGTACAACTTTCCTTGAAACCTCCAAGTGCCAGGCTACCGAGGTTGTCAGCAGATATGGCTGCTAATGTACCAAATAGCACTTTTTGTGTCCCTTGGATAGTAAAAGCAAATCCCTTTTCCTAGAGTGTGTAGACATCAGCATTATTCATGCAGCTAGCCAGATCGAATTCTAAATGTTATCATACATGTACGTTGTATGTGGCATTCCAGATCTACTATCTACACGTACAATGTACATGCATAATATGCCATCAAGATTAACACTCACAAGCTTCTTTATATCATCAACAAACGGTCGAAGCACTGCATCCATGCCATACATAGAGAGATGTTTGTGCTTGACAATGGCAACAAGCTGGATAGTAGAAAGCTTAGAACGATATTTTGGTTGCACATTCCCAAGGGTGAAGTAAAAGATACCTGAACACAATAAATGGTGAATAATCACAGGTATGAGGAGGTTGGTCATGGATTCCAATTAGAGTACATTTGCCATAGGCTGCAACGTATGAACGTATGCCCACACAACCCAGGTCAACCTGCTGAAACACATGATGCCTGATAATTACATGCACATTCCATAACCAACCTCCTCTGCCTTGTACCCAGGCCCTTCAAAAGGGCCTAGTACACACTGCGGGCACATGTGCCAGGGGATCCCACAAAGAGTAGGGTGATTGGATGCTATTGTATACTCTCTATTTATCATCCATAGAACTGCGAGTCATGCAAACCCACACTATGGTAACGCAACCAGTTGCTATAGAGACCCCAGCGCATGCATACGCAGTGTGTACCAGGCCCTTTGTCCTCCTCTACTTGAAGGGCACGGGTAGGAGGCTAGAGTATAGGCTATAACTTACTGATTTTGTGAATTTTACGTCGTGATCCAAGAGGATTACAAACTTCTAGGTCATCAAAATAGAAAAAGACTTGAAGCGTATTTGATTGGAGGGAGAAAAGCGGATGCGAATGGTATACTTTGCCATCACAAAAATCTTCTAAAGTGTCAGATCCTGAATAGTGCACACTATTAATCTGCATAGTTGAAATCGCATTTTTGTAATTGAGACTAAAAGCACATTAAGTATAACCGAGGTGATCTTTGTCTTACCTTGTCCAGAAAATGGTCTCTCTGAAGGAGTGTGTGGAGAGTGTCAATCACCGAAACATAGAACATTTCATCTTTCTTTCCATACACGTCTTTCACCGAGACATATGCGAGTAGGTTCCTACATGTATGTACATGTACACTGTATGTAAATGGTCAGACAAAACTAAAATTCCATTGGTACATGTATGTACATGTACACTGTATGTAAATGGTCAGACAAAACTAAAATTAAGACTTACAACTAAGTTAAAGTGCTGCCGATAGAACTTTAACTGCTGATACTGGGTTTCAAGGCCCTGGAAAGGGCGACCAAATATCCCATCCCGTGAAAAGAGCGGCTGAAGCCCATCAACAGCTGCCTGAGACACACCAGATTGCAACAGTTGTTGGTGCACTTGAGAATGAAGAGCATCAAGCTGACTTTGCATCAAATTGGTGACTCCTTCAATCACCCCTTGTAAAGCAGCTTGAGTGATCATATGCTTCTCCTTAAGCCCCATGAGGAACATTGCAGCATTTCTCTGACTTGGTTGAATGCATGTGCCACTCATTTCCCAGGTTGTATCAGTGTCGCCATCACCATCAGCACCATCCTCATCTTCACCATCATCACCACCAGCTCTTGTCGGATCATTATGAACATCGCCACCATCCTGCTGTAGTTCCAAACTGGAGTCACCACCATGATAACTATAAACATGGTTACGAAAGGACCGGAAACTAGAGAAGGATCTGAGGCATCCATCAAGTCCACATGTAATTGAAAATCCAGGTTGATGGGAGTGAAATAGTTGAACATGTTTCAAATAATCAGTGAGATTCATGTTCAAATTGATAGTCCTTTCAGGTGGACACAGTGGACAAATCAGTCTAGGCATCTGCAGGGGTCATTACAGTAATGCACCTATCAATGTATTGCCCCTATCAATGTATTACCGCACCTACCACCCCAGGCAAAAGGTGGGGATCTGATTGTATTTGACCAATAAACATGCCCTGAATCAGGGGGATTTGATCAATATTTATGGATAGTAGGGGGGAATATACAGTCCTAATGGGGGATTTGATCCAAGCATTCGCTCCAGAGGAGAGATAATTGATTTCACATAGGTCAAATCCCCCACCCTTGCCCATGGGGTGGTACCTGGGGCAATACATTGATAGGTGCATAATGATGTGTACAACTATTAAATAATATGTAAAATGCTGGGCTAGCAACATATAACTCAAGTATGGTATTTGGTTGCTTGCCTCATGCTGCAGACTTCAAATGTCGGTGTGCTCTAATTAGATAACGAGGTACGAGCTATCTGATCTACAGTCCAGTGACTATTTTCACTAATGATAGACGAGTCTACCGATATTTCTGTGCTAAAGCAACTTGTGCTAGTAGGAAGATATCTGACTGACGAGACTGCGAAAACGTCCTTTTTATCACAGGTATTCCAAATGGCACAGCTGAAACAATAGAGGGAGCAATGCTTACATATATGTGATAAAGCACTTCAAGTTACAAGGCTGTGTGCATTGAGGCTGCAGTCATGACAGGAAGAGTATCTGGAGTTGCTGAGACTAACACATAGCCCTACTGTTCATTGTGTTAATCGCAGGCTGGCATTAGCTGCAGCTCATGCTTAAGATACAATAACTTACCTTCAGCAGTTTAAATCTATCCTCCAATCACTGTTTTACTTCTATCAGAACAGTGCAGTGCGAACGGCATATCTCCATGCTATTCAAGAGCTCCTAAATGACCCACAGATCAAATGTAAACAAGCAAAAGATGTGCGTTGATAACGCTATTAAAGCTTTGATACATAGCCTTCCTTGTTTGATTAGTCTTCTCAGTGCAGTTAAGGACTGTCTCACCTGTGTTCATCCATGAATATGCACATTTTCAGGAGCGCTAATACTAGTGCTTGTGTGGCATTTGATTACTGATCATGATATTGAAATTGAAGCCCAACTCTAGTACTCTCATAATATGCATAGTTGCCAAGTGTCCCGGTTTGGCCGGGACAGTCCCGGTTTTTGGCCCTATGTCCCGGTTGTGTCCCGGTTTACCTAATTTTGCAGCATTGTCCCGGAATCCAGCTCGATTGCACAAATGGAGGTGTGGCACAAGCATAAACTCAGTATACTATCGAATTTCAGTCCGTATATCTCGATGTTTAGTGGGTGTGGCAATATATAATCGGCCGAAAGTGGGTGTGGTCATCCGAAAGTGGGCGTGGTCAATAAAATTTCGCGCGCGTTAATTCTATATTGGTTGTTGTCCCGGTCTCTCCTCTCATAAACTTGGCAACTATGAATATGAAACAGTAAACCACAAATATCTAAAAAATTAAGCAGTATAACCGCGATTAACCACACCCTCTGAAACACTAGTTGTAGTTTTCCAACATGGTTCCTGTCAGATTTTTGTTACCTTAAGTACTCAGGCGCATTAAGGCATGGGACATGCAATTTTGTGTCAAAAATATGGTGATACAAAACTCACTGTATCTGGAAAAGTCTTTGAGATGTATATCAGACTTGGTTCTTTTATTGTTGGTACCTTAATCTAATTTAGGACCAAATTGGTTACCATAGCAACCAGTCCTGTGGGCATGGCAACCAAAAACGGCACCCGGTGTTTACAAACAAAAATCGCGAATTCCGGAACAGAAGATGACCTTAGTTTCTCTCCTAACTTCGTAAGATAGTTAAATAGATGCTAGAGTATCTCAAACTATCTAGGAGGATGGATAAAAGGCTTGTTCTTGAGCGAGGTGTCGACTTGTGTGCTCAACAAGCACCAAAATCCACTGCTAGTTCATGTATTTCTTGTTACCGCTCACCTACAAGCAATCAGATCCACTTCTCCCAGATGAATCTATGAAGCAGAGGTATCTAACGTTCTGATGAGTCGCTTTTTACAGCCATTAACTATCGTCTTCTGTTCCGGAAATCGATCAGTAGCTTCTTGACTGCTAGCTGCCTCACCACTCAATGCAAAACATGGTGAGAGAGCACGTGCACGCTCGTTAATGACATGCTAATTAGATGCAAATGATATTCATGAGCGGAAACGGCCGATATGCGCGAAATTGTACTCCCATGCCTTAGTGTACCTGAGTAGAGAAGGTTAAATCTAAGATGCTTTTCTTGATTTTCACTGAGGGATATTCAACATCGTGGTAAGAAAAAAATCGCAAAAACGCCAATACAGCTACCCTGACGGCACGATCTTTCGCACACGCCCACAAAGCGGAGCGAGCAGTCAACTTATCCCTCGGCAGATCCTCGATAAATATCTCCAAGTTTAGCTTTCAACCATTCAAACTGTGAAATACCCCCTGGAACAATGTTGGAACTTGCAGACAAAAAAAATCGCTTGAATACTGCAGCTATACGGCTACGCAGCCGTGGCTTGTACTATGCCACTATCAGGTGACGTCACGTCTAACCGCAAATTGGCCACAAATTTGCACGCTAAGTGGCCGTTAGTATGGCGCGCACGATAAGACTTGAGACAGTCCTTAAACACACTGAGTTGACCAAGAAGCATCAGAGAATGGTGAGCCTACTGCTCATGGGCTATACAAGTTTATGAAGTGCTACAGGTTTGTGGCTACTGCTTTTTTGTTATCTGATGTTCTTCCTCACCTTAGTCGCCTTTCAAAAATCTTTCAGAAAGTAGATGTTGATCTGTCACTGAAGTTTTCAATTGATTTCTTAGTTCCGCTTTAATGTGATTCATTGCCGAAAATGCACCCTCGCATTTGGCAGTGCTCACAGGAATGAGTGCACCAATTACAGTTAACTTGGCCAGTTGAGGAAACATATCACATAGTGATTGGTCAGTGCTCAAAAGCTTGGAGATCTGACGCATTGTTTCAGATGCAGTTATTTTTGGTGAGCTTTTTGAAGCCTTCCCACTCACTAGTAAACTGCTCGGCAGCATAGGTAGTTGAGAGACTTTTCACCTCATCCTGGCCATATAGTGTCAGCTGTTCATCAGATGGTAATTTTTGTGGATCAAAGATACTAAAAGCACCTAGTAGTTCTACATGTGGGAAGCGATTTCGAAATTTATTGATAAGAGCATCAATGAAGTTTACTTGAATGCCTGATTTATAAGCCTCCTTTTGGGCACTAGTAACAGTTGCATCAATGGCAGTCTTTCAACTCCGTAGAAAGAACCTCATCAAGTTTACTCAGGTTGGGCCAGCAGTGTCCTTGTACTTGCTGTTAGTATCAATGGTGGTTTGCAGATAAGGCTATATCAACACTTGATTGTTTAATGCGAGTAAGTATTGAGGGACCACCCTTGGCACAGTTTAATTTGAACGAGCTGCTGATATCTGGGGTGGCGTGCGTAATCGGAGACTGTCCATTGGACATTCAACTTCAACCTCATCTAGTTAAACTTGAGATACTGTCTTCACTATAATGTACATTATGAACAATAATAGTATGACATTGTGCATTGTATGTTATGATACAATCTGTGATGAAATTTAATATTACTGATTACAGTAGTCTTTACATGCACATGCGTACGTGTCCGAAGACAAGTTCTTGTTTCTCCCACTCTGTAAAAAAAAATCCTAGCTAGAACACTGTAATTATATCAAATATACAATAACTATAACTCGTATATTATTATATATCCTGATTCACCCTTGTATCCTAGGCAACAGGGGTGTTATAACTAAAATATTGACCTCCCTCAGGCACTTATAATCCCTTGTGAGCACAATAGTGCACTGCAATGATAACATTATTATGGTATGTCAATGACGTGTTTTATGCACGGAACACTTTAAAGGCAGATGATGATATTATCAGTGATAATGTTATTAGCTATGTACCAGCTTGCCAAGAGTATATACATGCTATAGCTAATTGTTGGGGGGTGGAGCTGATTCAGATGTCTGACTTGCTTGTGGAGGATGTTGATAGACGTTGATTGTACTCCCAGTAAGGCTTTTAAAGTTAAGCTGGATACCATTACCAGCTCCTGCCGGAATTGATGAGTGACAGTTGACGTCTACATTGGACTGCTGAGAGCAAGACACACCTGGTACAAGCAACCTGGAGAAGCTGATGATAGAATTGATGACACCGCCTGATGTTGATCGTGAGCTGTCCTTTCATACGTACGCAAAGCAACTACGGAGCGATGTCCAGTCCTTTCCTGGATCATTTTTTCAGGGACGCTTGCATGAAAGAGTTCAGAAGCTCCAGTTGCCCGTAAGCTGTGATTAGTTTTATTGCCCTCAATGCCAGCGTGTGCACACATTTGCTTTGTAATGTGTTCTTTCCAACTGCTACATTACAAAACCATGGTGAAGTTTCATCCAGTGGTTTCAGTTGGAGTGGTCGGAGATAAAATAAAAATAGCCCTTGTTCGGTACGCATCTTTTCAGGTATTTTGCTAATGTACAGATCTACAAGGTGGATATGACACCTTTCATCCAGTGCACTAGTTTCACGGTTGCATGTACAGTAGATGGGTACAACTTTACTATCTACATGAAGTTGTCGGAATGTGCCAGATCTATTCTTCGAGCAATTTTCGTGATATAGATAGCGGTCAGGATCTCCTAGACGCTCAAATTGATAAACCTTAAGGTTGCGATGTTCTTCACCGCCACGAAGACAAATTTTTGCCATTGCAAAAGAACACAGCATTTTGTAAAGCCCTAGGTGAATCCCTTCCCATCTCACTGGTTGCCCATAGCTTGTTTTCATCTTCTTTAGTGATAGCTTTCGAAAATGAGAGTGAAGGGTTCCATGAAGCTGTTTGAAAGCTGGGTCTTTCTTGTCCAAGAAATTTGGACAACTAGAATTTTCAATTCCCATGTGCCGCAGAATCCCAATAAGTAGCTGGTAGAGCATGGAGGGTGGGTAGTGTGCCCCGTTCTTGTTGCGTGTCTCAAGGACGTAGCGAGATAGCCAGGTGTTCAAAACAGTTTTGTCACTTGACTGCAGTAGATCAGACGGAACTCTTTCTCCACACGACCGGCTGTTTCTTGCTTTTTCCCATGCCTTAAACTTCTGTTGAGCCCAACTGGTGCTGTTAGACGTATTTTTCGGAACCGAAACCTTCAGCTAGCTCCTCGTTGGTGACCAAGTTTCCGAATCGCGCGTCGTTTTCTTTCTCATTTTGTTCCTGCTGGCTGCATTCTAGTCACTCGGGTCCAAGGCCTAGCAAGAAGGCTCCTCACAAAAAGATGCCATCTTCAGCACGAAGCGTAGCTACGGTTTGTTTACATTCCTCGCTCATTAGCAACCGCTAAGAAATTGACCAATCAGGTTATGTATCAGATGTCCCATGGTAGGCACGTGCATTATGGATAATAAAGCCCCTCCCCTCGGGCTGCGCCCTCGGGGTCGCGGGCTTTATAATCCATAATGCACTGTCTACCATGCGATATCTATTACATACTATATACAACGAAAAATGTTTTTCTGAGCGACAATTTTCTTATAATTATATTCCGTGTCCTAACCTGGAGGGCATAAAAGATGCGCTCTCCTGCAAGTTTAGAAGACTCACGATTGGTCAGAATTGTTGTGCCGTGTGCACAAACGAGGTTGCCAGGGCCTAGAGGCCATAGAGATGCATCTTGAGCTCGAGCGAGCGGCGCAAGCGCCGCACGTTTCGACAGGCCTGCTCGGCAGGCCACCAAGCCTCGAGAGAAGCGAGAGGCGATATCTGCTCTTTGTCATGGTCTGGTGGTAGATTGGACGTTTGAGTGGAGTGAGAACGCATGGAACGTCGCCATTACACGGTGAGTTTGAGCAGCTATATACTTTTGGCCTACAGTGAGGGGTGTGGTCTTTATCTGCACATGCGCACTGTACTGACTGGCACTCGATTGTACAATAGCATGCTGTTAATAGTGTTTAGTCACATTATTCCATGATTGTGACATCGATCAAACATCCTTGTACATGTAGTTACATATTATTACACCAAGTCCGCTGTATGCCCCCTTTGTATACACTGTTAAAAATAAGGTGTTACAGGTACACCTTTTAGGGTGCTCTATGTAGCATGTACGTCAAGCTCCCCTGAGGGTGTTAATTTTTGTACTTTTGGGGTGTTTTACAACACTCCATGAGGTATATCTAAAGCACTTGCAATAGTGTAAATGTAGCAGTATAGAAGCATGCAGGTAGCAATATCCTTTGAAACCATAATAATTACTATTGAGTAGAAATGGGTGTTGTGTATGTAGAGGATGGTAAGTGTACATGTAATGAAAATTAATCTATGGCACCAACAGCCTTTAAGTTACAGATTTTGGAACAAAAATGAAATGAAAAGTTAAAAGTTAAGTACGATGGTATGAATCATGATCAAAATGAAAAGTTGAAAATTAAGTACGGTGGTATATGAATGGTGATTAAAGTAAGTTAAATACTGTGGTATGGATAGTGTAAATTACAATGTGCTTTAGTCCATGGCATAAAGGTTATGCACAAGCTTACAAAGGCATGAAGGTGGTTGTTGTTGATCTTTCAAATTAAACACATAATGTTGAAAAAGTAACATTGCACCAGCAACAGATTTTGGATAGGCAATATCAAAAACATAATATGCCGCAATGAGATCAATGAATGCATCACGGAGAGACTTGCTTTCTAGTAAGATGGATTTCTCACAGATGATGAAGAACTGTGCAGCCTCTGTTCCAGCTCTACCAGTGACTGCAATGAATGGCTCTGCTTGGGATAACCCACTCACTTCTCTTTCAATATCTACATCATTTGTCTATTGGTGAGAAGTAACAACAGACATAATCTACCATACAAAACGTAATATTACACATAACAGACAATATTGGTGTGTTTGGACATTATGTGGCTACTAGCTTGGTGACAGATAGACACACAAATACAAAGAATGATTCACTGTAACCCTCACACATGCATGCACGATAACATAGGACTAATATCTTTTTGCTAGCAACAGCATGACATGTGGTTTAATAGGTGAAAACAGTACGATTTAAGCATGCATGCACGCTATAAGCACTATCAAATGGACACAAATGAGAATGCATGGTTGATGCTCAGTTATAGGTACGTAGTCCCCTGGTAAGATATTTACGCTCTTACCTCAAAATTCTTTATAAAGACTCCGTTCTTGGTTGGTCCTCGAGGATACAATAGCTTCATCAAGATACTAATGATTATTGAATCGGAGTGATCTACATAATGTTAGAAAAGGATATTTATTAATATAGCAACTACATGTATGCTAAATGGCTGACAATAATCCTGTGGGAGTTGCATTAAAAGTTAGTACTTTACCAAGATTCTGAAGCTTGTAAAAATTATTGTGACAGTTCTTGAATAAAGTGGAAGGGTGCTGTTATGTCAATACCGTATAGCGGGCATCTTTGGCGAGCATTAAATTTGGCGAAATGGCTTTCCATTGGTATTGCCGAGGTTTAAATTCGGCAATTTGAATTGATATGCTTACCACCATAGGCGCATGTGCAATAAGTGTTTTTATTTGGCGATCTATACCGAATTTGCCAAATTGCCAAATTAAAACCCTCGTCAAAGTTTCCCACTATACAGTATGCCTGCTTTAATATACATACCATCAGCATTTTCAACATCGTTCTGATCCAACTCCTCATACAACTTTTTAATCGCTGGTCTAGTCTGACTTTCAATTTCTGCAAATTTCTTGATCTTGTCAGACCACTCAGGCCACTGTTGTTTTAGGGATCCCACCGAGTCATCAAGATCCACTATTGAGCGAAACTCACGGCGGACCTAAGAAAATATACATAATTGTCAAGGACTCATCACCCCCTCAGTAATAAATTTATTACACTTACATGTCTGCTATGGCCAAAGCATGGATACTTCGAAAGGACATCAGACACCATGGGCCTATCTTGTTCAATCCATTTTCTGCGTTGTGGAGCAGTCTTATCCATCAACTCCTTTACAACTGCATGAGATCTTGATCTGCGCCCTTTACTCCACTCATCAGCAAGGTCAGATAATGCCGCCTCATACTCATCTTCATCATACTCCATGCTCTCATCTTCGTCTGGTGTGACTTTGCGTCGTTTAGATGGTGGTCCAGTTGCTCCGGCTCTTGATGCTCTTACAATGCTGGTACTAGGTGTATCCTCTGGGTGGTCTCGCCTGAAGTTCTTAAATGAGGTTCGCATCCCTCGCTTCCAAGAACCCTAATATAATCAATAATAATTATTATAATACAGCCCTTGTACAAACAAGTCTTGGAACTTACAAAGCCAGTTTTCCCAATTCTGTCTCTCAGCTTAGGAAACTTGGTTATTAGCTTTGTACAGACCATGATATACTGCTCAGAAGTGAGTTGTCTAAAAAAATAAACACACGTGAGAGTAACATACACAATAATTTATAGCTGCATGAGGTATATCAAAAGAGAGCACAGTCAGGCTAGTTCTTTTTCCCACCCTCCTATTTCCATAGGGCATACTAATTATCATAACCGGTGGGTGTGACAGGATATAAGACAAAAATACAGAGATAGCGTATTACATTCAGTATCTATATTAACAGTAAATATCACCATGCTAAGCAGATCAGAACTTTACGAAATTATCACCACAGGTACATTGTAGTTAGGGAGGTAGGTTGCAATTACTATCAAATTATGCATAGTATGATACCTTGCATGTTGCAATGAGAGTGTACGGAGAGTCTGATTGATTTCCCTGCGTGCCTTAGCAGACACAATACCAGTGTCGATCGCCTTTTGTACACTTCCACTAAATGCATTACGGTCAGGAATTTTGAATGTGTGATGCCACATAGTAGATGGATCACTCAACCGTGATGGACCAGCATGATCCTATTGTGTATGATACAGCATGAAGACAGTGGCATAATCTACATGTATTATGAACAAACAAACCTTTCCTGCAGGAGGGTTATTTTCTTTATCATTAGCTACTGGACCATCCGAGGTGTTAGCTTTTTCAACCTGCAAGGTGCCAAAAAAAATGTGTTTTTAAAGTATTGCTGGGATTTAGTTTTTAAGTTATATATTATTTTAATAGCTACACATGGCATATCCACACCTTATTGCTATCTTTGAGGATGGTTCTGATTTGTGGCCTCAGCCCGACGCTAGGCACGAGCTCATTGATGTCCCTTTCTGTCAGCATGAGGAAAGCCGCACCAGACACCTTGTTCCTCCTAAAGCTGTCAATGACTTCCTTGTCTACGTTTTTGTCAGAAAGAAAGCTTCCAAACTCCTCCACGGTGAACGATTCAACAGCAGACGCAGACGACGACGCCATGGCTAATTCAAGCTCGCTATCGACTCGGCGATTGAGGTGGCGAAATAGGGCGTGGCAGAACGTATACGCATGCGCAAGTACAAGCACCCCGAGACCCCGCCCATATTGCATATTGATTGTGTTCTACCCGATGGTTCGGCATACATTGTACGTGCACCAAACTACGAGGGCTCTTGGAATCCTCAGTCGGCTCTGTTGACTTCTTCAAGGTATGTATAATGCATACTAATCTCAGGTACTGTAGATCTGGGCTAGCTATAGCTATGGGGCTTACTCGATATGTTCCTCTATAACCTGTGATAGACATTGAATCATCTCGGCTATGATTTGCTCGCTAGAATACTGAGCATTTCTCCCAAGATTTAGCTCACGCAAATAGTCACACCCAAGCAAAATAGCAACTTCCTTCAGGGAGTTAAATTTGGTTGTATGAGCTACTTCTTCCTTAGCCAACCAATATAAAAGATGAAGAGCACCAATTAGAGCCTTTCGTTGTACAACCACACGACTAGTGTGACCCCTCCATCCCTCTCAGATGCTAACCTTGTAGCTTCCAGTCGTGCTTTCTTGTGTATAGCAGATTGTCGATAACATAGTACATCTCTCCTAAGAGAAGTACACGGCTTATCTGTCCATACTCCGGAGCTGTTCTTCGAGTCGCACCACGTCGCTTGCACTGGTTTCAGACTCGTCATAAACCGGGATATGCCATGGAAAATCCGTCTTCCAAGACGTAGCATAACCAATCTTATGCTTGCTTAGCGTTGATGTCCCGATAGCGCTTGAGCAGTGAGCTCTCTTTCTGTGAGCAACAGCCATCTCGATGTCAATTGAGGTACCATTAGCGTTGCTTAGCGATGATGTCCCGATAGTGCTTGAGCAGCGAGCTCTCTTTCTGCGAGCAACAGCCATCTCAACGTCAATCGAATTGCCACGTGGTGCTTCGAGTAAATCCCGATTCGTATTCATTGATTATGGCATGTATCGCCACACCCACTGGCATGCGCATGCGCATTAGTGCGATTTTTCAAAGAGCATAGCGTGGCGGGGCGCCATGGTACCACGCTTTAGCGAGAACACTGTAATTACATTCCTATACAAGTTATATATAGCTAGCTATAGCTATTACCGTAAAGTCTGGTTAATAAGCGCATGCGCTTATCACTCTCGGTGGTAAGGAAACATGCGCCTGTTAGACGATTTGCGCTTAATAGAGTGATGTTTTGGCTCCGCCTACTGCTACCACATTTGAGCACTCAATCACAAAGGTAGCAAGTTATGAACACAGTGATTCTTAGACTAAGCTATAAATAGTTCATGGCAGTATGATCGGAAGCCATCGCTGGAAGAAAATGTGGAAAAATAGCCGACATCTTTGGCACTCACTTTGGTCAAGGCAGAGGTCGAGAGTCCGAACCCATCGCAGTGTTGAGTATAGCCAATCAGATGCAGCTGGCTATCCGAAAATTGGTTAGTAAATTAGTTCTAGCCATGTAAAGCATGGAACACTCTAGATCGAACGATGACTATTACTGTCGTCGCTTATTGCGTGCATGCCCTTATTAGACAATACTTAATTACAGGAAGGAAGCTTGAGCTTATTAAAAAATATGTGCTTAATAAGCATGTGCGCTTATTAAGGTACCGCATTTTCTCGCTATTAAGCGCATGCGCTTATATCTCCACAGGAAGATAACCTGCGCTTAATAACGAAGTGCGCCTAACAGCGAGATGCGCCTAACAAAAAATAGCTACATCAAGAACGCATGCGTGTTCGCGGTATTTAAGGGGTGTAGCCAATCGATCGATCGCACGATCTTTCACGTTGCTGCATTCCGCCCAGGTTGAAATGGCGTTCACTGCTGGAAGAACCTGGGAATCGACAGTAGCCATCGTAATTTCGACTAACTTGAAAAGCTTGGAGCCCTGGGGAAGCTAGCAAGCGTGCAGATATTGAGATCAATGGTGTATTATCAGTATGCGCTTATATGCGAAATGTGCCTAATAACGAATGCTTAGGCCAACAAAATAGCATGCACTTAACGAATATGCGCTTATCAGCGAGATGCGCCTAATAACGAGGTACCATTAAAGTGCATGAGCATGAGGATTGGCTAATTCAATTAGCGAATCATGAGAGGACATGGCCGAAGAGGCCATACGAGTGCTTTTGGTCGAAGGTGGGCGTGTCCAGAATCGGCCAGGGATGATTATGTGTGTGTAATTAGCAACCGGAAGTGGCCCCTGAAGAAAAGACCGGTAATTGCCCACATCAAAGCAAGATCAAAGCATTCTTTCTTAACTTTTAACCTCAACGACTTAAAAAAAAGCTAATTAGACCTAATTAAGCATGTGGGCGTGTTCCTGGCACTGTGTGCAGTGTGCGTTAATGCAGGTTTTATTGCTTCTGATTGGGTGTAGCTTCACGGACCAGTGCTTGGACATCGGCGCCTGGGATTTGGCCGCGGCGATAGGTGGGCATGTACCGGATGCGGTGGTGACCTTTGAACCCTGCGAGGAGGCTTTGGGGGCATGGCAGGAGGTCAAAGGTGAGGCCATGTCCGTTAATGAGGCACTGTATGCTGGTGTGATCGAGGGGACCGTACGGCTAGACGGAAGCTGACGATGGTTTGAAGCGGATGTGGTTGCGATGATGTGTTGTTACCCCGCCCACACAGGAAATGAGGTGAGCTCTTGTGTGGGTGGTGTGGCAGAACGGCCTTGAAGTGTTTGTGTGTGTTTTGGCCTTGAGGAAGCTGTGTGTTTTAATTGGGATTGATTGTGGGCTTCCGGTGGACATCCGGTGGCCAGTCGGCACTTGATTGAGAATGGTGGTCCTTGAGGCACAGGGTGGTGCTGTTTTGGGCGTGGCCTGGCCCCTCCCTTCCGGCTCGGCTTCCGATCCATTGAGGATATTAAATGAACACTTCCTGCTCTAGCAGCCACACCCCAGAGACCTGGGCGATTAAAAGGGCGTGGTCACACAACATGCACCTCCCTAAGACTTTAATGTGATTTAGGTGTCATATTTCCCACCACGCAATTTGATGGTACCTTAACCAAACTTTACGATATTTTATGTATCTATACAAATAATTATACTATGCATGTATATATATAATATACAGTGGAACCCCAGTTATCCGTCCCCGACGGGACCGAGGCATTGCCGGATAAGTGAAAATGCCAGATACATGAAGCATACGATATACACCATCATTATTATAATACTGTAATGTGTACAACATAATAATTATTATACACAAATTGAATAATGCATGTATCAGTAAAAGCACTGCATGAATCTGAGTTATTGATCGAAGAAAGTATGAGTCCATTGTTGAGTTATTGGTTAAGAAAAGCATGTAGTGTTAGTTGTTTCAAATTGGCAAAGCGTTTAGCGGCTGCTAAATCCCGTACTCGTTTCAATAAGAGAAGTGAAGTGGCTGTGCATTCATCTTGCCTCTCGTACCAAAGTAGACATCTGTCCAGCATGTCTTTCACATCTCCAGAGCAGGGTATATCCTTATCTTCTTCAATTTCATCCCCGTCATCTTCCTCTGTATCTTCTTTATCGTTTGAGTGACCTGCTTGACAATGTCTTCATCTGAGAGCAGCTCATAACCTTTATCACCACTGTCCACATTAATCCATGTGTTGACATCCTCAGTTTCAAGGTTCGAGTCCAGCTGCTGGGCAAGTTGGAGCACTTCATCACTGCCATCTCCTGAGTCAACTGGTACTTCAGCAGTACGCAAGAGCTTGTTCCATGATTTCGTAAGCGTCAAAGAGGGGATATCTTCCCAGGCGGCAGCTGTCATGTAAACAACATCTTTCATGTTGATTTGCTTCACAAATTGAATGATTGACCTCCCTTCTTGATCCTCTAAGAGCAACAGTGCCTTGCGATACCTCCTCTTCATGGCTTCTATCACTCCTTGATCCATTGGCTGAAAGAGAGAAGTTGTGTTAGGTGGAAGAAATAAGGCTTTGATGTTTCCGTCCTTGCTGACTAGGGTTGACAAATCAGGATGTGAAGGTGCATTGTCCAGCAGAAGCAACGCCTTGACGGTTAAGCCTCTCTCTTTCAGATATTTTGTCACTGATGGCACAAAATCCTTGTGAAACCAGTCGGAGAAAATTTGTGAGTCCATCCATGCATTCTTTTGAGCACGGTATAGGACAGGCAATGCTGCCTTATTGATATTCTTAAAGCAGCGAGGATTTGCTGACTTGCCAATCACCATCAATGGCAGCTTGAGCATCCCTGTGGCATTGGAACAGCTCATTAATGTTACACGCTCTTTCTGTTTCTTCATAGCAGAAGCATCTTTTTCAGATCTAGCGGCCAGAGTTTTGTCCGGAAGCATTCTGAAACATAATCCTGTCTCATCACAGTTGAAAAGCTGGTCAAGAGTCAGGTGCTCACGTTCGAGTAGCTCCTGTAATTCCTTTTTAAACGGCTCTACTGCAGAAACATCGGATGAAACTTTCTCTCCTTGTAAAGAGAGTTGCCTAATTCCGTGGCGCTGACAAAAACGCCAAAGCCACCCCCTACTTGCCTGAAAGGATGACTCCAGATTATCAGGATCGCCGTCATGTAGCTGAGCATGAAGTTGTGTAGCTTTCTCACAAAGAACGGGACCGCTTATGGGCATATCTTGAGACCTCTTCTGAATAAACCATAGGTACACTGCTTTATCGAGCTTCTCATCGTCCGCCAAACGCATTACCTTTCGCCCTTTTGTGTTCATAGCCAAACCCTCCATTGTTGAAGCGAATGCCCTTAGTTTATCCTCGCTCTTCTTGATGTCACCGATCGTCGAACGTCCGACCCCATACTCAGCAGCAAGTTTTTCTTGCGTTTCATTCTTAAGACGATCAAGTATGGCAAGTTTGTCATCCAAGGTAAGTACCACTCGCTTTCTTTTCTTAGAATTACACTTAGTACTTGAACTAGCCATTGTTAGACATGCAATTTTGTGGCATGCACGTGGCATGGGCGTTAATTAGAATATCCTCGAGCTCAATGCCGGATAATCCGAGCAGCCGGATAATAGAGGTGCAGATAAGTGAGGTTCCACTGTACTTTTTTTATTGTTATTCTGCAGTGAAATGCAAGGATACATGAGATAGCCTAAGCTAGTACGCAGCATGTAACCTAACATGATGCACTAATAATTAAAGTTAATGATTAACAGCAAATGTAAATGCAGCAATTGAAGTACTGGAATGAGTGCTTGAGGGTAGAGAGTTCCATGCATTGATAGTACTGGGGAAGTACAACTTGCCAAATTGATTGGAATGGAATTGAATTGGCATAAGTGAATGTTATCTAGATGATCTTACGGCATAATGGTGGATCCGATTAGTGAGTGGGGCGTCTGGAAAATAAGTATATTCCAAGTGGGGTCTGATGTAAGATGTATATAACTTAAGGAGAGTTCCAGATGAGGAATACGTATAAATTTTACGATATATCAGACCCACTAATCTTCTGGTTTTATTGCAGATTTTGGAAATATGTGATGACCACATAGAATCTGAAGTAATCAGGACACCTAAATACTTATAGCTGGACAAATGTTTGAGAGAAACATTATTCAGCATTAGTACAGGAGGATGAATAGAGTGTGATCTCTTCCGGGAGAGAAGAGGTAGCATTTGCTAGCATTAAGCTCAAGATGCTTTGATCCAAGACAGGAACTAACAGCAGTGATGTCCTTTTGGAGAATGGTGTAATCGACAGATGATCTAATGATTCTGTATAGGGCAATATCATCAGCAAAAAGGTTTACCGTAAAATCTGGTTAATAAGCGCACATGCTTAAGTGCATACTTTTAATAAGCGCATACTTCCTTCCTGTTAAATATTGTCTAATAAGCGCATGCGCCCAATATAAAGACAACAGTAGTAGTATTCACCGTTCGATCAAAGAGTTCCATGCTCTACGTGGCTAGAACTAATTTACCAACCTATTTTCGGATAGCCAGCTGCACGAGATCGGCTATACTCAACACTGTGATATTCCACTGAGATGGGTTCAGACTCTTGACCTTGAGTTCGAAGAGAGTCTCGCTGAAGAAGTTGGCTATTTTTCCACGGTTTTCTTCCAGTGATGGCTTCTGATCATACTCCCATGAATTATTACAGAGCTTATTCCAAGAATCGCTGTGTTCATAACTTGCTAGCTTTGTGATCGAGCGCGGCTCGAACGTGCTGGCAGTGGGTGGGGCCAAAAGTTCACTCTCTATTAAGCGCACATTGTCTAATAGGCGCATGTTTCCTTACCACCGAGAGTGATAAGCGCATGCGCTTATTAACCAGACTTTACGGTATATTGCTATCAGGATGTATTTTGTTTACAACATCATTAATGTAGATGATAAAGAGAAGTGGATCCAGCGCTGATCCCTGGGGGACTCCAGATAGCACTTGCAATAAGTTGGAAGAACAGCCATTGACCACTGTAAATTGCTCCATATTTGTCAGGTAGCTCTGTATCCACTTCAGGAGGAGGGGATCCAGACCTACATCCCTTAATTTCTGGAGTAGAGGAATGTGTGGCACAGAGTCAAAAGCTTTCTTAACATCAAAGAACACAATGCAAACGTCTTCACCGGAATCTAGGGTGTT
Organism: Cliona cf. orientalis; assembly: GCA_963930775.1. NCBI lineage: Eukaryota > Metazoa > Porifera > Demospongiae > Clionaida > Clionaidae > Cliona > Cliona cf. orientalis. The sequence continues at coordinate 25,465,526 of OZ005689.1, forward strand.
TTGAAATTGGGGCATTATCTGTATATTATAGAATGATATAGCTACTAGTATAGCTAGTACACAGTATGACTGCTACTATGACTGTTAGACAGTTATACGTATATTAGTAGTATATTTGAGTATACTTTGTATATTGATCCAATCCTGCACCCTTATGGGTATCCTTACACTCTGGACAAAACTCGCGGATTTTATTGTAAAGATACCACTGCTGGCTAAGAGAGAGACCTGAGGGGGTGACTAGCTCCAGAAGCTCTGAGGAAGTTGGACTCAACGGACCTTTCAGGAGCTTGTGTTCTACTTCCTACTTCAGCAGAATCCGACTTCAGCTTGACAAAGGTGGACCCCTTGTGATTGTGGCTAAAGCGAATAAGATGGAACAACTAGATTCCAACCAGCTTGTCGACGTGCTGTCCGAGAAAGGTCTGCCAGTCGTGGGGACAAGAACAGTGTCCCAACAAGTTGGCTGATGTTGACGGTAGCAGATGTGTTGACGACACTTGCAAGTGCAAGGTCAGACAACGCTCCTACTTTGGTGCGCCTGTATCTGTATGTATTGTATAGAGCTTTGTCTTATAGATGTGTTTCTAATAACATATAGATTACATATCTCTTCTTCAAGAGCCCAAAAAGGCCGATCTGGGGAAAACTTAGTATGCCCCGCAATCATGAAGTAGAGTGATTTACTGGTGCAGTCCAATGAGTACGCCTGTGGTGAAGTTCCTCTATAGATATTGCGTCTCGGGCTGTGGCCCTGCAAGGGGTACCATGTATACCCAGAATTCATGTAGGTTAATAGCTCAATTAGTTCCTTTGTCAGTTACAGTAAACCTCTCATGTTTAGAATCAATTGTATTGTACACTTCTCATATCATTAAATTTTGTGCTATTTAAGCTGGCTGTATTATGTGTATTGTCAGTTGTATACAAGTATTATTCGGCTATTTCGCTACATTTGGTGGCAGCAGTGGGGTTATTTTCGGCAGTTCGACTGTTACGTAGGACTGGACCCTGCCGACAGTGTTTTGGCTGAACATGGACTTAGTTGAAGAGCTACAGGGTTATACGGTTGAGAGATTGAAGAGTTGTGTTCTGCAAGAGGTGCACGGAAAGCTAAAGATGAGTTAATCTCCTTACTAGCAGAAAAAATGGCTAAAGAATCTACTAGAACAGATTTTTCTGATTCACTTATGAAGATGGTTTTAGAGATTCAGGAACAGCAGTTACGGATGCAAATAGACACTAGAACCTGACAGCATAAGAGAGACAGGAGAAGCAGTGATGGACAGGAGCTCATTGTCACCATCAGATGATATCGAAAGCTTTATTGATATGTTTAAGCGTGTAGCTACTCAACAGGGATGGCCGATGGATATATGGCCCACTCAATTGGCAGGACTCTTGTCTGGAGATGCTCTAGATGCATTTACTTCCATACCCTTGTCAGAAGCAAATGATTACAGCAAGGTACGGGGTACGGGCAGCAATTCTGAGCCGTTATGAGGTTAATGCCGAGATATCGAGTTCGGTTCCGGGACAAGGTGCGTAAATCAAATGAGTCTCACAAGATGTTCCTTAGCTGCCTATACCAGCTGACAAGATGGATTAAAGCAACAGAGATGGATCTGCAAGAGTTAATTCTACTTAAACAATGATCTTGAAGACACTCCCGAGAAATTTAGTGGTGTGGCTTAGACAGCAGAAGCCAACGTGTGCAACAAAAGCAGCAGAAATGGCTGATGATTACGAGGTGGCAAGGAAAAGTGAGGGTGGTGTTTCAGGGAGTGCCCCTTCACAAAAGCCTACATTGGCTCCAAAAACATGAGTAAAACGAATCACAGAGGTGAGATACAGTGTCACTGCTGTAAGGAATGGGGACACATTCAAGCCGTGTGCCCACAAAGACAGCTACAGTCTGCGGTAAAAGCTATCAGCAAACCAGCATACTTGAGCACAAATACAGAGCCTGGTTGTGAAGACAGATTTGTTAAGGATACAAAACTTGATGGAGAGCCAATTAAGATATTGCTGGACACAGGAAGCAAGATGTCACTCATGAAAGCTGACTTGGTGAACCAAGCTAGGTGGAATATTGAGGATAGAATGCCTATTCAGTGTGTTCATGGTGATCAACTAACCTATCCTACTGCTGTTGTCTTGCTCGAGATTGATGGATGGAGTAAAGTATTGAAAGTTGCTGTGGTTCCTCAGATGCTAGTGGATATATTAAGAGCAGGTGATTACTGTCCAGACGGAATTTTGCCGACTCCTGCCCACATGAATGATGTTTACCCAAAAGGCGCTAGCACAGATACTGGTACCAGTGACAACTCGCCAGAATCCAAGGAAAAGAAGATTACCAGTTAATCACACACTGGTACAAGTGACAACTCCTCAGAATCCGAAGAAAAGTAAATCACACATTGGCACGGATGTTGTAATACAGGCTAACAGCTGAACAACTAAAGCATTGGCAACAAGAGGATGAGAATTTGAGAGGTTCGAAGAATGGCAACCTCAGAGGAGATGCAAATTGCCAATTATGGAAGAGCTATATTTTTCTACAAAGAAGGTATTCTCTACCGAAGATGGGTTCCTAGGAAGTTGCAGAATCGAGATTTTGAAGACTTGTGAGTAGTTGGTGCTCCCTTTACGCTGTATATCAGTGGTAATGCAGATTGGTCATAATACTCCAATGGCAGGACATCTCGGTGTCAACAATACAAGAAATCGCATCCTCAACAGATATTATTGGCCAGGCATATTTGTGACCGGATTTGGGAAAACCCTCCGTATGGGATTTTTTCAGAAAATTGAGTTTGATGCATGGTTGATACGTTCTACCATAGAGCTAACCCGCGTTCAAGTCTTAGGCCGATCGCGCGCTTCGTTGTGGAGATACAGCGCTTTGTTTGTGATCACGCCACACCCCCAATAATCGAGAAAATACGGTCTAAAGGCGTTGCTATGCACGCGTATGGCGTTTCCGCATACTACGCGTGACCCGGAAATCAATTAAATGGACCTGGGCGGAGCCGTTTGAAATGAACGTAAAGATCGAGCAAGAGTTGAATTTCGTTGTTGACAAGGACAGGCGATTGTTCTTAGATGCCCAAGAAGCTAAAAAGGTAAGCGAACGTACAGTAGATCGATGAATCTAGCTGTATCTAGGTCGTTGCCAGAAATGCGCGGCCATCCCATAGTTGGAATAGCAAAAATGTTTCATAATTCGTTTAATTGGATGTGTACATTCTCTATGGGGATAAACCAAAACAATAAGCTACCCAATTTCCGATCATCTAGACTTCTTTGATACAATAAAAGGAAGCTCCTGATGATTTACGACTATCCATACTGCATGCACAGAATTTACTATTTTAGCAAACGTACTTGATCAACTTGTCCATAGACAGCAATACATTTTTGCTGAAGTGCCTGTAAACTTGCACGATTTTGCATCACTAGTAGCCTAAAATTTCGATCAAGATCAAGTCTCTGTTGACTATTTAGATTGAAAATAGTTAAGATTAGGCTACTTTAGTGTAGTTATCATCCATCAGTAGCTAGATTTAGCCGTCAAGTATCATTGTTGAACTGTACTGATCTGCTGTGGACTACATTATTTTATCACAAACGGCAACTGAAGGCACTATCTAGCTATTTATACTATATACAACGAAAAATATTTTTCAGACGATCATTTTTCTTATATAGTCCGTGTCATTACATGAGGGCATGGATACGCGTCGGGTTACCAGTAGCGATCGCGAAAAAGTCATGGATACGCGTCTTGGCCACACCCAGTTGCTATGCACGCGCGGCGCCGCCGCGTGGAAGTCCGTGCGGCTTTGCTTTTATGACGCGCCTCATTGGTCAAACATTTAGGGCCGTGTGCACAATTGCGCAATCGTCGGAGCTACGTCACGGTAATCCATGGCAACCAGATCGTACTGTGCTGTCTTTCGAGATTTTGTCTCTGAGAGCTGAATCTTGGAGTCTTGGTCGTTGTTGCGAGGCAAACGAGTGATTTGTTTGACAAAGAGTCGTTCTGAATTCTTAATAGTAAGTGGCTTCCTTCTCTTTTGGCATGTTCATGGATTCTTCTCTTTCAACAGGGAGCTTAGCAAACTGGGGTCGAGTTTGCTGGCTATCAACACATTCAAATCAGTCAAGGTATAGGACTGGAGTCGGTTAGCTACCTCTACTGACACTTATTCTACAAATAAAGGTATTTATCAACGACAAAAAAAAAATTATTATTTACTCATGGACAGGATAATATCTATTTGTGTTTGGGGATTACTTTCAATTATTTTATATCTATTTATTGTAGTTACCTTCAACCAAGAGTATGGATATCATACCGGTATTCCTGTTAGTATATACATATTTGTGGGATGTTTTATTGTTTGTGACATGTGTAGCATTGGATCACTTCTAGTCATTGTACTATGGAAGCAGTATTTGAGGCAGGGTGTTGCATGCAGTTTTGATAAAAATACTAATTTAGTGGCACATTTTTATTGGTGGTATTTATCATGTTTGTATCTGTGGATGTTATAGTATTTTTTTGTTACTCATTGTTGGTAGTGTTTTGTTCGTTGCTGCTGGGTATGTAGCTTATCCTAAATGGTTTCAATATCGTACACTGATATGCTTAAAAGATTTTCTTAAGGCTTTACCATTTATGGCTCTTTTTCATTTACTCCTGATGCTAAGTGGCGATATAGAAGTGAACCCTGGTCCTAAGACCAAGACAAACCGGCGTGCAGCAAAAGGTAGATTCGTATCTGATTTGAATGCTGATGCAAGCTTAGCTCACTCTGATCCCAAAGAATTAGCTACAAAATACCATGTGAGTGTTCAAACTGTTCGAAGGTGGCTTAGGGATTGTTTACCATTAAGATTTACAAGTAGCAATCCTTTTTTTGACAATCCTGAATTGTTACTTGAGCGTGACGAGTCGCTATGTGAAAAGTATAACGTACATATTAGATCTGTTAAGAGATGGAAGCAAGACTACCAACATTCCAGGTTTACATGTAGTGTTGATGTGGATAATGCTGATAATAAAGAGTTGGCAAAAAAGTATGGTGTTCGAGCAGCAACAATCAACGTATGGAAAAAGGAAGCGGATGCACAATGGTCAATTTGGCATGAATATTGTGAACAAATTATTGATTGTAGTGATGGGTTTGAGAGTATGTGCGAGCCGATTTGTATTTGTTGTGAGTGTGGGATAATTTTGTTTCCATGTGATATCAAATGGGTGGAAAACCTCTCCCTATAGAGCCTCCAAGTTTGAGAACCTATCCTACAGCCTAACTATTGTGACAATGGATAAGGGTGGGGTGCTCAAGGTGGCATGTTGTAGACACTGTGGCAACCTCAACTCTAGTGAAGAGCTTTTTGATGATTTTGAGTCATTACCAGATTGTATTAAGGGTGTAGCTGGGTTTGGTGAATCCCGTAGGCTAGCAATAGGATCATTATACTGTAGCACATTCAAACCATCCAACCTATTCCTATGTGCATAGTTCAGGTCCAATCGGATATGGTGTGTCTATAGATCATTTGAGGGGCATGGCAGGGATACTTCAATTTCAAAAACACATTGGAGACATAACTGTACCCTATGACAGAGAAGCCGTTTTGAAAGCCTTTCACTGGCTAAAGAAAAACAATCCATTATATGAACAATTTTTGGCTCAGTTAGAAACACTATATGCTTACTTTCCAACAACAACCATGAGTGGAGCTGGGAATCCTCTTCCTATGAAAACTGGTGATATTGAAATAGTATCCGGTAAACAGCTTTCTGCTGAAGATCTTGGGCAATGTGAAGGAATGATCATAGAAGCCGATCCACTAGCTGGCGTTGCAAATGCTCAGGTTCAAGGGATAAATGACTTGACATTGTTGGATAATGCTGGCGTACAAAGACGTAGAATAGCTAGTGACGAAGATTTGAAACTCCTTAGTACGTCATACAAAATGAGCTTAAGAGATCCCAAAATTGAGGAGAAATTGTTTCCACATCTGTATCCATTTGGTAGAGGACTCTTCGCTCATCTTCAGTTAAGGTGGTAAGTCATGGCCAATATGCAAAAATCAGATTGATGCATGCTGATTCTAGATGGCGTCACGACAAAGTATGGCCTTTTTTTGCATAATTATGATTGGGTCATGAAATTTAGAATAATATTAATGTACAACATGAAATGTCCTAGGATTGCCATTGAGAACGATAATCGTGACTTACCACTTACAAAAGAGTATGTTTTATCAGATTTGGGTAGTGGTGAGAAAGTGCATAACAAACTAGGTCAGTATATCCCCAACTCTACCAGGAACAAAGAAGTATTGGGCCAAAGAATACTTGGATTTAGCTGCATTTTGTGAACGATGTGGTGTTCCGGATTTTTTTGTTACTCTAACGGCAAACAACAATTGGCCAGAACTGAAAAAGTTCCTTAATGGTGTGGCTCCACATTTTCGACCTGTGGAAACCACAGTCCTTTTCATGCAACGGTTTAGAGCTTTGAAACCTCTGTTATGGGGCAATAAAAGTGTATTCGGACATGTTACTGATCACTGGCAGAGAATAGAGTTCCAGAATAGGGGGGCTCTTCACATCCATATGCTTTTGTGGGTGGATAATTCTGAATCGAAGGAAGGTATAGTGTCGGCAGTTGTTCCTAGGGAGGTTGGCGATGTCAATTTACGAGAAATGGTTTTAAAATACCAGATTCATAGCTGTCGACCTGGCCGTTGTTTCAAGAAAGATGCCAAGCATACATTGTGCAAGTATGGTTTTCCTTATGCCTTATGTTACCTACGAGACCTGATAAAGCAGGAGGAGGATGCCATTAGTTCCCTTGAAGATGCGGCGAAACGTAATTGATTTCCGGGTCACGCGTAGTATGCGGAAACGCCATACGCGTGCATAGCAACGCCTTTAGACCGTAATTTCTCGATTATTGGGGGTGTGGCGCGATCACAAACAAAGCGCTATATCTCCACAACATAGCGCGCGATCGGCCTAGGACTTGAACGCGGGTTAGCTCTATGGTAGAGCTTATCAACCATGCATCAAACTCAATTTTCTGAAAAAATCCCATACGGAGGGTTTTCCCAAATCCGGTCACATATTATGATCGCCAAATTATTGAACTTAAGAGAATGCCTTATATACTCTCAAGTATCAACCGTGACCTTTGACGCGGTTTATTATGTGTTCTCACATAGAAAACAATTAGATTTTGGATCGGTATTGGGTGCCGATAAAGGAATCATCTTGCCAGATAGTCTGCTCCTTAAAGTATTGCATGCACACACTAGAGCCGAGGTATTTACGGATTTCTGTGTATCGAGGCAGTTCGATAGTTTTGCCGAACTTGAATGGTATTTGGAGAACTATTGGCATTTAATGGATTTTAATATGGTAGGACATGAGAGTGGGCACGTATTGAAAATCGCATGCCCCAGTGCTAGTCACTATGGAGCTGCAACCAGGAAGCAGGGATGTAAGCTCCAATCCTTATGGCAGCACTATGGGGATGACTATGGAGTGTTTGGGTTTGAATATGATGATACCGATCCAACTTCCATGTTCATTCCTAGCTTCCCACCCCTGAATAATGCTCCATCTAATTGGAGTACTGAGATTTAGATCAACCATACTCTAGGGATTGTCCAATTAGTCCATGGGATAGTGAGAGGATATGGAGAATTAAGTGTGACCTCACCGATAAATTCTTTAAGAAACATCATCGTTTACCCACATCTGAAGAAATACTTGATATGGATTAAACTGTATTTACTTGCACTATCCACTTTTATGCAGGATATAGTCCAAGAGACAATAATTATCAACTATACACACACAGTTAAACAGTGTAAAGCAATATTTTTTTCTGATTTGTGTATTGCTTTATGTTTCCATCAGATCAACACCAGCATATTAAAGCACCACTGCAGGGGGTGTGCAGGCAAGCTAAAATAATATGTGGTGCAATGTGCAATACTGTACAAAGAACAATGGCAGCATTAAGTCTGGTGTTGCTCAATTTCTGATCTGCCATTGAGCTGCCTGTTTTAAAAATGATTATACCCCCCTGCAAAGCCTGCTATTACAGCTATTGTTATTAATTATTATGGTTATCACCACAAAAAATTGTGGAATATTTATATTATAGCAAATTATAATGTGATCTCATACAATTTTCATGATTACCTCGTCTATGATGCTATAATTCTATAATATTATTATATGGAAGTCAATTTGCATGATTGTATAGACCAGTACAGTACGCGTATATAATATACGATGGAAGCCATGAGTTCAAAGGTCAATGGTGATGTGACGTAATTACACGTAGTCTATGATCGCGTTTGCGCTTGCGCAGTGCAGTGTTGCCTAGCAACATCCTTGAGAGCAGTGCAGCTGCCGCGCCATAATTGAAAGACTGATGGAACATGTAAGTTCGAAGCATGAATAATTCATCCATCGTCTATTCTATGATTTTTTTTTTACTGTACTATTGTATACGTATATATAGATACCTTGGCTAACACTGGCCGCCTCCGTGGCAGGGCCCTGGATCGTAAGATCCATATGTAAGTGTATTATTTTGATATAGAACCTTGAATGCTTATGCCACTTGCTGTTAGGCTATAGCTGGACACATTCCTAAATAATAGTTAGACACTATTTAGGAGGTTTCTGCGTGAATTAGAAAGCCCAAAGGAATCCCAAGGGTTCTACTGAGACTTAAAGGTCTTATAAATCACGCTGTAGAAGTGTCTAACTACTTGAGATCTCAGCAACAAAGCCCAAGGTTTTTGTTGTTGTTGTTGTTGTTGTTTGTTTGTGAAGGTCATAATAGAACTGCAATTCAACCAATCAGTTCACTGTGTTACAAGGATCTAATACTATTTATATTATTTGCATGCAGTATCCATGCGCTACCGGGGCAAAAAAGAAGGTAAATTGAGTCTCCAATAGTAGGTAGTAATAATTATTGTTTATTGCTTTGGTCTCAAATTGGAAATAGATGTCCAAGCACCAGAAGATGTCCCGCCACCACCTCCCCCTCTGGGTGAAGGTGCACCCCCACCCCCTCCAGCTCCGGGCGATGATTCCCCCCCCCCACCTCCTCCAGCTCCGGCTGACAATGGCCCCCCACCCCCTCCAGCTCCGGATGCCCCACCACCTCCCCCACTCCCTCCGGTTCCAGGTGCCCCGCCACCACCTCCTCCTCCACCCCACTCCCTCCGGCTGCGGGTGCCCCCCACCCCCTCCAACTCCAAGTGCCCCGCCACAACCACCAGCTCCAGGAGCACATGTGTGGCGTGGGCGTGGGCGTGGGCGGGGTCGAGGCCGACGTAGGCCCCGCTACCACCCTTATGGGCAAAGTGCTCATTGTTATTACTAAAGATCCTGTCTTCACTCAATTATTTCTCTGTTAATGCAGGACACATAATTAATGTGTATAACAGTATAATGTTATTAGATCTATATGTATTGTAATATTATTATTATTATTATTATTATTTCTTCTATCATTATCTATGAAATCATAATAACTATTATAATAATATTATTATCAGTCGAAGTTCAATGTGGCTTCCACCTATGCATGCACACTAACTAATGGGCAATCTTGATTGCTAATGCAATGCAGATTAGCCACACTATTTGATTGTGACATCAAACATACTTGTGTAATGTAATGTAATGTAAATAATTCATTCGAAGCACAGGAAAAGGTATTGTGCAATAATTTTTATATCAGCATGTAGAGTGGATCAAAAATAATAATTGAATCGTCTCAGATTTTTGGTTTTCACTTTCAATTTTGAAATAAGAGTCGTAGTAGTTTCTGACCACTAAAGTATGAAGGAAATGACTACTGTCCAGATGGTGCAATGGTTAAGCTCAGTGTCTGTCAACCAGTGTCAAATGCGTGCACTGGTTCAAATCCCACCCGGGGCCAATTTTTTTCCATCTTTTTTTCCACTGCCAGTGATGCTAGGAAGGCAGTTGACATACACCAACAATATTCCATGGGCAATGCTCCTTACATTGGATCTAGACTAGGGGATGATTACGTACACAAGCCCCAAGTCACTCTCAGATATGTTACGCATTATTTAGAGTATTATAGTAATCAATATTTGCAACTTGAGATTTTCTGCCTTACCACATACCTGACCTATTGTAGCAGACGTGTATGATAGAAAATGGTGACATACCGTTAACTAATTACTGCTTGATAAAATTCTTTTATCTTAGGTTGTGGTTTAGCTTGTTTAAATTAAATTACATTGTAGGAGCCTACAAAGGCCTGATTATAATGATAAATAAGTTGATTTTTGTCGATCGTGAAATTTATAATGATATTCATGACTTCTTGTACGCTTGTAATTAGTAATTACAAGGGCTTGTATAATGCAAACATGGATGTCCGCTGCTCCATAGGGCATTTCTGGCAACGAGAGAATTCTAATTACCGCCCATAGCAACGGGCTCCGTGTACGGTGGCTGTGCCGACTAGGTGGGTCAAAATGAAGGCTTATTTCGCCTTCGTATAGCACGACTAGCCTCCGTAGAAGACGGCAACAGTTAGAAGAAGGGTTGTTCGACATGTATATGACAAATCTGGACTTTGACAAATTTAGACCTGAGCTACTAAAAACGCGCATTGCGCGAATCGCGCGCGGATCCCATACAGAGGGTTTTCCCAAATCCGGTCACATTTAAGGATATCTCATCATATTGTCGCTCTTGTGAATTTTTCCAAAGAAGCCAGAGGCGAGGGGTCTCTGTGAGAGCAAAGATGATCCCAATGCCACTGACTGGGAAACATTTTCAGAGAATTGCTATGGATGTGGTTGGCCCCCTTCCCAAGAGTAGATCAGCAAACCGATTCATTTTGACAATCAGTGACTATGCCACTCGCTACCCTGAGGCAGGACCACTGCCTAGTACAGAAGCTGAAAGGGTTTATTAAATTTTTCTCGCATATTGACTATGCCACTCGCTACCCTGCCTAGTACAGAAGCTGAAAGGGTACCCAAAGAGTTAATTAAATTTTTCTCGCACGTTGGTATGCCAGATGAAATTGTTACAGATCAAAGTTCTAATTTTATGTCATCCCTTCTGCAGGAGACCTATTGTCTGTTGCAGATCAGACACATACGCACCTCTCCTTACCATCCACAGACAGATGGACTCGTTGAAAGATTTAATGGAACATTGAAATCAATGCTGAAGAAGTTTATATCTAAGAATCAGAAAGATTGGGATGAGTATCTCCCATATTTGTTGTCTGCTTACAGAGAGGTACCACAGGCATCAACTGTCTTTTTCCCATTCGAATTGCTATTTTGAAGAAGAGTGAGGGGCCCTTTGGATGTCTTGCGAGAGTGTTGGACTGATGAGGAGTCAGAAGATACTCCAGTTATTCCTTATGTGTTGGAAATGCAGAAGAAGCTCAAAGAGATGACAGAGGTGGCCCAAAACAATCTTCAGGAAGCTCAACAAAGCAAAAAGAACACTATGATCAAAACGCTTTGCACACAGGAGAATCCTTGGAGGAGGTGGATGATGAGGTGCTGGTGCTGCTACCTGCTAGAAAGAAGTTAAAACTTATGAAGGGTGGATAGTAGGGGCGGAGTTTCCTTTGGAGGGGGCTACTTTCAATTGGAGGGGGTGTGTATTTCATTTGGAGGGTACCATTTTCAGGAAGAGGGTGTCTACTTCAGCTGGAGGGGCCGGTATGCGAACTGGAGTAGGATAGTAATCAATCACTTCAGTAGTGGGGGTACAGGAGCACGATAGTAGACATTGATCAAGAGTAGGGGTGCACTGGTGGACGGGAGCTATACTATACTTCAGGAGGAGTATCATGTCCAGGACAAGGCTAATTTCAACAGCAGCAGGGGCTGATGGTATTTATATTTAGTATGATTTTCCGGGGGGCAGCAGGAGCAGGGGTGCATCTCAAGGAGTCGACGAGTCAACCGCTGGAAGGGGGTGCGGTAATTGATTTTGCATGCGCATACAATTGCGGTCCCTTCGAAGGTCAAAGGTCAAATCTTGCTGTGGAGACGTGATTGTCACATGACCATGTACGGTGCCGGTTGATTTTCCAATAAGAGCCCACCACTGGATAGAGCGGGTTTTCACCCAAGAAGGAAGCTATGAGCTCTTGGATCGTTTCTACGATACGCATAATACTTGACGATCTTGCTCCTTATCAAGATGGTCGCCTTATACCTGTAGAGTCGTTCTCATCTTCGTTGGAGTTGATGTATCGAGAGTTGTTGATTCAAGAAAGTCTCCATGGTCTGACTGTATTGGAAAGAGAAGGTTGTGAACTAATCAGACACAGCATGGCAACCTTTCGAATAATGCATATGAAAGCCAAGTGCAGAGGGATCTACCAAATGCATAACCACCCACTGGAGAGGATTTCATTGGACGTCCAAGATATATAATCAAGTATGATCAGTTGAAAATGTTACTAGAGCACCGGTTTACGGTGCCACATATAGCAAATATGTTGGGAGTATCAGTTAGTACAGTACGACGGCGTATGGCAGAATTTGACTTATCTGTTGCTGCTACTTATGCAACATTAACAGATGATGAACTCAATTCCCTGGTCAGCAACATACAGAATCATTTTCCAAATTGTGGAAATCGTCAAATGGAAGGACAATTATTAGCACGAGGATTTAGAATACAACATCGTATACGAGAAGCTCAAAGAAGGGTGGATCCGGAAGGTTCAATACTGCGGCGTCTGAATGCTCTCCAGCGGCGTGTGTACAAGGTTGCTGCACCACTATGCCTGTCGCACATACATGAAAATCACAAATTAATCAGGTAAACCTATTTGTACCATAGCAGCCATGCAAATCATCGTATAACATGCAGCTCATGCACGGATATTCATGCCATGGTATAACCACTGGCGTGGTGTAAATGGGGGAATTCCATGAGTTTTACTATGGCATAAAATACAAGTATAAAAACAATTGAATAAAATTGAAGGATGAAGTAGGGATGGCAGGGTCAAAAAGTACACAAACAAGATTCAATGTAGGGATAATCACATCCACTATACATCTCTACGCTTGCTTTTCTCGATTATAATACTCTTATTGTTATCGACTTGTCTGTGCTATCCTTCTTGATGTGCATGTGGGAGGCTCAGGATAGTCGATCAGCTTTGATTCAGTCACATTATTTTTGCACCCCATGCACACATAGCTATAATATAGCTAGTCAAAAAGCAAGCGTAGGGATGTATAGTGGATGTGATTATCCCTACATTGAATCTTGTTTGTGTACTTTTTGACCCTGCCATCCCTACTTCATCCTTCAATTTTATTCAATTGTTTTTATACTTGTTTCTGTTCTTTTTTTTATTGCTGTCAGCGTAATTTATCAATGCCATCTTACAATGTCATGGTTTGTTTATTCAACTCTCAACGAATAGAAGATTGGAGGTGCCGAAATTCGCGCGTGCGTGCAAAATTCGTAGCCACGCCCCTCACGTTCCTGTGCCTGGCCAATCTACGGCCAATCCATAGTGGCCTAAGAAAGAAGCTGCCATGAGACTCCGACTTTGGTAGAGAGAGAATTTATTCAAAGTATTGCTAGTAGCTACCACTATCTTTATCACTGAGGTATTGAGCTGGCTGACTACTGAGGGGCCACGCCCGAAGATAGCTTAGTTGCTAGCTAGCGCTAGCGCTCGCTAGCGCTATCACTCGCGCTGGTTGTACAGTCTCGTCTCCAGACCCCACCCCCCAAAGGATGCCGTGGCGCGCGCCGCTGACTACATTCACATGACTTCACCATGGCAACACATTGTGAGCATGCGCATTATATCACAAAATGGCGCGTCATGGACACACCCAATCGTTAACGCGCGGTACACACCCACGACTACGTAGCCGTCAAGATAACGGAAAATTAGCGTGACACTGCACTGCGCGCTACAAAATGGAGTGGATTTATACGAGAACTAAGGCGAGCGGTCCAGACAGTCTTGAGTTAGCCCTGATAATGAAAAAGAAAGAAAGAAAGAATGACAAATGGGCTATTAATTTTTTCAAACATCTGGTTCTGGCATGTACAATTGTTTTGATGAATGATCTTGGTCTTGCTAGATGCACAATTTGCTGAAGATTCTGATTTTCACACTTAGAAATTTCACAAAATTACCTATTTTGAGATATTTGGGCATTTGTAATGTATTATATATATGGCATATCCGGGCCATCCCTACTTATAGAGTCTACCGACTCTATGATATGGTTATGGATTCTATACTGCCTTTGATTTGTATGGCTGCTATAGTACATATTATTGTAATTGATCCAATTAAATTAGCATTCTACAAATTCTCATAGCATGTGGATCAATTGACAACCTTTACCAGAAAAGCATGAGATTGTACGTTCTATTAGATTATGGTATAAGTTATAGCATTCATGCTCATGGGGTTAGCAGTCACCTGCACCTGCCACATATTGTGATCTATAACACAGGTGGAGGCTGGTTATTCATGGTTGCATTGACGGATATAGTCGACGTATAATTTATTTGAAATGTGCAGATAACAATCGTGCTGACACCGATTTAAGCTGCTTTGCCGAGGGTGTTGAACAAATGGGGCTGTCTTCGTGCTGACTGTGGTGGAGAGAATGTAATGGTGGCATCGTACATGTTGGAACATCCACGTAGAGGACCTGGTAGAGGAAGCTTTATTAGTGGACGATCAGTACACGACCAAAGAATCGAGCGTCTATGGAGAGATGTTTTTATGGGTTGTACCTTATTGTTCTACCATCTTTTTCATCACATGGAAGAAGTACATGTTGGAACATCCACGTAGAGGACCTGGTAGAGGAAGCTTTATTAGTGGACGATCAGTACACGACCAAAGAATCGAGCGTCTATGGAGAGATGTTTTTATGGGTTGTACCTTATTGTTCTACCATCTTTTTCATCACATGGAAGAAGTACATGTGCTTAACGTGGATGACGAAATACATATTTTTTGCTTGCACTATATATTCCTGACACGTATTAACAGTGCACTTCAACAGTTCTGTGATGGTTGGAACAACCACCCTCTGTCATCAGGAACAGGAATGTCACCTCAACAACTCTGGATTAGTGGGCTCCTTTGATCCACTGAAGTTCTTACCGAGGTATGCAAATTAACTCACGAGGACCAAGCCGTATTTTATTCACTATGCTACTTATTCAATTTTTCACAGCAAGAGTCAAGACTATTTCGTAGATTGGAATGGGCCACTTCCATTTGAGTCAGATGACACTGATGATGCAATTGTAGTGCCAGAAACCTTTTGCCCCCTTGATGCCGCTGAT
Organism: Cliona cf. orientalis; assembly: GCA_963930775.1. Taxonomy (NCBI): domain Eukaryota; kingdom Metazoa; phylum Porifera; class Demospongiae; order Clionaida; family Clionaidae; genus Cliona; species Cliona cf. orientalis. The sequence continues at coordinate 25,480,941 of OZ005689.1, forward strand.
CAGCAAGAATTATTTCATTGTATTTCACCATCAGCCCCGAGTACCAATTACGGTATTGATCTATACTTTGCCACACTGTCCTTTGTGCAAGAGAAGGTGTTGTACACATGATGGAAATTATTTTTGTGCAGATTAATGTTTTGGTATAATAATATTATTATAATCAATGACACTTTTCCAGATGTTTATGATCATACCACAATATCATACTAACAGTGTTATATAGCTGCATGATTGTGGTTGACAAAAAGTAATGAGAAGATGTGGTATAGTTATAGTTATGGAAGTGATAACTTTAATTACGATTTCCCAAATTCACCATGCATTGTAAATGCAACATCTAGCTGCTTCTTGAAAGTTTCATAATCATCATACTTGGTAGGCAGAGTGAGCATTATTGCACAAGTGCTTGCTGTTGGAAATACATTGTGTTCATTAAAATTTAATGTTGGTTTCTTTCTGGGGTATCCGCAGGGTGGAATGGAGTATGGCCCAGAAAAAAAAATTCAGGACTTGCTCAAGTGATACAGACACACCTACAACATAATAATAATATTATTATGGATTTTGACAATGAAGACTTAATTAACAGTGGTTGTTTTTACTTGGTTCGGCTGTTGTTAAACCACTTGGATCCACCTCATTTTCATCAACAACAATTCTAGTAGGTTTGGCTGCATTAATTTTATACAAACAAAATTATAGGCTACAAGTGGGGGGGGGGGGGGGGGGGGGGGGTGGGGGACTGCCTGCTGCACCTGATATCAATTGGGTCAGCCATTACAATCACCAGCTATGAGCTTTATTGCAGAGGGGCACCCTGGGATCCCCCCCCCCCTGAAAATTGCCAAGTATTACAATGTCATATTATTATTGTAGAGTGTGTTAAACAATAACTTCAAAAGCCACTAGAAACTGTCTCAGAGGTCATAAATTATCCATGCCCCAAGACCCCACCCTGTAGGTACTGCACACTAGAATCCCCCCCCCCCCCTACGAAAAAATCATCTCTGTGCATGCCGTATTTTTATTTATTTATTTTTTACCTTTCTCGCACTCGTATCAATAGTCCAGGAACATCATGTATGTGTTGGTTTCTCTTGTATGTGCATTTGACCCTGGACCTGATGAAGAGTACTGCACCACCTCAAACAGTTCTTGGATATGGTATACATGTAATTATACCTTGGTTGTTAATTTTGTTCATACCACTTGTATATGTGCATACCTGCTTCCAACGGCTTCTTGGAGTCAGTGCAGAAGAATGAGCGCATTAAGTCCTTGTATTCACATAATGCCTCCTTTACTCCCAAGCAACTTAGCCCGTTACAAACTGGGAGAGCTCCCCTAACGAATCAAGGATGACATGTTGTAACGCAACAGTTTGAACAATATCCACAATATCGGTGGTTGAGACTTTAAATACTGCTTTTGTGTACCCACTACAAATTAAAAGGTCGATACTTTTCTCCTCCATAACAATACTTCGCAGTTGATTGTCGTCAGCTGCTTTCTGCACCTAAAATAATATAATGTAGATGCACTTAAAAACCACACCTACAGTATTCTGCACTGGTGGCTCAGTTTTATTGCATTTTGGTTTGTTCAGCTACAGGTAGAGATAATATTGATAACCATTACCAATATCCATCCGATTGGATGCTGGAGCCCAGCATAGGTAAGGGTCACCAAGTCATAATCTATAGTATACAGTACACTGTATATGTTTCCTCTACAAATTTGGCACAAACATAACAATTATGCTCCAATTCTTAGAGGCAAATATTCAATATTACAGTTGTGTATGCATTCTATGCCTGTTTGCAACATACACATCTACATGTATGCATGACCAATAATTATTGGAAAGTGTTGTGCATCATTCAGTAAGGGGTATTGAATAATAATTATTCAAATTTTTAGAAGAAATAGTACGGGTAATACGAGGATTTGAGATGCAAACACACCTTTTCCAGGAAGTCCCTTATCATCTTGTCTGGAACTTCATCTGATGATACTATAATATCCGAAGGACTCGTACCACACATGAAACTGTACACGGCTGGGCAATCCAATTTTGCTATACACACCATCCTAAAAAATCAATGTAAAACCATATCCATTGTAATTATAGAAGTTATAATACAAACCTGGAATGCCATTGAATTATACAAAAAGCACCCAGTGGTGGACAGGTACCGCTATGCAATTACATCCCCAGACCAGCTAAAGAACTCTCTTGTTAGCCCCCCCAGTATCTGTGCCATCCTCACCTACGAACTGTACCTGATATAATAAAAAACAGTATGTACCTGCTCAGAGTAGGTTCAACAGTCATCAATAAAAAATTTAATGCTAATTAACAAGCATTCATGTACACTGACCCCAACTTTAGATGCCCTTGGATTAGCCTCAAGTGAGGGTTAAATAGATGTTATTAGAAGGGATGCCACCATTCTTACAACTTGCAGTCCAAGGTCACAAACATCAGCCAATTGCAAATTAATGGTAACTGAGAAAATTGTTCATAAAGGGTTTAGGACTTGAACTGGTATAAGGTAGCACAATAACAAATTTAGGGCACTCTTATTGCAAGGGATTTGGGATAAGCAGAAAAACGAATACCGTAGTGTCCCGGACAAACACCCATGCGTGATTTTGGGCTGCATGGGCACTTACCTGGGAACAAAATTCCATACATACAAGTATGTATGTCACAACAATGTAATTATGCACTACAATAATGATATTATTATGCATGGGCTGACTATAATTATTTGGATCAGCATGACTGTATTCAATAATTATTAGAAATGGATAAATGTCATGATGTTTTAATATATGAACCCATTCAAGTCGGTATCTCAACTCAGATAGTCAGGGTTGCTCCTCAGTGTTGTTAAAGCTTGAAACTCCCATATTGCCACTAAAATGTATGCGCATGCGCAGACAAACGGATCTGTAGGCCACACCCCTCACTGCAGGTGGAATTTAATGAGCGAAGAGACTTAGCTCCACTCCAGCATGAATACTATAGTACCGAACAGTTAACTCGCCTCTTCAGTCTTGCTTTGCAAGAAGCATAGATATGCGAGATGTCGGAGACTTTGGTGGGCCCAGCTTGCGAGTACAACAATGACGTTCTCACTCCGTTCAAACTGGCGTCGATGCTGGCGCCGGCGCAAGATTGAGAGATTAGGGCTAGGCTAGCTAGGCTATAGCTAGCTAGCTGTACTGCAGCCTAGGCCGAGGGCCGGCCAGCCCCAAGGCTGTACTCGTATATACGTACTCGAGTACTCGAACTCGCGATCGATGGCCGGCCGGCCGGCCGCGCCGAGCGCGCGGCGCTTTGCACCTCGTACATCTCCATGGTTACCATGTTTTTGCACACGGCCCTACCATTCTGACCAATCGGGTGCGTTATGACACAAAACGACACTTTCTGAAAAGTATATAGTATAACAAGTACGTTCACTATCCACGTACAGCACTAGGCTCAACCTAAGGCTTCCCTCATTTACCAGGGAGGCCACTTAAGATGCAAGCTAGCACTACATTATTATGCACCTTTCTTTATCAGGTAGGCAACTTAAGATGCTACATAATATTATGCATCAAGTATATAGTGGCAAATGTACTGTTACATGACATTGTACATAATATTAAATGACTTAATTTGTATGTATGTATGCTGATTCATTGCTGAAGAGCAGAGCTAAGTGCTGGAGATAGATTGGACATGTATGGTATGGTATGGTGTACCTGCTGTTTCCAGCCAAGTACGTGTGGCTGACCTCCGCCAGCCTGAGGGCACTGTCATGCTGGATGGAAGCCTCCTCCCATGCATCCTCCTGGATACAGGATAAAAGGGAATTACTATCTGACAGCTGTGATATCTGCAAACTGGTAGATCTACTCTTATAATTATGCACACTGGACATATGCCATGTGACCATTCATGTGCACAGCTGGACATGGACAGCCTTCGAGGCAAAAATAATTTACTCACTCACACAAGTATGTTTAATGTCACAATCATGGGATAATGTGGTGATCATCTATTAATAGTACATGCTCACAAAATATAGACAAATAGTATCCTGCCTGGGCATTAGTGCCGTGCGCATGCGCAGATGGAAGCGGTTGCCGAGGCCACACCCCGCATAGCAACTTAGTGTACGTGTGCAATGGCGACGTTCTCGCTCTGCTCGACGTTGCTACCGTACTACTGACAGGTATGATTAAGAAAAGATCTCGCCTCTCGCTTCGCTCGAGGCTAGCTCGGTGGCTAGCGCCAGCGCCTGCTTAGCAGGCCTCTCGAAACGCGTGGCGCTTTCGCACCGAGCGTTCGACAATGCATCTCTAGCTGTACCTATGGCCCGAGGCACTCTACTTTGTGCACACGGCCCTACAGCTCTGACCAATCCTGAGCCTAGTAGTGCGGACTTCTCTCTGCCCGCGCCGTGCGTTCATAGCAATCGGGCGCATTAAAGATGCGTATCCATGCCTTCATGTAATGACACGGACTATATAAGAAAATTGTCGCTCTGAAAAATATTTTTCGTTGTATATATATAACAATAATATAGAAGTTGCTACAGTGGCCCCTTGAAATGCGGTACATCAGGAGTGGGTGCTTGCCTGGGACACCACGGTACTCTCATCCACTCATAAGTGATAGGATCCTATTGTATGTGGCATCCCTAATTTACATTAGTACTTACAACTAGCTCCTTGCTTGGTAAGAATTGACTACGTGCCATTCGCTTGAAAGCATCACTGAGTATATGAGACCTCTGTACTGGTATGGTGAAGGTTTCACTTAGAGTTAAGTACCTTCGTTACTGAGCTCAAGAGCAGCTTAAATTAGTGCTTCTTCAGTGTCCTGAACATCACATCCTGTATTACCCCCTGTGTTGTCAGAGTCCTGTGTGCATTTCAAGAATAACAACAACCCCTGAATATACGCCTTCCGCAACAGGCCCCTTACTAGACTATATTATAACATTGTATGGGCATTTTACATAATGCAATTACATTTTCTGGAGAGGGTGTGGTGAGATCAACGTGTGTCTCATAACCTGTGGAACACGTAGGAGGGGAGTGATGCTGCTCTTTTAACCACAACACTGGAGATGGAGAGCCTTCTTGATGTTTATACCAAGATACTGGAGGAGGAGATTCAATGGCTGGAGAAGTATCATCCGATGATTTAGCACTTGTAGTCAGGTTGAATGCTATAAAATATCAATGTGAGATATTATAAACGTGTATTACATTTAGTTGATGTTAACAAACAGTCAGAGCTCAAGGATCTACCACCCGATGAGTGTGATGACCTGCAGGATAATTATACTACACATCTGATGCATGTCACTACAGTTTGAATCTGTTCTGCACCTTTCACATCTGACCAAATGTTCCTTCAGAGCACTAACAGATACCATTTCGCCACATACCAAACCCGCTTCCATTGGTGGGTTGCCAGCAGACTACAAATCCAAAAATAAATAAATAATCACTCCTGAGGGATTAAATTCCTAAACAATTATGACAAAATAATTCTTACCACAGAGGGTTCCTCACTAGTGCTCAGATGCCATTGTAGGGGACGGATGTAGACAACAGCATGATGTACGACTGCCCGTAGGTAAGGAATAGTATAGCCACTTTGAGGTATGGCGATTTCTTGAAGTACCTTGCCTCCTCCTTCTGGGACACGAAGCAGTTCAAACCCCCCCCGCATCTGCTAGTTTAGGATACTGAAAGGTCAATTCACTATTGATTTCCTGGTGGTTACAGTACTCATCAAATGTGATCTTTTTTTCACCTAACCCAGCAAGAAGTGATGCACACTCCTGACTATCTGGAATAACATCTTGCTCCTTGCTAGCTAAACATACAAAGGTATGTGACCAAGTTGGGAATTTCTTCTTCTTACTGCCGCCCTTCTTATATGCACCACTCTTCCTTTTTTCCCAGAGTCCCCCTTATATCCCATAAAAAAGAGCGACGACTTGGGTCAGCTGAAGTGGATTGTACACTACCAGCCAAAGTAGACAGGCGAAGTGGAAAGGAAGGAGATACAGAGTACGTTGCAGCAGATGATAATGGAGTATTTAGTCCCAGGCGTGATGGGTCACTGTATGTGATTGGTACTCGCTGGCTAGCTGAAGGGGCACTGAATCCAATATTGCATGCACCAGTAACTGGGACTCGGGAATTTCCAGATGGAACACATTAACGATTGAGAGTGTCAACGTCTGTAATAAAATTAATAATAAAAGTAGTGTGCACAATTATAATCAGTTCCAGCCCATTTGGTAGCCTCGTCCCCAGGCATTCCTGTGTTTTTAACATTGCACGTGAAAAATTAGGAAAGCCTGATTGATTTTGTGATGTAATTATTATATACTCCCATGATTTCTGCCGAGTGGGCAAAGATAACAAACTGCAGCAGAAAATAATTGTCACAAAATCAATCAGGCCTTTCAGATTTTTTATGGCCATTAATTAAATACTACATGTATTTAGCATTCAGTCACATATGTGATAAATATGAAATATTTTGAAGCTTGAATGAGTAGGTAATGCAATAATCTTACATCCCACCGTACCTAAACGTGAGCCACCACCAGAAGCAGATGACCTGATGCTGACTACCTATACCCGCAGCAGAAATTGCAGTCCCTGGACGATCCCGGCCTCCTCTCTGCTCCAGCCTGTCTACAGCTTCCAGTGGCTGCTGCCTTAGATGACTTGTAGTGTTTAGCACATGATCACGAAGGCCATACTGTGTAAAAAAAAACCATAAAATTAATATAACGTATACACAGACATGCCAGGAAAAGATTTTTGACAATTTTCACGAATACAAAGGTACCTGGGCTTGGCGAAATTTTTATCAAGTGAAAATTTTCACGTATATGGCTATTACCACTAGGGTGCTGTACATGTACATTATACTGCGGGTGAGCCTTCAGTCACAGTATTCATATATTATATGGAACGTGCAAGCAAGATAGCACTTGTGATGCAAGAGATGATCATACATAATGTAGTACCAGACAAAATCTTTCATACTGAGAGTAATATAATTCTAGAAGGTGCTGTAGGTGTGGCAGGGAATTTGGAAATATCACGGTAACGTACTTAAGGGGTCAGTAAGGCCACTTCAATTTATTCTGTTTCTCGGGCTGGCCTTTCCTCAGGATAGGGTCGGTAGGCTGGCTTGTAAATGTACATAAATTCAATTAACTGGGCGTGTCCTAGGTCAATAATCGAGTCTTATCTCAAACAATCTATTGCGCATGCTCAGAACATAATTAAACCCAACCTCTGATCTCAACACTAACAAGGTTTCTCTGAAAGTAGGGTCGGTTGGGCCTGAGAAACAGAGTATTAAGTTGAAGTGGCCTAATAATAATTCATCCAGTGTATTTTGGTGTCAACTTATTATGTCTATTGTAAATAGAGATAGATTTAATGAAAGAGTCCAAAAACCCACAAAGCCATGCCACTACACTAGGCTAGGAGCAGGCAAATAGCTTGATATTCATAACTCAATCAATGTTTGTACTTACTTCAGCATTGGTAGACAAAACACTGATTCATATCTTCACTGAGTGGTAGCTGCAATCACAGATAAAAAGCCTCAAAATTGGCTATTTAACAGTAAGAACGATTCTTACCGGCAATAGAGCAACAAACAATAAGCTCTCTCGGTACTAGGTGCAAGTAACCAGCAAGCGCGTTAAGCCCTTCTCTTCACCTTCACCCACGTGGCAGCAGGCGCATACTTTAATACAAGTAATAATTCAATTTTAGCGAAAAGGTAGCGGCACAATGCGCATGCGCAGCGAAGTGTTGCATTAACCACACCCACCCATCTATCACAGAGCGCTCGAGTTGACCGTGTGCCCCCTGCCCCCTACTCCTGAAATGCTTAGCATGATCCACTTGAGATTCACCCCTAGCTCAAGTAGGCCCCATCCCTCCAAAAATTAATAGTACCCCACTCTTCCTCGACCCAAAGTAGACACGCATCCACCATAACACCCTTTCCAACCACATTCCATCCTCTACTGCTATACTCCTCCTGAAGTATAGCTCCTGTCCACCAGTGCACCCCTACTCTTGATTAATGTCTACTATCCTGCTCCTTTGCACATGCACCTCCCACTACTGAAGTGATTGACTACTATCCTACTCCAGTTCGCATACCGGCCCCTCCAGCTGAAATAGACCCCTCCTCCTGAAAATGGTACTCTCCAAATGGAATACACACCCCCTCCAATCAAAAGTAGCTCCCTCCACTCCGGTTCGCATACCGGCCAATCCAGCTGAAGTAGACCCCCTCCTGAAAATGGTACCCTCCAAATGAAATACACACCCCCTCCAATTGAAAGTAGCCCCCTCCAAAGGAAACTCCACCCCTACAAAAAAGGAACTGTACTTTTGACACTATCCACCCTTCATAACAACTTGTGTGGGCTGGACCATACAAGATCACACGGAAAATTTCATTGGTGGATGTTGAAGTTGACACACCAGGGAGAAGTAGCAGCAAGATTTATCACGTTAATTTTCTAAGGAAATGGTATAGGGATACACACTGCTGTCTTTCTATTTTGCAGAGTGGATGTAGAGAAGATGTACCACTGTAGCACTGGAGAACCCTGGAAGGTGTAGAGCCACCACAGCTACCTGGTCTCACCACAACTCGGGAAAATGAAATTATTGGGAGAATTTCCTCCAATCACAGAAGGCAAACTTGGAAGGATGGCAGTGGTCGAACACAAAATTCACATTGAAGGTGGCCAGCCCGTTCGACAAGAACCTTACCAGGTGCCGATAGCAAGGAGAGAAGCACTTAAGAAGAATTGGACAAAATGTTAGGAGTGATTCGGGCTTCGACCAGTCCCTGGGCTTCGCCATTGGTAATGGTGGAATAGAAAGTTGGAGGAATACGGTCGTGTGTGTGGACTACAGAAAAGTATCCAAGTTTGATGCATACCCAATGCCAAATGTGCAAGAAATCCTGGACAAGGTTGGTCCAGCAAAATTCATCTCGACACTTGATTTAGCACAAGGCTACTGGCGGGTGCCCATGGCTGCCGATTCCCAAGAAGTCACAGCATTTACAACACCATACGGTCTATTGGAGTTTACTGTGATGCCATTCGGGCTCCATAATGCTCCTACAACTTTTCAAAGAACGATGAATGAGGTGTTGAGCGACTGTAGTGCTTTCTCAAAGTCCTATATTGATGATGTTGTGGTATTAGTGCACTATTTGGGATATGTTATGGGAGAGGGAAGAATTGAGCCAGATCCAAAGAAAGTTGAGGCAGTCAAGCAACCAGTTACAAATAGTGAAGTTAGGGCATTCCATGGCCTTGCTAGCTACTACCGGAAATTCGTGCCCAATTTTGCTACTCGTGCAGCTCCACTTACAGAGCTATTGAAGAAACGCCAACACGAGGAAATTGTGTGGACAGAGAAATGTGGAAAAGCTTTCAGGGATTTGAAGAGTGCTTTGACAACAAAACCAGTATTGACAGCTCCCAATTTCTCCCAGCCTTTTGTTATTCAGACTGATGCCGCAGAAGGGATAGGAGCTGTCTTGAGTCAGATGGGAGAGGATGGCCAGGAGCTCCCCATTGCATACGCTAGCCGGAAGTTGCAATCAAGGGAAAAGAACTATGCTACCATTAAAAAGGAGTGTCTGGGCATTAAAGCACTTTTATCGCTACATCTATGTACAAACGTTTACCATCGAGACTCACACTCCTCCACCCTTACTTCTGATACACTAGCCATCGCAGAAACTCTTGATAGGCCATCTGCGTTAGCATTGTTGCTCCCAGAGTGATGATGGACCTCAAACTTGTGCTGCTGGAGAATTAATGCCCACTTAGAAAGGCGCCATTAGAACTCTTCATTTGCTTCAGCCACTTGAGTGGTTGGTGGTGGTGGAGTTCCTCTATAGACAATGTATCTCAGACCGTGGTCTTGTAAGGGGTACCAAGATTTCATAGGTTAGGTTAGTAGCTCAATTAGTTTCTTTATCAGTTACAGTAAACTTCTCATTCTTAGAATCAATTGTATTGTACACTTCTTATATCATTTGTGCTATTTAAGCTGGCTGTATTATGTGTATTGTCGGTTCTGTTGTCAGTTCTATACAAGTATTATTCGGCTATTTCGCTACAACGTCCCACAGCAAGTGTCATACCATTATGTTGTTCTTATTCTGACCCCCACAGTTCCAGGTGGACATCACGCTCGCTGAGCCCATGTACTTCGAAGAAGTGGTGCAACATGCTCATGATGGCATTAGATCCTTTACCTAAATCTACAGCTTCATCAATGAAGTAATTAACCTGGTGTGGTATAGCCTTGCAGCAAACTCCAAATATTGCACACTTTCTAGGGGTAAGGAAGTACATTGGGCCCGGCTGGAGGGGGTCGTTTGGGTAGAGAACACTTTCTGGGCCATATCAAAGGAGTAGTGATCCTCGATAGAGCGTGAGCTAGGTACCAGTTTCTCTGCAGGTTGTGGAGGGGAGAAGTCACCTGAAGGACAGAAGAACTGACAAGCTGATGCCTTGGCAGTGTCAATCGTCTTCTGGTAGAGGGATCGTTCTTTGACAGATGAAGCTCAGCTTGCTGAAAAGCCTGAAAGGTATCGTATGTTTACTAATTAATGCACACCTACCCTATGTACATGTATTCAATGCCTTCTGTTTCATGCATAATATGTATCTACCTACTCACATGTCCACAATTGCTCATTCGTGTGTATGTGTATGTGTATGTGTATGCATGTTGTAACGCCCGGTGTAACATATATGCGCTGTGTTTGCATGCTTTTACAAGCCAGTATCTTCTCTTTCATTAGGACAATTGGCACTCCTTCTGATGGCTGTGCTGTTCTTCTGGCACATCCAGCGTAGACCGCTCATGGGTTTCATGACCACCACATTAGGAAGAAGCTGCCGACAAAGGGAGGTAAAGGTGGAATAGCTCACCGGGCGCATAGACTCCACACTCGCTGCCTGTTGATAAAGCTTCCACACTTGATGTTTGGTAGTGCTGCTGGAAAGGAGTTGGATATCTGAGCTTTTGTACCCGGAGACACGACCAGGAAGGATGATCGCACTCGCCGCTGTGACATGCATGACATGCATGTAGGATATGAGTTGTATACTATCTGTCTCTATTCACTATGCATGCTTCACTTACCTGTGTAGTTATGAATATGAATATACTGAGTGACATCCTTAATTTGCTCCAGTGAAAGTTGGTGTTTTGGCCTCCTCCCCATGTTCCCGTGTACCCTTTGCCGATGGTGTGGATGAAAAGGAAGGTGTGCTGACACATACGATGACCCTGGTGGAAGAATTGGCTGTACGTAATTCTTCTCTCTGTAGGTACGTAGCTGTGATGATCCGGCCTGGAGTAGGGATGACTGGAAAGTGAGCCATGATGTGCCCCATCACAATGAGATCTAACTCATCGTGGTTCAGCTCTGCAAATGTGGATCTGAGGCTGCGTTACTGTTCACTACACTGAGACTTGTTTGGGCCGTTGTCACACCCACATCCTCGATCAACGAACTCCTTGACGTGCTTCTCCTCGTCATCTACTGCTCTGGTTTCCTTGATTTCACACACAGCTAACAGAGCTCCACTACGTAGACTGCCTGAGACAAGCTCATCTGCAGTTGGAGTAGTGGTGGTGTCCTCTTCTGGCTTACGCTCCTGGTCATGGTCAATCTCCTGGGGGTCTTCAATGTCATCCTGTAGCTCTTCCTCTAGATTATTGTATTTTTAGTGAGTGTTATTAATAATTCACGAGTGTAATAATCATAGTAGGTTGGGCTGGATCTTACCGGTGGGAGTGGTGTCACCAAAGTATTCGTCCACCAGCTCGAGCACGTCCTCGCTGTTGTTGGCAAAGAGAAAGGTGTCCTCGCCCAAGCGCCCTGGCTACTCTTGCCTCGTCTATCTTACTAGAAAGCGTGTGCTCTGCTACAGCTGCAAATTACTTTGGCGGGAAAGTTATCAAACGACGATCTAGATACAAGACGTCCGTATATTCGTTCAAGTAAGTCTACCATGTGATTTCTTTTTGTTATTAAACAACTTTATTTTCAAGTTAATGCTACAATGTGTGATCCACTAAATAGAGGCCCCTATGAATGTTTGGCATGTTTGGCACATGCTCAATGCTGTGCAATGCATGCTCAAACAACGATACACGGTTAAAGGGGTATCATCCGCTACCTGTCTTGAACTGTGCAATGCTATCTGTGACCACAATTTGCTCCACACGCACACCATCTCCGCATTATCTCATGTGACCGGATTTGGGAAAACCCTCCGTATGGGATTTTTTCAGTAAATTGAGTTTGATGCATGGTTAAGCTCTACCATAGAGCTAACCCGCGTTTAAGTCTTAGGCCGATCGTATGCTTGGTTGTGGAGATACAGCGCTTTGTTTGCGATCGCGCCACACCCCCAATGATCGAGAAATTACAGTCTAAAGGCGTTGCTATGCACGTGTATGGCGTTTCCGCATACTACGCGTGATCCGGAAATCAATTAAATGGACCTGGGCAGAGCCGTTCGAAATGAACGTAAAGATCGAGCAAGAGTTGAATTTCGTTGTTGACAACGACAGACGATTGTTCTTAGAAGCCCAAGAAGCTAAAAAGGTGAGCGAACGTACAGTAGATCGATGAATCTAGCTGTATCTAGGTAGAGAATTCTAATTACCGCCCATAGCAACGGGCTCCGTGTACGGCGGCTGTCAGTTAGAAGGGTTGTTCGACATGTCTGGACTTTGACAAATTTGGACCTGAGCTACTAAAAACGTGCATTGCGCGAATCGCACGCGGATCCCATACGGAGGGTTTTCCCAAATCCGGTCACATATTATATTTTTGCCTGTATGGGAGGGCAGAGGACGACAGTCCCATCTGACTACGGCTTAGTGCCAGGTGAGTGCTGGCCCACCAAGGTGTGGCATGTTTGCAGGACAGTCCGACAAGAAGCCGCTCTCTACCAAATGCATGCAGAAAGATAGAATATTATAGTGATCATGAACATGAGGTGGGTGAAGGGGTGGGTGACAAAGAGCTGCTAACTTCGCTGCTGGCTGCGAATTGCCCATGTACTCGATTGCTAGTGGCGCATGCGCCAGGTATTGGCCACACCTTTCCATTAACGATCATTTACCAACTAAATGTTATTTAATGCTACAATGTGTGATCCACTAAATAAAGGCCCCTAAGAATATTTGGCACATACTCAATGCTGTGCAATGCTCAAACTACGATACACGGTTAAAGGGGGTATCATCCGCTAGCTGTCTGTGCAATGCTATCTGTGACCACAATTTGCTCCGCACGCACACCATCTCCGCATTATCTCATATTATATTTTTTGCCTGTATGGGAGGGCAGAGGACAACAGTCCCATCTGAATGCGGCTTAGCGCCAGGTGAGTGCTGGCCAACCAAGGTGTGGCATGTTTGCAGGACAGTCAGATAGGAAGCCGCCCTCTACCAAATGCATGCAGAAAGATAGAATATTATAGTGATCATATGCATGAACATGAGGTGGGTGAAGGGGTGGGTGACAAAGAACTGCTAACTTCGCTGCTGGCTGCGAATTGCCCATGTGCTCGATTGCTAGCGGTGCATGCGCCAGGTATTGGCCACACCTTTCCATTAACAAACATTTACCAACTAAATGTTATTTAATGCTACAATGTGTGATCCACTAAATAGAGGCCCCTATGAATGTATGTTTGGCACATGCTCAATGCTGTGCAATGCTCAAACAACGATACACGGTTGAAGGGGTATCATCCGCTAGCTGTCTTGAACTGTGCAATGCTATCTGTGACCACAATTTGCTCCACACGCACACCATCTCTGCATTATCTCATATTATATTTTTTGCCTGTATGGGAGGGCAGAGGACGACAGTCCCATCTGACTGCGGCTAAGTGCCAGGTGAGCGCTGGCCCACCAAGGCGTGGCATGTTTACAGGACAGTCCGACAGGAAGCCGCCCAAGGTAAACCCCCCAAACATGCATTTGACACCCTATATGAGTGATGAAATGTGACTTGGCTGTAAGTATAATACTAATAGTGATACACAACTCAACAAAATTGCTACTTAGAGTTTGTGTGATGAGGTAGCGAATGACTTACTTAGCCGCCACTTTGGCTGAGTGGTATGAGCGAATGTATCTGCGGTAGGCTTTGCTTTTCCACCTCCCCAGGATTTTTATCTGGTGCGCAGGCAGGCCAGAGTGCGCTGCTGACGTAGCAGCACCATTACGGAAACTGTGCGTGTTGAAGTCTCCGGGTGAGTAACCAGCCTTGCGAAGGAATCTCTGCAGATACTTCAGGCAGCTGTGCTTGGTGAGAGGGCTGCCATCTCTGAATGTGAACAGCGGCTGCGCTCTGACTGCAGGGTAGCGAGAAAAATAACGAAGGTACATTTGCATGGCTGAGACTGGGCAAAATTTGACATCGGAGCGGAGTATGTAAATCTTATGACCCTCGTGTAGCTGGTCTATTTTTGATGTTTTGATTGGGAAGGTAAAATATTTCCGTTTACATGCTACACTGTCTTTGGTTGGATGAGTCCGAGGGTTAAATCTTGACCTAGATGGGATTGTAAACTCACTTACTCGCAAGAAGCCGAAACTATTGCAAGATTGTCACAGTAGAATCTGATACGCTTTTGCCGCCAGTTGTGACCCCAAGTGAGGGCTGCGGCAACAATTGCAAAAAGTTCCTGCCATTGGATAGACACGTCTTTTGAAAGCTGCTGGTGCGGTTGCCATTCGTGGTGAAACCACTCGCCTTGAAAGTGCGCACCGCATCCATGTCTGCCCGAAGCATCTGTGTATAGTTCTAGGTCTGCTGCGTCTGTAGGGCATTGGTAAATGAATTGTGCAGTGCCATTCCACGTTGGCAAGAACTCTCGCCACCAAGCAATATCTGCCCTTGCCTCATTATTGAGACGTATGCGGTGGTGTAGCTTTTTTACTTTTGTGCTAAGTGTGATTAGGCGCCTAATGAAAAACCTGCCCGCTGGGACAGCTTGTGCTGCAAATGCCAGTTTGCCTATTAGCGAGAGTAGTTTCCGTTTTGTTGTTTTATTGCGTGATTGCCATGTGGTTAGCTCTGCTAGGATTTCGCCTAGCTTGTTGGGTGGTAGGCGTATCTGCTGCAACATCGAGTCCAATTCTAGGCCCAGAAATTGGAGGACGGTCGCTGGACCATCAACTTTGTCCATAGCAACTGGAGTGCACACCCTCAGAAAACATTGGAGGTGCTTGCCACAGTTGTGCGAGTGCGAGTCTGGTGCGCCAACTATGAGATAGTCGTCTAAATAGTGGATGAGCCATTGCAGGCCATAGTTGTGCTGTAATATCCATTGCAGGGCTTCTGCAAATTGGTTGAAAAGGTAAGGTGCCGACCTTAGCCCAAAGGGAAGACAGGTATCCACGAAATAAGCTTCTCTCCATTTCATGCCAAGTAATTCCCAATCGTTACGACAGACTGGCACCATTCTAAATGCAGAGTTTAAGTCTACCTTGGCCATGAGTGCACCCTTCCCCAGTGCAGATAACATGCGAGTGGCATCATCGATGGATGCGTACCAGAGAGAGAATTCTTCCTTCGAGATGTAGTCATTTATACTCCGTCCCCGAGGAGCAGAGAGATGGAGAATCATATGCGCCACTTTCCTCCCTTCTTGGGAACTGCTCCCAAGCGGGAGCACTTTAGGTTACCAATTGGTCTTTCTGAAAAGGGGCCACGAATTCAGCCGGCTAGGCATTCCTGTCTTAGCTCCTCATCGATTACGTGTGTGTATTGAAATGCTGAAACTAAATTACGAGCTTCCCTCGGACTGCGTGGGCTGTCGTAGCCAAGCGTAACTCCATTCTTGATGCTATCAAGCAACCAGTGTGTCCAGGCTTTGTCTGGGTGATTGATTAGCTCCCTCTCGAATTGAGTGTCGTAGGGGGGTGAGAGCTCGCTGGAGCTCAAGGTCGTTTGGCACTCCTTACCAGGGTGCTCACCCTGGCAGCCTGGGTGCCAGCAGACATGCGTGAAAATGCATTCATCCCCCCTTTTGCAACATCCTGCATTGTACCGCTTGCAGATTTCTTTGCCTTCTGCCGTGTGTGTGGCATGCGGTGGAGTCACTTTTGTTGTCTCGTTTGGTGGGGGCCCCAGACGGGCTGATATTGGAAATCGGTCACGAAAGGTGGAGTTGCTCGACTGGGAGTGAGAGGTACGAGTGTCATGGTGCTGCGTAATAGCCCACACATATGTCCTTTGTAATGGTGTCCCAGCGTAGCGTCGGATCACGTGCAGCCGCTTGTCGGAACAAACTATCATACTCGAGGCAACGTGCTGGGGAATGGTTTGCGAAAAGCATCACCATGATCGTCTGATACTTAACAAGCTCGAGGGCCATGGAACGATTGTACGCAAGCCTAACACATATGTATCTATTCCATGCCTCAAGCCAAGAAGGTAGATCGATAACCTGCTGTTGGCTCTGCTTTGCTTTGGTCTTTGAAGTAGGCGTTACGCTTTTGAGGGAGTAATAATTTATCAAATATGACAATTTTATCTCGTCTAATATGATGCCGTAAACTCTTTGGTAGAGGGGGGGCACAGGAAATGGATCCTGAGTAGTAGTTCGGAGGGGGGTGTCTTCTGTGTCTGCGGTGGCGTCGCTTGTGCTTGTGTCTGCGAGAGTGGCGGCCACTGGAAGAAGTGGATGACTGAGACGAGGTCGAGGAAGCTGAGGAAGATGAGGAAGAGGATGATGAACTGTAGCGTCTGCGATGTCTCTTTTTATGAGAGTAACTGTCTTAGGAGCTAGACGAGTCCCTCTTCAACGTTGTTTTTGAGGGGTCTCCGAGCTGTCGGAGCCAGACATTTCATATCATACACTTATATTATAATAATAATATGACCGGATTTGGGAAAACCCTCCGTATGGGATCCGCGCGCGATTCGCCCAATGCGCGTTTTTAGTAGCTCAGGTCCAAATTTGTGACCGTATCTGGGAAAACCCGGCACATAGCGAATTTTATTATTTTTTAGTTAGCTACATATTTGATAAGCTCTACCATAGGGCTAACCCGCGTTCAAGTTTCAGAGCGACTGTGCGCTTCGTTGTGGAGATACAGCGCTTTGTTTGCGATCGCGCCATACCCCCAATAATCGAGAAATTACGGTCTAAAGGCGTTGCTATGCACGCGTATGGCGTTTCCGCATACTACGTGTGACCCGGAAATCAATTAAACGGACCTGGGCGGAGCTGTTCGAAATGAACGTAAAGATCGAGCAAGAGTTGAATTTCGTTGTTGACAACGACAGACGATTGTTCTTAGATGCCCAAGAAGCTAAAAAGGTGAGCGAACGTACAGTAGTTTGCTGTATCTAGGTAGAGAATTCTAATTAGCGTCCATAGCAACGGGCTCCGTGTACGGCTGCCGTACAGACTAGGTAGGTCAAAATGAAGGCTTATTTCGCCTTGGTAACTTACATTTACCCTCCGTAGGTGGTGGCAAAGGTTAGTAGAAAGGTTCTTTGATATGAATATGACAAAAACTCGACTTTGACATTTTTTACCTGAAGTACTAAAAGCGCGCATTGCGCTGCTTGCGCGTTCTCGCGATATGCCGGGTTTTCCCAGATCCGGTCACATTTGTCGAAGTCCAGATTTTGTCATATACATGTCAAACAATCCTTCTAACTGTTGCCGTCTTCTACGGAGGCTAGTCGTGCTATACGAAGGCAAAATAAGTCTTCATTTTGACCCACCTAGTCGGCACATACACCGTACACAGAGCCCGTTGCTATTGGCAGTAATTAGAATTATCTACCTAGATACAGCTAGATTCATCGATCTACTGTACGTTCGCTCACCTTTTTAGCTTCTTGGGCATCTAAGAACAATTGGCTGTCGTTGTCAACAACGAAATTCAACTCTTGCTCGATCTTTACGTTCATTTTGAACGGCTCCACCCAGGTCCATTTAATTGATTTCCGGGGCACGCGTAGTATGCGGAAACGCCATACGCGTGCATAGCAACGCCTTTAGACCGTAATTTCTCGATTATTGGGGGTATGGCGGGATCACAAACAAAGCGCTGTATCTCCACAACGAAGTGCGCGATCGGCCTAAGACTTGAACGCGGGTTAGCTCTATGCTAGAGCTTATCAACCATGCATCAAACTCAATTTTCTGAAAAAATCCCATATGGAGGGTTTTCCCAAATCCGGTCACATATTATGTGTATGCATAGCTACTCAAAATGCAAGTGTAGGGATGTATAGTGGGTGTGATACGATATCCCTATAAATCTTGTTTGTGTAGTTTTTGGCACTGCCATCCCTACTTCATCCTTCAATTTTATTCAATTGTTTTTTACACTTGTTACTGTTCTTTTTTAGAGCCTTAGGGGTAGCTCATGATTGTCATTAATTTCATCAATGCCAGCTAGCTGACTAATTTCATGGGGACAGAGGCCGGGCATGAAACTCTACATACTACATACCATACCATACCATACCATATTATGGTGACCTGATAATGTTATTATGGTTTGCGTATTCATTCACTTGATGAAAAGTATACATTTACAGCACAGTATTGATAAGTAAAGTTAGTGGAAATACCGTATTTCCATACCATTACTTACAAATCTAAAGAGTAAGGAAATATCATATTGACCATATATCGTCCTATTGGTTCAGCCATCTTTCCTATAACTTTCCAAACCACTCCTTAGTGGAAATACTGCCATGCCATCTTTACAACAATGTAAATTTATTGAAATATCAAAATTTTCCTCAGTGGAAATACTGCACTGAATACAGGGTTCACAATCATGGGTGGTCTTAGTAAGATTAAGTAAGTGTACATAGCCTGCAGCTGACAAAAGGTAGAGTGGTCTTATTATAGTACCAGTTTAATCTTCGGAATTCAGGCTCGAGTTCAGCCTGCTGATCATCATCACCACTAACACCAATGAGAAAATCAGGTGCATCAGACGGCTGCAACTTTGTTGATGGTTCACCATCTTGCCGACTACTGTACATTTGTTTGCCTTTGGTTGACAGTGAATTGTAATGCAGCCTATCCAAGTGCCGGAGTGATTTTTTTTTTATCCATGTAAAAGGACGTCTGTAGAGGGTTTTATCATCATCATCTCCAGATTCTTCAGAGGATACATACTCTACGCCCTTGGATAAAATAAGTTTATACGTTCTTTTTTCTGCTCTGACCACTCCATCCATCCGACCCAACTGGAACTGTTTAATTCTACTGTAAAGTTTCTAAAAGGAAACAGTACAAGCTTATTCAGCAGTATCAAAATGCTCAAATTTAAGAAATTTACCTTCTTTCTTCTCAAACGCTTTTGTGATACACGATGTTTCTCCTTGGTTCCATTTTTTTCACGCAAACTCCTCACGAAGGCTCCAGTAGTATCGTTCACATGCAGCTGCATGTAGATGAATTTAGTTTGATGTATATACTATACATGTGTAATATATTATAATATTTGTCACAATTGGAATACAGGAATCCAGATGATACAGGGAGGGGGGTGTAATTTAGCACCAATAGTCTGCATATAGCCCGAAGTACCAGAGGCGAGAATGAAGGAATGACAATACAACAGATCATAATAATCTTATTATAGCGTGCGAGTAGAAAGTTCAGTTACACCACATTGACTGGATGTTAATCCAATTACAATCAGACTGCGATATGCGATGAAAATTTACATAACTAAAATAGTACATAATACAGATATTTCGATGTTCCTAATTATGCTTTATCTCCAATACTGCTATAACTAGGTAGGGATTGTTACATAATGTCATGATCATACCTTTGACATTATCCTCGGTAGCTGAAGGGTGACAAACGACTTCCTTGATAACCGTTGTAACAACTGATTGATTGTGAGCACTAGTGTAACTATTGTAATCATACATTATGTTTTCATAACAATAACTCAATGTGAAAAATGGATGGTACATACCTCTCACTTGTTCAAATTTTTGTTCATCATGGCCACACACATCTCTATGTACAGCACGAACAAGGTTCAGCTGCTGTGAAACTTTTACAATGGCAGAAGACGCTTCCTGGGTAACTAACATGGCATCATCCATTCTCTGATCACTCATTGTTGGCTATTAAATAAATCAGCACCACGTGGAACAGCGAGCAAATTTCAAGTTCTGTTACAATGCATGCCCGCCAAAACTTGACCTTTATTCGACCTTTTGATCGGCGCACTTTAAAAAAAATAAAAGAATACCGGGGCGGAGTAGGAGTGCTGAACACACGAACACATGAGTGCACGTCTGCTACAATGGAATCCCAAGAACCTAATCAACCAAATATTCCTTTAAGTGGGTATCGTTACTGTCCACATTATGAGCAAATGGTCTCCAATCGTACTTATCGAAGTCACTGTATGCAGAAGTATAGTTTGGACAGCACCAAGAACAGTGCGGACGCAATCGGTACGTCCAGTACCAGTAGTTACCGTATATGTTCTAATATAGGCGCCACCCTAATTAATTTTAGGCGCCCTTTGACACCTGCGCAATTGCTTTCGGTTCTAATTTAAGGCGCCTTTCCAGACATCAATTATTTATAGGCGGCGCCTATTTAATTGGAATAGATTTCCACGTGCAATACGCTACCACCGTACCGTCGATTGATCTATCGAGCTATATAGCAGTTTAGATGTCAAACTAAACTGTCTCTTATATTTATATGGGCACCTACCTACTGCTGTTGTACCGACAACTGGAGAATGATTCAGCGATTAGAGTGAAATTTCCAAAAAGAACTGAAACTAGAACCATATTTTTATTGTTATCGCCACTATCATATTCACTGCCACTAAATAGGACCGACTAGTGATAGCGTTTGTGCTCTGGCAAAACTTCCAGAACCGTTCTAATTGCAACTCTTAGGCACCTCCCTAATTTAGGCGCCCTTTGACCTGCTCGTGAATTTTTCGGTTCCATTTGGAGGTACCTGCACGATCTGTAATTATTTTATGGGGGCGCCTATATTAGAAAATATACGGTAATTATGTCTCACTAGCTAGCTACTAAAAGCTTGAGTAGACTAGTTTACTGACATCCACATATTATTAAATTTAGGCTACTGATGGTGGAGAAGGTTTGGATGCTGACCAGTGCCAAGCGATCGCTAGTGAATCTACAGTGCCTGCCAGCAGTCACAACAATCATGACTACGATGACTCACTGAGTGTTCATGATGACCCACCAATGGAGGAAGGTATGCTAGAAAAATATAATATACATTCAATAAGGAATTACTGATAATGCTGTTTGTTTTTTATATAGATGATCCTTTGATACACAAACACAGTTTCCTTGGAGGTACACATGCATGTCTATCTGTTCTAATTAACGTACCTCTTTAAATGATAAATGAAATCCGCTGAGCAATCTAAACAACGTGCATGTGTGTATTCATGCTTTTTTGTGCCTTTATGTTATTACCGTGTTTATGCTAATAGAACGCATGATCCAAATACCGCAAGAAAATTCAATTCCAGGATTTGTTTGTATTCTATTAGAACGGAAGCGACTGTCTGTAATTATTTTCTATGAATTCAATTAGCGCAATAGTGCTAAGGTGAGGCTATTGCGCATGCTCAAACCCCGTGCTGCACGGTTAAACCACACCTGCTTAGTTATTCTGGAAGCCTCTACATTATATCTCGCTCTGTCTCTCGGACTCGTTGCTAGCTATAGTTAACCAAATCGCAAGTATCGTTCGTCGTTCATGAGGGTACTAAACTACACTCGGGACTGACCTTAGTTGGAACTGCACTAAGCGTCAGGCTGCGATCAGCACGATTCAGTGGTATCGCTAACCATGCATGCGGCGCGGCTGTCAGAAGGCCTTTCTCAGGCTACCCTTGTGAAGATCGGGGCCAGGGGCACAGGTACGATACCATCGATAGCCACTATTCGTCGCTCAAAGCTATGCTAATTGTTTTATTACAATGCAACATCTAATTAACGCAAGAAAATTCACTTCCTGGAATTGTTTTGACACTAATTGTGCACAAACCAGATTTGAAATTATTTTTTTTTGCTTGCATTCTATTTGAATAAACACGGTATTTATATTTACAGATTCTGACTATGATGAAAGTTCTGAATATGACTCAGACGAGGAACCTGCAGCTGCTACTGATAATGTTGTCCTACCTCATCAGCCCACGGATACTGTCATTAGAGCATTGGTTCAGTGCTTTGTAATCTTAATCTGTATATGGCAAACGTTATTTAACCTTTCGGACAGAGCTATCAAGACATGCCTTCGTTTCTTTGGTACTATTCTTAGTGTGCTTGGCTCGTCTTCATCATCAGCATTGGTTATCTCTGTGCCTCTGCTTTACCCGTCACTCTCTATCTCCTAAGAAAATACTTAAAGTCAGAGCGAAATGACTTTATATCATATGTTGTTTGTCCGTCATGCTTCTCATTGTACAAACTGTCTGACTGTTTTCGGGTAACTAGCATAGGAGACAAAGAGCCAATACGCTGCACTTTTATCCGTTTTTCTGACCATCCTCACCACCATAGACGTTTACCATGCAATGCGCACTTACTAAAGAAGGTTCATCTTACAGGTGGTAAGGTGATTTATCGACTCAAATTTGTTTATGCATATCAGCCTGTAAAGAAGTCATTTGCACAATTAATAAAGCACCCAGGATTTGTAGCGAAGCTTGAGCATTGGCGAAATCGAGAACCTGAAGAGAATTCTTGGTCAGATATCTATGATGGTCAAGTGTGGAAAGATTTTAATTCTGATAAGTTCAGCAATTTTCTAAGAAATAAGCGGTGCTGTGGAGTTATGCTTAATATGGATTTTTTTGAACCCTATAAGCATGTCAAGAATCATATGGGGTACTCTATTTGTCACTGATGAATTTGCCACGGTCAGAAAGATTTAAGCAGGAGAATATCATGTTAGGAATATTGCCACACTTTGTGCATGAACCACCCTCTCTGAACACTTTTCTTAGGCCATTTGTCGATGAGCTTATAGCTTATGGAATTTTGGAATCAAGGTGTAAGATTATACACAGCAGAGTCGCCGAAATACAAGCTTCTTTTCAAAATAGCATTGATGTGCATCGCATGTGATATTCCTGCCGCAAGAAATGTTGTGGCTTCAAGAGTCATAATGCTAACCTTGGATGTTCCCGTTGTGCAAAAGTTTTTCCTGGTGGCTTTGGTCCTAAGGATTGTAGTGGATTTCAAAGAGAATCATGGCCTAAGCGACAGCTCAAACACCATATAGAAACTTGTCATAAGTTACAAGCATGCAAAACAGCTGCCCAAGTTGAAGCGATCGAAACTGAGACTGGTATAAAATATTCTGTTTTAACCGAACTACCTTACTTTGATCCGATTCGCTTTACAATAGTCGACCCCATGCATAATTTATTCTTAGGTACTGCTAAGACAATGCTTAAGAAGGTATGGTTAGAAAAAAAGTTGATTACTGATCACCAATTTGAATTAATACAAACAAGAGTTGATGCTATGACGGTTCCAAATGACATTGGACGTGTTCCCCGTAAAAGTCTGTCATCCTTTAGTGGTTTCACAGCTGAACAATGGGAAAAATTGGGTCCATGTTTGCTCTTCGAGGAGTACTACCTGACCAAGATTATATCTGCTGGCAATCATTTGTATTAGCCTGTTATTTTCTGTGCAGGAGAGTGATAACTCATACAGAATTAATGAAGGCTGATTTTCTTCTGATTAAATTTTGCCAGAAAGTTGAAGATCTATATGGTAAATCTGTTATTACTCCTAATATGCACCTACATGCACACCTTGCTGATTGTGTTAAAGACTATGGTAGCATTTACGGTTATTGGTTATTTTCATTTGAGAGATACAATGGAACTCGGAAATTTTCCCACAAATAAGAATTGCATATCTGAGCAGCTAATGCGGCGTTTTATATATGAATCGGAATGCTATCACATGCCCTTGGCTGAAATTGTTAGAGAAGAATTTATAGCTGTTATTCTGAACCAAAGATGTACTGAAGTACATAAACGGAGGGTATTGATTACCGCAAATCATCCTTCAATGATTTCAAATTCATACATCTACCTTCAGTATCACAATACAGCTCACTTGGACAGACTGATTTTGACCATCTTACAACAACGTACTCATATCTACACGATGGCATGTCTTTTATCTCCAGTGAACATGTAACACGCACAATTAAGGTTTTCAAGACTATCAGTTTCTATGGAAGGCAATTTGGTTCCCTCCGATCACCATCAACAAAAAGTAATGCATATATATAAGCAGCATGGGCTGGTAATGATGGTTCAATCGACGAGCATGCTAAGTTAAGACCAGGAAAAGTACTGTTCTACGCTTTACACAAGGTTATGATCAATGGTGAATTGAAGGATCACTTATTAGTCTGTGTAAGCTGGTATGCTGAGCATAACTGTTATCTCTACAAAAAGCCATTGGAAATTTGGAGTAAGCACATGATCACAGAAGGACCAGCTCTCTTTATTCCTGTTCAAAAGATTGCCTGTCGTTGTGCCGTTTGTCTTAGTCAAATACCTTGCCCATCTGGTGAAGAACAAGTCCTCTTTGTGTCTCCTTTGTCTGACTTTTTCTGCTTTTTTGTTTATGTGTACAATAAATTATTTCTTTCTTGAAGAATGAAGAACATAGGCGGCAGACTGAACGTCGCCGCGCCGTGCCGTCAGCTACCAGTATGCGCATGCCCAGGCCCACCAACTTTGGCACACGCACGCGTGTTTTCTAATAAACATGCATAACTGCTGACTCGTGTATAATAACAATATGGTATCTGTTACAAAGCAGGTGTCTCTGACGAAGGATGGTCTGTGGCAATTTGATCAACCACAGGAAACAACAAAGCGTAAGGTATATTGGCAGTGATGTTTATAGTACATGTCACTATAATTATAAATATCATTAATTATGCTATGAATAATTACTTGATCTGAGGTTCTGACTGCTGTAAATTAATTGACGTGGTGTACATTGAAGTTTAATGTCTGTTGCTGGTATTATGCTATTTGATTTTATGTTCTTACGAATTGTTTGTGTAGGTAACACAGTGAAGCTCATCCATGTACCACCTAAAAATGGTGCTCAACTTCCTAGCAGTGAGGCATCAACACCTCATACCCCAAATGCACTGCGTAAAACTCAAAGTGCTAGTACTAGTGGTTGTGACTCTGGAGTATCATCAGAGAGTAGTGTTACCCCACCTGCTGCTCCTCGAAGTTTGTCGTAAACTTAACTTTGATGGAGAGAAGGCAGCAAAACTAGTGGTACACAGGAAAAAATGACGTGTAGTTTGGCTCTAATTTGGTGTGCTAAGACTGCAGGTGTGCTGATTTCCAAAAGTAGCACAGCAAATGTGCTAAATGCACACAGCAGTGTGCTAGTTATTAATTATCACATTACAAAGAGCACATCAGATTCAGTACACTGGTGTGTAGAATAAAATTGTTTACACGAATGTAATGTGCTACGATTTTTTAGTCACTCTCACGCCCTCATGATGAATGCCATAGTTCACACGACAACAGTGAATCAAAAGCAGTAAGCTGCGCTGCATGCTCGCGCCAGCCCCTCCGCATAGCGCCATTACACTATCTTCTCTTTTATTCGTTTATACTGTAACTAAGCCAACAGGCATGATCAAAATTTTATAGCCTCAGAGGTAGGTGTATAAATGTTTATACACCTACAAGAGGTGTATAAGTGATTTATACACCTCCAATAGAGCAATCTGATTGGTCAGAATGTTACAACCATGGTACAATGATACAGGTATGCTTGAATATCGGATACTATACCTATAATGATCTGCTATGCTATGTTGGGGATGGATAGCGCAAAGCGCAAGTGCCGAAAGTTTAATACTGAGCCACACCCGCTTTAGCTGTAGCTCTCATGCACACTCAATAATCTTTATACTAGCTTAAAACCATAGATTTCGGTGTAATACGTGTGACAAGGTGGTAAGGTGTGATCATATGGGAAAACAGGATCTGCAGCATGCAAGGGCATCAAGATAGAGTGAAAGCACTTAAATCAGTCAAAACTTAGCTTTCTTAATCCAGCAGCATCTGATGAAGCAATGAAAAGGATGGAGGCGGAAGTGCGAATGGCAGTCTTGACTGCTAGTTGTAATATCCCACTAGCCTTCCATGATCAATTATCACCCACACTTAGAAGCATCTTTCCTGACTCGAAGATTGCTGCCAAATACCACTGCATCAACTAAAGCCACTTGCATGCTCACTCTGGCCATAGCACCAGCTCTGAAAATGGATCTAATAGAAACCATGAAGGCTCATTCTTTTTCAGTTCAATTGATGGTTCAAATGACACTGGTTTGGAGAAAATGAACCCCATGACAATTAGAATTTTTGATGGAACTAATGGAAAAATTGTAATGAAATTTCTTGATATGTGCACCACAGCCAGCTCAACTGCAGAAGTAATTTATGATGTGATAGATGGTAAGTTATCAGATTTACTTAGTTGTATAAATCCTTGGGCAGAGTGTATATCTGTCAGTGTTGACATTTCTGTGAATATTGGCATCCGCAACTCCTTGAAATCACGAATACTTCAGCGAAATAGTGCCATTTACTATAATGGTTGCCCATGTCATGTTCTCCATAATGCAGCACAGAAGGCTGGTAATACTTTTGCCGCTTATTGCAGGTTTGATGCAGATGAGTTCGCTGTCAACCTCTACTTATTGGTTTGACAAGTCAACAAATCGAAAAAATGACTTGCGATCCTACAATCAATTTTGTGACCAAGAGTATATAGAGGTATGATTAAGCATGTATCTACCCGTTGGCTTACTTTACAACTAGATATAACACGAAGCTTGAAGCAATATGAAGCACTAAAATCATACTTCATCTCTAAAGACGAGCCACAAGCAAGATTTCATAGGCTTCAAGCAGTGTTTAGTGATCCCACGTCTTAGGTATACCTCTTTTCTTCAGTCAGTACTCCCAGTGTTCAATGATGCAAATAAATTTTTGCAACAAGAAGAGGCACTCATTCATGTCCTACAGCAGCGGTTGTATGGTTGTATGGTTGTATGGTTTACTTAAAAAGGTTCTTGGAAAATTTGTCAAACCATCTGTCTTAGTGGAGGCTATACAGAGAGCATTGTTGGCAGTTTATTTTTTTTGATTCAAACAATTAAGTGAATGACTGATTTAGTTATCAAAGCAGACTTTACAGAAGCTGTTTGACGAAGGCGATATATCTGACAATCAGCAGAAAGGCTTCTATCAGGCAGTCCAAATGTGCCACTGAGTACCTACTTATATGGTGTCCTATACGTGATAAGCTACTTTCACACATTGTATGGGTTGGCTTTGAAAGCAGACTGGAAAAAAACCTTTTCCTCTGTTGAGCAGTTTCTAGGTACCACACTTTGTTTACTGACCTTGATATGGACAAGCTCAATGACCAATCTCTCTCATATCAATTTTTAGTGGAGAAAGATATTCCTAATTCAGTTAAGGAATCCACTGGACTTGATACTGAACATCCCTATCGAGTAGATGTTCTCTGGCACTACCTTAAACATGTAAAAAAGCCAGGAACAACAGAACACCAATTTGACCTACTCTTCCGAGTTGCTGAAGTTATTATGACCATACCATACCATACCATACCATACCTCACTCAAATGCAGAACGGGTATTTTATTTTTTTTCAAGGAGACCAAAACACTAAGCAGAAAAAAAAATTTGTCCATAAACCACCATATAATCGAGCTGGATGCATAGTGGAACCATACAATGCAAGCAGGCAGCATAATTTTCAATTTTGTCAAAAAGTTGGTAAAGGTCGTCACGTTTATGTGCGTGCATGGCCCCGCCCCTCACGTAGCGCGTGGGTGGAAACATTGCAAACGCATGGCTTCCCTGTACAAACATATGGGGAAACTTCAAAGGGCCGTAACTTTAATTCTAAGGTGTGAATCAAAATTCCTAAAGGTCAAATCTCTGCATTCTATTCATTCTGCACGCCGGTGCAAAAATTATGTCCCCAAGTGCTCCCAGTTCCCCCTGAATTAATTATTTAAAATCTTTTTTTTGTTTAATTAACAAGGGAACCACACACTAAGCAGAAAAAATGTCCGAAAACCACCACACAGTTGAGCTGGATGCATAGCAGAGGCAAACAATGCAAGCAGGCATCAAAAGAGCCGTATATACAATGTTTGGTAAAGGGTCATCAACATACCCTGCGCTCCCGTAATTTTTTTATAGGCAAACATGGCTTCCTATACAAACATAATATGGGAACTTTAAAGTGCCATATCTCTAATTCTAAGGTGTGGATCAAAATTTCCCGCCATCAATTTTTTAGTTTCAACCCATTCTGCGTGCCCATGTAAAAATTATCTCCCCAAGTGCTCCCAATCCCCCCAGTGAATTACATTATTTAATTTCTTTTTTTTTCAAGCTAAACCACACCATAAGATAAAAGAATTATGATAACCTACTCCAGAGAACACAACCACATTGCCAGTGTATTCACTTTGTAAGAGGCTGTTGATAATTTGCTGAGTCACATATACCCGGTAAACCATTATTTATATTCGATCATGTATCCCAGTCTGTAGAAAAGTCAATATCAAGGTTAGTATCCATGGACATTATACCCTCTGACGTACCTTCAGCTGATGAAAGTTCACTATTGAATTTGCTCAGCAGTGGCGTAAGAAGATGTTTTTGAACAGGGGGGCTGTAAATAAAATTGCGTGCAAAGCGCGCAAAGATTTTTTTGGGATCACACGATACACCTTCAAACCATGATTATGCTAATTTGGCTGTAAAGTAGACTTTACATCACAAATCTGAAGATGTCAAGGCCTAGTAGAATAAATATCTTCCAAGGTTTACCAGGCCCACTTGGCTGACAAGATGGGGGGGCTACAGCCCCTCTGCTTCTTACGCCAGTGCTCAGTGCATACGGTAATATCATGATTATGATAATGATTATTACATCACTCATAGCAAGTAGGTATATATTATACCGATCAGAATTAACGACGACTTCTAGACTTACTTAAGGGGGCTTGTCCAAAGTCCTTGTGGAAAAATTAACGTCATTATGACCTTAGGGGGGGGAGGGGGTCTTGGCCCATGACGTTTTACAACTGCACTGTCAGCAGACGTGAGCTTTAGTTGTGATTATGCATTCTTGTGGCTGAATAAGTGTAGACACCTCCAGCAGTGTCAAAATTTAACAGCTGTGTCAAGCACTATGTAGCTAAAAGTGTACCCGTAGCTACAGGCAAGCAAGAAACTGTCAAAGAAGCACAGATATGCAATGAATCCATGAAGATATAGCTAGTGCTGTAGAATATAAGTGAATACTGAATGTGTAGGCTAAATGGAGCGGAATCAGAGTTTCAGTGTTGAATCTATGCTGAAATGCTGTGACGTTAAAAGAGGGGGGGGGAGGGGGGTAAAACGTTAACGTCATAATGACGTTAATTCTTCCACAAGGACTTTGGACAAGCCCCCAACATTAACTGTTAGAATTTCAGCTTCGTATTATAGATATCAAATGCTGTAGGAAGCAGTGTCAACAGAAATGTGAATTGCAGTATATTATTGTCAATATTTATAAATATTGCTAGCTATTAAGCACAGTCACTAATTACATGCACCTTATATTAGTGGTTTGAACCTGCCATTGATTCCTGCAGCTCAGAGTTTAATTATTACACCAAAATGCAGTTTTGACCGGTTATGACTGCATGCATGCCTAATTATTTTTCTGCTGAAATTGCAACCAAGACAGAGCACTGCTATACTATCTATGATTAATTATTTATTCATCAGAGTTTTGGAGTCATCACAATCGCCGTAGAGTGCTGCTGCTGTGTGTGTGTGTTGTGGGGGGGGGGGGGGTTAGATTAATCATGGTGAGTATAATGTAGACCAGTATCAGGCAGACAAGAATTACGAACGTATACTAGCTAGCTGGCACACAGCAAATGCACACTCATGCAGCAGTGGCAGAAGGTTGCAACAAAATAATATTATTATACTATAATTATAGCACAGAGCGTGGGCCTAGCAAGACTAGCACCGTCGCTAGGCTAGTAAAGGCTTTCAGTATTAGAACAGGTCCATTCATGTTCAGTGATTCACCATCCTACCTATACTGGCTTGGTCATTGCCAAGCGTATGCAAGAAATCATATAGATAAGTACATACGGCACGTAAGTTTATTTACCTCGAAACTTGACTCAAAGTTTGTCCATAGTGAGCAACTTGACGTGACCACCTACTTTCCTAGACGTATTTAGACTCTAAACGTAGTGCCTACTTCACCAGTCCGTGTAGCTAGGAGCGCCGTTTTTGGGTCGATTGCTTCGTCGCTTGAACATCACCATAGGCAATATTTTTAGGAGCTCTCGTTCATTAGCCGCTAAGGTGACCTTTGCACGACCTCCAACAAATCCGCAGGTATGCTCGTTTGGCCTGCTAAAGTACGCGATTGCACGAACGCGTCATAGCCTGCGATCGAATTTGTACAGACTCTATGGCCGTACGTGAAATAGGGACTTTCCCTCCGCGTTCCAGCACTAAACCTCACATTTACTTGGATACGAAAGCGAAACTAAAAATTCCAATTGGAACATTGTTCAAAATTTTTCTTCCTCTCTCTGTACATGTAAATTTATCTCGTAAAACCCTTGCAATAAGCAGATAAGTTAATTATTTAATTACATTACATTACTCATACAGAAATTCTTTTATCTTGTGGTGTAACTACTTAGTGTGTAATTTTTGTATATAATAGTTTTTGCATTCATTGCAAAGGACATACAATAGCATAAATTAATGCTAATTTAGAATGTGTGCCCAAAGTTAATAAAGTATGAATAAAGAGTTAATAACAACAGACAAAATTAATGATAATTATTAAGTTAGTAGTGAAAAGACGATTAAAGCTTAGTTAAGTTGACTCCACACATTTAATTTGAATGATGATAAATAACACGAGAGTAAGTCCAGAGGCAGTGAATTCCATGCTTCAATCGAGCGAATAATTGGAGTTCTGGAACTGATTGGTATGGAAACTTGGGTATGCGGAGTACAAATGTGACCGGATTTGGGAAAAACCCTCCGTATGGGATCCGCGCGCGATTCGCGCAATGCGCGTTTTTAATAGCTCAGGTCTAAATTTGTCAAAGTCCAGATTTTGTCATATACATGTCGAACAACCCTTCATCTAACTGTTGCCGTCTTCTACGGAGGCTAGTCGTGCTATACAAAGGCGAAATAAGCCTTCATTTTGACCCACCTAGTCGGCACAGCCACCGTACACGGAGCCCGTTGCTATGGGCGGTAATTAGAATTCTCTACCTAGATACAGCTAGATTCATCGATCTACTGTACGTTTGCTTACCTTTTTAGCTTCTTGGGCATCTAAGAACAATCGCCTGTCCTTATCAACAACGAAATTCAACTCTTGCTCGATCTTTACGTTCATTTCGAACGGCTCCGCCCAGGTCCATTTAATTGATTTCCGGGTCACGCGTAGTATGCGGAAACGCCATACGCGTGCATAGCAACGCCTTTAGACCGTAATTTCTCGATTATTGGGGGTGTGGCGCGATCACAAACAAAGCGCTGTATCTCCACAATGAAGCGCGCGATAGGCCTAAGACTTGAACGCGGGTTAGCTCTATGGTAGAGCTTATCAACCATGCATCAAACTCAATTTTCTGAAAAAATCCCATACGGCGGGTTTTCCCAAATCCGGTCACAAATGTTCAGGGCGGTTTGATGTAGCTCGAGTTGCTCTAGTGGCATGATGCTGGCGTATGATATCGGGAGGAAAGTAGCACAGGCTGTGAACAATCTTGAACATAGTACAAAGATCAAGGAAAAGTCTCCTCTGCTCTAAAGATGGAACCTGAAAAAGTTCCAGAAGTGATTCATAACTCTGATCCCATGCCTTATCGGGCCTCTGCTATTTCTGATTTACATAAATGATGTGTGTTCAGTCGAACTATCCCACAACTGCCACATAACTCTTTATGCAGATGATATCCTGCTATACAAGCCCATTCGGAGAGATCAAGACTACTCTGACCTCCAGATAGATATTAATGCCATTTAAGTTTGGGTAGACAATAACTACCTCACAGACCCTTGTGGAACTCCAGATAGCACATAATTTTGCAGGAGAAGACGTTGCACCATTAACAACTACTTGTTGCTTACGGTTCGTTAGATAGCTATGTAGCCGTTTCAGCAAGAGCTTGTTGACGCCTATAGTCTCAAGTTTCTGAAGTAGAGCTCTGTGAGGAACAGAATCAAAGGCCTTCTTTAGGTCGAAGAATACAGCCCCTACTTCGTGTCCCTCCTCCATTAACTGCAGCCAATTATGAGTAGCCTCCAGTAGAGCTCTCACAGTTGACTTGCCAGCTTGAAATCCCCGTTGGAAGTTGGAAAGTGGTTGGGTATTCTGTAAATGGTGATTGAGGAGACTGTAGATGTGCTTCTCTAGTAATTTACTCAAAATTGGTAGGGGAGATGCTGGTCTGTAGTTGCTAGGGCTGTTGTAGCAGTTGGCTTTCGGAATAGGTACAACATAGGAAGATTTCCAGGGCATTGGGAAAACACCGTTTGCAATCGATTTGTTGAATATCACTGTAATGGGATAAGCAATGGAGAGAGCAGTCATTTTTAACATCTTCCCTGAAATTTGATCAGGGCCGTTTGCTTTTATTGTATCTATTGTCTGTAGTAAATGAAGGACTTCTTCCTCTGAACACAATAATGTGTCGAGATTGTCAGGGTCATCCACCCTGTCAGTGATCAACTATTGTGTGTCAGAGTCAGACAATGGAGATTGAATTGTATTGAAACGTTTTGAGAAAAATGAGCTTAGCATATTGGCTTTGTCTTGATCTCCAATTGCTTCATTGTGATCGTCGTCTGTAAGTGTGGGGATAATCACAGCTTCTCTTTTCAGAGATTTAATTAATATTTCACTAATAAACAAAAACAAGACGCCAAGTAGAAGCTCTTTAGGCTTGGATGGTACATTGTCATCCCTAACTACAGTAAAAACTCACATCGAAAAGCCTCTTGAGTGGAAACCATCCACTAGCATACTTGAGAATGCAAAAAAGGCAACAAGGACTTACAAGTATGTATAATGTCACAACAATGTAATGATGCACTACAATAATGATATGCATGGGCTGACTATAAAAGACTATAATTATTTGGATCAGCATGACCGTATTCAATAGTAGCTAGATTCTGAAATGGATCAATGTCATAATGTATTCCTGGGAGAAAAGGAACGCGTGCGTGCATGGTTTATTGTTGAAAATACGTGGTTTTTCTGCCAAATTTCATGCGTATTACCGCACAGTACTGCCCCAAACCATTCACTTCCGGTGCGATCGAAAATAAAATTAAGAAAGGAGCGCTTCGATTCTGTGCGCGTTCGAACCTTCAGCTACTAAGCTTCAACGACCCTGAGTATCGCCCGCTACAAGCTTGCTTGAATGTCGAAACGCCATCGTCGTTAATTTTTGAACCGCTTGCACCCACGCATTTGGGCGTGACCGGACGTTGAACGATCAATATTTCACGTATTTCCGTGGATAAACGCATTGTACCCACCAACGCTCGTGCTAACCGTGTATTTGCGCGGTCCTTTTCACCCGGGTTAATAATATATTATTATGGACCCATTCAATTCGGTATCTCAACTCATCAGATAGTCAGGGTTGCTCCTCAGTGTTGTTAAAACTTGAAACTCCAATTGCCACTAAAATATTATTATGGACCCATTCAATTTGGTATCTCAACTCATCAGATAGTCAGGGTTGCTCCTCAGTGTTGTTAAAGCTTGAAACTCCAATTGCCACTTAAAATATCTGTGCATGCACAGACAAACGGATCTGTAGGCTACACCCCTCACTGCAGAATAGCCAAGAGACTTCGCTCCACTACATTATGGATACTATAGTACCGGACTCTATTAACAGGTATGATGGGAAACAGTTACCTCACCTCTTCAATCTTGCTTTACAAGAAGTATAGATATGCGAGAAGCCAGAGACTTGGTGGCACAGGCCCAGCTTGCGAGTACAACTATGACATTCTCGCCCCGCTGATGCTGGCCCGACGCAAGATCGAGAGGTTAGGGCTAGGCTAGGCTATAGCTAGCTAGCTAGCTGTACTGCAGCCTAGGCTGAGGGCCGGCCGGCCCTAAGGCTGTACTTGCGATCGATATCGATGGATCGTGAGTTCCATGCTCCTTCAGCAGCTCATATGCTTCTGATACCGTAGTATCCAGGATAAGTGCCCATGGGCGCTGCAATTTGGCTCGCATGGCGCTTACCTGGGATATAGTTTCCATGTTTGTATAGAAGCTGTTACATTGACTCCTTGAAATAAGCTACATGGGTGCTTACCCGGTAGTGGGTGCTTGCCCGGGAGAGAGGTCTTCTTTGCTGCCTGTAAAATTAGCATAAGATGAGTAAAAGTACGCATGCAAGTAATATAACATTTCAAACACATTCTGTACACTCTCTCCACGGACACATAAAAGATCTTTCCAAAACACACCAACAGCTGACCCACAGCCCAGGACCAAAACAGCATCATCTGTATTGTACGATCTTGTACTTTCGTCACCGCCTTCTTATTTCTTTGTTGCAAGCTGACAAATTTTATGAACTCGTCTGGAATCGTGGGCCGATTGAAATTCAGCTTCTTGAATGGTTCCAAATTGTCCAGTGATGTGAAGAGAGGGTACTTCTCACATGTATCCCTCCAAGACAGACAGTTCGTGGCTTTTACGAATGTGACCGGATTTGGAAAAACCCTCTGTAACGAATTTTTTCTGAAAATCGAGTTTGATGTATGGTTGATAACCTCTATCATAGAGCTAACCCGCGTTCAAGTTTTAGACCGATCTCAGGTATTTAAAATTGCTCCCTATGAGCTCACGCGTAGTATGTGGAAACGCCATACGCGTGCATAGCAACGCCTTTAGACCGTAATTTCTCGATTATTGGGGGTGTGGCGCGATCGCAAACAAAGCGCTGTATCTCCACAACGAAGCGCGCGATCGGCCTAAGACTTGAACGTGGGCTAGAGCTTATCAACCATGCATCAAATTCAATTTTCTGAAAAAATCCCATACGGAGGGTTTTCCCAAATCTGGTCACATATACTAAATAATCGTTCGTGCGTGCAAAATTTGTGGCCACGCCCACTTTTGTGAAGACCACGCCCACATTGTTGCCGCGAACGGGACAAACAGCCAGAGATGTCAATGGAACCCGACTTTTTCATCATCATCGTACAAACAGGTTTTTTAAGCTATATTTTGTGTCAGATCAAGGTTCATTAATTGAAGGGAGGGTGGTAAAGCTGGCCAAGCACAGCAAGCTGGTACAAGATATTCAGCCCTGGAAGGGGGGGATCATCTGCCCCCCATGACCCCCCGTGGATCTGCCACTGGTAAAGAAGCATGTAAGTTACACTAGATTGTTTCTAGTTCTAGTGTTTTGCTAGGTGGCCAAAAAGGGGGGTTCATCCGAACCCCCTTGAATCCCCCCTGTGTACGGACCTGGCTAGTAAAGATTCCGCAATGCAAGGTTCAATGCCTCTCAGGTATTTAAAATTGCTCCCTATGAGCTCCAGCATCTTATGCGGAGACATTTTTTGAACGTGGGAGCTCTTGATCCTTTAATAATCCCTTTGAATTTTTGTCGAATATTGTGCTGATTAGGGCAAGTGTGGAAGATGGCAGTGATGCCCAATGAAATACCATGGCATCGAGTTGATCAACCTATGTGCATGTATTGAGGATTGACAAGCTCACATGCAATCAGAATCTGATTGATAAGAATAGGAATGCATACAGAAGAGACAAAACATGAAATAGTGTAGTACCCCAGTACCGTTTGACATAAAAATTTAATAGTTGCACGGCAATTCTTCCACATAGGCTCTTATACTTGGAGATTCAGCATCCTCAGAGTAGCTTTTGTGTGACATCTCAAAGATGAGCTCCCTGCTCTGAAGCACCTACATACTATATTAGGCTAAAAGATATACGTGTATTTGAGCTGGCGCTGTGAATTTGATGCACGTTTGTATAGGTAATAGTGAGGTTGTATGTTGAATTTGGGTAAAATAGCACTCTGAAATAGACTATTTCAGGTGCTATTTATCCAAATTCAACATATACAACCTCACTATCACAGGCTAATAGTATACATACACAAAGTCAGATAGGTATTTCAAACTCAGGTGCCTATTTCACTTGTAATACTTATAATTGGTATACAAGATTTGTACACATCAAAGTACAAGTATACTATTATCATAATAATATTATTATGACAGTATCAGGGGAAATTGAGCACATAGCGAATCTATAAAGATTTTAAATTAGCTGTTACTTGGTAAATTGTATATAGGACAAAGCTGCCTACCTAAATGTGACACCAATTAAATTAATTATTGCTGTGCACACGTCGATTGTATGTCGCTTGTACGCATGCAGTGGACTTCACCAGAGGTGTTCAAAATGAATACCAGTAACTAGTATTTTTAGTAAGAGAGCTCAAGAAATACCTAACAAACTTTAACCAGATCTGTGCAAATTAATTTTAGCCAATAGAAATACATTACTAGCTACAAGGAAATATCTTCACTCAATTATGACAGTATCACCTAGGGCACTGACCAGTATACAGAGGGTAGGAAGCAATAACAAAGTGGGGGGGGGGGGGGGGGCATACAAACAGATGCAGAATAGGTAGGGGCCGAAGGCCCCTGCTGCTTGCAGCTCTCCTAGGGGGTCTGGGGGCATGCTCCCCCAGAAAATTTTGAGATTTTAGGTATTACCAGATGCTTTCCGAGGCATTTTGGGGTGAATCAGTTATTCCTGTGTAATTAGGCTCATTCATGCAGTAAGAAAATTTACTTCAACAATGTATGATATAAAATGTGACAGTATCTGACAAATC
Source organism: Cliona cf. orientalis (assembly GCA_963930775.1). NCBI lineage: Eukaryota > Metazoa > Porifera > Demospongiae > Clionaida > Clionaidae > Cliona > Cliona cf. orientalis. The sequence continues at coordinate 25,518,167 of OZ005689.1, forward strand.
CCAGCATATGGGATCCGCACGCTATTCGCGCAATGCGCGTTTTTAGTATCTCAAGTCAAAAAATGTCAAAGTTGAGTTTTTGTCATATTCATGTCAAAGAACCTTTCTACTAACCTTTGCCGTCGCCTACGGAGGCTAACCGTAAGTTGAGCTAGAAAGGGAAGTAAAGACAACAAAGGTAGCCTTCAGTGCATTGGCCAATGCCAATGGCATTGTGTTCCCCAATTCACTCTCATAGTGACCATTCTGTAAAAATTCAGTTGCTTCTACATCAAAGGAAGATTCAGTAGATGTAAAACACTCATATTATTCGTATCAAGCCACTCTTGAACGATTAATTCATGTAATTTTGAAGCAAGGATTGTCAATGGTGCATCAAGACTCAATCCCGTTGATGCTATTACCTCCCGTAATTGTTCACCATTCACCATTCACCAAAGCAATGGTACAGATGTGAAAAAGCAATTTCCATCAGGGACTACAGGTAATAGTATGAACTTCCATGACCTTAGGGTAGTTTTCAGTCAGTCTTGTTTTATGCTGTGTCAAGTTTAAATCTTGTGATACATCTGATACGTGATCAATGCATGGCAGCATTTGTGCAAATGGTATGTACTTCAACAAAGGTGAAGCTGTTTTAGTCTGTATTGTCATAGTCTTGTATACATCCAGCTGAGATGAGGACACTTGAAGTGATCTGAAATATTCTCTGAATCAGTTGATTGTGCTATTCCTATAGGCTCAACAGATTCTGTTATCTACTGATTTTTGTACAGGCACAAAAATACATTTACGGCTGTTACGAAATATGCTATTGCACTGATGTACAATGATCATCAGGGCATATGATAATAAGGTTTCTAGTTTACTCTTGTAAAAAAATGTGTTTACATACCTGTGAAAGGCTTCATTCCTATTACTTCTACCACTACGTCAATATCACTTAAACATCCCTTTCTTGCATGAACCTTCAAGTTTTCAATCTCTACCTTAGTTGATTCACTGAATACATATTTATTGTCATGAGACACACCACACCACCTTTCATTAAAAATTTCAAGGTTTTTGACTATGTGATCAGGATTGTGGGTTGGTTTTGTTCTCTTCACCGTAATCACCAGGTGATCTGAATACCAATCTAAGATCCTGCAAGCAAGCTAAATGAAAGGGATGTCGTTTAGGCATTATCTTTCTGACCCGTTGAATGGCAAACCCAAATACGTCTAGGAGTACCTTCACTTCAGTGCTCTCCAAAAACTGCTTGAATCTTAGCCCTCCAATGACAACAATTATCAACATACACTATTGGGTTTGGTTTCGGGTTCCAAACCAAACGGAACCCAAACCCACAACAATTGTCAACATAGACTATCTTAACGTTGTGGCCTTGTGACTGTGAGTGTCTTTGAATATGTTCCAACAGAATTTTCACGTTGTGAAATCCAGTACCTTCAGTGAATTATTGCCATGAAATGATCTTGCCTTGTACAATAAAGACAAGAAATACACTATCATATTGGCATACCCATTTGTTATCATCATGTAAAAATCCTATATTGGTAGCAATTTTAAAAGTATGATCGAAACTTAGGTCCTCTCCAGTATCAACACATTGAATTTCTCTTTTGAAATATTGCTCATTTTCCAAGAAACATTTACCAATAATATCATCACTGGGAAGATACTTGTAGTACATTGAATGTTGAAATGTTGGTATAAACTCATGGGTATGCACATTTCCCTCAACTTGATGTAATTGTTTGTAATTATCCATCATATGTTGATACAGTTATCTCCTTTCTTCATACTTTTTCCGTCTCATATTCCCCAATCACGCCTTCCAAGGAATGAAAGTTGACATAACCAAACCCGAACTGAACCCAAACCCAAAACGTTTTGTAGGAAAGTAACTTGAACTCTGAACTTCGAACTATACTCTACTTTGTATGTATGCATGCTGTAATATAATATCTGTATTGAGTTATGAGATAATGCATGTGTCTATTGACTAATGATCTTTTGTGCTGATTGACTCGAGTTCTTACATGGCGCTGTGAACAAATGCTAAAGATCTGAAAAGAAAGATGACGTATGTCTTCAGACAGGGCGACTTACCGAAGCTGGATCTCCAGGTAGACAGAGGCACAGATTTCAAAGCCTGGAAGAAACAGTGGCAAGCATACCTCAGTCTATCCGGCCTGAGTGCCCAATCAGACGAGAAACAAGTCCAGGCCCTGACTCTATGCTTCTCAAGGGAAACTCTCACGATCGTAGACAACTTGGGCCTCACAGACGACCAGCGAAAAAGTGTCAAAGAGATCGTCACCGCTATCGAAGCGTATGTCAACGGACAAATCAACGAATCGGTGGAAAGACGCGCCTTTCGATCTCGTATGCAGCAAGAAGGCGAGACTTTCGATGACTTCCTAGTGTCTCTGCGGGAGCTGGCAAAAACGTGTAACTTCTGTGATGATGCCTGTACACAAAAGAACATCCGTGACCAGATCATAGCAGGTCTAACCGATGGAGAGGCAGTGGAGGACTTACTCAAGGAAAAGAACCTCACTCTTGACACTGCAGTCACCAAATGCCGGGCGCACGAAGCAGCCAAACGCCAGAGAGCCGAGTTAGCCAAAGCCCCACCCGAAACCTCTATACACGCTGTGCGATGGCAACAGCAAGAGGCTAGCAGCACCCAGGGAAGCCAGAGATGTCCGGGATGTGGCTCGGGCTTCCATCCTGGAGGACGACGACAATGCCCGGCTTACCAACTCGTGTGCCATTTATGTAACCGAACAGGCCACCTACAGACCCGCCCAACCACGAGCATGAGAACCGGCCACCAATGCGATCCACGTCACACCCTCAATCAACACGACGCAGCTAGGCATTCAGCCCGCACCAACCATCCAGGCAGAACTCTCAACCCGTAACGGATCCACAAGCATGCAAGTGCTCCCAGACTCAGGAGCTGACATATCTGTTGCTGGGCCAAACATCATCCGAAGCTTAAACGATCATCGAGACAACTTACTACCATCACAAGTCACACCTCGCAGAGTCAACGGTCAGAAACTGACCCCAATCGGCAAGCTCCCGGTGCAGATCAAGATCGGGAACCACACGTACAAGGATGAGCTGCACATATACCCAAACATAGAAGGCGTCCTCGTATCATGGAAAGCATGCAAAGCACTCAACATACTGCCACAGTCGTACCCAGAGCCCATGAAGGTCTGCAATGTCACATCCGCTGAAACAGCCCAACACTTAACCTCAGAGAGCCTGATTCATGAATTTCCAAGCGTATTCGATAGCAAGGTGAAACCCATGGAAGGAGAGCAGTTTCACATAGCCCTCACAGATGATGCAAAGCCGTTCTGCGTCCACACCCCCAGAACCATAGAGGAACACGGGGTCATCACACCCGTATATTACCCAACCGAATGGTGCACCCCTATTGTCGTAACCCCCAAAAAGGGAAGTGATGACATCCGCATGTGTGTTGATCTTTCACACCTCAATCGATTCGTAAAACGCGAGCGATACCAATCCGCTACACCCTCCCAGGCAGTGGCTGACATCACTGCAGAAAACGCTCAGATATTTACAAAGCTAGATGCGAGGAAAGGCTATCACCAGTGCCCTCTAGACGACGAAAGTCAAGACCTTACAACATTTATCACCCCGTTCGGAAGGTTCAAATTCCTCCGCGCACCCTACGGAATCTCATCAATAACATTACAACCGTAGGATGGATGAGGCGTTCGCAGGCCTCCCAGGTTTCAGACGTGTAGTCGATGACGTGGTGATATAATATATTATGACCAAGATAGGGCACAACATGGCTCACATGTTAGGCAATTCCTGCAGCGGTGTGCCGTGAAAAACATCACTCTCAACCTAGAAGTTCGCTCAAGCCACAGTGGACTTTGCTGGCTTCATCCTCTCCCCTCGAGGGTACCAAATTGATCCATCCATAACCCAAGCGATTGCAGACTTCCCCACACCAGGGAGTCGTACTGATCTCCGATCCTTCATCGGCCTCGTAAATCAGCTGTCAGCGAGCACACCCAAGATCGCAACGTTGCTAACACCATTACGACCGCTCCTTAGCACAAAGCATGAATACACATGGAACGACGATTTCGAAACGGCCTTCACAAATGTCAAAAAGTCATTGACCTCAGCACCTGTCCTATCGTACTTTGACCCACGCAAAGAAACTCGCCTATGTACAGACGCCAGCCGTCAAGGCCTGGGGTTCATCCTTCAACAAAAGACAGGTAGCACATGGTCACTCGTTCATGCAGGATCTCGGTTCCTGTCAGATCCAGAGAGCCGATACGCCATCATCGAGTTGGAGCTTCTCGCAGTAGCATGGGCCATAACCAAGTGCAATATATTCCTGGCTGGCCTACCCCATTTCACAGTGGTAACAGACCACCACCCACTCATCTCAATCCTAAATAGCCACAGATTGGACGAAATCCAAAACCCACGACTGCAGCGCCTAAAGACCAAGATCATGGGCTACACATTCACAGCAGTCTGGTTGAAGGGAGCTCTGAATTACGCACCCGATGCACTATCCCGCAACCCCACAGCAGATCCGCAACCAGAGGAGGCACTAGCAGAGACAGAAATCGACCAAGCCACAGCAACATCATCAGCCGAGATTAGAGCTATCATTAATCGAGACGAACCAATCCGCCTATCCGAACTGCGCAGCATTGCCGACAGTGACTCGGAGTACCAGACTCTCAAGTTCTACATCAATTCAGGATTCCCTCAACACCGTAAACAGCTACCCTCAGAATGTCGCAGGTACTGGAATACTCGCACACAGCTTTCAGTGGAAGATGACCTCATCCTCTATGGCTGCCGCCTTCTAATCCCTTCACCGATGAGACGACAAGTACTGGATCAGCTCCACGAGTCTCACCAAGGCACAGTCCGCACAAAGGAAAGGGCCAGACTCGTTTACTGGCCTGGCATGGAAGTAGACATCGAGAACACCATCCTCTCATGCAAACTATGCCAGGACTCCCTGCCGTCGCAACAAACGGAGCCAATCACTCTTAAACCCAAGCCCCAGAGGCCATTTCAAGAATTCGCAGCCGACGTTTGCACACATGCAGGACAGCAGTACCTCATAACAGTTGACTGTTTCTCGGATTGGCCAGAAATCATACCGATGTCAACCAACACTACTACCACACAACTCATATCATCACTAAAATCGTCATTTTGCCGCTTTGGAGTTCCCGACAAGCTGTGGTCAGACCAGGGCCCACAATTCACCTCTAAGGCCTTTCAGGATTTTGCGAAACAATGGGGTTTTCAACACGTTACCTCTTCACCAAGGTACCCCCAAAGTAATGGAAAGGCTGAAGCTACCGTCAAATCCATGAAGAAAATCATCAGATCAGTATGGAGGGGACAATTTCTAGACGAGAACAAGCTGGCCAGAGCACTGTTGCAGTACAGAAACACACCATCACGGAAAGATGGACTCTCTCCAGCTCAAAAGCTACACGGACAGCCTGTACAGGACACCTTGCCTGCCCACTGGAGAACGTTCTCACTAGAATGCAACGTAGTACGTCCATTGCCGAGAAACAGGCCCAAACTACCAGAGAAACGGTCGAAACGACATACAACAGTAAAGCACGGTCCTTACCCGAAATCATAATCGGCTCAAACGTAGCCCTACAGAACCACGAAACGAAAAGATGGGATATTTATGGTAAGGTGATTGATATCGGTCCACACCGGCGATACTTCATCAAGACACAGAGTGGTCGAGTCCTGGTAAGAAACAGGAGATTCTTGCGTCGCCGAATACCCTTATCCCTCCCTACACCTAGCCCAAGCGTAACATCTAATCCCACCCCAGAACAACCCCGCCGGTCAACTCGTAACCGGAGAAGGCCAGCTCGGCTTATCGAAGACATTGGAATTTCCAGCTTCCACGTCGAAAACGATCCAGAAGCTCCGGGAGGGGGAGGTGTAGGAAAGTAACTTGAACTCTGAACTTCGAACTATACTACTTTGTATGTATGCATGCTGTAATATAATATCTGTATTGAATTATGAGATAATGCATGTGTCTATTGACTAATTGACTCGAGTTCTTACAAGTTTGATGTAGCAGAATGTGCTAAAATTTGAAGAGCAAACTTCATTAACAGCTACTGAGAAGACCTTGTCAATGTATCAGTCTCAGAATCACTGTTGAGTCAACAGCCACTATCCTCGTTCACATCCACACGAACCCCAGCTCAAATGTGCCAGCTTGGATACATACCTGTCCCACCGTATACAATCTCATGCAAGACTAGTCGACTCTCCATCCTCATGTTTGTTGCCGGCTTTAAGCCCTTCCCTCCTTCCTCCTCCCCCCAATTTCTACAAGTACATCATATATGTACATGCACGCATACATGCACACACACGCACGCTTCAACATGCACATAAACTCTCCCTGTTTACTATACATGTACCTTAGCTTTCCAATCTTAAACAATGAGCAGACTCATCCTCACAGTAAGAGCACCACATCCATTCAGTTGGTAGACTCACAGCGCAGTACAGCGTCTTTATTTTTTACAACAAAGGTATAAAAGCTTATCACAACCTGCACAGTGCAGTACAGAGCCTTCAAAATTACACTTTCTACAACAAAGGTAAACTGAGCTTTTCACAAATGTAGCTCATACCAAACAGCGCACACAGCATTCACAGCTACGAATGGCTATCTCATGTGTCAGACTCTTTCGTACTTTGCCAGAAGTACTTCACGTTAAATCTCACCCAGGGGTGTTTATTATATGCAGCCTTAGCTATAAGAACAATCATAGACAACTTATGAAGTGTAGAGTCCATCGCTTCTCTCGATATCTTCTCCCTAAGACCAGGACTGCTGTACTGGCGCTCTCTCTGTGGCCATCTTTCCCGGCAAATTCATTATGGCGCTAACCGCGTGATGTAATACGAAGCTTATACGGAAACATTGAATGTTGAGCTATGTACGTACAAAATGCTCCGTTTCTCGAAAAATAAATTGTGAACTGAGGCACGGGTGACCCGTGTACAATTTTTTGGCCATAACCCGGCTTAGGAAGCATTTTAGAGCCTGGCTCTTTGACCGTTGAACTCTACAATAAATTCTGCGTCGATCTATACCCAAAACACAATTTTCATGAAACATCCCGAGTGGTCGGTTTTTCCATAGCGGGTCACATATGTACATACACCTCATCCCAAGCTCACTCAATTTTTATGCGTATGGAGATAACGCTAATTATTATGCTTAATACAAAGTACATAATTTCTAGTAGCAATAAGCACGTATACGTATACACCATCCACATGCCAGTATGCTAAATTTGATCACTTGACTGGCTATCAAAATAGATAACATCCCAGGCTGGAACATCGACTGGCTGGATAATAAGCCCCAATTAACAATTGAGAAAAGCACTTAATTACACTCACTTTATTCCAAACAAGGAAGATGCTCTGGAGAAGTATGCTATCAAGTACATGATGGAGTTTTTAGTTGATAGCTTTAGTTCCCTGAGACACCTCGGCCAACTTGTTCTTTCTCTACATCCCATCCGGAAGTCAACTGTTGTCCCAGTGAGTGTACTCTTTCGTGACGAGAAGTATACTGCAGGGACGATAGACATATTATCACAACTTGCACGTGATGCTGATCTAATAGGAGACAGTCCACAGGTATATAAATGGACAGTGCATTACACAATGAACAGCTGTGGTTAGATTGTAAACAAAAATCAAGATTAATTAAAAAATTACACTACATGTACATGTACATGTAGGTTGTGGTTGGTGACCAATTAACCTGTAAAAACATCAGGGGCAGCAAGAGATGGAGATCACCGGAAGTCACAAGCATAGAACGTTTACAGTGGGCACATGCAGTATCTGGTTAGCATTATTTGAACATAAGAATAAGTAGACTCTGTTATCATGATTAATCTATACAGGAGATTTTCACTTTATTTGGAAGTGCCTAAAAGTACTCTTTCAAATGTTTTGGGGTACACCATTGCAATGAGGGAGCTTACGTAATATATGTGAATACATAAGCCGGCTCTCTGCTTGACGTTGCCTCTCCATCCTCAGAAATTAACCAACCACGCAACTATGTTCGAGTGGCTACAACAAAAAGCAAAAGATCTCATACAGGAATGTTTACAGCCACACCAGTCTGAAGATCCTACCACTTACACAGGTCCTTTTTACAGGTAGCATTTCGATATATTGATTTCAGGTATGCAATCAGGTGGGAGGATGGTCCACAAGTGATCAGGCACTGGAGATTGTGGCTTCCAAGGTTCTTGGGCACTGGACGTAAGAATTATTCGGTGGAAGCTGTTGAACTTCGCAGCAACATACATGCAAATTTCCCCTGTCATATCATATACATTAACAGGTTAGTGAACTTGGACAGAAAACCGGGTCATGGGAGCCCCTCAACCTCATGATGGAGCACTATAACCTGTAAGTACAAGCATAACAAATTAGTACACAGATCCAGTGGAGCCAATGCATATCACTAATGTATCCCTGGGATCACAGTTTTCGATGGAGGCTGCACGTAAAACAGATATGGTGGCAAAAAACCTCCCCCCAGTCCTCATTTCATACAGTCAGAGATAACAAGGACATACTCTTCGTTGGCTGTGTAAGACTAGCATGGTACATGCTAACATACTGTCTGTTAGGTGAAGCATTTAGCAACAAACTGTACACTTTGAAAGCTGACTCTTTCATGTGACAGAAAATTGATTTTGGAATATCTTCTGCACAACGAGCTGAGCCTAGGATACTCTTCATCCCATAAAGGTCACGCTAAACATGATAACATTGTTTTTTATAATACACATGATATGAAACCACTTACTTCAAGGCCAAAGGACTTTGACATTGAAAAAAAAATGTTGGGTCGGTCAAGCGTACGAGAAACTATAACTGGAGATCTTAAAGAAGTGACTGAACAATTAAATATTCTATTTCTGGAGAAGCTGAAGTTGTTAATGCTAGGAATTGCACATCAGTCAATGCCCTTAATCCACCAAGCTCATTAAACGAAGATCGAAAATTTGACCCCCTATTTGTAACCAAAATTCAACAATAGAGGTAATATGCATGTGTGTATTATGCTAAATTCCGAACTATTCAGGTATGCAGTGAGCTTCATCTACCGCAATCATACATAAAAACAGAACACTATAGTATCCTTGTCCATGGAGGGCGTGTAATTACTTCTGGAGCCAAAAATCTGTAATTTTTTGAGTGCAAGTAAGAGGATAACCGCCAGATGGACATAAATTACCCTCACCAAAACGGTATTGCCCCGAAGATACACTGTCGTACTTGCTAGCATCACCCATACTTATTTGAATAGCTGGTATGCCGCTCTCATTTAATAAGGATACCTACTTTTATGAACAGTATAATACTATATTACATCCGATCAACACAACACTGAACTACATCTTGAAGCTTGTCATATATTGAACAGCTTGTTTCTGACATGCTATCACATGGATACTTGCAAAAGAGGCGGGTTACAGATTTGCTGCTAGCAGAAGCCATCCCAGGGTGCCAGCTGATCCATCAATGTTTGAAACCGCACGCCAATTTCACGTTTAAACTACGTACGTGTCGAAAAATTGTACACATGATCTACATAAAACAGAACATACCAGTGGCGTAGGCGGGGGGGGGGGGGGGGGGGGGGGTGCTCAGGGGGCTCGAGTACCCCCCTCTGCTCCTGGCCTAGTTCACATAGTCCATAGAATAGCCTCATCCAGCACCCCCTTGGCTACTTTAAACTATCATCTACTACAAAAAATCAGCTTAGAAGACAGTTAGAAAGTTATCTTATCCCAAGATCTGGCTGAAAACCTTGAGCTAGCTCGCTAGCTACATTCAGACAGCGTTCTCTTTGACAATTTGAACTTCGACCTTGACGGTTAATAAGTGGGCGTGGTTTAAAATTTTGCACGCGCACTTTGCACGCATACTCCAGCACCCCCTTACCTAAAATCCTGGCTACGCCCCTGCATACAATCGAAGTATTTTCTCTATCTGTTTCTCTCTCAGTTGTTTGTTACTAGATCATAATACTTCCCATGGACGAACAGCACATTTTCCCGGATTATTATTGAATGGCCACAACCATCTCTCACTCACTAACTGTATCCGGCTAGTGGCAGCTAACCTCATGCATAGTACAATAGCTTACCGTAGTAGCCATTTGCTACGCGTATGGTCCCCTTCTCCAATGGAGATCCCAGTTTAACAGCTGATTTCTCAGCGACTGGTCTTCCCGGAAACTTGGCTGTCAACCCTTACTACACGAGCGCGCACCGCGTTGAAGTTACTTCTACCCCTACGTCACATGCACGTGATAAATTTTACTAGGCTCCCTCCCTTCTCTGCGTGCAACATTGAGAACATGACGGGAGCCTGGGGACAAGGATAGTAAAAAACATCTTAGAAGTATAGCTGTGTCCAAAACAATCTGCATTGCATTACTAATGGCCTTTTCACCATCAGTACTGAAAGCTTTTAGGTTATGAAGAGATGACTGTAGAGACACGAGTGAAGAGGCAAAAAAGTGATATGTTTCAAACTTTTTTATTTGTGAATCCTGGGAGCAGTACGAGATGTCCAGGATGCAATGTGCAGAGGTTAGCAAGGCAGAGCTAGACCTGGTGATTCTTGGCCAGATAGCTCTCTTGAAAGACACCACCCAGACCAGTGCCCACAGACCATCAAGCGGCAACGCACTATCATTGTCTTTCACCATAGTGGGGTGCCGATCTGCAGGGAGACGTTCTTAAAGCTACACAGCATAGGTAAAAAAAACATACATAGTGTACAAAATGGATACAAAAGTCACTTAGTAAATTACTAGGCTAGACCACTTCAAGAATGTGAAGGCAAGCTATCTTGCTTCTGGGTTGACAACCAGGGTTCACGGGAACTGCAGGAGAAAACCAAAGCATGCACTAGCTATTGAGGAGATTAAAAGCCTGGTGACTTTTCTCAATAATTATGCGGAGAAGAATGCTATCCTGCTCCCTGGTCGTATTCCCGGATACAAATGTGACACCATTCAACTCCTTCCATCCAGTACAACCAAGAAGATACACATAATATTATATTCACTTGTGACACAAGCAACCCATCCAAGATATGTACACACACGCACACACACTAAAAGTACACACTCAGACGAACATGTACATGTATGTATGTATGTATACAAACATACTTACTGCATTTAGGTAACAATACAACACATGCACACACACGTACACTGTAATGCATGTGTGCACGACACATGCACATACACACCTACACTATAATGCATGTGTGTACACATCATACACACATGTATTACAGTATAGGTATGTGGGCATGTATCACAATACAGTTTGTTGGTAGTTGCCTAGCAACCAAAGTTTTTATAAGTACTTTTCCGGCTAGGGGAAAGGGTTGGGTCATCATAAAGTAGGCCAATGATGCACAGAGGTCAACTACCAACAAAAATTTAATAGTTATCTACCAGTAATTAGGGTGCATTCAACGATGCATCTCATGCACCCCAATTACTAGCAGATAACTATTATGTAAATGTTTGTGCATGTTGTACACACATGCATTAGTGTAGGGTGTGTGTGTATGTGTATGTCCATACGTGTACACACAAGTGATGGTGTGTGTGCATTGTGACATCTGCATGTGTGAACATGTACATGTATCATAAGCACTATTAACTCACTTTGAAGGATGTGTCGGCAGAGTACAAGCTATCAGCCGATGAAGCCAACATCAAAGCAACTGCTTACGCCTCATTTTCTCTCTCTTGGGCATCAGCTTGTTCCCCACATCACTGATGAAACCCATGTCCGACCTCTGTTGGATGTGCCAACAGAACACTGGCAATCATGAGGGCTGCAAATACACCAGAAACAGCAAAGTCACAAGTAACTAAGCTATAGTTTACACCATGGATATCATTACCTTGCCCTTTGCCCTTTGCCGTTAACCTTGACTGGTGCTCAAGGATGCTGAGGAGAACCTTCGGTTGGCCACCCAAGAGAGCTCATACATTGAGACCTCTAAAGAAGTGCTGAAAGCAACCTTCACCATTGACGGCTATCTCCAAGGTCCACCCATCGGGTCTTGTTTATCACCTGTATCCAAGGATATAGAAATGCACTTTAGTTTGGATATGGCTCAACAAGTAAGGTGCATGCATGCAACTAGGTCCTGTCAATAAACTCACAATACCTGTAAATCAGTAAGTGCACAATCCTAGTGATCCACAGCAGCCCGGGCCGATGTACTTTCTCACACCTCCCATCTTCGGGGTGTGCTGTGAAGCAATTTCAAGGCAGGTGGGTTGGATAAGTACCACATCATCACTGCAAGCCTACATGTATAATACATTACTTAATCTAGGTTAACTACCTCATTGATGAAGCTGATGAAGCAGTCAATACTGGAAAGGGTGTTAATAACATCATTAGCATGCTTCATCATTTCCTACAAACACACGATTTAGGAGAGACTAACCTGCATCTTCACTGCGACAACTGTTTCAGGCAGAATAAGAACCGGTTTGTAATGTAGTATCTGTCCTGGAAAGTGATGAATGGCCTGAACAAGAAGATCAAAGTGTCTTTTTGAGTGTGGGGCACACAAAGTTTTCGCCCGATTGGTGCTTTGGCCTTTTTAAGCAGGCATTCTGTCGGACAAAGATAGGATAGGATATCTTGATTACATTGTGAGGGTTGTTGAGATGAGAGCTCTGGTGTTGTCAACCATGCCCAGCTAGTGGGGACCCAAGATGGTAAAGTGCTGGTGCCGACCTATGATTGGGCTGAATTTTTTGATGCTCCATAGAGATAGTCAGCCCTCAAAGGGATAAAGGCCATGCATCTTTTGATTTTCACTCACACCAAACCAGGCCGTGTGATTGTCAAAGACTCCGTGACCAGCCCAGAGAGAGAGATAAACCTTATACAAGATAAGAACTGGAAGTCGACCACAACTGACCTTCCTCCCATCATCCCTCCACCAGGACTCTCACTCGAACGGCAGCAGTATTTGTTGGACAACATTAAAACGTTCTGTCCACCAGACTGTCGAGATCTTGTCTGCCCACAGCCGATGCCTGAACACTTGACACCTCCACCACCCTAAGAGAAAGTGTCAGCATTGAACATTAAGCTTAATAGTGACTTCTATTTGTTGTATGGTTGTATTCATATCTATCTTGGCTTCGTACACAGAGTACGAAGTGAGCTACGTAAATGCTAGAAATAAAAAAGGAGGACAAGGTCCCATTTTAGGACAGCTATTATTATACTCACTTACCTTGTCCGTCCATTCACTTGATTTCTTGCTGGCTGCCTTTCTTCTCGATCTTGGACTATGCTTCACTTACTAACACTAACATCAAAGTCAGCCAATTGTCACGCTACGTTATGTAATGCGCAATACGTGCACGTACATATGCGAACATTATATACAGAGATTGAACGTGACGCGCATAGCAACACACATTTGGGGCGTGATTTCTCGAATTCAATAATTTCAGCGCAAGCGCATAAAAGCGCTCATAATTTCACAACTACGCATGCGAGCAGTTTCAAATTTGCTGGGCGATCAGTTTAAAGGTCATACTAACGATCTGCGTAGCGATCATGATTTTTTTAAGAAATCCCATACGGAGGGTTTTGCCAAATCCAGTCACATATCTCCAGAAGCTTCATATAATATTGCAAACTCTGGTGTTAGATTATACCAGTTAAAATTATCGCATGTGATATATCGTACCCTCACGAAAGAGGGCCCATGGGTGGTGCACCTTACATTGGGCCAAGATTGGGGGATGGGCCAATATTCGAGGTATCAGTATCGTGTTTATATGTGACCGGATTTGGGAAAACCCTCCGTATGGGATCCGCACGCGATTCGCGCAATGCACGTTTTTAGTAGCTCAGGTCGAAATTTGTCAAAGTCCAGATTTTGTCATATACATGTCGAACAACCCTTCTTTTAACTGTTGCCGTCTTCTACAGAGGCTAGTCGTGCTATAGGAAGGCGAAATACGCGTTCATTTTGACCCACCTAGTTGGTACAGCCGCCGTACACGGAGCCCGTTGCTATGGGCGGTAATTAGAATTCTCTACCTAGATACAGCTAGATTCATCAATCTAGTGTACGTTCGCTCACCTTTTTAGCTTCTTGGGCATCTAAGAACAATCGGCTGTCGTTGTCAACAACGAAATTCAACTCTTGCTCAATCTTTACGTTCATTTCGAATGGCTCTGTCCAGGTCCATTTAATTGATTTCCGGGTCACGCGTAGTATGCGGAAACGCCATACGCATGCATAGCAACGCCTTTAGACCGTAATTTCTCAATAATTGGGGGTGTGGCGCGATAGCAAACAAAGCCCTGTATCTCCACGACCAAGCATACGATCGGCCTAAGACTTGGCTCTATGGTAGAGCTTATCAACCATGCATCAAACTGAAAAAATCCCATACGGAGGATTTTCCCAAATCCGGTCACATATGCGAAAGAGCATCCAAGTAAGTTACCCATGCTGGTTTCATAATTTTAATAGTAGCAGCGGCTACTATTGATTTCAGCCTTATTCAAGCACGGTTACCAATCCAGAAATATTAAAATTTACACAAACCGTAAATTTCGGTATACACTATTGCACAAGGTGCTGAATGCTTGAAGTGAGGCATAAAATGGTCGACTTCAAATGTGATGCAATGTTGATTACACCATGCTAAACTAAGTAATGTACAGATCAAAATTAATAATTGTGGCGTGCAATTAGCTATAGCCCTTGTATTATTCTCTCGCAGTATTATGCCATAGTGTTACGAAAGGGCCGACGGGTAGTGTGGCTCACACATTTTAGCTATTACTACCAAGCACTCATGAAAAGCACACATTATGGGTTAGACACCCCATGTTAACCAGTGGCCAGACCCTAACAGAAGGCCTGACCTACTTATAAGCCAAACTAGAAGCAAGCCACCAGACTCAGCCTCAAGGTCATAAAATAAATTTTCAATATTTCCTAGGGAAGCATGCATATAATAATATGCTACCAGGTCGGGCATGCAAATGATATACATCGCTTTCACAGGATTGCAAGTGTCTTTCCAGTAACAGGTACTGTACATTACATACATGCACTTGAGACTGGTACTTCCCCACACTTAGACTACTGTCTACCAGTTGGCGTGTGCATTGCTAACTAATGAGGATAATTATTGTTACAAATTACCACTATTTAAGTAGAAGCAACTGGCATCTTCCGGACTCTCCCTCACTTGCAAGTAATGTGTCAGTGGTGGCACCATCCCCACGTAAGTAGGCATTTTACGGCATTATTAATTGAGGGTTAAGGGATGGTATATACTGTCAAAGCAAACAATACCTGATAAGAAGGCAACAGTCTTTGGTTTTGTGAAAGAAATACTTCTTTGTTATATGATGAAGAGTTCCTTCCATAGTCATGGATGGCTTTTCCTTCCCACGAGAGACAATAAACCCTTCACTCTCTACAGAAACCCACGATTTGTAGACCCCATTGTATGGCCAAGATCCCCATATCATCCACATAAAATGTTCTTCGGATCCTTCAACTCCGAAAGATTTACTACATACATATATTGCATTATTTTCAATGCTCACAGGCTGAGTTGTGCACACCTAACTTAACATAGGCGTAGGAAGATATTAATGTTTGGGGGGGCTGAATATCCAATTGCGCGCGAAAAACTAACGCCCACGCCCACATTGGGTAAAATCACGCCCATTCTGCACGATCGAGGCTGCTATCACAAGTTTCTCGGTGAAAAACTAAACTGTAAGTCGAATGGAATAGATTTGGCGCCATTGAAGTATATTCACTCATAATTGGGCTTAGAAATCTGAACTTGTAACAATACTGGGCTGGAGAACAAAGGGGGATCCGCCCCCCCCCCCCCCCCCCCCCCCCCCCCGCGGTTCCTACGCCTATGCCTAATCCTAATCATCTTTCAAGTCAGGATCAAGGAGGATAGTAATAATTTCCTGAGTGTGATTGTTGTCGAGAATACATGGGCAGGGTTGCAATTCCCATGGTAAAAATCCTATTTCAGAACATTAAATTGTTTTATTGAGAATCTGAAAGAGGCAATACAAACTTAGATGTCAAGTAGCAGTTTATTTTTCTGCAAATATTAGGTGCAAGCCCAAGTGAGTCCAGGCATAAATCACTTCGATATGTGTAAACTGCTACACTTATGTATGTATCACCTATGTATGTATGTGAGCTTGTATGCAACCACATGTTCGTCGCGCAATTGCACATGTAAAAGTGAGTAAATATCATGCATGTACAAACTTGGCCAAGTTCACCGATGGCAATTCAAGCAAATTAACTCAAAGTATCATGGGCTCAACCAGCAAATAACATTACATAAAATTTATAAGCACATGTGCTTGTCATAAACGGTGGTGAGGAAATGTGCTCCCATCACTTAATAAATTTTGGCACCACCCACATCCAGTATGTTCAAGCACTCAATCACAAAGCTAGAACACGATTCTTGAAAAAACCTCTGTAAAAGTTCGTATGTCACTGGAAGAAAACTGGAAAAGTAGCCGACTTCTTTGGTGAAACTCACTACCAAGTCAAGGTCAAGAGTCCAATCATGTGCAGTGTTGTATACAACCAATCTCGTGCAGCTAGGTATCCGAAAATAGGTTGGTAGCCATGCAGCACATAAGCAACTTTTGATCAAAATTAATGATAAACATCAACATCATCTTTATTGGGTGGCATTAGACGATCCTCAACATCAGGAAGGAAGTGTGCACTTATTAAAAAGATGTGCTTACTAAGTATGTGCACTTAGTTACGGTATTATAGAATACACATCTACATTGTCGCTATATGTGACCGGATTTGGGAAAACCCTCCGTATGCGATTTTTGCAGAAATTTGAGTTTGATGCATGGTTGATAAGCTCTAGTATAGAGCTAACCCGCGTTCAAGTCTTAGGCCGATTGCGCGCTTTGTAGTGGAGATACAGCGCTTTGTTTGTGATCGCACCACACCCCCAATAATTGAGAAATTACGGTCTAAAGGCGTTGCTATGCACACGTATGGCGTTTCCACATACTACGCGTGACCCGGAAATCAATTAAATGGACCTGGGCGGAGCCATTCGAAATGAACGTAAAGATCGAGCAAGAGTTGAATTTCATTGTTGACAACGTAAGCCAATTGTTCTTACATGACCAAGAAGCTAAAAAGGTGAGCGAACGTAAAATAGATGGATGAATCTAACTGTATCTAGGAAGCGAATTCTAATTAGCACCCATAGCAACAGGCTCCGTGTACAGTGGCTGCGCTGACTAGGTTGATCAAAATGAAGGCTTATTTCGCCTTCGTATAGCACAACTAGCCTCCGTAGAAGACGGCAACAGTTAGAAGGGTTGTTCGACATGTATATGACAAAATCTGGACTTAGATAAAATTTGGACCTGAGTTACTAAAAACGCGCATCGCGCGCGGATCCCATACGGAGGGTTTTCCCAAATCCGGTCACATATAGAGTGCATGTCATGCATACCAGAAAGTGAATTTGACATTGCACCCTTAAACTATATAAGTCTTGTTTAAGTTAACCCTTTAGGGCCTACATACGAATAATAATGCGGGAGGGGTGGGGCCGAAATTATTTCACGGGTTACGGTCAGGGTACACGAGGTCATCGATGATCAGAGAAGAACGTTAGTTACAGGAAGTTTTCGCCGCCTAAGCAGCGACCTGAAGGTGCTCTCTGCTATGAGAATCGATCGTGGTAGAAGCACCAGAGTGAGCAAAAGAACAATCGGTAAGTCGAAATACTGTGATCAATAGAAGCGAGCGTGTGTGTTAGATATTTATGAGCTTCCCAAGCGTATTGCTTGCAGCTATGCATTCTCAGATTCCTATAGCTTTATTGTTGGTGCCCTGGGAATGACTAGCTGTGAGCAAAACGCCTGGGAAGACGACATTAAACATATTATGGGATCAACTGTAAAGAATGATCGGAATGAGGAAATGAAATGGGCGTGACATTTCCGGTCACGCGGTGACGTCATCGTCATGTGAGCGTGAGCCTACATACGTTGATGTAGTGCAAGTATCTAGATCTCTACTCACTAGTAAACAATTTGGAAGAAGACAGAATGCAGCAAACACACAGCTAGGTGAATCACAACAAAATAGCAAGTGGAATGGTTCGGACATTGTATATGAAATGAATATCTATTCATAATATATAATTGTACTGTAAGGTATAAAAGAATTTGAAGATTGAGGACAGCACTTGAATAAGTAACAAAAATCAGGTGAATCAAATATTTTGGGTATGATTGGGCATTGTATGTTCATTAATTGAAATCAGATAATCAGTCACCAGGTTATGGCTGAAAATTCTTTCTATACAGGGTACCACAATGCAATATCCCTGCAAAGATTATCAAAAGAATCTCTTCTGGTTGACCCGTACCTTTCCTTCCACATAAATTCATCCAGATATCCAGCTAGCATTGCCCTTGAGCATCCCTTCATCCTCTTCAGCTTCTGTTTCACACGATTCCAGTACGATTCGATGTGTTGAGTGTGTACTCCAGTGACTGGATCCACAAAATTGACTGAATGATTCACAGTCCTGTGACAACTGACATTTGTAAGTGCTCCAACACGGCGATATGCACTCCACTCATCTGACCACACTTCCGTTCCCGGTGCAAGATGTGCATTGATGATGGGAAGTAAGGTAGCTGCATCCCTCTGTGCAACTATTTCCATATACCCTAAAGCTGGTGTGTGGCTGATATCCACCATTCCAAATACCCATACTTTTGTAGCTGGTGCTCTTCCTCTGTGATACTGTATTAAAAATAAAAAAAATATTATTAATAGACATGCAAAGAACATGACATATTGTATAAACCTAAAAATGTGGGTGGGGGAGCGGGCTTGATTTACCTTCACTTTGTGGCAGAAAAGTGATTCATCAATTGACACTACTTTGCCAGTACCGCCTAAAGCAACAGGAGGATCATAGCTGACAAGTCTCCAAGAACATACATCCCTGAAGTATTGATACAACTGAATGGCACTCTTCTCTGTGATCTGTGCTTCTTTTGCTGCATCAGTCACAGGGCAGTCCCTGGACCAGAGATGCATGAGAAGGAGCCACTTCTGAAGGGAAAGACGAGATTTAGAAAAGAAGCTATCGTGTCGTATACTCCTGTAGGTATAGCACTGACTACATCTCCAGCTAAAGCCATCGCTGCACACACTGGTATCTCTTGTTTGCAGTTACATTGGAAGTGCACAACGATGGCATTGCATACTTTGGGCCAGAAGGTGCTTGTTTTGTAAGTAGGTGATCAGACCTTGCTTGGGACCGAATATATAACTGGACCGAGATCCAACAGAGACATGATGTCCACCATTCATAAAGACCCGCCAAAAACGTGGGAACGTACGCTTACGTGACGATGACGTCACCGCGTGATCGGAGATGCCACGCCCATTTCAGTTCCTCATTCCGATCATTCTTTACAGTTGATCCATATTATGTAGGAAGGGCGTTACCCGTGTTACTCGTCCGTGTGTATGAGCTTGCCAGTGTGCTCTCCTACAGAAAGCGGCTTTGTAATGATACAGCAGAGAGTAAATACATTTACAGCAATTTTGAAAATAAATACATGGTTATTGTTCATGCCATAGACGAAAGCAATCACTTCCGTCATCTCGACCGGTGAGGCAAAGTTGTGGATGACCCTCACAGGCTGTGCAGATCCACACTGATTCCTTGCGACGTGGAGGAGAGCGGACGTCCCGGCAGTAAACACAGCGCTTGCTCTTGGAATGCGAAGGTAAGTGGGGTGTGGGTCGGGAACGCTTTTGGGGTCTACCTGGCCTTTTGCGGCTCATATAGTCCCCGATAAGCTGTTTGGCCAGCATCATTCTAAAGGACTTATGGTCCATTGCAGCGGTCGTAACATCGTACGAGCGAAAAATGTACGAGTTGGTGATGGCCACATCAAACAAGAAACAAAAAATGTACTTGTAGTTTTTTCTGTTTTTTAGGCGCACATGGTATGAACCTCTCAACTGGTCTCCGAGGTCGACACCCCCCATGTACTTATTGTACAGAGCCACGCACAGAGGACACTGTACATCTAGCTGTGTACCGTCTTTCTGTCGTCTGGTGACAGTCATGTGGTCTGCGGGATCGGCAAGTGTCGAAGCGATATTGACCACCTTCTTATCTTTCCACGCTGTGGCTACTAAGTTACCGCACTGACGAAAGGCAGACTCGCCACGACTGGACTTCTTGACCTCCTCACTAATTTCCGCCGGGTACTGCTTTCTGTTTGTACGAATGGTACCACAGGTGTATGTACCTTTGTTGAGGAGCGTAGATAGGAGATTCACCGAAGTGAAATAGTTATCGAGGAATAACTGGTGGTGACGTCCCATGATCGAGTCAGACAACGAGAGAACAACTTTCTCACCAAGTGCTACTTCTCTACCATATCTGTCGCTCCAGTGTACACATCAGTCACACATGTACCCATTGGTTGCATCGGACATGGCCCACACTTTGAAGCCGCGCTTCACTGGTTTGAGGGGTAAGCATTGACGAACAACCCTTGAATGGTATCATCGCCTCATCAATACTGACCTCACAGTGTGGGTAGTATACGGACTTGAACTTGTCCTTGAGGTGGTTGATGACTGGATCCACCTTTTGCAGCCGGGAGTAACCTTCCTCTCCTCTAGACGGGAGCGAGTCATTGTCAGTGAAGTGGAGATAACAGTGATCTACTCGAACCTGTCTCGAGAAATTCGGTCGGCAATGGGTGCGTAATGGAGGTACTCGTTCGTAGACCAGTAATCACAAATCTCTGGTAGGTTGTTGATCATAAACCCCATGTAAGCTTGGATTTCTGCAGCGTCGGTTGACCACTCCTTGTCGGTACCTTGAAGGGTCTGTTCGGCATACCTATTAGTTTCCTTGACAATCAGGTCTACAAGGGTGTCATCAAAAAATAGTGAGAACAAACCAAGGGGGTCACTGGGTAGTGGTACTTGGGGACCAGCTGGCTCGCTACACGGGGTCACCACTACAGCGCTTGCATTCTTTGACCACTCTACAATAAAATATATTTTGTAATAACCTCACTGTCATGACAGTTCTTACTAATTATTGCAAGTGCCAACGAAACATTATGAGACGGTGACTGTGACCCATCACTCTGGCTGTTGTCAGGAGCTATACATTATGTAAGTTGAAGAGTATTGTAAGTGCACATTCTGTATGTGTCTATAATTTATTTTGTTTTGCTACATACCAACTCTCACATACCCACTATACACACACACACTGATGGGATCCATCACTCCAGCTGTCGTCAGGAGCTATGACTGTCACAGTATCATTCAATAGTAAGTTCATGTACCATTTGTATCGTGCATGCATGTCTAATTACGTGTGCATGTGTATATACTTGAATTATCTCTCTCTTGCATGCATGCACACACACTGACAGGATCCATCATTCCAGCTGTCGTCAGGGGCTATGACCATCATAGTGTATTTGAATAGTAAGTGCATGTACCATGTGTATGTGCATGTCCAATTATGTACCTGAATTCTCTCTCTCTCCCACACACACACACACACACACAAACACACTGGGTGATTGTTGTTAGGAGCTATGACGAATAGTACCGTAGAATCCCGCGATTACGCCCCCCCCTCGCGCATAAGCTCCCCCTGCATTTTTAGCTCAAGTTCCTGCATAGGTAGTTTTGTCTCGTGTATAAGCCCCCCTCCCTGACTGTAAAATGGAGACCATAAGTCAATAAAAACAGTAGCTACAGCTAGCAAACTAGCTATTTGCGTCATATCATGCCTTACTTTGTCGTTTTTCTCGAGTTTTGCCCACCAAACAGCCAGAGAAAGTACAGACATCGCGCGCCCACGTGGCATTCGACGGTCGGTAATGGTTGTCACACGGGAATGTAAGGATCCCGCGTATAAGCCCCCTCCCCACTTTTGCCCAATCCTAGCATGCACAAAGGGGGGGGCGTAATCGCGGGATTCTACGGTACATGTAAGTACACGTACCATATTATGTATCGGATTCTGTATGTATATACATGACATCACTGTATTTGAACTCCTCTCTCACATTTGTATGCACACACACACTAGGCTACTAATTGTGCACACGGGGTATGTGCTCTACAGAGCTCTCATTCTCTCTTTCTCGAAAACTGGCAGTCATGTTGATGTGCTCATTGTAACATGGTGCTTGTAGTCACACTGTCTAGGTGTAAGGGTCAAGGAAGCTCATACTAGTGTCAGCTGCTATTATATTTAGGCCGCTATCTTTACATCAATATGTATGTGCATTGTACACATTTAGCTTCCTCCATAAACCGAGGCAGTGTGGCCCGGGCTCTTTATATCGTGTGTGTTTATGTCGAGCTCCTCCAGTTGCAGCATGATTGAGCCGTCCATGATGGACCACTTGTTGCTCCTGTCAGTGGAGATATATGGCATGTACTGATACAGACTTGTGGTTTTCTGTGGCGGTTTTGTGTTAGTGAATGGTCTGTATTGTGCTATATCTTTCCTCTCTTCTTAGAGTTCAGTCGGGACGAATGTGAAGGCTTGTTGTGTATGTATGTATGTAATGGCTGATTCTTGGCTGGTCAGCTTTGGATGATTTCACTAAAGAATGTTTGCTATGAGTACACATCTGACTTGTAATCAGAGTAGGGTGGGAAGATATTTAATTTGTGTGCTTACAGTTCAATCCAGAAATCAGCCATTCCTTCTTTCTCTCCCTTGAATTTGAGCCGGGGCATTATGTAGTAGACATAATACCTCGAGGGTCACCTGTGCATCTGCCTCCGCGTGGCGTGACCTGGGATAGGAGTTACATGTGCAAATATCATCCCTTCACTATAGTTTGTGGTTCTGTTGTACATGTAATTCTGAAGCCAAAGGATGCACACCATTGCTGTCTCTTTGAGGGAGAGAGAAATATATTTTTTGTTCATGGGGAGCTTTTAGGTAAGGCTTTGCAAAGAGTGTTGACAGCCCTCTCTCTGTTTCCGTGTCCCTCCCCATTGACAGATGTATGTTGTTGAATTCTTACCCTAACGTCTTTTATGTGCCCCAATCTTCATAGCTGACATACATGACATTGTACTTAGATGTAAATGTTATCCCCAGTAGCAATTTATTTTCTATGATTGTGAGGGAATTGCATGTATGGTGTACAATCTATGATTATGTATGATGTAACCTATGGTATAAGTACGTCCTGAGTCCCAATCAACAAAATTCAGCTCTTGCTATGACGAAATTATGATGAAACCT
Organism: Cliona cf. orientalis; assembly: GCA_963930775.1. Taxonomy (NCBI): domain Eukaryota; kingdom Metazoa; phylum Porifera; class Demospongiae; order Clionaida; family Clionaidae; genus Cliona; species Cliona cf. orientalis. The sequence goes on from OZ005689.1 coordinate 25,541,700, forward strand.
GTGATGTATTTTGGTGCCCAGAATTCGAACCTACATGTAGCGTATAAGAAGATCATGGACTATCAATGATGCATGTATATGGCAATTTTCTCAGTTCGCTTTCTTTGGTGAGCTCGCACTAGGGGGGATTTCCCGATTCAGTCTAGCATATGGCACATGGAGGTCACGTCCAGGTCAACTGGCTCAAGCCACACACCCCAATATACGCGTATATGGAGCATGCACTGTTTGTTGAGGTGTCCTAGTTTGAATTTATGGCGGCGTACAGTAGCGCGGTGTAATACTTTTCATTAGGAACAAGGGATGTAGTGGTATATCCCCAGTATAGATTTACTATTCTGGTTATGAGGTAATTATGGTGTAATTATGAGGTAATCTCTTCGGTAATCTACATGTATGAGGCAATTATGAGAAAACTCAGGGCCTCTATGGAGCCTAGCCTTTCTGAGACTTAAAAGATCAATAAGTAAGTATATAGAGCATCTAACGAATGTATCGAGCGAATATCTTGCAAGCAGACTCCATCTCTGCGCATCGATATGGACAGTGTACCCACAATATTGACAACTTCTTACCACATGCACCACTATAACTATGCAGCTACTAAGGATATGGTGAAGTGTTTCATATGTACTACTATTAATTTTATGACAGAGTGTATCTTGGAACAGCAAGGCAGTTCAACAGAGTGCTCTTATCCCCTTCAATTACAAATCATCCTTCAAGTAGTCACACAACAGCTGCTCCTAGTCACAGGTACGTGGAGAGAGGGTACGTAATGTGTGTAGGTTAACTGTGGCCACCACAGTAGACTGCATATAGGTATGTAGGCCCGTGGAATGTCTTGCTTATCTGTGTAATTGAACAAGAAAGTAGAAGTAATAATTATATTGGAGTATAGCTACTGCTGTGAGCAATGATTATGAGTTTTTACTTGATTGTGTAGATATAGGATCCACCTTGTCACCCTATACAGGGTTGCATACAGGGGGGGGGGGCGCACTGGGATCCCCCCCCCCCCCCCCCCCCCCCCAGAATTCCATAATAATATATATGTAATATATACAGCACAAATAAGATGATGACATACACAAGCAAAAAGAAATTATTTGTTATCACAGCATTATTGTGTGATTTATTTACTAGTATATACGCATGGCAGCGGCGCATATACATTCGTAAGTACAAAATTGACTGGATTGTTTGAATGTGCGGCAGAATTAAGGAAATGCAGTCAGTACCATATTATGTGGTGGGTAATTTGTGGAAATTCGAGAGGGCCCTCAGAATTTATTTTTATTCATGACGGCAACCCAATCTAGAGGCGTTGCGCTACACAAATGATATGTAATCTCAATGCACATGGTGAATTTCGCTCACGATTTTCAAGCCACACCTGCAAATAGACATGGACAAATAGCATGAGATAGAAGAATATTGGTGTACACAACTAGCTGGAGGACAGTGGCTACTCTTGCTTGCTAATACTGGCCATGCTGCTGTGTTTTTGATCATGCCCATCATCGTGGGTAGAATTTTCATGACTGCCAAGTCAACCAAAAAAATGATTACATATACCCACCATGCTGTATTCATCTTCTCTCTCTGTCTCCAAAACTGACAATGCTCGTTATAGATACTATGATCCTTGTAAGAATTAATTGGTAATGGTCTCAGCTGCTATTACGTAGGTTTCAGATCATCTTTTACATGCATCTTAGTAAGTTTTAGCAGCTACACCTCTTTATCATGCAGACAGGCTGATAATCTTAGAGAAGTATTGGTCTGTTTTGTAGCCTTTCAGTGGCGTAGGAAGCGGGGTGGCCAGGGCGGCCATGGCCGCCCCGCTTTTTGGCGGATCGAGGCCACACCCACCAATTTATTGCATGCGACTGAGCATGCTCATAGCCTCATTCAATAATCTAGCTAACTAGACCGACGACCTTTTCCTACTCTCTACTGCAATAGTTTACACTGTACCACCACCCATTGGATTGGAGTGTCTCCACTTAATCTAATTATAATTGGCTCCACCTATTGACACACCCACTGCCTACCCACATTCAAAATGCTTCCTACGCCCCTGCCTTTACCTTGTGCTGTAATCTAACCAAACTGAGCATAAATGGAGTGCTCCATTGTTATGACGCAGCAAAACACCTCTGACACTTGTACTCTTGCTACATGTAATTTGGTGAAGCATCCAGCAGAGCTTAGACATGTGTAGTCTTGAACAGGTGACTAATGCATGCATGGGGTTGTGAATAGCAAGGGCGAGGGAGATTCCTTTGGACCAGGAACTTCAAGGCATACATGTATAATCAGCAGCCTTTGTGCTGCACTAGATCCTTCCATGAAAGACGTAATAGCCACTCCATGCCATGCTATTCCTCATAGCTTCACCACCTAAGTAGCAACAATGTCTGAAGCAGGGGCGGATCCAGAGGGGGTTCGATGGGCTCGAACGAACCCCCCTTTCTGACTAGCTGTCTAGTACTTTAATAGCCTGTATAGTAGTGTAAAATCTAGGCTTCATAGAACCCCCCATGCCTTTAGCTAGCTACAGTACTAAAGCCTCTGTCTTTAGCTCACCTACTTGGATATTTCTTAGGGAATATTCGGTCGATTTGAAGTCTTGGAGCACCATCACAAGACCTCAAACAGGCAATCTAGCGAGAAATGGGCGTGGTCAACAAGCGAAGTGGGCGTGGCTTAAAAATTCGTGCGCGCTTTGCGCGCATACTGTTAAGCTAAGAACCCCCCCCTCTGATGAATCCTGGATCTGCCCCTGTGAAGTGTCTGCTTACTATGCAAGCTGTCACTGTATTATAGGGATGTGCTGACACCATGATGTAATATGGTTGAGTGTGTGATTTTGTGGTGTGATTGTGCCTGCCTTGGAAGCTATGCACTAAGGTGGCCCTAAAGGTCAGTTCTTAGGTTTCAGATGACTATCTTCATAGCAGTTTTCAGTTTGGGTTCCGTTAGGGTGGTCCAAATACCAATAAATCAGTTACATTAATTGGGGTGCACTCAACCATGCATCTCGTGCACACAAGAGGGATTGCCCCTCAAAGTCACGAAATCGTTATGTTGGGTGCACATTGTTTCCCAAGGCCTCTGCTGACTCTGACAAGAATGGCAAGCTAGAATGGTAAGCCTCCATGATGTGCACAGTCATCTTCATGCTCAGGAAAGTGGAGTCTACCAGTAATGTTAATCGTGGGTCTGAGCCTTGCCAGAGTGGTGCAGCACTCACCTTTCCAGCTTTATGCCTTGCCTTTACACTCGAGTTGTCTCTCAGATTGATGGTGCGGTGCGGGCGTATGAGCATGCGCATGACGACCATTACCTTACGTGTTGAAAATTTAACACTCTCCTCACTGAAGTGATCACGTACCCCACAAACACATGCACGTACAAGTATATATAAAAAAATTGCTTCCTGTACCTCGTGTATTCGGTGCTCGCTCAGGCGTGCCCCGAATTATATATTGGCAATTCTGATGCATTATTGTTGTATCCTCTCACCCCTCACCATCCAGCTCTCACTGTCATGTGTTGGAGGAGAGGAATGCCGTCCTCTGGAGGGTCAGGTCAGCAACCATGGGGAAAGACTCCGAATCATGTCAAATCATGAGACTAGTCAACAGTAAGGCCAGCCAATGGCAGGTAATTTAGTATTGCTTATCGCCAGTCCCTACAAGATATGTTTTTTTATTCCCCACACCACCACACCCTACACACACGGCTGTCTTTCCCCTCTCAAATACCGTGGGTCTGGTTTTAATTGCGAGTATCTATTAATTGCGAATTGCGAGTTTTTGTACATTTCGCAATTAATAAATTCACAAACGTACACGTACACGTATACAACAGTACGGTACGGGGTCGTCTATTGCAATTATTGGATTCGCAATTTGGCCTGATTAGACTACAACGCAATTATTAAACTACGCAATTAAAACCCGTCCTACGGTATTAGGTTCAGATCTTCCTCTCCCTCGTGCACCCACCCTGTATTCAAAGATGGTACGTAGCACATACATGTATGTGCCTACATTACTTAACTAATAATAATACGAATTAATCTACTTTTTCCCCTCTATGATTGCTGTAGGCTTAAGAAGGTTGAAGTGGATGTTGTCAGAGTGTGGTATTCCTGGAGAAGCAGCTAAGGGTGGCTCAGAGACAGACAGACACACAGCACTATGCTCCCCCCTCTCTTTCTCACTCTCTCGCTTCCACAGGGTTGTACTGTCATTCAGAGGATAGACTGACAGTCCATATCTATATGTGGAGTGCTTGGCTCAAGGTATGTACCTACATGCACATGTACTTCTTGGTTTCTAAGGTTTACTCTGAGTGTTGTGACCCCTGGGGTCCTAGTTAAAAATTTAAAAAAATTTAAAACTGCGTGTGCACAGTACAAGCACTGATAGATGCATTCACTGAAAAAATCAGGAATGGGCTGGGGACAAGGCTATGATGGCTATACACTACACACCTGTAGCAGGGGATTGCTGATGTGACTGTGGAAGTGGTCATTTGGTTAGGGTTGTATCTGGAAGGAACAACTCTTGAGGTAGCTTATCAAGCATAGGTGGTGTGTTATGGTGACAGTGTTGTTGCCCACATAGGTATAAACAGCTGCATGTTCAGCCTTAGCTTGTGCAGTGCAGTAACTGATGCTTTTTTGCGACAATCTTCTTTCTAAAAAATGTATAATGTGTTACTTGAAAACATATTAACGTTTATTGCGAGTTATACATGTACTCCAAATAATTATTGATAACTTTAGTCAGAGTGCTACAGATATGGTCTGTGTATGTTACAGCTAGTGTACAAGTGCATTCGAAAGTGAGAGAGATCAGCTACTCAACATACACTGCAATATTAGAATTGGCACACTCAGCATTAATTTTTGTGTATGCACAGCAATAGTCATGAAGTGTTTCAGTACACCACCACAAAACCACTTAGTTACCTTATATTTGCACAATTGCTAAGTCAGCAAACATCTAATACAGTGTGTGCATGCACAATACTTACTTAGGCCTGGGTGAGTGCTGTATGTACTGTTCTACTGTTACATATTGAGAGAGATAGATACATGTACTTAACATGCACCATAATAGTAGAAGAAAGAAAAAGCAGTGTACACGTACATGTATGTGTGTGTACCTATCAACGCTGCCACACATTCTTCTCTCTGTGGAATTCGCACGGTACAGTTGCTGACTCTGTCTAAGTTGTGACTAAACTGGATGAAGATGACATTGGAGAAGCCCACAGTGCTGCTGATGAGGCCTGGCATTGGCCGAAACCTAATTGGTAGAATTGGGTCCAGCACATCGGGCAGGATTAGCTGCGCATGTGATCTGTGTACTGTTCTACTGCTACAGACGTGTACACTTGAGAGAGAGCTACTCAAAATACACTATAATAGTGCACATGCATGTGTGTATATTTATCAACTCTCTCTCTCTCTCCCTCCCCTATAAAGTAAAACATCTCTCTCTCTCTCTCTCTCTCTCTCTCTTTCTCTGAACATGTATAAATTCTTTTTTAGAGAGTGATAGAAAGGACTATTTGAATCCATAAAACTTTTAAGTAAGGATTTATAGGGAGTGTAGACAGCATTCTGTGTATTTATGTTCATTCTGATTTAGATATTATGGCACCCAATAGTATCAAAAAGTGTCCAATTCCCCTGAAATTATATTCATGCATACCAGAATGCACCTTTGGATTATTATGCATTGTGTCAGTACCTAGCCATCTGGATCCCATCACCTGGCTATAGTCCTCTCTCTCCCCTCTGTTTCATTCTCTCTCATACACACTCCCTCTTATTCTCCCTCTCTCCAGGACCTATTGCAGTTCATCTACCCCAGAAGCAGGGAATGAACAGTCTGCTACCCAGAAATGTTTGTCCTTGTGAGTACATCTTATAATTAGTGTTTTGCAATAGGGGGGTACATTTTTGAGAAGTAATTCGGGGCAAGCCTGAGTGAGCCCTGAATACACGAGAGACAGGAAACGGTTTTATATGTGTATATATATATATACCGTATAGCCGGAAAATTTGGCGGGGAATTAAATTTGGCGGTTTGGCAGTCTACAAATGTTACAATCGCCAAATTAAAATCGGCCAAAATTTCCTACTCGCATATATACGTATGGCGATCCCGTACCGAACCGCCAAATTTAAATCCGCCAATATTCTTCTAATAGCAATTTGGGGCTCAACCGCCAAATTTAATGCCCGCCAATATTTCCGGCTATACGGTATATATTCTTGTATGTTTGTGGGGTGATCATTTCAACCTCCTTTTGAGCAATCAGATTGTTACAACCATGATAGAAGTGATATAGTTTTCTTGTAGAATGGTGGTACAGGATAAATCTTCAATCATTGAGACTCTACTCTAGCGATTATCACTAGCTATACTTCCACAGAGAAGAGACAAGCGGGAAGCAAAAGGGTACGTGTGCACCAAAAGAAAAAAAGAGAGAGGGGTGTACTATGTATGTATGTGTGTGTGAGTGTGTGTTTGTGAGAGAATGTATCCATACGTATGTATCACGTGTGGTCCGGTATCAGGGTAATCAATGCAAAATCTCTCCTCTTTCATTATTCTTCTCTGTTGAATGTTACAAAGCTTGGCCTCATGCTCCAACCTATGAATTTCACAGGTGTTTATGAGATTTTTACAAGTGCCTAGACACCAAAGTATTAAATTTTGTTACAACTATGAGCTAATTATGTAAGTGATCTAATGTTCAATTATAATGGGTTACCTGCAACACAATATGGTGATAGATTGTACTTCAAACCCAATAGTTGCTTCTTAATCACCTTAAGTAGTTAAGCATTCCCCAATAGAACCCCCATAATGTATAGGTACATGTACATGTACAGGTTCACAGTGTACAGTTCTGACCTGTACAGATGTACGTGCAGAGGCACAGCAGAGTGCTTGGTGGAAACATAAATAAAGATGATGTTATCATTAAGAACCTTGTCAAGGTAGCAGCTAGGTGGTAAAGTTGTCATGAAGATACGTTAGACTTGCAAATGGGTGGGGATAAGGGTAGTACCATAATTGAACCCTCTCTCTCATTGGCAGAAAGTGATCCATTAATTTTTTCTGGACCTATTAGTGATTAAGTGTGTTTCCCCCAAAAAAATGTACAAAAGATTAATTAAATTCGTGAGATTTCACAATTACATACCGTATGGCGGGTAATTTTCGCGGGGTCTAATTTTCGTGGAAAGTCCGAAAAGGCCCTCAAAATTAATTTTCATGGTTTTAAATTTAGTGACAGCAGCCAGTACAGGGGCGTGGCACTGCTGCACAAGCGATGATGTAATCGATACATGCGCTCGCGATCTTCTTTGTTTAACGCTAAGCCATAGAGACTTGGACAAATAGCATGAGATACAAGAATATTAGTGTCAAAGACGCTATCAGCTGGATGACAGTGGCTACTATTGCTTGCTAATACTGGAAAGTGTTGGCCACGCTGCCACGATGTTTGTGGCCACGCCCATCATCGTGGACTCGCATAATACCATATCAACGTAGGCATTAATTTTCGTGGGTGGAAAATTTCGTGACCCCAAGTCAACCACGAAAATAACGAAAATTAGCACCCCACGAAAATTACCCGCCATACGGTATCACCTGGACTAATTATGTTGAAGTGTTATATACCTAGGTGCCTTTTATGGGAACATTAATATTAATTTTTCCCCCTCCCGCGCTGCCAAGGCGGCCTATTACTTCAACTTCTCCCATGTTTCCCCCCCTAAATTTTTGGGCCAGATAAAACCCTGCTGCTATACATGTACCTTGAACACTCGTTAGTTTTATGGTTTATATAATTTATACACATGCACGTGTGTTCATATTCATATACTACTACACTTGTACACACACATAAAATTTGTGCATGAGGTGAGCTACCCAACTTGTGACAAAAGAGAATTGTGATGTTTTCATGTATGCGAGGTGTAGTTGAAACTGGACAAATTTCTCCTATTACTATAGGCCTAATTGAAAATATTTCGAGATGGTGTGTCAGTAGCTGTATATAGTACCCACTAAATTTTTTGTAAACTTGTTTTGTAGTCTCACAAGCCATATTGCTCCCACGCACGGCGTGTGATGTCATGCACTATGAGCTGCCTACATTATTCAATTTGATCTATACATGCACAGTGGGACAACCAGTGAACATGTGAGTCACCTTGCGTACTTGTGATGACCGGACTTACTGGAATACAATTGTCTTCCCCATGCACGTTTAATAAGAAATGGTGGCACCTGAAGGACACAAGCATCCTGGCTCCCATACCAACCATGACCTGGAATAGGAGCTACACGTGTAATAAGCCGTGTTTCATGCATACATGTAGTAGCTGTGATGGTCCATCTGGGATTCTTCCTGCCAGCGTATCATATCCTACTGTTCCTACCCTACTCTTGGCAATGTGCATGTAGGTAGCAATCTAGGACTACTTGTTGTCCTCTCTCTCTCTTTCACACACACACACACTTCTCTGACTGCACCAAGATCCTATTTTTTTTTTGGTTATATAGCCAACCTGCGACTAGGACCCTTGTGTGTTGAATTATGAACTCTACTACGGACACTACCTCACAAACTCCTTCAGAATCTATGGATTGTGCCCTGATTCACTTCAAGTACCGTAAAACGACGTTTTTCTGCACGAGTTTTTATTTATGCAAATTTTGCGAGTCAAGCGGCGGTCGCATAAATTTGTGTCCACATAAATGTTATCACGCCATACGTTTGTAATGCATGCAATGTTGAAACACATAAATAAAAATCGCGTAAATTTTGCAAGAGGCCCGTTTTGACCGATTCGCATAATTTTTTCACGCACAGAAAAATGTACCATTACAGGATTGAACAATCTCTGACATCTTCCTCACATTTCAAATTATCTATTGATATAGATCACTCTGAATGCTCAAAATTGAATGTTTTTTCCTGGTAAAAGCTGGACAGCAAGTTTGAAAAAGAGCCAGCTAGAGGAAGATGATCCAACATCGGCAGCATGCCTGTAACATGCATGCAGGTAAACATGCACTCAACACGTCTAGCCAATATGCATGCAACATGCACACTTTTCCGCATAGAGGAGGTCTTTTTGTGACAGCTGACAGCCTTGCCTTTGGCCCCCCTTCTGGACCGAAAAAATAAAAAAATTAAACAGTGGGTGAAGGGCCCGAGGCCAGAGGACTTTGTTGACAACCTTGCCTCTGGCCCCCCTTCTTGACCCCCCCAAAAAAAAAAACAAAAATAAAATTATTAAACACTAAGTTACACACTAAGATAAAAGAATTTCCGTATGAGTAATGTAATGTAATATAAATAAATAATTCTTGGGGCCTATGGAACGATATTATGCAATAATTTTTATATGCAGGTGAAGAATGGAAGAAATAAAGAAAATAAAATGTATCAAAACTTTAAATTTCACTTTCATATCTCAGAAAACGCCGTGTTTGTTGTGTCAGAGCTATGGGGAAAGTCCCTGTTTCAATGATACGTACGTGCATAGCGCCAGTACATTATCCATCGCATGCTGTGACGTTCCGCGTACGGTAACGCCCACCTAAATTGAAAAATGCAATGACCGAGCTCTGAGGTGGCACCTAGGAGAACGAGGTCAAGTTCGTTGGCGTGGTAGACGTGTTCCGTTGCTCATGGCGGTAAAAGGAGAGAACGAAGCCTATGGAAAGGCTTAGAAGCAACATTGGGCAAGAAGAACGGTACCGATGGTCGTCAACTGAAGCGATCCTCTAGTTTGTAATGAGAAAAGCCAATGGAAGGTAAGCTAGTTTGATCATAAATCGAGAATGCATGGTATGAGTTCTTGTGATGTAGCTAGCTAGATTAGTAATATAAACGTGGCTAAGTAGCTCATGATGATAGTTCCTTTGGGTGTGATAGGCCTCAAACCCTGGTAGAGGGAGGGCTTAGTGTAGCCTCGTACCCAGGCCCTTCAAAAGGAGGAGGAGAAAGGGCCTGGTGCACATTGCATGTGCATGCGCCAAGGGACCCTAGAAAAATGTGGGTTAATCGGATACTATTGTATACTGTACGTCATGCAGAACCCGCAAATGATCACTATGGTAACGCAACCGGTCACTATAGAGACCCCAGCGCATGCGCGTGCAGTATGTACCAGGCACTTTCTCCTCATTCTCTTGAAGGGTCTGGGAACGAGGCTAGGCTTGGTGCTGCAGGTAGCACAATGGTACTACAGCAGTGACGTGCCATCACTTTATCTCCTGGTGTTCCATCACTGCATACACAACAGTCAGTCCATTTCCGCCCCTCCTCCATAGCAACCCTTCTATAGCAATTCCAAGATGGTGACCTCGGTAAGCTATTGATATCAGAGCCTGATGGGATTTTTCATTGATCGCTGCCCTTGCAATGCTGACGTCTTATAAGTGATATAAAAAGTTGATGCGACCTGAAGCATCTTCCTCCACCACTTCACATGCACTCGAGTACTCGTGTATAACAATCTATAGCTGCCAAACTGATCCAGTTTATTGACAAACAACATCATATCACCCAGGGGTATTCCATTGATTCTATTGGCTACAATTTCATCTGGCTGGATCTATTGTTAGTGGACATGTGAGTGGTGTATATGTGCATGTATGTGGCGTATATATGGTAGAATAATATTAATGTGCATGTAACATGTAAGCTAATTTTTATGAAAAGGCATCACTTGTGTACATGTATGTACTTCCTCTACACATATATAGTATACGTACATGTACATGTATATTCTTCAGCTTCACAATCTTTTGCTTATCCAGGTGACCATGAGGATGTCACACCGCTTTCATCAGACCAATAGGCATGGACACTCCCAACTGGCTGCTTCTTCACTGCTGTAGGAACTCCCTTTCGATTTATGTCTGTAACTCATTCCTACTACTTTCTGAAGCTGGTAAGAATGGGACTAGTATAATACACACACAATGTACCTGTCCACTTAAAGATCGTGCATGTAGCTTTTATTGTCACAAGTACGAGGACTACATGAGGGGTCTGACCAAGATCTTTTCACTCAATCAGTGTATCACACACATTGTAGGTACCCAGATGTACGTGTACTCTCAGAGAATAATATGTGCCTTGTTACCCCAACAATGGGCTTTCCCTTCACATGTCAGCAAAAGGAAACATGGCTCGTAAACAATGTACAATTAAAGCTGATACATCTATATGGCTGTGTTACCATTAGGGTAGTGTAAGTACCTGACATTTGAACATGTAATCAAGATATTTAAGTACAGCTTGTTACAATTCTTTTATCTTAGTGTGTGGTTAGCTTGTAGAAAAAAAAAGATTTCTGCAATAAAATTTAATAATGTTTGGGGGAATTGGGAGCACTTGGGGAGATAATTTTTATACAGGCACGCAGAATGGATCAAAATACAAGATTTGATGACAGATTTTTTTGATTCACGCCTTAGAATTAAAGTTATGGCCCTTTGAAGTTTCCCCATATGTTTGTATAGGGAAGCCATGCGTTTGCAATGTTTTCCGCCCACGCGCTACGTGAAAAACGGGGAATACCCGTGGTGTGCGTTATTTAGAAACTTTTTCAAAATTGCAGTATAGGTTGTTTGCTTGCTTTGTATGGCTCTACTGTGCATCCTAGGTGTATTATGTGGTTTTCTGGACAATTTTTTTTCTGCTTAGTGTTCTGGTCGCCTTGAACAAATTACACACTAAGTAGAAAAAAAAAAGATTTTAATTATTTGGACTCTGGGGAGCGGTTGGGACCGTAAGTTTTATATGGGCACGCAGAATGGCTCAAATTATGAACTTTGATCGAGAGACTTTTTTGATTCACGCCCTAGAATTAAAGTTATGGCTCTTGGAAGTTTGTATTGGAAGCCATTCACTTGCAATGTTTGCCAAAAAAATTTTACGGGCAAACGGGATAAATTTTACGGGCACGCGGGGTACGTTGACGACCCTTTACTGAACATTGTGTATATTGCTGTTTGGGTACCTGCTTGCATTGTATGGCTCTACTATGCATCCAGCTCGACTGTGTGGTGGTTTTTGGATCATTTTTTTCTGCTTAGTGTGTGGTCCCCTTGAAAAAAAAACAAAACAAAAAAACAAAATTAAACAAAAAAAAAAAACAAAACAAAACAACAAAATTAAACAGTGGGTGAAGGGCCCGAGGCCAGAGGACTTTCTTGACAACCTTGCCTCTGGCCCCCCTTCTCGACCCAAAAAATAAACACACACACAAAAAAACAAATGATACAATGAAGATACTAATTACATAATTTTCCTATGTGTAAGTAATCATGGAGGATACTAATTACAAAATTTTCCAATTATTCTTAGGCAGTCTATCAATTCTTCCACTGTAACATTGTGGGGAATAGAAGTGGTTCCACCACTTACGTGGTACAGTTTCAACGTGGCAGATGCCACCTCCCACACACACTTGATACACAGAAATCTGGGTGTAAAAAGTATGTATACAATAAAATCCAGGGTTAGGATTTTCGTCGAGGGGGAGAGGGGGCTAATGCAACACTTGTGTTAACCGATTATGGGCGATAGACGCCAATTGGCGTCATATACGTAATGTACGTTATAGGCGATTGACGCCAAATGGCGTCAAAGCCGTTTTCTTCGCGTTTTTCGTGCATAGCGCTAGGCTACTACGCTCTACGTCCAGTTTGTGGTTAGCCGCTGACCGCCGCTACTAAGTTATGGCTTCAGGTCGCGCCGGTAGCAATTAAGTGGGTGTGACCGATACCGTTAACCAAGCCGCTCGATCGCCATTACGATCGACCCGGACGAAAGTTCGAGGCTATTATCGTTGAACCAACAGAGCTACAGCCATGGCGCTTGGTCCATAGCTAGACGAGTGGATAGCGACTACCTACGAGTAGCCGCTTTGTGAAGCCAACCTTGAACGCGAGCGGCAGACTTAAAGACGGCGGCCATGATCGAGGTAAGAAGGCTTTTAAGCTTTTAGACGCTACTACAGCGTTTAGTTCGATAGTGTACGGCGGGACAGAAGAACGTGAGGCTTCTGGCAACTTATGTAGTTGTCAACAAAGCCTTTAGAGGTAGCTAAGGCCTGTTACTTAGCTACAATAAGCTTGTCTATAGGACGCTTTATTTTCATGTTAAATATTTCGGAGTTCAAAGTTCAATTGACCCGTACAACCCCGCCCATAATCGGTTAAGAGGGGGGGTGCAAGGACTACTTTTATTAGCAAAGGATTAAGGTTATGGGATAGTGTTCCGCCCACGCATGGTCAAAGTTCACATGAATAGTAAATGAGACAGTTATATTCCGGACTTTGTCCACGTTCTTTGCATAGTCACGAAAAGCAAACCTACCACTGTCTGTCTACAAGCGCGGGTAAGTTTTGCAATTTTCTGCGTCAGTTTTTGCCAAGGTAAACAGCCTCTATGTAATGATATACAAACGAAACGATAACTTATGAGTCTCTACAGGGCCAAGTATAGCGTTTGAACTCTGTCGAGTTATACAGAGAGCGAACATAAAAACTTACTGCTCAGCTGCCATGTGACTCGCTTAATGGCGGCCCTCCAGGACAAAACCTTATCTGACGACTCACCATCATAAGAGTTTTCGAAAAAGCGCTATACCTGGCCCTGCTCTGATCGATGGACTAGCGTGAACGACAGCGAAGTCTGTTCGTTCGAGTCTCTGGTCTTCAAAAGTTAACGCAAGAAACTTGGACTTTGTTTACATCTGGAAATGGTTGACGTTTGTTTGCGTTTCCGACTAAACCACATTAAAAAATACATGAATTGTGTCCGTGCACAATAATTTATAAATTGTACATCGAATACTATCCCGTAACCTTAACTTGGGGGTCTGAGGGCATGCTTCCCAGGAAAATTGTAAAATTTTCAACAAATGGACCGTATTCATAATTATTATTCTAAATAATGCACGCCTGCACGCCATTGGGCGGGAAAAATTCTAGGGTAAAACGGCCGCACACCATTTTTACTTGTATTTTCATGCACTTTCGAAGGTTATACTGACAGCTACAGACGATAATTTTGATTATTTTTCAGAAATATAGTGAGGACAACAAACGAGTAAGTGGACAAAAAGTTGACTTGGGTGAAACTGTGACTAATTACCAGTTTTTTAGGAGGTTTGCCACAAGGTATTTTGCTTCAGTCAATAGGTGGCACTTTCGGGGGGGGGGGGGGGGGGGGGCTCACGCTTGCAATATAGCTTCTGACTTTCATTTCATTCTTGCAACACTTGCTACTAGGACTATACAAACTGCTCGCATCAGCAAATGGGCGGGGTGGGAACCCATACTAATTTATCACTTCCACTTGACATTTACCACAGGAATGTAGAATAAAGATTGGCCCTCCAGCAGCTTTTTTGTACCTTTACTCCAAGTTCATGCACCACCACAGTTTACTATTGGCAATATCACCAACTATTTTATTACCCACATTGCATCAGATGGTAAATCAGCTAGTGACTTCAAGAATATCAACTCAAGAGCCTTTCCACTGTTTAAGGATGGTCATATACAGAACATTATGGCATACAAGAGTACTTCTGGAAATACTACTTACTATCAAGCCAGCTGTCTACCTGAAATGAAGAAAAACACAATATATCATAGAGTCGGTAGACTCTATAAGTAGGGATGGCCCGGATATGCCATATATGTATTACATTATAAATACCCAATATCTCAAAATAGGTAATTTTGTGAAATTTCTAAGTGTGAAAATCAGAATCTCCAGCAAATTGTGCATCTAGCAAGACCAAGATTATTCATCAAAAAAATTGTACATGCCAGAACCAGATATTTGAAAAATTGCCCATTTCTCATTCTTTCTTTCTTTCTTTCTTTCTTTTTCATTATCAGGGCTAACTCTAGACTGTCTGGACCGCTCGCCTTAGTTCTCGTATAAATTCACTCTATTTTGTAGCGCGCAGGTCCATGGCACGTTTGTTTGGCGTTATCTCGACAGCTATACGAAATGGTGGCGGCGCATTGACTAGTGGGTGTGTCTGATACGCCATTTTGTCATACAATGCGCATGCTCGGAATATGTTGCCATGGTGAAATCATGTGACTATGGTCAGGGGCGTGGCGCGCGCAATGCAGCATGAACTGCGATACCGGAATTGGAACGCGAACAATGTAACTGGCCTGACTCGAGCTCGATAGCTCAGCGCTCAGACACTCGCGGCGCTCAGTTCTAGCTTCGAGCTAGGCGCCAGGCTCTCCCGCGCGAGCTAGCTATAGCTTAGTTAACTAGGCCAGTGCGACTGAGCGCTATACAGTGAACTAGATATCAAGAGGCTCACCGGCGGCCTCAGCAGTCAGCATATTAAACAAGCCAGTCCACAACTGGCTACCTGGGCAGCCTTCTTTGTCAGCCACCTTGAAGGGCGTGGCTAAGACTTTTCGCACACGCGCGAACTTCAGTACCTCCCATCTACTAGCTACTTAATTACACTGAGAGTTGAATGAGCAAGCCATTTAAGATGGCATTGATAAAATTATGCTAAGAGCAATAAAAAGAACAGAAACAAGTATAAAAAACAATAAAATTGAAGGATGAAGTAGGGATGGCAGGATCAAAAAGTACATTAACAAGATTTGTAAGGCATAAGCATCTGCTATCATCCCTACGCTTGCTTTTTGAGGGGTGCAGAAATTAAATGCAACTGAATGAAAACTGACTATGCTGAACCATTGTGACAACCAGAGAACAACCTGAATATCTCCCACATGCCACACTCGACAAATACATCAACATTAATAGCTAGGTGCATAATAATCGAGAAAAGCAAGCGTAGGGATGATAGCAGATGCTTATGCCTTACAAATCTTGTTTGTGTACTTTTTGATCCTGCCATCCCTACTTCATCCTTCAATTTTATTGTTTTTTATACTTGTACTATTAGGATTGCACTAAACAACAGCAGTGGTGATATTGTGTATGCTCAATATGGATGCGCCGCTGGCAGTGGACCTACAGGCAGTTGTAAGCACATAGCAGCCAAGTGCTATGCCTTAGAAGACTTTTGTCATATCCGTCAACTTTGTGATCATGTGCCATGTACTTCTCAGCTTCAGACGTGGAACCAACCTCGAAAACGTACCCTGGACTCAGCAGACATTGAAGAAATCAAATTCATTAAAATGGAATACGGAAAAATGAAGTGCAAACCAACGGTTGTCCCATATGATCCACGTCCGGTTCCACTTCGATGCACTACAGCTGAAGAAATACTGTCCCTGCGGCAAGCTCTTGAAAGTAAGGGATCAGATATAGCACTGCTGCATGTTCTACCTGGCATAGTGTCATCACAAGGTCTCCAACTCCCTTTGATCCCAAGGTCATCACAAGAACGAATTCGACACCTGCTGGTCACACAACTAATTCAACCAGTATCTATCCGCGATATCGTGAAAAGTTGGTGGAAATGTTAACACCCTTCCCCCAAGATATTGCAGCCATAGAACAGGCTACAAGAAAACAACATGATAGCAAACGTTGGCATGAAGAGCAGTATGGGAGACTAACATCCTCAGGGTTTGGAGAGATCATTAAATGCAGAACATATGAAGGGCATGCACAGAGGAAGCTTTATCCAACACAGAGCAAACTGTCAACATCATCAATCCACTGGGGAAAGCACAATGAACCTATAGCTCGGCAGCAGTATGAACGATCCTGCAAGTTGAAAGTTCGCAATTGTGGTTTATACATTTCCGAACATGGATTCCTTGCTGCTTCACCAGATGGTGTCGTCTGTGATGAAGATGGGTCTCCGAAGGGAACGCTTGAAATTAAGTGCCCGTACACACAAAGAAACACAAGTGTTGTCGATGTTTGCAGTACAGCCACTTTCTTTTGTAAACTAGATGATAAAGATAAGACCACAACACACTTAAAGAAAAACCATAACTATTATTATCAAGTGCAAGGCCAAATGGCAGTGCTTAACGTGCCATGGTGTGCTTTTGTGGTGTGGACTACACAAGACATGCACATAGAAAGGATTTTTTTTGATGAAACCTTTTGGAAAACTCATTGTTATCCTAAACTACGTTCCTTTTATTATGGTGTTATCTTACCTGAGTTAGTGTACCCTAGGTACCCTCTGAGTCTTATATTTTGGATTATAGGCCATATCTTTCATAGCTGGTCTTGATTATTTTTGTACTTTGTACTCACACTGTCATGCCAAATTCATGTGATGTGTCATGTGACAGGTACATACATAACTATGTAAACTAAACAAGGGCTTTTTGAAACTTGCTGCAGAAACTACAAATGAAAAAGACCTGATCAGCTATCCCTGCCATGTAGTTTGGTATGACTTCAAGAATCTTAAAAGCTTTTATTCTTTTGATGGCCCTCTCCACATGAATTCGTACAGAAGCTATACGCCTTGTAACAAGCAGCTGTTGTTCCGTGAGTTGGTCTTGTGTCTTCATTGGAGGGATATTGAGGCTCACACCTCGTGCTGCCAGAAGATCAGCAATCGTGAAACCCTTATCGGCCATTACAGAGTCTCCTGGTTCAAAAATATCCAGAAGACCACTCTTGATGGTGAGCTCACGATCAGAGATGCTTCCACCATACAGCTTAGACACAAAACTTATTGCTCCAGAAGGTGTAATACCGATCAGAACTTTCAGTGTGTTATGGTTTTTATATGAACTAAATGTCTGCTGCTGTGCTACTGGACTGGAAGGTTGTTCAATAAAGACTTCGGTTGCATCTATAATAACACGTGTTGTTGGATATTCTCCAAAAGAAGCCGGCATTGTGGTATTTACTTGCTCTCGGGTTGGCCAAATATTCACTTCTTTAAATTTGGAGTACATGATATTTACCCATGTAATAAAAATCCTCGAAACAGTTGCCTGAGAAATAACGAAGCGAAAAGCCAAATCCTGCTCGAATAAACCAAGCCGTAGCCTACAAAGAACAAGCATTTTCTGGCGATAATATACGAGGTGCGCCACGTGTTTCCTGCATCTCCCTATGACCACTTCCACTGCCGTTCCAATATTGCAAACGATGTACAGATGGTCCCAAGAAATTAAAGCATATCGTGTGTGATAGTCTTCAAAGCCAGTGTAGAAACGCACAAGTTTATCATCGTCCACGATAAGTTCAATGCTGAATGGAGGCACACAGGGTGACTTCAAGATCATCTGTGAACTGGCGTTGGTGACTGTGGTAGTGCTCTGATGCTCAATTTTTTCAGGTGTAGGGATCGTATTTATAGCAGCATCATTGTACAGCTTTATACCTGTACATGCCTTGCTAACAATTGAGAGAAACTGTGAGCCAACTAGAACTTCTCGAACACATGTGGGCGAGAAAGAAGTGTAACAGTGATCATGTGCAATGATTTCCCTTTTTTCAGCCAGGGTAACATGTGGTTTCTTGGGAGCTATAGGCTGTGCCAAACTGCGAGGCTTAGGTGACTTTCTTCTTCTGGTAGTCCATGGGAACAATTTTGGGATGTCATTCTTACCATGCTTTTTACCATCTATAAAGTGGACACTACAAATCCTGCTATGTTCATTTACACTGTCTTTGTTTAGGTGCATCTTGATTAGCCATTCACTGATGAGATCTGGGTTGTCCAGTGGGAGTGTATAGAATGACATTCCTACGCATTCAGGCTTGTAGGAATTGTTTTTGCATCCAGGAACCACACACACGTTGGGCATCCTGCCTGTGGTCAAATTCAAATTAACCGCATAGAGTAAATAAGATTGTGTAAGACCTCCCACAATCGTCCCGCCCATTTGCTGATGCAAGCAGTTTGTATAGTCCTAGTAGCAAGTGTTGCAAGAATGAAATGAAAGTCAGAAGCTATATTGCAAGCGTGAGCCCCCCGAAAGTGCCACCTATTGACAAATACCTTGTGGAAAACCTCCTGTAAAACTGGTAATTAGCCACAGTTTCACCCAAGTCAACTTTTTGTCCACTTACTCGTTTGTTGTCCTCACTGTATTTCTGAAAAATAATCAAAACTATTGTCTGTAGCTGTCAGTATAACCTTCGAAAGTGCATGAAAATACAAGTAAAAATGGTGTGCGGCCGTTTTACCCTGGAATTTTTCCCGCCCAATGGCGCGCAGGCGTGCCTTATTTAGAACAATAATTATGAATACGGTCCATTATTCCCATGAACCTGTAGCAAAGACTATCAGAAGGTGAAATCGGGCTGTTTGTGCTATCAGTACGGTTTGTGTACGGTTTTATACTTGACTGTACATGCGTGCTTGCTTCCACGGGCATACGTGGACACAGGTTACCAGCATTGTATCCGCCAGCAGACAGGCAGGATTGGATACACCCGTGGGACACCTGTGGAAAACTGCTGATCTGTACTGTAACTATTGGTGTTTATAAGACTACGACACCTCCATGTAACAGAGATAGTAGAAAACAACCAGTACCTTGAAAAAGGCTACTTCAAAAGGTACCTTATTGTACGAAATCAAATAACAACAAAGGCACCGCCCGTGCTTTATATCGGATTCACGTAAATATCACTTTCTAAAGTATAAAAGCAGCAAGTATTCGCCTTGATACTGTTCAGACTAACTTCACTATAATTATACATCTACCCGGGCGAAAAGGAGCGCGTGCGCGCGCGGTTTATTGTCGAAAATACGCGGTTTTTATGCCAATTTTCGCGCGTATTACCGCACGGTACTGCCCCAAACCGTTTATTTCCGGTGCGATCGAAAACAAAGTTAAGAAAGGAGCGCTTCGATTCTGTGCGCATTCGAACCTTCGGCTGCTAAGCTTCAACGACCCTGAGTATCGCCTGCTACAAGCTTGCTTTAACGTCGAAACGCCATCGTCGTTAATTCTTGAACCGCTTGCACCCGCGCGTTTGGGCGTGACCGGACGTTGAACGGTCAATATTTCACGTATATTCGCGGATATCCGTGTTGTACCCACCAAAGCTCGCACTAACCGCGTATTTGCGTGGTCCTTTTCACCCGGGTAGACATGAAAAAGTATTTTGATGCTTGTTCTTAGCTGTCAAAGGTTTGGCTTCAAATTAGTTCTGTAACCTCACAGGGACATAAATAGTGGACACTGGCTGCTTTCATAAAGGAAGATACCAGCAAGCATGATAAACGCCATGGAGTTGAAATAAGCACTATAGTATTATGGAGTTTACATTCGGTACACGGATAGTACAATATTATATGGAATTTATTTACAAAAAAATCCTATTTCCAGGATTTCTGAAAATTATGGCGCATGTGCAGACAGTGTGTATGAGGCTCTCCTTTCCCCCCACAAAAGAGAGCCTGGATTCGAGGCTACATGTACACTGTATATAGCACAACTTACGGTTTGCGGATGTATGTGTATGGCAAGGACGTTTGTGCTCTCCTTGACAGCTGCAATTACTGCTGCGATCAGGAGCTGCCCATTTCCTATCCCTACCCTATCACTCAGTGACTTGATCTACGTATATTAAGAGTAAAAGTAATTCATAGAGTACATCAGTGCGAAATATCAGTGTGAAATGTATGTACATGTATACATGCAACTATCAGCCTTTTTGGCCAACTCCAAGCACCAACTCAAGATTACATTTATACCATAGGTCGGGTTTTAATTGCGAGTATCTATTAATTGTGAATTTGCGAGTTTTTCTACATTTCGCAATTAATAGATTCGCAAACAAACGTTCACGTATACTATAGTATGGTACGGGGTCGTCCATCACAATTATTGGATTCGCAATTTGGCCTGACTTGAGCTAGAACGCATTTATTAAACTACGCAATTAAAACCCGTCCTACGGTAATGAAGCACCATAATGCAAAACCAGTGCACTGAGCAGTGTTGCATGCATGCATGTCCAATAATATTATTACTGCAAATTGCTAACATGGGCCAAAAAAGTACATCAATATATATTGCATATAATTATACTGTATAGCCGGAAAATTAAATTTGGCGGGTTGGCAGTCTGCTTTCACTACTGCCAAATTATAAAAATCTGCCAAAATATTTCTAAATTGCGTACCGTATATGTTCTAATATAGGCGCCACCCTAATTTAGGTGCCCTTTGGGGCCTGCGCATTTCTTTCGGTTCTAATTTAAGGCGCCTTTCCGGACATCAATTATTTTTAGGCGGCACCTATTTAATTGCCACGTGCAATATGGCAATACCGTGGTACCGTACCGTACCATCGATTGATCTATCGAGCTAGCTCATGTAGCTGTTTAGATGTCAAACTAAGCTGTCTCTATGGGTACTTATACTGACTGCTTTGACGTCTTTCTGGAGTTAGAGACAATCGTTCTGATTGCTATGGTACCGACAACTCGAGAGTGGTTCAGCGATCAGAGTGAAATTTCCAAAAAGAACTGAAACTAGAACCACATTTTAGTTGTTCTCGCCGCTGTCATATTCACTGCCACTAAATAGGACCGGTTGCTGATAGTGCTTGTGCTCTGGCAAAACTTCCAGAACTGTTCTAATTGCAGCTTTTAGGCACTTCCCTGATTTAGGCACCCTTTGACCTGCTCGTAAATTTTTCGGTACTAATTGGAGGCGCCAGCACGATCTGTAATTACTTTTTGGGGGTGCCTATATTAGAAAGTATACGGTACTATATACGTGTAGCAACCCTGTACCGAACCGCCAAATTAAAAACCCACCAATACTACTGTTCACACTGGTTGAGGACAATCCATCAAATTTCCAGCTATCCAGTATATTGACCGTGGAGAATACTGGAAGGAAACACGTATGATAACTTCCTGTCTCGTTATGTTTATCATGTGCAAACCCATGAAAATAATATTGCTTTAGCTTCGCCGAATTTTTAGGGGTTAATATTGATCATTCTGTCTGCGTGCGCATTCCATTCCTGTTTATAGCATATACGCATGACAACCTTTGCCGAAAAATTAGACTATATTCAATCATTCGTTAAAGGGTGCTGAATAATTAGAAGGGCCGAATTTTTAGAAGAAATACGGTTGTTGAGACTTAGTCCAGACCACACCCCCTCCTTAATGTCTGCTAGAGCATCCGACTATAGCTGTTGTCCGATGATTGATAGCTTACGCTAGAGTAGTATACCTCAATTATGTGCTACATTTTTACTACTTTAGTGTGTTTAAATAGTAGATATCCCTAAAAATTTCCCGTTACACCGTGCAACCCAAGTGTATGATCGTTACAAATAATAAGACACCATTTTGTGCTTACCTCAACTATAAATAACGTCCTACATCGTCGCTCATCAACTTTAAAGCCAACAATATCTGGCACTCCCTCCAGTGAATACATGCAGAAGTCCCGTTTTCATACGTATTAACAATATACACCTAATCCTGTAATGCAGCACACGACAATAATCACCACATTAGCGGAAAGACTAAATTATATAGGTTGCATTTATTAATGGGCGTTAGTGGGAAAGCAGGATTTCTATGTTAGGTTAGGTGGTAAGTACCGTATAGCGGGAAATTTTCGAGGGTATTAATTTTCGCTGTTTTCGCGGATCAGGGTGAATCCACGAAATTTCATACCTCGAAATTAAACTTACGACCACTCGACTCGACCTCATAGCAAGCCAGTGCTGTTTACGTCAGTAACATCACATGCAAGTAAACGCAGTCTCATGACACGTTGCTTCTGCACCTTGAACGAGGAACGTAGGGGTCACGGACGTTGCCGGGCTCTCGGATACACGTCAGATTTTCTCCAACTTCAGCCTGCCAAATGCTTTGATACTCGTGGTAGCCACGGATCATCGCCTCCACAAGCTTAGTTAGCTCGTGTTTAACACTATCTCCTATGCATATATGATTTACACGCACGTGTGAAAGAAGAGGGGCAGAGTTTTTATTGCATCCAACTTGGGGATGTGGCTTTGTCTCAGGGTTGATCCTCGAAAATTAAAACGCGAAAAAGTTCAAAAACCCACATCTGCGAAAATTGCTACCCTCGAAAATTTCCCGCTATACGGTATGTGACAATCTACTGATAAAAAACACTCATTTCTAGGGGATCTGGGGGCGACTGTCTTTTAGACCCATTTTAACCAAAACCAGCATCAGACAGGTGATGATCAAGAATGCAGTCATGTGATGCTTATTCATGTGATTGGTTTGATCTTCCACCTAAAAATGTGGGCAGGTCTGAGAACGTGGCAATTTTTACTTAGTGTGTTGCTTGCTTGATTAAAAAAAACCCTGAAAATGCCACAAACAGCCCTTGATAGTTGTTAAACCAGCGTTCCAAAGTACCTACAAAGCCTTGTATACTTCATACTTCACTTCTAGAACACATCATTCAAGTCATAATATAACCCAGACATACATGAGCTTTGTGGTGAACTGTTTTGTGCATGCGATTTGCAAGTACCCAAAAAAGTGCCTCGTGCAAAAAGTGGTACCTAGCTATAGGTTCATTTGGACTAATTTCTATGATTCAGCCATCATTTGAATACCCCGCCTGGAACCAAGTTTTCATTCTTTTTATTTGTTGAGTATATGGCTCCTATTTTTTTTTCAAGGAGACCACGCACTAAGCAGGAAAAAAAATTGTCCGGAAACCCAAACTACCACATACATGTAATTTTAGCTGGATATATATGTGACCGGATTTGGGAAAACCCTCCGTATGGGATCCGCACGCGATTCGCGCAATGCGCGTTTTTAGTAGCTCAGGTCGAAATTTGTCAAAGTCCAGATTTTGTCATATACATGTCGAACAACCCTTCTTCTAACTGTTGCCGTCTTCTACGGAGACTAGTCGTGCTATACGAAGGCGAAATAAGCCTTCATTTTGACCCACCTAGTCGGCACAGCCGCCATACACGGAGCCCGTTGCTATGGGCGGTAATTAGATTTCTCTACCTAGAGACAGCTAGATTCATCGATCTACTGTACGTTCACTCACCTTTTTAGCTTCTTGGGCATCTAAGAACAATCGGCTGTCGTTGTCAACAATGAAATTCAACTCTTGCTTGATCTTTACGTTCATTTCGAATGGCTCCGCCCAGGTCCATTTAATTGATTTCCGGGTCACGGTAGTATGCGGAAACGCCATACACGTGCATAGCAATACCTTTAGACTGTAATTCCTCGATTATTGGGGGTGTGGCGCGATCGCAAACAAAGCGCTGTATCTCCACAACCAAGCACACGGTCGGCCTAAGACTTGAACGCAGGTTAGCTCTATGGTAGAGCTTATCAACCATGCATCAAACTCAATTTTCTGAAAAAATCCCATACGGAGGGTTTTCCCAAATCCAGTCACATATAGTAGAGCCATACAATGCAAGCAGGCATCCTATACATCAATTTTGACCAAAGTGGGTAATAGTCGTCACGTTGATGTGCGCGCTTGGCCCCGCCCCTCACGAAGCGCGTGGGCAGAAAACACTGCAAATGCATGGCTTCCTATACAAACATATGGGGTAACTTCAAAGGGCCGTAACTTTAATTCTAAGGAATGAATCAAAATCCCCCAGCATCAAATCTCGTTTCGACCCATTCTGCGTGCCCATGTGAAAATTATCCCCCCAAGTGCTCCCAAATCCCCCATGAATTAGATTATTTAATATGCTTTTTTTTCTACTTAGTGTGTAACTTTTCTTTTTTTCAATGAGACCAGAACACTAAGCAGAAAAAAATGTCCGAAACCACCGCATAATTGAAGCAGAGCCATACAATGCAAGCAGGCAGTCTGTACATCAATTTTGACCAAAGCGGGTATGGTCGTCACGTTCATGTGCGTGCGTGGCCCCACCCCTCATGTAGCGCGTGGGCAGAAAACACTGCAAATGCATGGCTTCCTATACAAACATATGGGGTAACTTCAAAGGGCCGTAACTTTAATTCTAAGGTGTGAATCAAAATTCCCAAGGTCAAATCTCTAGTTTCGACCCATTCTGCATGCCCATGTAAAAATTATCTCCCCAAGTGCTCCCCAACCCCAGCCCCCCAAACATTAATTATATAAATTCTTTTTCAAGGGGACCACACACTAAGCAGAAAAAAAATGTCCAGAAACCACCATATAATCAAGCTGGATCCATAGTAGAACCATACAATGCAACCAGGCAGCCTAAACTTCAATTTTGTCAAAAGTTGGTAAAGGTCGTCACGTTTATGTGCGCGTGGGTGGAAAACATTGCAAACGTATGGCTTCCCTATACAAACATATGTGACCGTCTATGGGAAAACCCGCCATATGGGATTTTTTTGTGAAAGTTGAGTTTGATGCAACTATGATAAGCTCTACCATAGAGCTAACTCGCGTTTAAGTTCTAGATTGATCATGCGCTTCGTTGTGAAGATACAGCACTTTGTTTACGATCGCGCCACACCCCCAATAATCGAGAAATTGCGGTCCAAAGGCGTTGCTAGGCACGCGTATGGCGTTTCCGCGTGACCCGGAAATCAATTAAATGGACCTGGGCGGAGCCGTTCGAAATGAACGTAAAGATCGAGCAAGAGTTGAATTTCGTTGTTGACAACGACAGACGATTGTTCTTTGATGCCCAAGAAGCTAAAAAGGTGAGCGAACGTACAGTAGTTCGATGAATCTAGCTGTATCTAGGTAGAGAATTCTAATTAGCGCCCATAGCAACAGGCTCCGTGTACGGCGGCTGTGCCGACTAGGTGGGTCAAATGAAGGCTTATTTCACCTTCGTATAGCACGACTAGCCTCCGTAGAAGACGGCAACAGTTAGAAGAAGGGTTGTTCGATATGTATATGACAAAATCTGGACTTTGACAAATTTCGACCTGAGCTACTAAAAACGCGCATTGCGCGTGGATCCCATATGCTGGGTTTTCCCGTAGACGGTCACATATGGGAATACTTTAAAGTGCCATAATTTTAATTCTAAGGTGTGAATCAAAATTCCGCGCCATCAAATTTCGTATTTTGACCCATTCTGCGTGCCCGTATAAAAATTACGTCCCCAAGTGCTCCCAATTCCTCCACAAATTATTTCTTTTTTTTCTACTTAGTGTGTAATTAGTGTGTAATAATTTTTATAACAAGGAGATCAGACACTAAGCTGTCCAAAAACCACCATATAATCGAGCTGGATGCATAGTAGAGCCGTACAATGCAAGCAGGCAGCCTATACATCAATTTTGAGTAAAGTGGGTAATGGTTGTCACGTTGATATGCTCGCGTGGCCCCGCCCTTCACGTAGAAAACATTGCAAATGCAAATGCATAGCTTCCTATACAAACGTATGGGAAAACTTCAAAGGGCCATAACTTAACTTTAATTCTAAGGTGTGAATCAAAATTCCCCAACATCAAATCTCAAGTTTCAACCCATTCTGCGTGCCCATGTAAAAGTTATCCCCCCAAGTGCTCCCAAACCCCCCCATATGCACGAATTAGATTATTTAATTATTTAAATTTACTTTTTTCTACTTAGTGTATAGTGTATAATCAAGGTAGCGTGCACACTAAGCAGAATAAACATTGTCCAGAAAACCACATAATATAACTAGGATGCATAGTAGAGCCATACAAAGCAAACAACCTATACTCTAATTTTGAGAAAGTTTCTAAATAACGCACACCACGGGTATTCCCCATTTTTCAAGTAGCACGTGGGCGGAAAACATTGCAAACACATGGCTTCCCTATACAAACATATGGGAAAACTTTAAAGGGCCGTAACTTTAATTCTAAGGCATGAATCAAAATTCCCCTCCGCTAGTTTCGACCCATTCTGCGTGCCCATGTAAAAATTATGTCCCCAAGTGCTCCCAGTTCCTCCACAAATTATTTCTTTATTTTTTCTACTTAGTGTGTAATTAGTGTGTAATGAAACGCAGTTTTGTGTCCATCCATAAATGGTTTACCGTATTTCTTCTAAAAATTCAGCCCTTCTAATTATTCAGCACCCTTTACCGAATGATTGAATATAGTCTCTAATTTTTCGGCAAAGGTCGGGAATGGAATGCGCACACAGACAGAATGATGAATATTAACCTATATAAATTCGGCGAAGCTAAAGCAAGCCAAATTTTTAGAAGAAATACATGTACGGTATCTAAAGACATGGATATCATCATCCAAACAACCTTAGTAGTGGCAGTGATAGAGGTTACTAAGGTCGTTTGGATGATGATATCCATATCTTTACATGTATTTCTTCTAAAAATTCGGCATGTGCACAAAGGGCCATAGTAATCATTAAATTTGCATCACTGTATAAATGCCAGTCTAGTGAGCAATGAAGCCTAAGGATAAGCAAGTACGCAGTTTAGCTAGCCAGTGTATGCCCTCTTTGTTGTAGTTCCCATTAATGCCAACATTCTTGTCTTGGGTCAGAGTAGTAATGGGCGGTATTGGAAATAGTAGCTGATGGTATGTTATGCAGAAAATATTGCGGTATCACGGTATCCACGGTATGTGGGATATATATGGTAATGTATACCCTAAAATTTGATAATCAAACATTAATGACTACGACATTGGTACTTTCTGAATCTGATTATACAAGTTTATAGAGTGATTTGTAGATTATACTCTCATTTATTACGGATGGAAGAAAATTATGATGGCAGATACGGTATTTAACGGTTAATAATCAATACCTCGGTATCACGGTATGGACGGTATATTAGGTCAGAGAGGTGATGGGTCATGAGAAGGACTCCTAAGACTCCTGGGGCTAGCTAGCAAATAGTTCAGATCAGAGAAAGGCTGGGAAAGTTAATTCTCTCCCTCAATCTCTTACTATCATATACACAACACCACCATAACAAATTTAATAACAAATACAAATTGACACACTAAGTAGAAAAAAGAAAAAAGGAATTAGGAAGAAGAAAAGTCTTAGGGGTCTATAATTTTGGTACCACTATTCATAGATTGTAACTCAGAAACAGCTTGATGGATGGAAAAACAAACTTGGTTCCAGGCTTATATTAAGGTTACGGGATAGTATTCGACGCGCAATTTATAAATAATTGCAGACGGACACAATTCATGTATGTTTCAATGCGGTTTTGTCAGAAATGCGAACGAATGTCGACCATTTCCAGATGTAAACAAAAGTCCAAATTTCTGCATCAACTTTTGAAGACCAGAGACTCAAACAAAGTGACTTTGCTGTTGTTCACGATAGTCCATCAATCGGAGCAGGGCCAAGTATAGCACTTTTTTGAAAATTATAAGATGGTGAGTCATCAGACAAGGTTTTGTCCTGAAGGGCCGCCATTAAGCGAGTCACATGGCAGCTGAGCAGTAAGTTTTTATGTTCGCTTTCTGTTCGTATAACTCGACAGAGTTCAAACGTTATGCTTGGCCTTGTAGAGACTCATAAGCTATCGTTTCGTTTGTATGTCATTACATAGATGCTGTTTACCTTGGCAAAAACTACCCGCGCTTGCAGACAGACAGTGGCAGGTTTGCTTTTCGTTTTTGTGGACCATGGGGCAGGCATGAGGAGAGATACTTACCTATGCCCTGACTGTACAAAGAATGTGGACAAAAACTGGAATATAACTGTCTCATTTATTATTCATATGAACTGTGACCATGCGTGGGCGAAATACTATCCCGTAACCTTAAATAGCAACCCAAGAACTATTGAAATGGTGGTTGAATCATGATGGCAAACTATCCAAGTGAACAAAAATATATTATACCACTTTTTGCGCAGGGCACTATTTGGAACGCTTGCAAATAATACTGTTCACCAAGGAGCTCATGGATGTATGTTATCAATAACAAAAACAATTGAAACAGCTAGTATAGGTGAATAGCAGAATGCAAATAACATTTACTGTACAGTGGAAAAATTTTGAGGGGTCTAATTTTTGTGGTTTCACATGAATCTGCGAAAATTTATGCAAAAAGTATAATTGTACAGTGCATCAAGAAGACATTAATCACCAACTCAGGATTCTTCTAAGCTTTCAGAGGTATGAGTTTTCAGAAACACATTTGACACAATCATGTGTATTGATGAAAATTAAGCTAAGAAACCTTTGAAGACTGGCCTTCCGTGAAATTGGACCCCGTGAAAATTTCCTGAGTATATATATAGCTATAGCATACCGCAAATGAGTAGTAAACATCCTTATCCTTAGTATTGGAGGCCTTCTTGGAGTCTTCTCTTAGCTTTGTTTGCCTTGCAATTGATCGTTTAAATTCAATCTCTCCAGAAAACCCCCCCGCCTGATCGGGGTCTTGACCTGTGGTGAACTCTCTGCAGCATTCATACAGAATACACAGGTCATACACCTCACACACTGCACTTAAAACACCAAACACTTACACTCGGATATTGGTGTACTTTGGTGGAAATACCAGTTTCATTATCGCATACACCAGCCTCTTTCCCGCGTCATTCTTCAGCTCCACGGCCCGTTTGTCTTCGAACTGATCAATAACAGCAGCCAATTGGCTCCGAAGCTGCCCCGTTAATATACTCTGTATGGATGCATTAACACAATAAACTCACAAGTTCTTTCTTAAACAGCATGCGAGGGTATCAGTGCAACAAGGGGGACACCCATTACACAGATTGCATCAAATATCAATGCAGGATGATGTGGCTGCCAACCAGTCATGCTAAGTACATGTACAGATAAAATCGGGTTAGTGTAAAAGCTGGACCATGGACCATGGACTGGACTGTGGACTGGACTATGGACCGGACCATGGACTGGACTGTGGACTGCATGGAATGTGACACATTATTACATCCCCAGTATAAATTTACTTTTTTGCGGTTATTAGGTAATTATGTTGTAATTATGATGTAACCTATGTCGTCATAGCGCTAAAATTCAGAGCTCAAGTTATAGAACACTTCTGAGACCTGAAAATCCACAGAATCATAATATTAACTTACATACATATCCAGCGAATACATTAAAAGCTGAGTGCTACTTTCTCCGACAAGTAATGCCGGCCGAACTTCATGCGTTCTCTTGGCTGACGTAATCCTGTGGGTAAATAAAGCTAGCCTTGCACTATTTATAGCACACGTCATGCCATGACCAATCTGAAGTTCGGAAGCTGTACTGTGCCGTCGAGTTCATCTCCTTTGATAGAAGCATCGAAACTCGAAGTCGAAAGTTGATCTTAGACGCCATCTCTACTATTGAGGCCCTGGCATCGATGTGTGTATTGACGACCTTTACCACATGCACCATTAGAACTATACAGCCACTGGGATGTGGTCAAGGGTTCCTTCCTAACACAAACATCAACATAATGTCAGCATACCCTCCAATGGCAGGCCCATAAACTGTATTGACTACACTGTCATTATCAATAATTGCAAGACATGCACAAAACACAGATCAAGAAACGATTGATGACAAAGTATGTTGACTATTCCTGAGTAGGGATATTAGTCCAAGTTCCTGAGTATATAATACATAAAAGATTACACTGTTAGTCCAAGTTGAGAGTGAAGGAAGCTTTTGTGTTCCCATCCTAGTTGACAAGCAATATCTGTAGGAATTTTTAGCATACTTGGATGAAACATGGGCTCAGCTCGTGATATACATGAAATTGCAACATGGTAGTGAGCATTTGAATAGGATGTAGGAGTCACTAACTCCCCAGATGAGTCACGGTATGGACGTTTTTCAGATCTTGCAACCACCAAGTTGTATGGTGGATCTGGAATCACTCCTGATGAGGTCCTTAGACTTTGTCTGCACCCCTGGCATATTCGTATGTTACCAGTTATGAATTTGAGGTAGAATGGATTTGGATTTGAAGGCCCAGTATTAAACATAGCACTACTGCAAGCACCAGAATTACTTCCCATCAGGGAAGTGTCCATTGCAGCACTGCAAGCAGGATACACAGGGGGATAAAGTTGGCCTAAAGTAGGTGGGTACATGTAGAGGGAAGTAGATATGTTGGCAACTCTATCAGCTTCCCAGTGGTAGCTACTCAATGCTGGTGGTTGTGCAGCAGTGGTGTGTGATTGTACAGTGGTTGTCAGTGCAGGACGGGGAACAAAGATATCTGGATCACCATCAGCTTTCCTTTTTCGTTGCCGTTTTCGCTCAGATAGCTTTTTTCCACGATTGCTTGGCATACCTTGCATACCAAGTGCCGTTATGTTTGGACAGGGTTGGGAGCCAATGTACCACTGCAAAAAATTACACAGCTGTCCCGAGTCCTCGGCAGCAGCTACTGTATGGGAACAGATTTTTGAAGATACCCACTGTGGGCAGGAATTGTCACAAAGGTACTGCCCACTGTCACGTGTGGTTACAAAATGTGGCATAGCTGAAGATGTAGAGAGAACCATCCTAGCCTTGGTATCTGAACCAGGTGCATTAGTAATTGCATTTTCACTGTTGACCAGTTTCTCTGCTTTCTGCCAGATCATCTGCAATGTTATAAGAGGCAAAAAGGAAATCCCAGATTCCTCAGCTGAAACACTGAGCACCTTGTGTTGCTCCAGTGGTCCTGGAGATTGCTGCTGCTGCGATGGAGTTTGAGGTTGCTCCTGCTGTTGCTCTTCTGGTTGGCATTCCTGTTGTGATTGTGCTTCTGAGGATACAGATAGGTTGGAATCAAATACTTCTGCATGAAACAATAGCTTCCTACGAGAGGAGGGTTTTGAGGTGCTCACAGAACAACCTTCAAATTGCTTAACAGCTTGATCTGGTCTCATTTTAAGCCAAAGCTCCGGTTCAATGGCAAGTTGAGAATACTGCAAAGTCAGACGATACAATCCTCGTCCAGAGAGAGAGCGAATAATTTCCTCATGCTTGGAATTTATAAGGTTCCGGAGTTTCTCATTAAATGGGAAGCCTTATACTGGACATGCTGCTTGATAACTGCATTCACAGATTCACTGGCATTCGTAGTGTAGGCAGCTGGGGGGGAACCAAGTCCAACTGTTTCCCTATAGCATCTGAGCATATTATGACGAATAACTGGAGCCTTGTGCTGTTTAAAGTAGCGAAAAAATTGTGGCCCTCCTCTGCCACAGTAGGGTTCTTCACGAGCATTCCAAGTAGCTTCCAAAGTATCCAACTTTGAATCGAAATCAGCAATAGATACACAGTCTACCAATCCTTCTTCCATCGTTTGGCTGTAACGATGCCCAAAAATGTCATGAATAAATTCATCAGTGACCTTCGAAGGTATAGCAAGACTTCGAAGTTTCTCGCGGATATTCTTTTCAAAATGGTAAAAGCAACGCAACTGCTGGGCAAATGGGAAATTGTGAGAGAGTGCTTGTACGAGTGCCTCATCGCCATCACTTCCAACAGCAAGGACGTGGCGTAGTTGCTTGTTTGCACTGACAAGGGTGCTAAAAAAGTAGTTAAAACTGGAAAACTTCATTTGTTGATGCACCAAAACAGGTCCAATTACTGCTGGATGCTTCCCACTCTGCGCATCCACCAACATTAAATGCCTATATGTTGTAGGGGTAACATAGAAATCACCCAAATTGAAGGTGGTATCGACACTTAGCACAGAAAATGAGTGATTGTTCGTGCAAAATCTTTCCAAGTCGTTCAGTTGCCAATCATTAAAAAGAACAGCCATAGGTTCTGGGGCAGCTTTCACGTCACGAACAAATGCTTCTGACTTGCCTTGGGCAAGCTTGCATTCCAGCATCACAGAATAGAGCACATTTTCTTCAGTGGTAGCATTTTGACAACGTTTAAAATTCTTGATTTGCATTCGATCACGAGGCAAACAGCTGGCACCACGAGCATAAATTTCACCTCCCTCTTCTGCAGTTGCTAGAGAAACCACTTCCGATGGCGTATGTTTGGTCGTGAGTTCTCGCAAGTGACGCTTAGTACTTTCGGCAGTACGGAAGAATGGCTTGTTTGACTTAGAATTTCCATGGGGCTTGAATTTCACTGGTACAACTGGGCCATCGAAAAAATACTGCACCATACAGTATCGGTTTGGTTTCCCACCTGCATCTGTATAGACGAGAGAAGAGAGGGGAGGGAGGAAAGATACACAAAGAAAACTATCATCAACCATAAAAGTTTAGCATATACACACTGCACAAATTCTTACTATCCACATAGTAGAGAGGGTGTGCCCTGGGATTCTCCATCCCCACCCCCATACCCCCAGGATCACTTTCCCCTATAACCCCTTCCATACATGAAACATATTATATTATGGTCCCACACACCTGTCCCAGTGTGCACAACCCCACCTGTATGCATCCAGCGGTGGAAATAACACTACCCAATGGCATTATTGAAGATCAATATAATATGCATCCAACTGCTACTGTGTAACAGCAACAATCTATATGTCACTCCATTCTAGACCAGATCAGGTACTATAAAAGCTGAGTGTAACATGAATGCATAACCCTCACCGCTACACGCATGCATGACTCATGCACATGCATGTAGATCTATAGCTAGCATATCTCAGTGTGTATGAAGGCCTGCTCAATATCAACATACAAACATGCATACATACTACCATATACACATATGCCCTGCACTTGAGGTACTCCAGAGTCAGTGCATGATATATGCTAGGGGGAAGGCACCTGACTATGTCACTATGTTAACTGAAAGCCTCTGTGACTACTTAAATTGCACTTGAGAGCCACTGCCTGTTTACACTGTAACTGCATTGACAACTGACCAGCAAGGCACAGAATGGTAACCACAGCTGCACACTACTATACCACTGGGCAGGACTTAACATGACCACTCTTCCTTGATGCCTGGTAATCCTCATATGCGTACTTTCTCTCCAACGACCCTTACCATATGGACGGACAAAACTCGCGATTGCAGTAACCCTCCACCTACGCTTTGCGGCGAGGGTTAACAAGCACAAAACTTAGGATGATACATTTAAATTTTAAACAATATTCACGAGAGTTCAGGCTTAGCCCCAATATGAATCCCAAATTAGGCCAATTAACTGATTGAACACTCACCTTCAATGGAAACAATTAGACGATGGTAAGTAGGACATGTTCCATGGACATAATATCGACGAAACAATGTATAGTGTGCTGAACCATGTGAGCGCCCCACTTGAAATCGTGTTTCACCCCCACTCGTAATCACGAAATCACCTCGTTTAACACCAGTAGATTTCCACACTCCAAGATCATCTGCTTTCAAGTCCTCAAATTGCACGTAATCCAAATCAATTATAAATGAAAAATTGTCAGTCACTCCAAGTGGCTGTAGTCGACACGCATTCAGATCATCTGATAGCAGTATGTCACATAGATCACTGGCACTATATGATGTCGAACGAGTAGAATAGATGGGCAGGCTGGTGTTGTCTCTGAAATACATCTGTTCATCATCATCATCATCATCGTCTACCTTGATAGCACTAAAATAAAATATATAATCATGTGTGCATGAGTAAATCTGGTAATAAGACAAGCACGATACAACTTGTTATAAATCCAAGGCATCCTAAGCACAGGAAGATAATGCCCTAGTCTGGCTGTTTAGAGCCATAACAGGAAATGAAGGCAACACCACATGTGCACACACTTAAGTGGTTGGATGGTATTGGGGAGGGCACCTATTGAAAACCCTTGGGACATGTACCTTAATTAGATTAATTAGCACTACACAAAGCTTTTATAATGGAAAATTGACTAGCAAAACACAATTCATACCTCTCATCAAATCCATGCACATCCTCATTATCACCATAATCAAACATGGAGACTGATTCATCACTGGACTGGCTCTGAGTTAGGTCAATCACTTCAATGTCCCTACATCATGAGAAAGAAGGACTTGTATCTACAACATAAAGTACGGTTTTATGTCTAGCTGGTGTGCAAGTCTATTACAGATAATAGTCAATTTTCGTCATCTAGACTCCAGAACCAATTACCACACTTGACCCACCAATATAATTAATTTTATAATAATTTTGTTACCTTTTACCCCTCAAAAAAGCCATTCTTAGCCCTCAATCTTTCACAAATGAAATGCATTGCCATCATGGGATGAACAAAAGTGGCTTGAGGATATGTACCAGAATAGCCCAATGCACACTTCTCTTTTTACTGTATAGCGGGAAACTTTTGAGGGACTTTACGAATCTCGCAGTTTTACAGCTGCCTGCAAAAGTTTTCATTTTAGGCATGCTACATCCACTTATGCATCTCCATAAAATGCTCCCTTCCTAGCTACTGATCCATGGAAGTCTTCTCCCGCTTAGTATTATTATGGTATTAAACACCAAGATGTTAAGTACCGTGTACATAGAAATTATTTTGGTGGACAAATATTTGACTACTTCTGTAAGGTAGGCGGAGCAATAGCGACAAATTGCATTTCAAACGGCGATTTTTCGTACAACGCAGGGGATAATCAAACCTGTACTGCAGCAGAGAATAGATAAGCCTTTGGATATGCTCAGCATCGACTGTGATCGCTGCATGTTTCATGGCTGACTCGATTTTATGAAACTACTAGACATGCAAAGCATGAATAAATTTTCATGATGCTAAATTACACAAAAAATTAATGGGCCACCAAAGTATCAATGCTTACATTTTTAGGGGGCTTGTCCAAAGTCCTTGTGGAAAAGTTAACGTCATTATGACGTTAACTTTTTACCCCTCCCCCCCTCTCTTAACGTCACAGCATTTCAGCATAGATTTAACACTGAAACTCTGACTCTCCTCCATTTAGCCAACACATTCGGTATTCACTTGTATTCTACAGTGCTAGCTATGTCTTCATGGATTCATTGCATACCTGTGCTTCTTTGACAGTTTCCTGCTTGCCTGTAGCTACGGGTACACTTTTAGCTACATAGTGCTTGACACAGCTGTCACTAAAATGTAAAATTTGACACTGCTGAAGGTGTGTCTAGATTTGT
Organism: Cliona cf. orientalis; assembly: GCA_963930775.1. Lineage (NCBI taxonomy): Eukaryota > Metazoa > Porifera > Demospongiae > Clionaida > Clionaidae > Cliona > Cliona cf. orientalis. The sequence continues at coordinate 25,577,670 of OZ005689.1, forward strand.
TCAACCACAAGAATGCATAATCACAACTAAAGCTCAAGTCTGCTGACAGTGCAGTTGTAAAACGTCATGGGCCTAGACCCCCTCCCCCCCCCCCCCAACGTCATAATGATGTTAATTTTTCCACAAGGACTTTGGATAAGCCCCCTTACCATGAACATAGTACATGCTATCAAATATCATCCATACCGTCCTCATCTCATGTTGTGGAAGCAAAATGCATGCTGTGGAGCACCACGTTGGAATTGCCCCAGAAGAAACTTTCGCCAATGCGGTAAAGGTCGCTAATACATCATGCAGCAATAGCGTGATATCTTCGCTATTAAATGTGACCTCGTGGCGATTTTTTCTGGCAAAAAATCTCCACGTATACCATTAACAGTAGTTACTTTACAGGCTACTATATTGCCCAACCGTAGCTAGTTGTGCTAGTACTAAAGAACTGAGTACGTTAACTTACGTAGGTTTCTTCTGAGGGGTGTTGGTTGGAGTGAAACGACGAGGAGAACGGAGTTTCGGCCCATCGCTTGACAGGCTCGGTTCACTAAGCTCAAAAATTATCGAAGTATCCTCCGATGAGACGGACGACGTATCCATCACGCTCAGATCTACTAAATCTCGAACTACACATCCACTTGAATTCAGAACCACGAGGCAACGGGATAGTCCGTGTATGCGCATGCGCGTTTCAGTCCACAGTCCAGTCCATGGTCCAGTCCATAGTCCAGTCCACAGTCCAGTCCATGGTCCATGGTCCAGCTTTTACACCAACCCGATAAAATCAGCTTAAAGGCGTGTACTAGGTTAGCGAGCATTCATGGTGAGACAAAAATCACCCTCGATGCACTAGTTCCTTTCACACCATCACCCTGCTTGTAACTGACAGTGGGTTTAGTCAACCTCTGCATCCCTTTACATGTGCATGCATTGTGTAATCACTAGATGAAAGTTGGAGCCACGTGCTTTTTCCAAGTGTTTGCTTCCTGATTCAAAATGTATTTAGGACAAAACACAGCAGTTCTAACTGTGGATACAGTGTGCAATTACATGTATGTACCGTATATGTTCAAATAATAGATAAAAATCCTAATAAAAATTACAAGCAGGTGGGCTCGCTTCGCTTGCCCCTCTGCTACATGTGATTCGGAAATGTTTCATACATAAGTGCCTACACACACACATAATATTGTTTGTTGGTAGTTGACCTCTGTTCATCATTGGCCTGCTTTATGATGACCCAACCCATTCACATAGCCGGGGGTTGCTAAGCAACTACCAACAAATACTATTGAAATCAACAGGGCTGCATGCATGAAAGGGCAGATCTTTGCAAGAGTGAAGAGGTCATAGTTCCGGAGAGGAAAGGGCATTGATTATGTAAAAACCACACGCAACAGTCTAGCAGTGCGCATGTGCATTGACTTCATCGTGTTTGAGCAAGTGACCTAAGTAATCAGCTGCTCAAGAAACTCATTAGTTTGCTTGCAGGTCTCTCGCTAGACTTGTGAAGGCAAGAAGCCAAAGACAGACACTACTCCCTCCATGACGATGACCCCAACAACGTCTTCTTGTGAGGCCAGCTTTTTAGCTATCTGCTGACCACTATAGGTAAGCACCCAATGTAGCTTATTTTCTTGTACAGTTCTCCCAGTAAGCTGGCCTTCTTGCCTGTGGCTAGTGCAGTGGCTGACACGCGCCCAGCTGTAGCCTCTAACATTCAGTAGCCAGATATACAGCATCTTCTGTCTTGAGGTCAAATCGTTTCCGCTGACCTCCCACAACAGACACACAGCTATAAATAATAGTTAGACACTGTTTAGGAGGTTTCTATGTGATTTAGAAGACCGATTCGGAAGGGCTCTATGTAGAATCCCGAGTGAAGTGAGGGTTCTACTGAGCCCTGAGGTCTTCTAAATCACATAGAAACCGACTAAACAGTGTCTAACAACTTTAGATCCTAGCAACAATGCCCATAGGCTTGACATATAAACTGCTGCCTAGCAACAATCCTAACCATAGGCAACAATTTTTTACAGGTTTATATGAAAAATTTTACAGGTTTATATGAGAAATAGATACCTGCTCCTGACCAATCAGATAACAGTATTTGTTAGAACTAGGATCTAATTTTTGTATATTATAGCTTGCAGGAATGCCTCCCATTAGCCAAAAAATTCCTGAGAATACTAAGGTGCCTAAAGGCGACAACTAGAATAGTTCTCTAACCAGTACTAGCAACGGCTTATCGAGTCACATAAGCGGCAAGAGGGCATGCAACGTACGTAAACAACAAAATACTAAAAATAGATTTCCTGACTAGCCATGAAAGTTGTGAAAGTTGTCGACGACTAGTCAGCCTGCTCTTTTAACTACTGTAGAATCCCACCCATATGTCCCCTCCCGTATTTGGCCAAAGTTCCTGCAAAGGTATTTTTGTCTCGTGAATAAGCCCACATCCTCCTTCATCTATCAAACATTTAGAGTGTATGAATCTCACATCCAGATTATCCTTCTCATTGGTCAGTTCCACAGTAAGTGCAGATCCTTGCAGGTGGATAAACCTGTACTTTGACTATGAAGTCTATTCAAACACTTAAGCTTATTTTGTAGTTTTTTTTCCCTATTTTATCCATCACACAGCCTGTGACAATTAATGCAGACATCGCATGCCTATGTGGTGATTGTCAATTGATAATATTAATGGTCATCACGTGAAAATGTCGAGGTCACGTGCAAAAGCCCCTTCCCCAGTTTTGCCCGATGCTAGCATGCAGAAAAGGGGGGCGTACGGGCGAGATTGTACAGTATTTTCTAGAAATTACACACTACCGTAATTCGCGAATAATTCATGTCTAAAATATTTCATGCAATAATATTTCACGTTAAATGATTTTCGGATAAACGACCCTGTACCGCATTATCGTTAATATTGTGCATGTATTTTCGTGCATTTGATTTTCGTACAAGCCAAATATTCGCGATTTACGGTAAATTTGCACTAAATAGAAAAAATTAAATTAATTCATGGAGGGATTGGGAGCACTTGGGAACGTAATTTTTACATGGGCACGCAGAATGGCTCGAAACTAGAGATTTGATCTTGGGGAATTTTGATTCACATCTTAGAATTGAAGTTACGGCTCTTTGAAGTTACCCCACATTAAATTTTGTATAGGAAGCCATGCATTTGCAATGTTTTCTGCCCACGCGCTACGTGAAGGGCAGGGCCACTTTAGTAACATTTAGGATTTTTCGCTGTCTACGTATGTGGTATGACTGTTGCATATAAGTACTATGACTGTTGCATACTGCTTATACGGCTTGATAAGCCCTTGGTATTAATCGGTGGTGGTTGTGACTGTGTTAGGGACAAAAAACAACAAAAGTATGGTTCTACTCTATTTTCTTCAAAAATGTTCACTCTCAGACTGCAGAGTCATGGTTGAATCACTTAGCAGTAGCCATTGGATCATTTCTAACTCCAGAGTAGGCCTTGCCCAATTATGCTAGCATAATTTTGAGACTAATAGGTAACACAGAGCATTGAGAATAATGCCAAGACTAATAGGCACTATTTCCCCCAAAAATTCGAATCATTAGAACAGTTATGACCATTGCACCAGAAAAAATTTGCTAAGTATGTAGCTCAAAATTCAAAATTCCAATAGCTATGACCTTTGCACCTGAGCACATGGCCCAAGTAGCTATGGCAAGTTGTTAGTGATTCTAGTAAAGCACCTGTTGATCAACAATACTCTTCACTGGAAGACTATATTGAGGCATCCATTATGTTACAGTACAATAACAAATTTTAGTCATTTTTTGAGATGTATAAATAGGTGAAAAACATGAGACTTGTAGACTTGACTAATGGGTAAATTGTGGAGCATAATTGGGCAAGGAAGACTCCAGAGACACTGATTATCAGAAGCACTATGAAAGTGCCCATATAAATATAAGAGACAGCATAGCACATAAATCGGCTCCTGTCGATATCTTCACCACTACTCAATTAATCGGTGGTATATATCATATCTGGATATGTCTGTTATGATTGTAATAGGTACCGCCTAATTTATTATTGATTTCCCCCCGTAAAAGATAGCCTGGGCTCGACGCTAGGTCCCAGGCAACTCTACCGTGGCAAGTGTATAAAATTATTATTGATTGTAGTCAACAACCGAACGAGCTAGCTGACACATTGGTAAGACACGCCCAACATGTTAATTTATCACTTGTGGACGTAAAACGGAAATTCAATGGAAAAGGGCACAGAATGTATTCCGTTTAGATGGAATGGAAAGGAACGTTAAATTTTTATGGCACGTAGCATTACCCTTGCACCAACAGCCTCTAGCCCTAAATATGACATACCAGCTCAACAGGGGTGGGTAGGTCTGCTGCAGCTCCAGCAAAACTTGAGGCCTGCATGTATATGAACAGATATGTCAAAAGCAGGTTGGTAAGTCAGTCCTAGACAGTATGATATACATATTATATATACCCAGAGCTATAAATTTGTTAGCATCTGACATCTAGTCCTAGGCATTATGAGATTTGGTTGGCCATCTGATTCGTCACAATTGTTTACCATTTTTCTGCATTTGTACACCACTGATCATTACTCATAGTAGTGTTATTTAATCAGGGATGTGTGAAATGTAACATTAAGAGTTACACAGTAATGGTAATTTCACTCAATATACAATACTACAAGTCATATTTGTCATCTATCCAACTTAACTATCCCAATCATATAAGATATCAGTGTCATTTGAAGATTCAGAGTCTGTATCACTAGTACTATTGTGTCTCCTGAATTTCACTCTGCTTCTTTCTGGACTCTCTTCTTTGTTGCCGGTTTGGGCATCGAGTTTGGCCATCCACCACAGCTCAATGCTATCGTCAACCTTGAAATATTCCACCTTCGCTTTCTCTACATTATTGTTAGACTTATTATTTCTGTATCAAAACTTGTGCACAATTATGCATGCATGTACTCCTTGCACTACTTTGCTGGCTCAGCTCGCACTGTTGTTTCCATACCCAACACGCGCTTGAAGTACAGCTTCAAGGAACTAGCTATACCATCACAAGCACAGGAAGAAAGCAAGGTACAGCCGAGCTACACGGTGTGCTGCTTTCTGGACAGTTAATGTGTCGTTTGGAAAAAGAAACAACAAAAATTTACAACAAAAGGGTTGCTAGGCCACTATGGCCACTCGAGTTACTGGATGGTTGGTCAAGTAAAGTCTCTCCTCGGAAAATGGCTGATGGCCGACCATTATTAAATTTTATAGCTCTGGGCTTTACTATGAAAAATTTATGCTAATAAAATGCAAGATCTAATCAACACAAATATTTTCATAATAAGGTTTATAATGTATTGTAATGTAGCAACTGAAGCCTTTAACAGAAAATCATGCAAAAGTGAAATTTTAGCTTGTAGCATATGGTAAGTTAACAATATAAACCAAGCTGGTCAGTACATACCGACAGCTCCATCTTGCGACGTTTCGTCGGAGGGATAACCTACATTATAGTAGTCAACAATGACAGCTTAAAATAGCAATATACCTTAGCCAGAAATTTCACCCAGAGGAAACTTTCGCATTTTTCGTTATGTCTCTTGAGCAAAATTTGTTGTCCCCCGTTAATAATTAGACAGGGTTTATAGCGACCCTTACAGTATGAGCGAATTGTGAAAGTACGTAGGTGGGTTGGGCGAAATTTTATTGTCCAGTGAAATTTCAGGCTGTATGGTTTTCAATGCAACACTAGAGATTTGACGTTGGAGAATTTTGATTCATTTCTGCTTAGTGTGCACGCTAGCTTGAAAAAAAAAATAATAATAATTCGTGGGGGAACTGGGAACATTTGGGGATGTAATTTTTACATGGGCACGCAGAATGGGTCGAAACACGAAATTTGATGGCGTAGAATTTTGATTCACGCCTTAAAATTAAAGTTACGGCCCTTTAACCGATTATACGCCATTGACGCCAATTGGCGTCATGCGCGCAAACCGCCGTTGACGCCAATTGGCGTCAGTACAGCTATATTAGCGCTATGGCACCGCCTACATTCCAAACAACGAGAAGCCATAGCTTTGGCTTCCTGTCTATGACTACTAGGGGGCCTCCCTTGCATACCTGTGGTGTGAGGTCACGGTTGGCCCAACCTACCGCTCGCTACTAAAAATGTTTTTGTGAAGATCGACGATAATGGCAATCGATCCGGGTACGAGAGCGGTACGTTTTCTACCACAGGGCAGGAGCTACAGCTCTGTCGCTAAGTATATAGCTAGACTAGGTCTATACCTACACAGATATGACGAGCTTTTCAACAGAGCCAAGCGCTTACCTGGGAGCGACTCGAAGACGGCGGCCATTATGGAGGTTTGTAAGCTTATAAGCTTTTGTGTATGTTTGTAGCTTATAGTATGTATAGTAGCGCCCTAGCGGCATACTAGAATGTAGCAGCTACCTGTCTTACATATCACGAAGGCCTGTACTGCCTGTGTGGCTGTGCTGCTATGCTGTACAAGACACTTTATTTGTGTCACTATACTTTCTTGAATACAATTCGGCGTTGGCAATACGTATGATGTCATGACCTCTTGGCCTATAATCGGTTAAACATGTTTGTATAGGGAAGCCATGCGTTTGCAATGTTTTCCACCCACGCTCTACGTGAAAAACGGGGAATACCCATGGTATGCATTATTTATCAAAATTGGAATATAGATTGTTTGCTTGCTTTTTATGGCTCTGCTGTGCATCCTAGGTTGTTTGCTTGCTTTGTATGGCTCCACTGTGCATCCTAGGTGTATTGTAGTTTTCTGGACAATTTTTTTTCTGCTTAGTGTGCACGCCAGCTTGAAAAGAAAAAAAGGAATAGGATCGAAGAAGAAAAGTCTTAGGGGTCTATAAAGCATATTATGCCACAATTTTTATATGGGCACACAGAATGAGTCAAAACTAAGGATTTGATCTTGGGAAATTTGATTCACGCCTTAGAATTAAAGTCACGGCCCTTTTAAGTTATCCCATATGTTTGTATAGGAAGCCATGCATTTGCAATGTTTTCTGCCCACGCACTACGTGAGGGGCGGGATCACGTGCACATCAACGTGACAACCATTACCCACTCTCGTCAAAATTGATGTATACTACTATGCATCCAGCTCAACTATGGTGGTTTTCGGACAATTTTTTTTCTGCTTAGTGTGTGGTCTCCTTGAAAAAAAAGATTTCTGCAATAAATAATATTTGGGGGAATTGGGAGCACTTGGGGAGATAATTTTTATACGGGCACGCAGAATGGATCAAAATACAAGATTTGATGACAGATTTTTTTTATTCACACCTACTGCGCATCCTGGGTGTATTATGTGGTTTTCTGGACAATTTCTTTTCTGCTTAGTGTTCTGGTCGCCTTGAAAAAAAAAAGAATAAAAATTCACGGGGGGTTTGGGAGCACTTGGGGAGATAATTTTTACTTGGGCACACAGAACGGGTCGAAACTAGAGATTTGACGTTGGAGACTTTGATTCATGCCTTAGAATTAATGTTACGGCCCTTTAAAGTTTTCCCATATGTTTGTATAGGGAAGCCATGCGTTTGCAATGTTTTCCGCCCACGCACTACATGAAAAACGGGGAATACCCGTGGTGTGTGTTATTTAGAAAATTTATCAAAATTGGAGTATAGGTTGTTTGCTTGCTTTGTATGGCTCTACTGTGCATCCTAGGTGCTTTGTATGGCTCTATTGTGCATCCTAGGTACAGTAGCGGCCAATAAAAAGTTAACGTTCCGTTTCCTACTCTACGATAGTTGAACGGTGTGAAAACAGAACGAAACGGTAGCTGAACGGTATGGACAAAAAGGTGACAAGCGTTCATTTGGAAAGTGAGAAACGTTCGGAGCGAGCACAGTGCTATTAACCGATAATACGCGAAGATTGCGCCGCGCGCGATGTTCTATTAGAACGAAATTAATTTTTTACGGAACGTAATTTTTGACACCATGTGACTGAAAGCGGTTAGAACTGGGCTATGAATCAACAATCGTGCAAGGATGAAGCCACCGGACTCGAGAGCGATCGAGGGGCTCTCCATTGATACCTAACTCGATCGTGAACAACAGTTCTGGAAACGAGATCGCCACGAGTCAGTTCAGGTATGTATTGCATGTCAAGTTGAATAGCGTAGCTACAGTTAGTATGAGTGTAAATTTATGTTGATAGCTTGAATATTTGTTCAGTTGGTAGGCTCTTTGGCCTATAAAGTTGTATATGAGTGTTGCAAAAGCATGCAGGGGCAGTATCTGGTAGCTGCCGTAAAATACATAACATAAATTATAAAACTACATTACAGTATATAAATCACAGTTCAGGGATGTGTTGGGCGTGCCACAACATGCAGCAGTCTGTGCTCTGCTCTCCTGTGTGACACAGCCACTGCTGACGCTGGGGGCGGTACCAGGAGGTGTACACACTCCGTTTGGACCGGCTATAACATCGGGTGCAGCGTGCCCGCTTATGCTTGGCCTTCTTGGATGGATTGCTCTCGGGGATGGTGGTGGGAAAGTGGCGGAGAGGGAGGGAACGCACAACTCCTCCACTACGGCCGGCTCGTCTCCTGCTGCAGTAGTCCCCTATCAGCTCACTGGCCAGCTTGAGTCGAAACTCTTTGATGGAGCTAAAAGGTGCGTTGTCACAGTAGTCTTTTTGAAGAATGAAGGCATTTGTTATAGCCACGTCAAGCAGAAAGTGAAAGATGTATTTGTAAAATTTTCTGCATTTTGTTCTGCAGCTATAGTACCCCCTGACTTGGTCACCTCTGTCGACCCCACCCATGAAAGTGTTGTAGTCGACGATGGACATGGGACAGGGAACAGATATCCTCGAACCATCCTTTTGGCGCCGGAGGACAGTACTTGACTCGGGCTGGCTAGTGGTTGACATCACTGTGACGACCTTCCTGTCCATCCAAGAACTGGCACATACGTTGCCTTTCTGGACTGTAAGGAAGTCACCTCTGTTATATGTGTATTTAGTAGTCGTATTTGAGCATGTTAGTGATGTTATGTGATACATTCATGCACACTCATACTAGGCGTTCATGTGTATAGTAGAATTGTGCTTGAGTATATGCTACATAGGGAAATGTGATGGATTACAAAAAATGAAACATCCGTACTTGTACATGCACATGTACACACATGCACACACATACATGCACACACACGCACACACACACATGTATATGTACATACACACACGAATGTACACGCACACACACATGTACATGCACCTACGTACATACACACACGAATGTACACGCACACACATACATGCACACATGTACATGCATGTACACACACACGAATGTACATGCACACACACATGCACATGCAAATATACACACATACATACACATACACATACACATACACGCACATGCATGTACACGCATGAATGTACATGTACATACACACATGCACATGCACATGCATGCACACATAATGCACAACATTTACTTATATACACGCTTACATGTTAGATGTTAGGTACACACACATACACACCTATTCTTCAGATCTGGCTTCTTCAACTGGGGGGGGGGGGAAAACCCTTCCGATCTTTTCTCGCAGTGCCGCAGGCATAGATGTTGTCCTTCTCAAGATCCTCCAGGAGTTTGAGGCTGGTGAAATAATTGTCGAAATAGACATGGTGGTGCCTTCCTTTCAGATCAGAGGTGAGTGTCTTTACGACTCGAGCTCCTAAGCCATGCTCAGTGGTGTTGTTCTTCTTTCCCGTGTAGACCTCGAACCTCGAAAAGTAGCCGTTTGTCCTGTCTGCGGTAACCCAGACCTTGATCCCACGCTTGGTGGGTTTCAGTGGCATGTACTGTTTCAGCGATGATCTACCCTGAAACTTGATCATTGCCTCATCAACAGCAATGTCACGGTGAGGCTCATAGGTCTGAGCAAACTTGGTTGACAGGTGGTCAATCAGTGGTCTGACCTTCCCGAGACGATCATGGCCATCCTCGCCACGAGGTACAAGGGTGTCATTGTCCACAAAGTGGAGATACCGGGAGATCTCGCGGAATCTGTCTCGGGTGATGCGGTCAGCCACTGGAGCATACCTAAGATGAGGATCTCGTGACCAGTAGTCGTTGAGAGATGGAAATGATTTATGCCCATCAAAATGCTGAATCCCAAGAATGCCTTCAACTCATCCACTGTTATCTTGGACCATTTGTCGTATTTCTCGTCACCCATTGCTATTTTTGCATATGCATTGCTCTCTTTCACAATGATTTCCATTAGGTCCGGAGAGAAAAATAGGTCAAAGACTTCCAGTGGAGAGATCTCTTGAGTAGGGCCTACTGGAGAGGTGAAAGGATGGATGGATAGGCATTTTATGGTGGTGCTCCATGTTGAATCATCATCCCCAGAAGAGGTGGAGGCTCCTGCGCTACTGGAAGCTGGAGTATCAGGGGTGGTGTCAGGGTCGTCAGGCTCATCTCCTTCCAAGTCACTAAATTCATCATCACTGCCCTCCATGACTGGCTCATCTGGGTCATACTCAAAGTCAGCATAGTCGTCATCACTATCAGCACACTGCTGCACTACGTCATCCACCGTCAAGCGGGCCCTTTTAGCCATTCTTTAGCTAGTTATACTATATACAACGAAAAATATTTTCAGAAAGTGTCGTTTTGTGTCATAACGCACCTGATTGGTCAGAACGGTAGGGCCGTGTGCAAAAACATGGTAACCATGGAGATGCATATGCGCATGTGCACGAGGCGCAAAGCGCCGCGCGCTCGGCGCGGCCGGCCGACCAGCCGGCCGGCCATCAATCGCGAGTTCGAGTACTCGAGTACGAGTACATACGAGTACAGCCTTGGGGCCGACCGGCCCTCGGCCTAGGCTGCAGTACAGCTATATAGCTAGCTATAGCCTAGCCTAGCCTAGCCCTAATCTCTCGATCTTGCGCCGGCGCCAGCATCGACGCCGGTTTGAGCGGAGTGAGAACGTCATCGTTGTACTCGCAAGTTGGGCCCACCAAAGTCTCCGACTTCTCGCATATCTATGCTTCTTGCAAAGCAAGACTGAAGAGGCGAGTTAACTGTTCGCTGTCATACCGGTACTATAGTATCCATGCTGGAGTGGAGCTATGTCTCTTGGCTCATTAAATTCCACCTGCAGTGAGGGGTGTGGCCTACAGATCCGTTTGTCTGCGCATGCGAATAATATGGGAGTTTCAAGCTTTAACAACATTGAGGAGCAACCCTGACTATCTGAGTTGAGATACCGACTTGAATGCGTTCATATAATTATTAAAAACATCATGACATTTATCCATTTCTAATAATTATTGAATATAGTCATGCTGATCCAAATAATTTAATTTATAGTCAGCCCATGCATAATAATGTCATTATTGTAGTGCATAATTACATTGTTGTGACATTATACATACTTGTTATTGTATAATAATATTCATATTCATGCAATGAACTTTATACTGTGTACTATCACTTACCAGTTCGAGAATTACTCGCTAATAGCGATCGAGAGCGATAAGTAAGTGGTGGGAGTGGTCGCCGATAAGGGTGTAGTCAACGCAGAGCAGTGTAGCGAGGCTGGTGGCTCCTCCTTCAAAGTGCGGTCACGACCAAAGGCAAGCGCGGTACAGCTGTAGCGAATTCGCTACAACCGCCGTTTAGTGTCTGCGCATGCGTGTAGCGAATGCGCTACAATCGCGCATAATCGGTTAAGACAGCCTTAGTCGCTTGCTGCGCTGGCTTCTACGATCGCTAGGCAGCTCTACTCAGCCGCTTGCTGGAAGCCACGCCGATAGCTTCTTTAGCTCGAGACGATCGCTCGAACTAATCACTCGAAACGTACCTGACGATCGATAAGACACAAAGATACAGCTTTCTTTCGATGTCTGCTACATTGTCGAGTCCGTACGAGGGTTGCCTGTGCTTCTCCATCGCTCACGGCTTCCCGAAAGCTCGTTTCTTCCACGCGGCATTGAGAACGGTCAATTATTGCAGTACGGTCACGCCTACCAATTAAGCGTTTGCACGAACGTAAAAACGATGGATGCGCGCGCGTGCGTACTTCCCTGTACCGCGGAACGGTGTGAAAACGGAAACGTTCTCACCTAAAAACGATCGTACAACGGAACTGAACGTTTGGCTGCTACTATATATTACGTGGTTTTCTGGACAATATTTTCTGCTTAGTGTGCACGCTAGCTTGTAAATAAATAAAAATATTACATGTATATCAAACACCTGCGGGTGTAATTTTTGGTTCTTTATATGGGCATGCTGAGCAACATGAGCATAGAAAGATGATAAAGCTTGATTTTATCTTCAATAAGGAGAATATATTCGTAATTCTTTGATGACGACTTTACCAGGTTCACTATAATAGTCTAATGATAAGGCTTCATGTGCAAGAGATCCCGAGTTCAAGTCCAGAAAATTGCCGCTGTGGCTCACCTTAGTATGCTTCTACCGAATATTCGATCAAAAACAGGTCAATTGGACTGGTAGGGCAGGCAGTTTCTCTCAAAATGATTGAAAATGGGCGTGACCTTAAATTTTTGGTGTGATAGTGTAAGAACCCCCTTCAATAAATCCTGCATCCGCCACTGGCAATGTGCACGCATGTGTGCTTGCATGCAATCACATAAATAATTGTATGCCACGTACATACGCGCATTATCACGTCCACATAACGTGATGAATGCATGCAAGCTCAGGATGCATAGCATGCACCACAAAACAAGTTTACAGTCTACAGCTACCAGTGATGAGTCAGTTGAGATCTATATACACTACTCTGGTTGAAGAGACCATCGCTGTCTCTTTTGAACATCAAGAGTTCATTACGAAGCGAATAAGGCTAAGATGATCAGCAAATGTCGCGATAACTTTCGAACAAGGCATTTTCAACAAATTCCGCATACGTTCCAGTTGTTAAAATCGCCATGAGAAGCCTAATGGCACCTTGGTTTTAACATAAAATAATTATGGAGCAACTAGCGTGGTAACAGACAGACAGACAGACAAAGTGACTACCATAACCCTCACACGAGGGTGACAAATATTAATAACTGTGGTGTACTCACTTCAACTGTAGTGGTTATCCTTGTAGGTGCATCCTGCAAAAAAAACCAAAAAAAAACAGCAGATCAGTTGGAAGGTAAACATCATTTAGTGATACTTGCCCATGCATGTTTGAATGCCTTCCTGGATTCAGACACTATATACTATGCCTGTGACTTGCTACTGCATCCTATACTATACTATATCCTATACTATCCTATACCTATATAGGAATATCCAGCATTACCTACAACTGTCCAGTGAAATGATATCGATAGGGCTCCATAGCTGCACGACTGCAATGGGTGGGTTGATTTGGCAATCGTGTAGTTGAGGCAGTTATTGATAAAAACAGTTATGCAATAGAAATGGCAGATGGAGGCCAAGCTAGTCGAATCAATTTAGACCATGCCTACTAGGGCTTTGTCCTGGAATACACAAGGTAATATTATTTGAATAATCCCCCTCATGTTTGAATAATCCCTCTAGTATATTTGAATAAGCCAGAGGCAAATAAAACCAAGAATACACAACTCAGTGCTATTACAAATAACACACTAACTAGTTACACAACTTATTACACAAGTAGAAAAAAAGCAAACTTAAATAATTAAATAATCCAATTCATGGGGGGTTGGGAGCACTTGGGGGGACAATTTTTACATGGGCACGCAGAATGGGTCGAAACTAGAGATTTGACCTGAAAGAATTTTGATTCACGCCTTAGAATTAAAGTTATGGCCCTTTGAAGTTTTCCCATATGTTTGTATAGGAAGCCATGCACTTGCAATGTTTTCCGCCCACGCGCGTACATCAACGTGACGACCATTACCCACTTTGGCCAAAATTGGATTATAGGCAGCCTGCTTGCATTGTATGGCTCTGCTAAGCATCCAGCTCAACTTCGTCGTGGTTTCCAGACAATTTTTTCTGCTTGTTGTGTGGTTTTCTTGAAACAAATAAAGAAATAAAAATAATTATTGGAGCTCTAGGGAACACCTGCAGGTGTAATTTTTGGTTCTTTATATGGGCATGCTGAGCAACATGAGCATAGAAAGATGATAAAGCTGGATTTTATCTTCAATAAGGAGATATATTCGTAATTCTTTGATGACGACTTTACCAGGTTCACTATAATAGTCTAATGGCAAGGCTTCAAGTGCAAGAGATCCCAAGTTTAAGTCCAGAAAATTGCCGCTGTGGCTCACCTTAGTATGCTTCTACCGAATATTCGATCAAAAACAGGTCAATTGGACTGGTTGGGCAGGCAGTTTCTCTCAAAATAATTGAAAATGGGCGTGACCTTAAATTCTTTGGGTGATAGTATAACAGAACCCCCCTTCAAGAAATCCTGCATCCGCCACTGGCAGTTATGAAGCAACTAGCGTGGTAACAGACAGACAGACAGACAAAGTGACTACCATAACCCTCACGCGAGGGTGACAAATATAACTGTGGTGTACTCACAACTGTGGTGGTCATCCTAGTTGTACATGTAGGTGCATCCTGCAAAAAAAAAACCCAAAAAAAAAACAGCAGATCACTTGGAAGGTAAACATCATTTAGTGATACTTGCCCATGTATGTTTGAATGCCTTCCTGGATTCAGACACTATACACTATACCTGTGACTTGCTACTGCATCCTATACTATTAATACATGAATGCAACATGACTAACCCCAACTTCTGCACTCTCCTCAGCAACAATGTCGTATAGCTTCTGTGGAAAAAAATCACCAAAAATAAGTGCAACAGATACGTATATGAATTCGTAATAACTCACATCGGTAGTTGGCATATGGCTCCGTACGTCTTTGAATACGCTGCCCCTCCTTAGGGAAAGTGCAAGGGCGGATATCCCCCACCGCACATGCTTTTGTACTCACACATTGTTGGCTATATAAAAAAGGGATAAATTAACAGTACTTACAGGTCAAGTGAAAACACTCAGTACATACTGTTTAAAATTTACCACGGCATGTCATAAAACCAATGCACGCCGCTGCTGCTATGACCATCAGTAGAAAGCTAGGTTCTATGATATACAATGGTGTGGTGGAATAACTATTTGAAACAGTAAGTCTGGTAGAAATCATAGCGAGGGGAGGTCATATTTTCCCTACAAGACTTGCCTAGGGGAGTGAAATATGGCTCATACACACGTGCACCCTCCTCTTCTATACTTCCCAGCTACATACAATTTAACAAACCAGCCATTACAGACAGCCCAGGGCCCAGGTGTCTATTCAATAATTAGCACAACCACTGAGTGTATGTGTGAGCCAAGGTGTCTATTACAGAGCTTTGCAGGTTACATGTAGGTTGTACTGCTCTGTACCTGTCAATGGAAATAGGGATAGGAAGACTTGGTTTGTAGTTGTGGCGTCATAAATAGACTAGTGGTGATGAAAATCATCTGTACAGGGCGTGGCTACAACTCGAGATGAATAAGGTTGAATGTTACCAAATAGCATGCTCCACAACGCAGATTTTATTCTCCTATACTAAGGCCCTTGAGCTTGAGCCACACTGCACACTGCCACGATTCCGCGGATTTGACCTTCAATCTACGTTTGATGACGACCTTTACCTGTCACAGTAAGCTACCACGTGGTGTCTGAGCATGCGCATCGAGTCGTTGACATGCAAGATCACGCACAAACAAATAAATATATATACACTGTTTCCGGTTTCTCGTGTGTTCGGGGCTTGCTCAGACTCACCCCGAATTAGGAGTGGATCCACTCTTAATCATACAATGTAAACCACCCCCAATCCCCCCCCCCCCCCCCCGATACTAACTTGCAAGACATTGACGAAGCTATCCTAGTCTACATGTACCTAGGTCTAACCATTGGCAGATCAAGAGAAAGCAAATTAAGTAGCTGTACAGAACCTTGCCAGCAGTCACAGATCTGAGATATAGCTTAGTACTATAGACAGCCAGAAAAGCAAGCATTTGGGATCTACCTTGGTGAGTAGAACTCTTTTAACCCCTGCCAAATGGTGAAGATATTCACACATACAGTGTACTACACTCAGTGGTTATGCTGCAGAACTTTACAGGTTACTGGTCTGAGGCTACAAGCATGGTTAAGTTGTGTTGAGTATCACCATGGAAATGCATCCCTAATTCTAGTTACAGCTACTCCAAATCTAATAGAGACACAACATAATTCGGGGCTCGCCCCAAATACATGAGAGACAGGAAGCGATTTTATATGTAACAAGTATAGTGCCAAAAAGTACACTAATAAGGTTTGTAGGGATAACGTATTATATCCACTATACACTATACATCTCTACGCTTGCTTTTCTCGATAATTAACATCATACACTCCTGATTTAGTATGTAAAGTGTCGCTATTGATCCATGTATTGATTTTCCGTTCATGCATGAATGTGCCCCATATATATAGTATGTGTGTGCACAGCTACTCAAAAACAAGCGTAGGGACGTATAGTGGATGTGATACGTTATCCCTACAAACCTTGTTTGTGTACTTTTTGGCACTGCCATCCCTACTTCATCCTTCAATTTTATTCAATTGTTTTTTATACTTGTTACTGTTCTTTTTTTAGTGCCCCCAGGGTATTTCATGCATGATAGTCATTAATTTCATCAATGCCACCTAGCTGACTAATCTCGTGGGGACAGAGACTGGGCATGAGACTTACCATGGTCACCAAAAATGCATGAAACCAGCTTCTGAACTTAGCTATATCCAGCCATGCTCTAACAATAATGTATTATTGCAATATTATATGGAAGCAGGTAAATCACTGATTCACATATATGTGCAATCCTAGCCTTTGAGTCAGACAGCTATGGTACTCCCAACACACCGTGAGTTCAAACTTGAATACTCCAGTAAGTGCAAATCCCAGGCAGTCTTTTGATAGCTAGCTAGGACGTCTTCTTTTGCATTACACACTATTGAACACGCATCGGTGGGATTCTCAAGACAACTCAAGGTAACCAGTGACCTGTGATAGAAGCCACACCCCTTGTTATCTCGATCCTGAAGCTGGCTAGATCGGCAATTTTAACTTGAAAGATTAGAAGGCTGTTTAGAACCAAGTAGCGACGAAAACCTTCCGTTTCGGGATCGTATTTTATAGCCCAGTAAGTATACTGTTGGTAATAGCCACCACAATCGATAGTTCACTGAGCTGATCAGCTGAGCGCTTGAGCAGGTCCTGGATCAATCAGGGATGCGCCGGCGCATGCATGACATTCGTCACATGACTTCACCATGGTAACACCTTATGAGCATGCGCATTATATGACAAAATGGCTAATCAGACACACTCACTCGCAAAATGCCCTGTACACACCCACAATTAAATCGCTGTCCTGATAATGCAAAACGATCGTGCCACAGACATGCGCGCTCCAAAATGGGTTATACTCGAACTAAGGTGAGCGGTCGTGGTTGTCTTGAGTTAGCCCAGGAAAGAAAGAAAGAAAAAAATGAAAAATGGCTATTTTTTTGAACATCTGGTTCTGGCATATACAATTGAGTTGATGAATGGTCTTAGTCTTGTTAGTTGTTAGATCGATAATTTGCTGTAGATTCTGATTTTGATACTTAGAAATCTCACAAAGTTACCTGTTTTGAGATATTTAGATGTTTGCAATGTATTATATATATGGAGTATCCGTGCCATCCCTACTTTTAGATCCTACTTATAACGAATACTGTGATCTGATTGGTTAAATTGACCTTCATAGAAAATCATGTAAGCTCTGTAGAAATCATGTAAAGCTCTGTAGAAAATCACGTAAAATTTCTAGCCTATGGTTAGGGTTGTTGCTAGGCAGCAGTTTATATGTCTAGCTTTTGGGCATTGTTGCTAGGATCTAAACATGTTAGACACCGTTTAGTCGGTTTCTATGTGATTTAGAAGACCTCAGGGCTCAGTAGAACCCTCGCTTCGCTCGGGATTCTACACCAAGCCCTTCAGTCTTTTAAATCATGTAGAAACTTCCTAAACAGTGTCTAACTATTATGTATAATAGTAAACATATTATGTTTACTATTATACAGTTCCTGAGGGCCAGGGCAAGCATTCATACACTTCTTGGGGCCTAAAAACATGTTTATTGTATCCATGGAAACAGTGGGCTAGAAAATAGTTATTGACCAATCCCTCGCTTTGTATGCAGTATAGAAGCACTCATCCCTCGGGCTTTGTGCTTCTATACTGCATACAAACCTCGGGAGTTGGTCAATAACTATTATCGACTCTATATAATAGTTAGACACTGTTTAGGAGGTTTCTACGTGATTTAGACAGAGACAGAGTCACACTACCAGAAGAGACGGGTCCTGGAGGCCATCTGGATACGGAAGACTCCTCAGACTTGCAACCTAGACTGTGGACTGATTCTGGACCAAGCTTGGACCACGCACACCTGTTAAGACCACACCCTCCATTCCGTTCATTTCCATTTAACCCCTCCCCCTTTTATCAGCTGTTTAACATTACGTCACCAACATCCCGACTATTTGACATGTAACATGCATTTATGTTATTGCTGACGAAGGTCCATGGACCGAAACGTCCAAAGTTTAATGAAAAGTTTTGCTATGCCAAGCTAAATAACTCCATTCTATATTGAAGTATATATATATTTGTACCATGGTTGTAACATTCTGACCAATCAGATTGCTCTATTGGAGGTGTATAAATCACTTATACACCTCTTGTAGGTGTATAAATATTTATACACCTACCTCTGAGGCAATGAAAGTTTGCATGATCATGCCTGCTGGCTTAGTTACAGTATAAATGAAAAAAAAAAGAGAAGATAGTGTAATGGCGCTATGCGGAGCACTACGCTAATGATTAGTGGGCAGTGTGGACACATTACAACCAGTAGTTTAACATATGTTATAGCTGAATCTTGATTGTTTCTGTTTGTAAGAGATTTTTTGGTATCAAATCATGATTTTTGTAATATGGTGCACTTGGCTCCCTTGACCCCTGCCTGGCCCGCTGACCTTTTTGGTAGTGGTGCTAATATTAATTGTAAAAACGCGCGCAACCATATACAATCACGTTCATACAACGTGTGCGCAATATATTATCATGAATGCACATAGTTTGGCGCTCGCGCAATGCGCTAGCCCTAGGCGTATGCGCCTGGCAACCAAAATAAACAACGTACTTCCTGTACAAATAAGAAAGTGTATGGAAAATGTGACCCCTTCGTGCAGATTGAAGAATGAATGCAGGCCAATGCATGAACTTTCAAGCCACTAATTTTATGGTTGGACATGTTGCAAACAGTAGTTAACATAAAATTATCATTAATTTTTATGAAAATTTGACCATGTCCTCAGTAGCTGCATAGTGGAAGTGGTGTATTTTTCCGTAGATGGTGAAATTTACGCCGTTAACAAATTTTTGTCCACTTTTTCCGACGAAAATTAAATGCGAGTTTTTTTGGTTGCTACAGTCTGGCGGCGAAATTTAGACTATACAAAAAAATTCACAAGCGAAATATATTATCAGCGAAAATATCCCAATCTATGGTATGTGGTAAAGGTCATACACAGTTCATGTTGGGAGTCTGAGAGTGGCTCTTGACCTCAATAGTGACAAGTTTCGAAGCTTCAATCACACAGAAGAAATCGATAGCGCAGTACAGCTTCAGTTCAGTTCAGTCCAGTGGCACACTGCTGATGGTGCGTGCTATATGCTAGGTTACTGCATGTAGACAGTCATAAGATTATCTTTCTCTTGATGATTGAAGATTGTGGCGTGATTATTTGAAGGACTACAGTGAGGTGTATACTGTTCAGTAGTGTACCTCACAATATAAACTCTTGGCAAAGACCAATATAATGAAGCTTGCAATATCTTGCATAATTACAGAGAGAATTAAGTCCTTAGTGTTGATAACCAGGATAGACATCAGTTCTGATCACTGAAGAGGTGTTGATTCCTCTAGGTATGGTGATATGGTGAGACCAGTACATGCTGAGTCATCCTCACAGTCTACCAGTAGACATTGGTATAATAATATACATGTATTGTCAATAAAATAATACACCACTTCCTGGGAGGCCACTCGTTTATTAGGATCCAGTCCTACCTTTTCCTATAAAAGCTAAAGGACTCAAAGAGGTAGCTAGTGAAGTCTGTTATCGAAAATTAATCAAAGAGCATAGGCGAGCTGTTATCATAAAAAAGGAAGGCAATAAATAAGCGACAAAATTCGAAAGAATGGCCAATGAAGGAATTGAGAGTCCTCCGGATGAGTTTATCTGTCTGATCTGTCATCTGGTGGCCAGGGACCCTCAACAGCTACTCTGCTGTGGCAAGCTGTGCTGCAACTTGTCTACAGGAAGCAAAAAACACACGGATAACTGCCCACAGTGCAGGAAGAGGCTCAGCAGCTTTCAAGACATTAGAGGTACATAAAAATCACACACATTATTCCCGTGATATCCACATTTGGTTGTTAGTACATGCACATATCCAAATCCATTGAGGAGTAACGAAGCCTATAATGCTAAATAAAGAAGGTTTTGTAAAATCCACAAGAGCTCTAGTACTCCAAGCTCCCCTTAGTAGTACTGCACTGCCCACTATGGCTGAAATAGGCCACCAACAATTGCACTTTTGAAGTTCTAATAAACTTTTAATACTTATACTTCTTCAAAATAATATAGTAGATCTAGAAATGTAACTGTTAATAAGACTTGACTACTACTATTTTGGCAGGAGACAGAGCTATCAAGTGTCTCAGAGTTGAGTGTGATAATCACTGCAATGGCTGTGAGTTTGTGGGGGAACTAGGCCAGCATGATGCTACATGTGACTTCAGCCTACTACCATGCCCTAACAAGTGCACAGATCAACACAACAAGACCACCACAGTGCTGAGGAAGGACATGGAGAAGCATGCAATGGAGTGCCCCAAAACGGCCGTACGAGTGTCCACACTGCAAGGTGACAGGGGACTACCAAGAGAGGACAACCGAACACCTACAAGAGTGTGCAAAGATGGAAGATGTTTGTCCCAACGAAGGATGCACAGAGAGACCCCTGCGCTGTGACCTTTCCAAGCACAGAGAGGAATGCCCACGTCGGCTAGTCCTGTGCAAGTATGCTTATCTCGGATGTGACGTGACACTGCCACGAGAGGAGATGACTGACCATCAAAAGACACCGCACCACTATCAACTACAACACGAGTGCAAATACATAAGATTATCAGTGGGAGTCTCCCTAGTGCACACAGAATTCAAAGACGGATCAAGGTTGAAAATAATACAGTATGAGGATGATAAATTGAGGTGCACTTGGTTTGACACTCCATCTGCTCCTCTTTGGTATTCCAACACTAGATATACTCAATCACTTGGAAGACAACAATCATTTCCAACACCGCTTCACCTTAGTCGATGGGCAGACTGAGGAGATTTCACTTCCTTTCCTTGGACACAACTCAGCTGTCAACTGCCAATATCTTCAATACGACGTACTATATGTGAGGGTGTCCACCTCTACAACTATAGCATCTAATAAGGCCACTATCAGTGATGCCACATCTGATTCAGTATAATATACCGTAGGTCGGGTTTTAATTGCGAGTATCTATTAAATGCGAATTGCGAGTTTTTCTACGTTTCGCAATTATTAGATTCGCAAACATAAACGTTCACGTATACTACAGTACGGTACGGGGTCGTCCATCGCAATTATTGGATTCGCAATTTGGCCTGACTTGACTAGAACGCATTTATTAAACCATGCAATTAAAATCCGTCCTACGGTAATGGCTACTGTGTAGACTACTGATACTTTTATGTTTGTGTGATCCAAAGTTGAATAAACATTTCACCACATTCTTTTTCCTATCTGCGTATGGGTACGAGAATATGCAATCAGGTACAGTGGTCCCTCCTTTGAGAGAGAGACCACCTCTTATTAAGAACTCAAAATTGCATGCACAAAACCACTCTACATACAAACAGCCTTCTGGTCAAAGACCACCTCTAGAACCCAACCAAAGACCACCAATTATGTGGAAATTAAAGACCCATAGGTGTGAGGAAGATGTTTAAGGTTGGGTGGGCCCAATATCCAGTTGCGCGCGAACTTTTTACGACCACGCCTTTTTTGCATGATCGAGACTGCTATCGTGAGTTTCTCGATGAAAAAAATGAACTGTAAGTCGAATGGAATAGATTTGGAAGCAATTGAGGCACATTCACTCATATTAGCCACTGCAGACTAGCTGGATTGGATCTCATTCTGAACTACAGGTATTAAAATTAATGTCAGCTCAAAAAGTGGGGGGGGGGGGGGGGGGCCCTGGCCCCTGTGGCCACCCCTGTTCCTACGCCCATGAGACCATCACTGATCTCAACTAGAGCTCTGTAGATCAAATACCCCACGTGCACATTGCACAATCCGTAGATCTACTTTGGAATGGAATTTTGCCACAGTAATGCGCCCCGTGGAAAGAGAAAAGTTCTCATATTGGAAGAGGAGTGATTCATCGGGCTAAAAATATCCCTGTGACTGACTGGACATTGAAAAGTAGTAAACACTCATTTCTTTCTTGTGAATAGGGGTACCAAACAACTAATTTTCATATAAATCACGTACGGCATAATACAATCCACTCTTGCAAAGCTCCACCTATTGCTCTACCCTCCTCTGGTGGAAGACCACCTCGTTGGGGAGACCATATTTATTTGGATTCAAGTGCGGTCTCTCAAAAGAGGGACCACTGTACTTCCGTTCCGTTTGTAACATATCAGGAGGAGGAGGAAGGATCTGGTGTTGTGCCCATACTGGAGTTGTACCAGTGCTTAGCTGCTATTAGAGCCTGTGTGCAAACCTCACTCTTGAGATGTAGTCTAGTAGCCTAGCAAGCCCTGTAAAAATTGGTGATGATGTGGAGCAATCTGATTGGGCTCCACTCCTGGCTGCAGCAGGTACTACGTAGTCTCGTATACATAGGCATAACACCAGAACCTTCCTCCTCCCCAGTCATAACAATACAAACCTAGTGTTCCAAGCCCCGCCCAGTAAATCAGGTGATATGCATACAGTTCCACAGTTGGGAAAGGCGAGAAAAGCATCAGTATTATAATATTATGCTCACACAAATAGAGATCATCTCACAACTATGAAATTACTTAGGGGGCTTTCACAAACTGAATTTGCTCACGCTTAGCGTCATTGTGACGCTAAGTAAGTCTAGACCCCCCTCCCCCCCTCTCTTAGCGTCATGTATATAACATAGTATACAATGCAGGTAGGCCAGCTAGCTATCATCCAGCCATTCCATCTAGCTATGTCTTTATACACTGATGATGCATGGGTACATTAACGGTATGTACAACATATCAGGATTGATTTATACTTACCAATGCAATACAGTCACTAACTGACTCTGAGCAAATGGTCGATGGTGAGCATTAATTAGAAAATTAGCGTCATGCCCTCAAACCCCCCTTAGCGTCATAATGATGCTAAGAGTTAGCAAATTTAGTTTGTGAAAGCCCCCTTACACCATAGATTACACTATGATAATGGGACGCGTAGCTGCGCGAATCGTGTCACACACGACAGACACAGACACAAAACTTACCAATTATCTCGGCAGTGCGCAGACAAAGTTCACGCACGATGGACGATATGCGCATGTGCAGATGGACAGGGGGCTGATGCATGCAGATTTGGAAGGGGTGGGGCTGAAAGCACGACCTTTGACCTTAAAATTGACAACCGACAGCGGATGCCAAACGGAGTCATTCATGTCTCCAACAACGCTAAAAATGCTCAGCAAAGGGTAAGCGGCTAAAAGAGAATTATATCAGCGCTTCTGGGGCAATTTGGGGATATATCCACCCACGCAATTAGTGTGTACTAGGAAATGACTGCACCATTGCGGAAAGAAAACCTTCGCACGCATAAAGAAAGAACCAGCCATTGCATACATACATAAATATGCCTTCACATTCATCACCAAGGAGTTCTATAGAAGAGAGAAAGAGGTAGCAAGCTCACTGATGGACTGAAAAACAGAAGATCTACAAATTATGGTTACAGTATTTCTACATGTATGTGAGTCTGTTATCTCAACTGGCAGAAACATATGCACATGATATGAGCACTGCTGCTCATAGGGTCGTCGGCACCGCCAAATTTAAATAAATTTCACAATATTAATTTTCATACATGTTGCATTAGAGATCCCCTTCTCAAGGCAACCACAATGGAGGGCAAACGTACATTGACTAGATCTGTCAGAAGAGCAACTGGGACCACATGCACCCACCTCCATGGTGTACAAGAATGGGTATAGGTTCTATGGAATAAAATGTGTGGGAATGAAGAATGAATGCAAGGGTAATAATAACTACATGTATATAGATCCAGTTGATCCACTATATATAATGGTATAATGTTATGATGAACATATTCCAACAAGTATAGCCATTATGAGAGAAAAACACAATCTGGGGACTTGTGAAGCATGTGCATGTGTTGGCCAGCCCATACATAGTAGCCAGTACTTAGGTATACAGGCCTGGTTTGAGCATACATACAAGTGTGGGCATATGTGGTTGGTCCCAGGTGGAAATTTAATTCGCTGCATATTGCTGATATGTGTATGTAAAATTTGTTATGTACTTTTTGCACCCTCAGGCCACCTAGCAGTAAGCTGACTGATCTCATGCCCAGCCTCTTCTAAGCGATACGAGTGGGGGGTTGTAGAGGAGGCGAAAATACCTGTGCATCAACTTGTGGGTCAAAGGGGGAAGGGGGCTTACTTTTGGGACAATAAGATACATTGTATGTGTAGTTGCTCTACCTCGCTCTCCCCTGTGAAGTCTTTGAAAGCATGTCTGAGGAAAGCTGGAGTACCAGCCAAACGCTTTCGTGTGCATGTACTTGCTTTTCAAAGACAGATCGATGCACATTTCTACACAGTATGTACCATATTTTAAGGGATGCTAATTTTGAATTAGCTTAGTTAGCTTTTGTGTGGTGAACAGTGGATGGAAATTTTTACAAGCAACCATAAAATCATAATCTTATCATGACCTACCATAGTACTACCATAGTAGTGATTGCCATCCATAGCCTCCACTGCTGGTCTAAATCTGCCAGCTTCACTACTGTATAGCAGGAAAGTTTCGTGGGGTCAAGATCAGAGGGGGGGTGGGGGGAGGGAGGGAGAAATCAATACTGACTATCCATGGATTTCTCCCACATAAAGTATAGCGAGAGATACCCAATAGCAGCCTGGGGGACTCCCTAAAACTGGTCGACATCGATAAGGTGCATGGGTAAGCAAGCGTAGGGATGTATAGTGTGGAAACGCTTAGTGAGTCCAAGACACTGTGTATTGAACACATAGCATAATAATTATGGGAATTTTTGAAAAGGTCATGATACAAAAAGTGGACACGCCACTGATATTACACGCATGTTTGGGTCAATATGCATGCAAATGCTAGTAACATAACAAGATTACACGCATAAGATTTCATATAGGGTGTAGAGACAGCTAGGGACCCACAATATGCTCAGTTTCAAGGATGCATGAAAATTGTGTCATTGTTTACTTGATGAATCCAGTGCAGTGTTGCTGAAGCCTGCAATACAATCAGGTTTTAGTAGTTATCTGCTCTAAAGAAGTCCGACTCACTTTTTTGAAGATAAGCTTCAGTGGAGTCTTTTATAATAAAACACCAGTTGCAATACCTGCAGTGGAATAGTGGGAACCACCGACAGAACGTGTGTTCTGTTTAGCTGTTATTGCAGCTCATCAGGGTGGCGTACCCGAAAAATTAATCACATACAGTAAATCGCGAATATTTTGTTGTTAAAATATTTTCGGACAGACAGGCTTGTGCGAAAATAGAATGCGAAAAAATACATAATATGCAATATTAAAGATATGGCGGTACAGAGTTGTTTGTCAGAAAATTATGTATTATTGCACGGAATGGTTGTGACACCAAATATACGCGATTTACTGTACCAGTAACATAGCAGGGACAACTCAAAATTACAACTATCAGGAGTAAAAATATTCTGGAAAATCAGGATCATTGGGTGGCTAACTGCGATGATTTCTAATTGAAGGGGATAAGAGTGCTCTGTCGACCTGGAACTGCTTTGCTGTTCAGTGATACACTCTGTCATAAATAGTAGTACATATGAAGCACTTCATCGTATCCTCATAAAAGAGAGGAAAGTATGAGCTTCCTTGACCCTTACACCTAGACAGTGTGACTACAAGCACCATGCTACAATGAAACACATCAATATGACCTCCAATTTTAGAGACAGAGAGGGAAGGTACATCCGTGAAATCATATTATACTCATTCTCGTTCTGCCAGTGTTGGTGTAACAAGAATGAGTCTCAAATCTGTAACCTAAGCACAGCTACAGTACACCCAAACCCAAACTGAACGGAACCCAGGGCATGACCGCATTCTAGGACTGCCAATCAGTGCAAAATCACAGGTTTTATGGGGTTAAAGGTGAATCCAAGTCCAGTCCAGTGAATAGAGATTACCACCTCAAAGCTGTGGGAAATGCTCTCACCACAATCTTCAATAAGACAGAGAGCAGGCAGCAGCATGCCTCAAAGCTGTGGGGAAAGCTTTCTTCATTAGACAGAGAGCAAGCAGCAGCATGCTGCTTTCTTGCAGTGCCTAGGCGCCTATATAAATACCCCCTCACAGCTACCAAAGTCTCATTCACATTACTGGGAAAATGGGACAGCATTTATCAAGTAAGGATACAATACTACCTTGAAAAGTTTATCCTCTAGTCTGACTTGCAGGGTATGTTGCAGATAAGCTGCAAGAAAGGGAGAGAGAGGTGCAGCACCTACAGCGGCTACAACAGCAGCTCAGTCTTAGAGGTACTAGTTACATGTATACGCTTATAGGCTGCATGCTTCACTATGTATAGTCATTACTCACTAATACTTTCTAGGCCAGCGATACCAGCCATATATATGTAAGACAAAAAAAGGCAAAAGAACATCTCAGGTAAGTGCAAATGACAAAGAGCAATCTCTAGAGGATCGACAGTAACATATTTATTATCCCAACACAGAAATCACAAACTCACCTTGTCGCTCAATCAGTTCCTCCTCCGGCTGGTCAGCGACCCTCTGCTCCTCCTCCACCAGCGAGTCCTCCTCCTCTGGCTGGTTAGTGGCCCTCTCCTCCTCCTCCAGCAGTGAGTCCTCCTCCTCCGGCTGGTCAGTGGCCATCTGCTCCTCCTCCTCTAGCAGTGAGTCCTCCGCCTCTGGCTGGTCAGCGATCCTCTGCTCCTCCTCCAGCTGGTCAGTGGCCCTCTCCTCCTCCTCCAGCAGTGAGTCCTTCTCCGGCTGGTCAGTGGCCCTCTGCTCCTCCTCCTCCAGCAGTGAGTCCTTTCCTCTGGCTGGTCAGTGCCCCTCTGCTCCTCCTCCTCCAGCAGTGAGTCCTCCTCCTCCGGCTGGTCAGTGGCCCTCTCCTCCTCCTCCTCCAGCAGTGAGTCCTTCTCCTTTGGCTGGTCAGTGGCCCTCTCCTCCTACTCCAGCAGTGAGTCTCCCTCCTTCAGCTGGTCAGTGGCCATCTGCTCCTCCTCCAGCTGGTCAGTGACCCTCTCCTCCTCCTCCAGCAGCGAGTCCTCCGCCTCCGGCTGGTCAGTGGCCCTCTCCTCCTCCTCCAGCAGCAAGTCCTCCCCCTCCGACTGGTCAGCGACCCTCTGCTCCTCCTCCGGCTGGTCAGTGGCCCTCTCCTCCTCCTCCTCCAGCAGCGAGTCCTCTCCCTCCGGCTGGTCAGCGACCCTCTGCTCCTCCTCCGGCTGGTCAGTGGCCCTCTCCTCCTCCTCCAGCAGTGAGTCCTCCTCCTCTGACTGGTCAGTGGCCCTCTGCTCCTCCTCCTCCAGCAGCAAGTCTTTCTCCTCCGGCTGGTCAATGGCCTTCTGCTTCTCCTCCGTCAGTAATGAGTCTCTCTTCTCCAGGTAGTCAGTTCTCTGCTCCTCCTCCTCTAGCAGCGAGTCCTCTTCCTCCTCCTGCTGGTCAGTGGCCTTCTGCTCTTCCTCCGGTTAGTCAGTGGCCCTCTCCACCAGTGCGTCCTCCTCCAGCTGGTCAGCGGCACTCTACTCCTCCTCCTCCATCAGTGCGTCCTCCTCCGCCAGCTCCACCAGTTATGAGACCTACTTCACCAACTCCCCTTTATGGTCATAACTGCATAATATGCTAATATTTTATGGTTTTCGTTATTTTGCAATAGGATTGAAATCAAGTTACTGTGCTAATAAGCGCATGCACTTACAGCAGTGTAGTATATACCACGCATAATTACATTCCACTAATGTCATGTGACCATGGTTCTGCAATCTGATTGGGCTGCAATATACGTACCTCGAGGACAAGGAAGTGCAACCCTTTTGACCAGACCCTTTCTCGTGCGTGCATGAAGGGGGCACGAGATTAAAAAGAGACAGCGATGGTGTGCATCCTTTGGCTTCAGAGTTACATGTACAACGGAACCACAAACTATAGTGAAGGGATGATATAGTAGCTACTAGAACCTGATTATGGAGACATTTCTATGCACATGTAACTCCTATCCCAGGTCACGCCACACGGAGGCAGATGCACAGGTGACCCTCGAGGCATTATGTCTACTACACAATGCCCCGGCTCAAATTCAAGGGAGAGAAAGAAGGAATGGCTGATTCCTGGATCGAACTGTAAGCACACAAATTAATATATGTCCCCACCCTACTCTCATTACAAATCAGATGTGTACTCATAGCTGCTTTGGAAAACATTCTCTAGCGAAATCATCCAAAGCTGACCAGCCAAGAATCAGCCATTACATACATACATACACAACAAACCTTCACATTCGTCCCGACTGAGCTCTAAGAAGAGAGGAAAGATATAGCACAATACAGACCATTCACTAACACAAAACCGCCACAGAAAACCACAAGTCTGTATCAGTACATGCCATATATCTCCACTGACAGGAGCAACAAGTGCTCCATCATGGACGGCTCAATCATGCTGCAACTGGAGGAGCTCGACATAAACACACACGATATAAAGAGCCCGGGCCACACTGCCTCGGTTTATGGAGGAAGCTAAAATTAATGTGTACAATGCACATACATATTGATGTAAAGATAGCGGCCTAAGCACCTGACACTAGTATGAGCTTCCTTGACCCTTACACCTAGACAGTGTGACTACAAGTACCATGTCACAATGAGCACGTCAACATGACTGCCAGTTTTCGAGAAAGAGAGAATGAGAGCTCTGTAGAGCACATACCCCGTGTGCACAATTAGTAGCCTAGTATGTGTTCTTGCATTCACTTACATGTACGCGTCATATACATGTAGATGTGCAGTACGCGGTTGAAACAGCACATGGCACACCTGATGTGATTTGTACAGTTTGTCAACATTATGAAGTGAAACAAACGTCGGCTTTGACATTTTATTATACTCACCACTCGCTAAGATTGCCTCTATGCTGATATCAGGTAATTTTTTTTTAGAACAGAGAGAGAAATATAAGTCCGATGGGAAAACTAGAAGCCATCAACGACTCATCATGCCACCCGAGCTTCAGGCAGCTGACTTCAATGAGGAGAAAGAGAGAAAATGCCAAGCCACCCGATTACTTTACTATGCACACGGGGGTAATACCATAGTGTCCCAGGCAAGTGCCCACGACACTATAATAATAATATTATTATACTGATAGAGTACATGTACTGTAGAGCAGATTATATTAAATTTTAGAGCAACATGATACAACTTGATATTACGTTTTCACTCATAAAATTTTTGCTCGGTAACCTATAACTACCTACTGCTCTGTAATATAATCAGCTTTGAACAGGCAACAAACAACCGTACCAAGTGCCCAACACAAACAAGTATTGAGATGATACAGAGAGGGAGAATGCAGCCATATTAATACAAACATACATGTAGTATAGACTGGGATAGAGAACACAAGAGAGAAACATATCTCCAATGTGAAAACCAGAAGCCATCAACGACTCATCACGCCACCTGAGGGTGGGAGCTTCAGGCAACTGACTTCAACGAGGAGAGATACATGTGCATCTAGATATTATGGCAGAGCAGAGAACAACCCTGTTTGCTGACATGGTATTTCTGTACTTTCTTATAAGGTAGTGCAAAAAAATCAGTCAGCTGGTTTGGCAGTGTCACTACAAGCATACAGATAAGATTGATAACCAGTACCTGTACCCTATGACCTGACATTCAGAAACCACATTTAACCCCAAAATAAAATTCAAGAAAGGTAGAGCCTAAAACTGCATAAACCTTCCCTGTGTCAGGCTTATTGAGTTGACGTACCCACTCAAGAAAACACAGGTATGAAGAGAAATAATACTGAGAAAAAATATTATTATGGTAATAGACATGTACACATACATGTATTAGCATTGAGACGAGCAAGACAGAGAGAGAGAGGGACAGAGAGAGAGAGGAGAGAGAGGGAAAGAGAGAGAGAGAGAGAGAGGGAGGGAGAGAGAGGGAGAGAGAGAGGGAGAGAGAGAGAGAGGGAGGGAGGGAGGCAGGGAGAGAGAGAGAGGGAGTGAGACAAGATAGATACATGTATATGCATTTATACATGTACATGTATATAATAGAGGGAGAGGTAATATATCCCAGAGAGAGAAACATAAGAGAGAGAGGATGGATCGGTAATCAATACATGTGGCCACACCTGGGTATACTGTATACAACAAAATACTAGGTAGAGTTTCACATGATTTACACTTCCAGGGGACATCTTTTTTTTCAAAAACATAGCTAGGAACGTCCATGCAGTGTTTGTGGTACCAGGTTTTACATACATCACACTCGGCCATTTTATCACCTATTTCCTCGGGCAAGCGGCAGCAGCAGTGAAGGTCCACTGACTGGGTGTGCCTGACACCAACAATCCTGCGCTCACCGACCGCTGGGAAGCGAGAGAGGCGATATTTCTCCAAGCACTCTGCAAAGTGCTGCCTCATAGACCTGTGATCGTACTTGATCTTGCATGGGTCATTACCACTGCAAATGTCGTATGTAAATGCTAAGGCAAGGACTCCACAATCGGAACCATTTGACTGCCTTCCAACATCCATCATTCTCACTACAAGCTGTTTAGCAGGACTGAAAACAAGGCTGGCAATCAATTTGACCGTCCCACTGGAAGCACTGGAGTACATGCTGTCGTACACATTGACCACTCCATCGTCACATCCAACGTTGGAAATAGTACACCAGTGACAGCCTCCAACAAAGATGATCTGCACAAATTCTCCTCTGAGGATTTGGAACAATAGACTCCTGTGAA
Organism: Cliona cf. orientalis; assembly: GCA_963930775.1. NCBI lineage: Eukaryota > Metazoa > Porifera > Demospongiae > Clionaida > Clionaidae > Cliona > Cliona cf. orientalis. The sequence goes on from OZ005689.1 coordinate 25,609,190, forward strand.
CTGCCGGATCTTGCAGGCCGGCTATGTTTGGGAATTCCTGCAAGATGAGCAACTGACCGACCCTAATGACTGTGTCTGAGAGCCAACCATCAGATGAAACAATTTCCCGTTTCTTATCTACGTGCAAGGTGTATAGTGGAGTGGACACCCAGGTGTTGCTTACAACTGCAGAACCATCGGCTGAAGACAAGGCTGTGGGATCGTCAGTCAGGTCAACAACATGCTCAACAAAAGTCTTGGTTAGGCCACAGCTACACACTTTGAGATTTGCAGAATCATTTGCTACATCTCGTAGTGAGATCCTTCCTGCAGTTCGCCAGTTGTCTACTGAAATGGATAGATCACCGCTGATAGCCATCAACTGCCCCTTTGCATAGCCAGTAGTGAGAACTCCCTTGTGACAACATAGTAGGCATCGATCACCAAACACTTGCACAACGCAGCAAGGAAGGTGACATTTGCCCAATTTGCTATCATGCAAATTCACGCAGTCACCCACCTTGAAGTTGGGCCTAGGCTTTTTCGCTGGGGGAGGCTTCTCACCACCTGGCTTTTCTCTCTTTCCTCGATGAGTGGACCTTGTATCGACCGGCTTGCTTGCTTTAGGAGGTTTGGATTTCACACAATCATCATCCTTGCCATTCTTGTCAGAGTCAGCAGAAGAGGCCTTGGGAAACAATGTGCACCCAACGTAACGATTTCGTGAGTTTGAGGGGCAATCCCTCTTGTGTGCTCGTCCGAGCGCTCCGCACACGCAGATACCACTTAGTACGTCATCTTCAAAACACCAACTAGTGTCACCAGTTGGGGTAGGCACACTTTTTTCCAAAGAAATGCTTTCTGCGTCTGACAGGGTATCCTCAGAATAGGAAATGACATCATTATTGTCAGATGCTCTGTCATCCACAGAAACACCACTTCTCTGATTTTTGATGTTCAAAGGACATTCACTATGGTTGGTACGTAGGTGAGTGGTGGACCCACACTTGCACGTCCCTCCAGTTGTACGCTTCTTCTCTCCTTTTCGTTTGAGTTCATCTTCGTCTATGTCACTGTCGTCACTGCCATAGGTATCATGGCCATGCTTCTTTGACCACAGCTTGCAACACTGTGCATCCACTGTTCGCTCAATTTTCAACTGTATTTGCCTCCGCTTGGAGGAATCGGTCTTTTCCTGATCTAAATACATCTTTCTCTGTCGATTGAATGTCTCCAGAGCAGCCTGAACACCATCAAATACAGGTAGCTTCAGACGCTCAAACAGCTCAACCACCCAATGATATTGTGGCCCACGCTTCTCATACATGTATATCATGTTGGATTGCAGCAGAGCCAGCTCGGTTGAAACCACATAGTGTAGACTCTCGAGGAAGATGTGCTTTGGTCTGAAGCGAATGAACACATTGTGGGAGGCCTCCAACCAATTGGAATGCCCCCTTTTAAGAATGGGGTGAACCAGCTGTTCAGCCATTTCTGCTCTCTCATGGCATTCAATTTCGTAAGCCAGAGAGTGGAAAGGTCATGTCAGTGCATGCCTTGTGTGATAGTCTGTTCCTTCGCACTTCAGATCCTCTCCATCCTCACACTCACCACAGCTGCATACTGGAAGTTGGTGAAAGTCACACCTACCAAACCCCCAATCGTGCTCGTCGCGGGTATGTCTGGCCAATCTTTTCATCCTGGTTGCAAACTCTTCGGCAGATTCACTCATCGACAAAATTAGTGAAAAGTAGTTTCTAGCCTTTTCAATAAACGCCTTGGAGAAGCAACCACATCCCTATTTGTGCCTTGAGCAATGACAGACCACGTCGCCAACAGAGGGAAAAGTGTCTTTATACTTTCTTATTAAATCAACAGTGAAGGACTTGATTTTCTGCAGCTTTTCCAGCTGCTTCTTGTGGGCCCTACCGGCATGCCCACCACAGATCATGATCTCTGCATTGGGAAAGTGGTCTGTCACTGCCTTAGCAGAGGAGGAGTCGGCATCTTGCCACTGAATGGCAATGTTCATCCCTTCCTCCTTGGCTTTTTTGAACGTAAGGCGTGCGGCATAGCCTTCGGCGCCCTTGGAGGTCCCCTGGTATAGCTCTTCTTCAATTATGTCATCTCTGCCTTTCTCACAGAGATGCTTGCGGTAAAGAAGAGCTCCATTGTAGTAGTTTCGAATGCTGAAAGTAGCATTCTTGCTGTGATGACTACGTGTCATCCACGTGCCGTCAGCGGACGTGACGGCACGACTCCATGAACCCAGTTCATTTTGGTCCATGCGTTGCATGTCATCCTTTGCATCACTACACATCTTATCGACCATCTCTTTAACAATAGGGTACATTCTCTTGACGGTCGAGTCAAACATTGGCCAACTAACTCCTTCAATCCCAAGTGCATGCTTCAATACCTTGTAGTAAGTCACATGCGTGCAACCAGCTATGATAAAAGCCACCTGCGCAGCAATACCAATTTCGGTAGCACAGCCAAGTTCGTATTTAGATGATGTTTCAAACAATGCCCACTGACTAGCACAACCGTTACAAGCATAGGTGATAGAAAGAGCACCACCCAGCCCAAGGCTTTTCACATGAATGGGACACAATGCACCTTTACAACCAGGTGTGGCACAACGTATTTGATTCACTTGCTTGATTAACTTGTTCAATTGTTTCAAGTCCATGAAGCAAATACTTGATGGAATACATGACATACTTTCTATCCTCTCTCTAACCTTTCTTTGAGGGATTGGAACATGCAGGGAGCCATCATTACTCTCCACTGTCACGTTGAGACTGTCAGTCTCTTCATCACCCTCCACTGTCACATTGAGACTATCATTATTTGACGTGGGAGTATCCTAAATGGCAAAGAAAATTTACGGTGATGTGCATGCATACAGACAACTTCTTTCAATGAACATGTACAATGTCATATAAGCGAAATGTATCAGCCTCCCAGTCTAGTGTACACCCATCAGGCATAGCCAGATTTAACAAAATGGTAAAGCGTCATCACTCCTTGGTCATGTAGTATGTAAAGTATATCCTTTGGAAGTCTCATGCCCGCCCACTGTGTATCTGCCCATATTATGCATAACTACATCTCTCCAGTTCTTATTCTACCCAGGATTCCTCATATTATTGGGACTTTTAACATTCTTACAACACTGATAATTTCGTGTTTTTTTGTTTTTTTTCAAGGGGACCACACACTAAGCAGAAAAAAAAAACCACCACACAGTCGAGCTGGATGCATGAAAGAGCCATACAATGCAAGTATGCATCAAAATAGCCATATATACAATGTTTGGTAAAGGGTCGTCAACGTACGCCGCGCGCCCGTAATTTTTTTTTACGGGCAAACATGGCTTCCTATACAAACATAATTATGGAGAACTTTAAAGTGCCATATCTCTAATTCTAAAGTGTGAATCAAAATTTCCCGCCATCAATTTTTTAGTTTCGACTCATTCTGCGTGCCCATATAAAAATTATCTCCCCAAGTGCTCCCAGATCCTCTGTGAATTACATTAATTATTTTTAAATAATTTAAATTTAAATTCTTTTTTTTCTACTTAGTGTGTAATTAGTGTGTAACAAGCAGACCACACACTAAGCAGAAAAAAATTGTCCGAAAACCACCACATAGTTGAGCTGGATGCATAGTAGAGCCATACAATACAAGCAGGCAGCCTATACATCAATTTTGACCAAATTGTGTAATGCTTGTCACGTTAATGTGCACGCGTGGCCCCGCCCCTCACGTAGCACGTGGGCAGAAAATATTGCAAATGCATGGCTTCCTATACAAACATATGGGAAAACTTCAAAGGGCCATAACTTTAATTGTAAGGTGTGAATAAAAAATCTGTCTGATCAAACCTCTAGTTTCGACCCATTCTGCGTGCCCATGTAAAAATTATCCCCCTAAGTGCTCCCAAATCCCCATGAATTAGATTATTTTTTAATTATTTAAATATGCTTAGTGTGTAATTTCTACTTAGAGTGTAATTAGTGTGTAATTTCCCTACTTTATGGTTATATTTGTGCCCAAGACATGTCCTTATAGTGCACAGAAGGGGGACAGAGGGGGGACATAAGAGGAAGCCACCAGCACCCCACTGGTATCACTGGTATGCCGCACCATCAAAATTATGAAATCACTGCATGCCATGCAGGGCTAGAAATAAGGCTCATGTTTTGGTCGGACATTGCTAGGACACAGTATAAGACTTTATGGAGTTGCATGGGGAATTTGATCGGTCATTTCAATAATTTGGTCGGAAAATGTCCGATGACCAGCTGTTATTTCTAGCTCTGCCATGATGTGTGGCCAAACTCCTGATGTGGGAATATAACGTTCAGTATAATTATTATGAGGTTGATCCAAATTAAGGGGCTGAGTTTAATATTCCATCTCGCTACTAAGATAAGTTACTAAAGGATGGAAGATTGTTCCAGCCTTGAACATTGCATTTTTTACGCAATTTGTGTTTCTTGTCTGTCGCTGGTATCAAGCATGGAATTTGTGTAACCACTGACTTGGAGGAGCTGAACCTTTATGGTGATGACTGTGATCGCTATGATCTTCAGTCCAGAAAGAAAGAGTATCATTGGACGATCATTGTGCTGATCTTGCCTCTCATCCGATATTCTGGTACAGAATTCAACTCTTATAACAGTCATTTTCCATACATAGCTTCAATCTTTTTGTGTATGCCTCAACCATCAGGAAAAGCCGGACATGCTCTCAGCGTAATTCTATCTTACATGGTTTGCTCATTCAACCGATTATAATTAAGTAGACTCCCCCCCCTCAGAATCATCAGGTGATATACATGTAATAGTCTGCCTATGAACATTAAACTTGGAGATAGGACCCAACCTCGTTATTGCAAAAATAATACCCCCCCCCCCCACAAACAAACTCTTATAACATGCGTTTGTCACCTTACCTTGATAATACTGTCTATCACCAACCTTTCTGGTGTATCACCAGACACAGTATTCATACCCAGTGTAACACACACATCCTGTGTAAAAACAATAATAATTAAAGTTAATCGCTCAGGTCCGAGGCTAATATTTTCTTCAAGTACTCACTTTTTGTGCATCAGCACTCTCAACTGACTCCATATCACTGCAGAAGATGAATACCATATTTCTTCGAAAAATTTGGCCCTTCTAATTATTCGGCACCCTTTACCGAATGATTGAATATAGTCTCTAATTTTTTGGCAAAGGTCGTCATGCGTATATGCTATAAATGGGAATGGAATGCGCACGCAGACAGAACGTTGAATATTAACCTCTAAAAATTCAGCCAAGCTAAAGCAATATTATTTTCATGCCGAATTTTTAGAAGAAATACGGTAGATACAGTATCACCATGCAAGCACTCGATCCATTATGGTCACAATCACACTATGGTACGTACACTCACGTTAATATGTTGAATAATAAAACTTGGATGAACTGTTGAAATTTCCAACACAAATCTCTGTAGAAATCAGCACAACACGTAACAGACCATACACCTGTACATGTACCTTGAGTTTCAGAAAATTGTAGCAATAATAATATATTATGGATGCACCCACAATTGACAGTAACCCAGTATTGTTCTGCAGACCTCTAAATGACCACCCCCAAATAAGATGGATACCCTTCTCACAAAATGACTACACCCTCCATAATTATGATACTAATATACCCCCATACACATGCTGAGCTAGTGAACAGCACCAGGAACACATTACCAGCTCACATGCACAAGGGATAAAGTAATTGGTTTTGTCCGTCTGTCTGCCTGTCTGCCTGTCACCACAAAATCGCCAGATCTGGACATCTACATATAGGCATCTGAGCGACTAGTAAATATGACAAATCCATACAAGTCGTCCAAAATTTGTCTTCATTATGCGGTTTGGCAAGGCCCATGAGCATCGTAAACACTGCGTCTTTGTTGGCGACACCTATCGACTCGACCCATCCACTGCAGGCCATGTGTATACGTCAGCTGCATACGTACATGTATGCACACTACTGTGCAGCTCTCATTTGTATGCAAACAGATGTGAATGCAGATGCAATGTGCGACGGGTATGTGTTCTATAAAGCTCAAGTTGTTTCGTAGTGCACTGGGAATGGGCAAGATTATGCGTGACCCCGCCCCTCACGTAGCACATGGGCGGGAAACATTGCAAATGTGTGGTAGCAAGATTATTCCTGCCTTTGACTTGAAAGGCTTCATGCTGGTATTAGGCAATATTATTAGGCCCTGTCAGCTTAGTTACCTATATGGTGAGCAAGATTATTCCTGCCTTTGACTTGAGCTGATATTAGGCAATATTATCAGGCCATGTCAGCAGATCTGATTCACAATATGCAGGAGTGTCATCATGGAGTGAATGATGTTGCACAGCTCTGAGACTAAGATTACAGGCCTTGAAGTTGCTGGTCCAAAGGAAACTCATTGCTATTCATAATCCAGTCAGCCGTTCACTTCCGGGCTACAAGTGTGTATAGGCTCTGCGGGATTTACACAAATAAGTGGTGCTGTACGTACAATTCCCCATAGCCTTACCAACTAACTAGCAAGTAGCGGAAACGTTTCTGGAGAGACTTTTTTCACCCAGCATTTTCAATGGGATCGGCAAGTTGAAAGGAGTGGAAATAAAGCTCCACATCGACCAGTCAGTACCCCCTGTTGCTCAGCAAGCCTGACGAATTCCATTCCATCTACGAAAGAAAATTTGAGAAGAGCTGGACCATCTGGAACGGCAAGGAATTATTGAAAAGGTAGACGGTCCGACGCCATTTGTGTCCCCTGTGGTGGTTACCCCAAAGAAAAATGGTGATGTGCGCATCTGTGTTGGCTAACAAAGCAATCAACCTGGAACGACACCACACCAACCGCAGATGATTTGATCCACATCCTGAACGGAGCAATGGTGTTCTCCAAGTTGGATCTCAGGGCTGGATACCACCAACTCACCTTAGCCCCCAAGAGTCGCTACATCACAACCTTTGCCACTGACAAAGGACTCCGTCGGTACGTTCGACTGAATTTTGGAATGAATTCCGCTAGCGAGCTTTTTTCAAAAAGCGATCAGCGATCTGCTCCGTGACATCCCCGGAACTCTGAATATCAGTGACGATGTCATAGTTTTTGGCAAAATACAGGAAGAGCATGATGCTGCACTCAAGGCAGTGTTCCAAATGTTTGCAGAGGTCAACCTGACTTTGAACAAGAAAAAGTGCGAATTCAACAAAAAGAGCATCACATTCTTTGGGTTCGTGTTCTCAGGACAAGGGATTTCTCCTGATCCCAAGAAAGTGGAAGCCATAAAAAAGCCACCAACAACAACCAGTGGTGTGAGAAGCTTCCTTGGAATGGCCACATACTGTGCGAAATTTATCCCAAATTTCAGCGACATCTCAGAACCACGAGAGTTGACGAATAAAGATGCCCAATTTCAGTGGAGTGAGCAACATGAGCAGTCATTCAACAAAATCAAAGAGCTCCTTGCAAGTGCTAAAGTAATTGCCTACTTTGACCCGAAAAAAGAAACTGAGCTAATCACTGATGCCTCTCCCTCAGGATTGTCTGCCATCCTGATGCAGAACACACCAAGACAAGAGTATAGACGAATAGTTGCATATGCCAGTCGATCTCTCACCGATGTTCAAAGACGCTATTCTCAGACAGAAAGAGAAGCATTGGCAATTGTCTGGGCAGTCGAGAGACTTCATCTCTACCTCTTTGGTGGTCATTTTTATTTGATCAGACTGCAAGCCTGTTCACCTGATCTTTGGCAACCCCAAATCCAAACCACCGCCTCGCATTGAACGCTGGAACTTGCAACTCCATGGTTACAATTTTGAAGTCATGCACACCGAAGGAAGCCAAAATCCATCTGACTTCTTATTCAGCCTCGAGGAGAATGACAAGCAAGGTACTCTGGCGGAAGAGTATATCAACTTTCTCACATCGGCAGCAGCTAGCTGAAATCCAACAAGCAACGGCACAAGATGTCACCATGCAATGTTTAGCCTATCTCATTCGCACCCAGTCGTGGAGAAACATGGACAAGCTACCACAAAAATTTCAAGATGCTGATCTAACAGAGCTGAATCATTTCAAACAAGTCCGACACGAACTAACAGTCAACGGCCCAACGAACATCATCATCCTACGAGACAGACGCATAATTGTACCTGCAGCTCTTCGAGACAAAGCTATCTCAATAGCACACGAGGGTCACCAAGGCTTGAAGACAAAACAACTGTTACGTGAAAGGATTTGGTTCCAAGAATCAATGACACTGTCAAGAAGATGATCGATAAGTGCATGGCATGCCAAGCAAATGGTCCCAGTAATCATCCAGACCCCTTCCAGATGTCTCCTTTACCGCCTGATCCTTGGAACACAGTTCACATGGACTTCGGTGGTCCATTTCCCTCAGGAGAGTACTTACTCGTTGTCATTGACGCATACTCACGATTCCCTGAGGTTGAGATTGTTCGCACATCTGCCGCCTGTATCATCCCAAAGTTGGACAGAATATTCTCAACGAGTGGTGAGAAGTGACAATGGTCCTCCCTTTACGAGTGAAGAAATCAAGGAGTACATGCATAAGAACAGAATTTATCGCAGAGTAACTCCACTTTGGCCTCAAGCCAATTCTGAAGCTGAGAATTTTGTGAAACCCCTCAACAAAGCGATTCATTCAGCCCATGTAGAGAGAAGGTAAGGTGTGGAGAAAACATCTCTACAAATTTTTGCTCAACTATCGGACAACACCACATAGCACAACTGGATTTGCACCATCAGAATTGCTTTTCAATCGAAAAGTTCGAAATAAACGTCCACAGCTAATATCTGAACACACCAACCAGTCTGACCTAGGTGCAAAGGTGAAGGAAAATGACGATAGAGCTAAAATTAAGATGAAGATGTAGGCTGACATAAGAGTGAGAGCAAAGATATCCACTATCAAGGTTGGTGATATAGTACTTGCTCGACAGCGAAAGCACAATAAGCTCTCAACACGTTTCGATCCGGTACCTTTTCAAGTGGTGCGTCTAAATGGAACAATGGTCACGGCATGTCGTAATGGCAAGTATATCACTCGTAATGTGTCTCATTTCAAAGTGATAGACACGGAGATACAGGAAGATGACGATGAGGAGGAAGACTATTTAGTCTCAAGACCGACTTCAAATTCAAACACTCCAGATAATAATGTAAACCCTCCTCAAAACGAACTGAGAAGATCGACCCGTAATTGTAGACAAGTCGATCGCTTTGGTCGGAACATTTATGGACATTTATTTGTGCTTTGTTTTCAGTCAGAGTAAAAGGAAGATGTAATGTTACTTGTATCACTCACCATATCATTTATGTATGCACACATGTAATCACGTGTTACGTCACATGATCTCCTGTATTGATTATGTAATAATGATTCATGCCATGTGTTAAAGAAGTACATCTAAAGTGTAGCTAGCTGCGTGTGTATCCAAACTGATCTAGCTCACAATATTGATAGCTAGACACTACAAGTACATGGTTGCATGTACAGTTGTAGGTGAAACAATATGAATCATACATGAACAGCTGTGTAGAATTGTAGCTCTACATTCAAAGTAGGATTTCATTCTTCTGGAGCAGTCTACAAAGGTTAATGCACATAATGCTTCAAAAATGCTTCTTTACATACATGTATATACAGTGTATATTATTATTATATATACACACCTGAACAGAACAAATGACCACAAGGTTCAACTGGATGCAAGGTGTGATCTTCATCACACATCAAACACACAGCTGCAAAACTTCACGTTTCCCTACATATAATTGTAATAATACAGTGTAATGTACAATACAAAATTTAAATACCGTGCAGCTCCATAGCGGATAACAATCAAGCGACTGTTTTATGAAGTGGCACACACGCCTACATATCTAACTATTTATTGTTGTATGCTTCTTCCATTGGAGATTATCGCTCCTTTATATGTATGCATCTTGTCCATCCAAACTTATGTGAGCCAAAATGATGCTCATATCCTACAACCATAGGGAATACCACTGTAAAAATGAGATAGTCACCAAATATTTGCGAAAACCTTGCCAAAATAGTCACTGAAATTGGGAGGTGAAGGATCAGCACTTTTTATGATCACTACTTTTTATTAGTGATGTTCACCACTATGTTTTATTACTAATATTTTCACATCATCTACATATAAATTTACTCTAGTTACATCACTTGTTCTGCATGGAATACAATACAGAGATATAGTAACAATGTCATAAGAATTAATGTAGAAATACAGTAGTCGTATACAAGCCAGCTCCAAGGGAGAGAAATAGTTAAATAACTACCTCCATAATAATGTGAACGTTACGTTTAACAGCTGCTAACGTTGCAACTATTGCCGACAGTCTGGTCTTGTTAGTAGGCTTATTGCAATTCAGAAAAACAACTTCAAAGTAGCTATACAAATTATTGTATCCTTCAGTGTAATGCGTGTTATATGCTTAAAAGACACGTAACAGGATCAAAGGCAATTCTTTGGGTTGAAGAGTGGTAATGGTCACCACCAGTATTATTTCCTTAATTGAATCCAATGTTCTCACGATACAGGGTGAACTCCTTCGACTATCCTCGACACTATCTCCCTCCTGCTTGTGCAATACTGAACACAGCGAACACCAGCCCACATCTACCACAATGTCATAACTTGCTCGAATTGGTCGATTGGTTGATTGATTACCCTGATGCTCCATTGTACCACAAAGTCAGCCACTATAATGCCAGGCAATCAAACACAAGGCAACTTATTATCCTGCGAGCCAGAACCCTGCAGTTTCAGAGATCTTTTTTCCAGATGCAGTCAAGCCTTCCCCCTGATTCCTTTTCTTGCACTTCTCTGCCTATGTTCAAAAAGTCGCTCTGTGGTCATGATTAGCCAAACTTTTGTTATCCTCCTTTCTGTTCTTATATGTGACCCGCTATGCAAAAACAGACCACTCGCGATTTTTCATGAAAATCGCGTTTTGGGTATAGGTCGACGCAGAATTTACTGTAGAGTTCAACGGTCAAAGAGCCAGCCTCTAAAACGCTTCCTAAGCCAAGTTATGGCCAAAAAATTGTACACGGGTCACCCATGCCTCAGTTCACAATTTTTCAACAAACGGAGAGTTTTGTACGTACATAGCTCAACATTCAATGTTTCCGTATACGCTCCGTATTACACCACGCGGTTAACGCCATAATGAATTTGCCGGGAAAGATGGCCACAGAGAGAGCGCCAGTACAGCAGTCCTGGTCTTAGGGAGAAGATATCAAGAGAAGCGATGGACTCTACACTTCATAAGTTGTCTATGATTGTTCTTATAGCTAAGGCTGCATGTAATAAACACCCCTGGGTGTGATTCAACATGAAGTACTTCTGGCAAAGTACGAAGGAGTCAGATAGCCATTCGTAGCTGTGAATTTACTAGCTAGCTGTGTGCGCTGTTTGGTATGAGCTACGGTTGTGAAAAGCTCAGTATACCTTTGTTGTAGAAAATGTAATTTTGAAGGCTCTGTACTGCGCTGTGCAGGTTATTATACCTTTGTTGTAGAAAATGAAGGCTCTGTACTGCGCTGTGAGTCTACCAACTGACTGGTGTGATGCTCTCACTGTGAGAATGAGTCTGCTCATTGTTTAAGATTTGGAAAGCTAAGGTACATGTATAGTAAACAGGAGAGTTTGTGTGCATGTTGAAGAGTGTGCGTGTGCATGTATGATGTACTTGTAGAAATTGGGGGGAGGGGGAAGGAGAGAAGGGCTTAAAGCCAGCGACAAACATGAGGAAGGAGAGTCGACTAGTTTTGCATGAGATCGTATATGGTGGGAAAGGTACGTATCCGAGCTGGCACATTTGAGCTGGGGTTTGTGTGGATGTCAACGAGGATAGTGGTTGTAGACTCAACAGTGATTCTGAGACTGATACATTGACAAGGTCTTCTCAGTAGCTGTTTATGAAGTTTGCTGCACAGGTACTAGTTCCTTCATCCTTGTCCATAACCGTACAAGTAACATGCATGTCGAATTATCCGTGAATGTACATGTATGTCCATGTAATTTACCTCGGTATTTACCTGTACCTCCTCTCTCTCTTTCTCTCTTTCACTCTCTCTCTCTCTCTCTCTCTGTCCCCCCCCTCTCCCCCCTTTCCATCTATCTCTTTCTCTCTTCCCCGCCCCCCTCCCTCTTAGATTCTCCGAGTCTTCAGACAGCTCAAGGCACTGTTGTGCTCAAGGCTCCCTCAGGCAGGACTGGGCTGCTGCTGTTGAGCTCTGCTGGTCTACATAGATAGTTAGGCATTGATATTGATTTTAGTAAACAATTCAATTCAGTATTATGACAGTGTATTATATGATTAGGGGGTGGGGTGGATGGGTGGGACCATAGATAATAGAGGAGGGACTGTCTTCTTGATTGACTTCTGGTGCCGTCGATCGTGGAGTCGAGGGTGAGCGGCTGCTCTGTGTAGGATCGAAAGCAAGACAAGGGCCTCGAGTCGGCCACTACTGACTTACTGTGCTATGCTAGCTCGCTAAGCGCGGGTATCGTCATGGTGATCGACCGCGACTTGTAGATTATAATAGATCGATAACACTGTAGGTCCGTTCACGTAGCTAGCTAAAACTGAACGCCATTTTTTCGAGTGGTACACACACTGAACAAGCTCGGATTGCGCTGAAATTTTATAAATGGATGGGCAAAGGACTATACTTTCAGAATATCCAAAAAAATAAAATTCGAAAAAAAACGTTGAGTTGAGTATCGAACCCCCTACTGCAAAATCATATTTTAGCGCGAGTGGTCGGTTTTTCCATAGCAGGTCACATATAGTGTTTTATCTCTGCTTGTCACTTTTTGTGGAGTTAATATGCTCTAAACCTTATGGTTACTGTAACCTGCTGTTTGACATATTTGGAAACTCCTTCATGTTAATGGCTCTAGTTGTTTGTGTGAATTCATCATCGACCTGAAATTTCTTAGGTGAGCTTTTTATTTGGCAGTTGACCATGGATATAGCTTCTTGCTTAGCAAGGGATGAATTCTAAGCTCTTTATTTTGGGTCAAACTAAACTAAACAAAGGTTTTTTCCATCTGATAGCTGACCGTAGAAATATTACTTATTTTCATCCTTTTTGCTCCTTTTTATTGGAGATAATTGAGTGATCACACCATGGACTATAGCGTTTAACCTTTGTTTTGCATCAGATACTAATGGCTAATGAATTTTTGATGCTGTTGACTGGGAGGAAATTTTTAAGATTAATAAAATGAAAATGTTGGATAAAATTGCTGAGCTAAACCTGACATTTGAAATTGAAAGTCGAAGAAATGATTTAGAAAGGGACAATTTGCAGACAGAGAGACAGCAATTGAGTCAAGCTCAACTAAGACTTGAGTAGGAGAGGTCAGAAAGAAGACTTTTCGAGTGGGAGAAGCAACAAGCAGGGTTTCATTTAGAGGGGGGCGGGAGGGGTCACTCACCCCCCGCCTTGGAAGCTGGCTGCCCCCCCTTGAGAGTAGCTACCATTCATACATGCAATACATGCACAAGTAAAAGATTTAAACGGTGAAAGTGTCCAAAGCGGCAGTTTTGCTCATTTTTAAGCCATTAATTAGCTAAAGTTTCACGCTACGCGCGGTATGAGACACATCCCACATCCTTGCAACATTTGACTTGAAATAGAGGGGAACCAGTGGATATTATTGACAGACATTCCCCATCTGAGTGCTTAGAAGCCACCAGAAACAGTCTCAGAGGTTGAAACATTAAAAAAGTTTCCTGGGGGGAGCATACTCCCAGACCCCACTATATTATAATGAAGTTAATGAGCACAACGTCATTCTTCACGGATAGAAAAACATACTATAGTCTTTGCCCCCCCTTAACTCTGGATTGTCGCGTTTGCCCCCCTTGACAAAAATGCTAAATGAAACCCTGACAAGTAGAGGCAGAAAAGACAAGAGTTGCATGGCAAAGTTGTCAACTTGAAGAGCAGAGGCACGAGGAGGAAAAGGAAGAATATGAATATGCTAAGTAGTAGTTGAATATAAAAAACGACCATTGATGAAACGTTAGAAAAGAAGAGAAGAATGAATCGTGCAGCAGGGCTTGGAGAAGGAAAGCAGAGTAATGAACAATTGCAGAAGGAAATACTGGGCTTAAACAAGGAAAGGAAGATGATGAGAGGAGGAAGGAGAGAAAGTTAAGAGGAAGAGAAAGTGAGGATAGAGGAGGAATTAAAACTAAGAGTCAGAATTGAATAGATTGACCTACCTAGTCAGTACAGCCGCCGTACACGGAGCCCATTGCTATGGGTGCTAATTAGAATTCTCAACCTATATACAGCTAGATTCATCGAACTACTGTACGTTCCCTCACGCTTCTTGGGCATCTTAGAACAGTCGCCGATCGTTGTCAACATCGAAATCTGACCCTTGCTCTATCTTTACATTCATTTTGAACGGCTCCGCCCAGGTCCATTTAATTGATTTCCGGTTCACGCGTAGTATACGGAAACGCCATACGCAGCCAAGCGCGTGATGTGTCTCAGACTTGAAGGCAGGTTAGCCCTATCCAAATATACAGCTAACTAAAATTTCATAGACTGATGAATATGGCGGGTTTTCTCAGATCCGGTCACAAATGTGACCGGATCTGAGAAAACCTGCCATATTCATCAGTTTAAATATAGCTACGTAGCTAGTAGATCCCAGTGTGGACCATAAAATGTTTGTTCGAGCTAAGCTGATTGTAAAATTCCAATAGCCGAGTTGACTACAAGCATATTATACGTATGTGTCACATGGCACAAGTCTATAGACAGCTTGAATACTATAAGATGCATCTTTACTGGTTTGGTCACGTTAGTTCGAAAAATGTCAAAGTCCAATTTTTGTCGTATTCATGGCAATGAACACTTCTACTAACCTTTGCGAGGTCTACGGAGGCTATAAGTAAGTTATAAAGGCGAAATAAGCCTTCATTCTGACCTACCTAGTCTGTACAGCTGCTGTACACGGAGCCCGTTGCTATGGGTGCTAATTAGAATTCTCTACCTAGATACAGCTATATTCACAGCTTTTTAGCTTCTTGGACATCAAAGAACAATCGGCAACCGTTTCAACATCAAAATTCGACTCTTGCTCGATCTTATGTTAATTTTGAATGGCTCCGCCCATGGCCATTTAATTGATTTCCTGTAATTTCTCGATTATTAGGGGTGTGGCGCAATCGCAAACAAAGCGCTGTATCTCCACAACAAAGCACACAATCAGTCTAAAACTTGAATGTGAGGTAGCTCTGTTAGAGCTTATCATAGATGCATCAAACACAACTTTCATATGGCGGGTTTTCCCAGACAATCACATTTGTTCTGTGTGTCCTTAAACTTTGTATGAGTAGTACTACTAGTGTCTCTCATTCAATGAATGCATGAATGATACGCTGTCGCATGCATGCAATGGTATCACATATCTCTTAATAGATAAATTGTGACCGGATTTGGGAATACCCTCCGTATGGGATTTTTTTCAGTTTGATGAATGGTTGATAAGCTCTAGCATAGAGCTAACCCGCGTTCAAGTCTTAGGCCGATTGCGCGCTTCGTTGTGGAGATACAGCGCTTTGTTTATGATCGCGCCACACCCCCAATAATCGAGAAATTCCGGTGTAAAGGCGTTGCTATGCACGCGTATGGCATTTCCGCATACTACGCATGACCCGGAAATCAATTAAATGGACCTGGGCGGAGCAGTTCGAAATGAACGTAAAGATCGAGCAAGAGTTGAACTTTGTTGTTGACAACGACAGCCAATTGTTCTTAGATGCCCAAGAAGCTAAAAAGGTGAGCGAACGTACAGTAGATCGATGAATCTAGGTAGAGAATTCTAATTACCGCCCATAGCAACGGCTCCATGTACGGTGGCTGTGCCGACTAGGTGGGTCAAAATGAAGGCTTATTTCGCCTTCGTATCGCACGACTAGCCTCCGTAGAAGACGGCAACAGTTAGAAGACGGGTTGTTCGACATGTATATGACAAAATCTGGACTTTGACAAATTTGGACCTGAGCTACTAAAAACGCGCATTGCGCGAATCGCGCGCGGATCCCATATAGAGGGTTTTCCCAAATCCGGTCACAATTGGGGATTGTGGGGCAATGAGAACTAGAGTAACAGTAACTGAAAAAACCAATACAAAGAAACACACTAGCACACATGGATACAAACATTAAACATGACAGTAATACATTCCTCTGGGTGGAATCAGATTGTGACTCGATGTATATGCACAAAATTCGCCTGGGATGGGCCAAATGAAGGATATGTGGCCAACATACCCACGGAAAAAAACCCTCTAAAAAACCTCAGAGAGGAAAATTGTGAGGGAAAAACCAACATAAAAGCATCCCAGGGGCTAGCATAGACTTGAGTGTTCCTT
Organism: Cliona cf. orientalis; assembly: GCA_963930775.1. NCBI lineage: Eukaryota > Metazoa > Porifera > Demospongiae > Clionaida > Clionaidae > Cliona > Cliona cf. orientalis. Next base: position 25,625,707 of record OZ005689.1, read on the forward strand.
ACAGGTCCAGGATTCGGGTCGGGGCGTCCACCTGGCATGCCGGTCCTCCAGGGTGCAAATGGTGATGGAGAACCTGTATCTGTGAGCTAGATATAGTGCTCGAGGGGGATAGAGCATAAATATAGAACAAATGTTACATGATTGATAACTTGCCAGCTTCCAGTAGGGAAAAGGTTTCGAGGTAGTCACGATTTAATAGCCTACCTGTAGACTCATAGCAACTCAGGAATGTAATATTACTTCTGTTTGCAGTATTCTGCAAGTACCAGTCCCGCCCTGCTAATCTAGTATGCAACCTCCTACTACTAGATTTTTCTCTTGATCAATGATAATTTCATTGAGCATGCATTGTTGAGATCCATAATATTATGTGCACCTGCGCAATGAAAAGAAATACTATAGTACTTATTGATACACTGGGTGGATATGGAGTTTTTGGACTTAAGTATACAATCTTCACCTAAGACTCCACAGGCATCTATATCTAGGACTTAATACTTCACCTATTACTTACTTGTTAACCAGCTAGTCAGTAATGCTTGATAATACAACAGTATTGTCACAATTCGGGACTTCAATTTCATCTAGTAATCTATCACTAATTACCCCGCGTACACGCATGCGCAGCAAGGGGTAAAGCAATCGGTTTATCCATCATCTGTTGTCTATCAGCATAAAAATCGGCAAATCTCAACATCTAAGCGAAAGCAGGATCAATGTAAGACAGCGAACCAACACCTTATGTCTCGTTATTAACCATAGGCAGTACCCAGGGAAGATACAAATCGTGCAAGTGTATTGACCACGCCTACATCGGACACACCCACCTGGTACCTTATGAAGTCTATTGCGCATGCTCGAGCTTCATGCTTCTGTCATTTGTGACCATGGACATCAGAAGAGAACGAAAACGTTCATGCATGAGTAGCAAGGGATTAAAATTCAAAGAATAGAGGCCTCTAAGAAGAAGCACGGCCATGGGTGATATTGCCATGGCACACGGGGTATTGCTCTACGAGTTCTAGTTTCTATTTAAAGTGCAGTTTAGTGTTTCGTCTAGTGTAGTACAGCTGAAGGACCATATTAGAATAGAAGCCGCACCCCGATTAGGTACCCTCTAATCATAAAACACATGCACAAACACAATTGGGTGTGACCACAGTTGCAAGCTGTTGATAGTCACAGGCAAAAGCATACAAGACTAGGGAGTCTCAGGGGATAGTGACACAGGGCAGGGCAAGTGCATTGCTTGTGGCCAACATCTGATGTCTTTTTCACACTGCTAATATTAATAATGTATGATGATGATCTTACATACACATAGATGTGACGAGTACCCCTGCACGAGGACAGTGTTCAAAAGAAAGCTCGTCTTGATCGACCTGCCAAGTCTGGTGCATGTACATCATCCGTGCATTTGGTAAATTTATCATCATAATTATATTCGTATGATTGTGTACAATGACATTGAAGGGATTAAACTACCAGCAATATTCTTGTAGTTACAATATTATAATGATGTCTTTATTATGTTATAACAAGTTTGAATAAAATTGAAGGATGAAGTAGGGAAGACAGTGCTAAGAAGTACACAAACAAGATTTGTAGGGATAACGTATCATATCCACTATACATCCCCACGCTTGCTTTTCTCATTTATCATGATCAATGACCTTCGAAGTTGGCACCTATTATTGATGTGCATCAACCTGTTAGTGCTAGAATACCCGGTGAGTGTACTATCCGGCCAGTCTGAATTCAGAATCAACACTACTACCAATCACCTGAATTTACTGTGCATAATTCAATATTCAGCTTCATGGACTCGTTTATTGGTTGAATTCAGTCTTCAGTTCATGAAATAGTGAACTCTTGGTTTCTGAAAGCTGAATTCTGAAATCTATTCGATTTTCTGTTTACCGATTGGTCTATATCACAGTTAACCGAGCACTAAATCTACACCAAGTTTTAGCCTTGAAATCGGTCTAATTTCTAATTCCTAAATCTCAGGCTTCAATTTTGGTTTCCAGCCAAGTCACATTCAGAATGAAGGGACTGCACCTTGTCACCAAACCCTGTATGAGCGATTTCAGTATCTGTACTATACGCCCATTGCATTTCTTGCCTGAATTTCTACTTTGATACTTGTATGATAGCTGAATTCTCAAACTGCCATGCAGATCCAGTATCCTGATTTCACGTAGTGTAATACTGAATTGCGCATGCGTGATTTTAAATAGAGCCCCCCTATGCATAACCGCGCGGCACTACGTACGTAGCTACATATGGTCATAGAGGCAGGCCCAGTGACTGTCAGACACTACGCCTAGCTGGTGGATCAGCGATATAGCTATATCCAGACATGATGAACGTGGAGAGTGTCCAACTCTCAAGGGGTGACCTCAGCATCGCCATATCAACCGAGGATTTGACAGTAAGCAAACTTCCAAATATTAAATCATATAAAATTGTAATAATAGTATTATAGCCCATCATCTGTGTCTTTAATTTGATACCATGCCTTATACTTGTAATAAACCTTCGCCGCTTGGCGGTTGGGGATGTGCAAACCAGCATTAAACATCCAGGGCAACCGTTGGCAGCTACTAGGCTCATGGGTGTTGAAATTTTTTTTTTTTCACAGGGCTGCGGCCAGGCCACAATAGGGGCTATCTGGCTATATTGAAAATCATGTGCCTGCTTATCTCTCACTATACAGGTTGATAAAATAGCACCACTGTTTGGGCTTGATCCCATGCGTCCCATTTGGCTTGTGAAGAAGCAGGGGAACTTGGCTGTGTTTCCTCGCTCCGGATCTGGGAGGTTTGAAGGACACTTGATACAGCCAGGTGATGTGTACGAGGTTAAGGGTCACTGTGAGGGTTCAAATGGTGGGAGCTCCCCCCAAGCATCAACAAGTGCTGTGCAGTCTGCCAGTGCATCGTTTGGTGCTTACGCTATGCCGACCTATGCGCCACCACCTCCTCACCCACCTGTCGTTAGTCGAAAGAAAACCTGGCGGAAGACGATTGTGCTCGTCTCCGTGAAGAAATCTGTGAAAGGGAAAGAGAAGAGTGGTGCAGTTTGTTACGATATCATAACACAGGTGGTTGTTAATCTCAGCCCGGCTACTTGCAATGTCAGGGAAGTGTCCCAGCTGGTTGCCAAGCAGGTGGATTTTGAGGTTGTTTTGCTTGATTCAAAGGGTTATCCTCTGCTGGATAACGACAGTACTAGTGGAGAATCGTTTTGGAAGAGTACGAGGAAAATCCTCGCAGCAAACAAGCAACTGTATCGAAAGGTGACTGGCCAGAATACAAACATCGAGAGAGCCAGCATCGACCTCACAAAAGACGACAGCTCTGACGACTCTGACATACTGCTGCCACCAGTCAAACTGCGCAAGTGTGAATTTGGAGACTCGTCGGTAGTTCTTATTGCTGATAAGATTGAAGATATCTCCAAGCAAGTGTCTGGTCTAGCAGAGTCAATCACCTTCATGCAGAATATGCAGCGCTCCCTGGAGTGCGTTGTGTGCAAAGGATTGGTCAGGAGTCCTATTGTGTCCAAGTGCTGTGGACGAGTGATCGGATGCAAGCGTTGTGTGAAGAGATGGCTTGATGTCCATGCCACCTGCCCTCATTGTTCTTCCGTTATCGAGGAAAATTTCCCCCTCAAAGGATTTGACGATGTCATCTCCTGCTTGCAGTTTGCTATGGATGAAAAATTACCCACTCCTCGAGGCTATGAGTCATTGTCTTCATCTGAAGCCAGCGGTTTGGATTGAACGTCCGTACATTTTCATTGAACTCAACTTAGCAGGCTCCCCTCATTGCTGCATCTATCATTTTCACCAATCGTCATTGATTGGGTGCTCTCACTGTGATTTTCTATCATAGCCATTATTATTATTATTATTACCCTTTATATGCCATTCCTATGACCTTCGTGCTCACTCCAGTGCCTGTGAGCGGCATTGTGTAAATTTTTTGTGACTGGCCAGAATGCAAACACATGTCATTGTACATGTACACATTCGTACATGCATTCACAGAATTAAAAATTGACCCGCAAACAAATTCTTGTATAGTCTATCAATAATGTGATAGTAACTACTTTAATGTTGTTCTCTTCCCCCCGGCCCCCACCCCACCCACTCCTCTTGTTATTCTTATTATAGCACGCTTGCCACTTCTGAATCTTAGGAGAGCATGGAGCTGCTTGGTCGATATGAAAATATTATAAAAAGTTTAGTAGATAGTGGAAAAACCTACTCTCAGATAAGTCAATGTCTAAGAAACAGTCATCCTGGAGTACCTGGACTATCGGACCGAAGTATACGCCGATTTTGTAAGAGCAGAAACATACAATATCGAAGCCACCTTACTACTGCGCAGCTTGACTGTATAGTTACTCAAGCTGTAAGATCTGTTGGGCATTCGTATGGCAGGAAGACAATCCAAGGACTGCTCAGAAGCAAAGGTATCCGTGTAGGACAAATCAAGATTGGTGAGTCTCTTTCAAGAGTTGCGCCACACGCGATGAGTCTACGCAGAGGTAATGTGCATCGACTTATTAATCCACCGCCATACTATGCTCTAAGCTATGGAGAAAAGGTTCATTTGGACCAAAATGAAAAGCTTGCTAGGTTTGGTGTCACCCATGTTGCGGCAATTGATGGCTATAGCAGAAAAATTGTTGGTTTTATCACCATTCCACGAAAGAATGCAATTGCTATTTACCACGCCCTATTCAAGCCTATGCTGATAAATGAAGGTTTATGGGAGCAAGTTCGAGTTGATCATGGCAGGGAGTTTGCTCTTATCATTACAATTCAAAAGGAGCTACAATCTTTGAGGCGTAATAGTAATCACCGCCCAGTACTTCAAAGTATGTCAACCCAAAATCACCGGGTTGAGCGCCTATGGCCAGAGATCAATCAACGAATTAATTATCCTATTAAAAGGATCTTAGTCATGATGGAATCTGCTGGAGAATTAGACTTAAGCAATGATAAGGATAAATTTTCTGTATCCTGGGTAACAATTACTGTGTTATCACACCCATTGTCGGAATTTGTCCAGGCATGGAATCACCACCGAATTGCTGGATCATCAGGAGGAATTCCCATACACCTTGCATGCAACAATAACTCTTTAACTCCCATTCCATCCACAGCTGTCCCCCAAACGAACCAACTATTGACATATTTAGACGAAATGGTGGACACCTAACTCCAGAATCAACATTTGGAAGAGATCTTCTCGTAAATTATCCCCGCTTACAAATACTTCGTACGAGAGATTTCAACTTGAGGTATCCTGCTCTGACCTTAGTTTTTGAAAATGTATTACATGGTGATGGTACTTTATTTAAAGGTTGTATCCAGTATTTTACACAACTCACGGACAACTTGTTTACTCTAGTTAATGACCAATAGTGCTATAATATTAATTTTGTTTACAGGTTAATATTTCCTACCATTCTGTGAATAAGATCAACATTGAGTGTATCTCATGAATATCCCATTAAGGGACATGACAACAAAAATCACAATTATGCCGCTAGCGCTCACAGGCACTGGAGTGAGCACGAAGGTCATAGGAATGGCATATAAAGGGTAATAATAATAATAATAATGGCTATGATAGAAAATCACAGTGAGAGCACCCAATCAATGACGATTGGTGAAAATGATAGATGCAGCAATGAGGGGAGCCTGCTAAGTTGAGTTCAATGAAAATGTACGGACGTTCAATCCAAACCGCTGGCTTCAGATGAAGACAATGACTCATAGCCTCGAGGAGTGGGTAATTTTTCATCCATAGCAAACTGCAAGCAGGAGATGACATCGTCAAATCCTTTGAGGGGGAAATTTTCCTCGATAACGGAAGAACAATGAGGGCAGGTGGCATGGACATCAAGCCATCTCTTCACACAACGCTTGCATCCGATCACTCGTCCACAGCACTTGGACACAATAGGACTCCTGACCAATCCTTTGCACACAACGCACTCCAGGGAGCGCTGCATATTCTGCATGAAGGTGATTGACTCTGCTAGACCAGACACTTGCTTGGAGATATCTTCAATCTTATCAGCAATAAGAACTACCGACGAGTCTCCAAATTCACACTTGCGCAGTTTGACTGGTGGCAACAGTATGTCAGAGTCGTCAGAGCTGTCGTCTTTTGTGAGGTCGATGCTGGCTCTCTCGATGTTTGTATTCTGGCCAGTCACCTTTCGATACAGTTGCTTGTTTGCTGCGAGGATTTTCCTCGTACTCTTCCAAAACGATTCTCCACTAGTACTGTCGTTATCCAGCAGAGGATAACCCTTTGAATCAAGCAAAACAACCTCAAAATCCACCTGCTTGGCAACCAGCTGGGACACTTCCCTGACATTGCAAGTAGCCGGGCTGAGATTAACAACCACCTGTGTTATGATATCGTAACAAACTGCACCACTCTTCTCTTTCCCTTTCACAGATTTCTTCACGGAGACGAGCACAATCGTCTTCCGCCAGGTTTTCTTTCGACTAACGACAGGTGGGTGAGGAGGTGGTGGCGCATAGGTCGGCATAGCATAAGCACCAAACGATGCACTGGCAGACTGCACAGCACTTGTTGATGCTTGGGGGGAGCTCCCACCATTTGAACCCTCACAGTGACCCTTAACCTCGTACACATCACCTGGCTGTATCAAGTGTCCTTCAAACCTCCCAGATCCGGAGCGAGGAAACACAGCCAAGTTCCCCTGCTTCTTCACAAGCCAAATGGGACGCATGGGATCAAGCCCAAACAGTGGTGCTATTTTATCAACCTGTATAGTGAGAGATAAGCAGGCACATGATTTTCAATATAGCCAGATAGCCCCTATTGTGGCCTGGCCGCAGCCCTGTGAAAAAAAAAAATTTCAACACCCATGAGCCTAGTAGCTGCCAACGGTTGCCCTGGATGTTTAATGCTGGTTTGCACATCCCCAACCGCCAAGCGGCGAAGGTTTATTACAAGTATAAGGCATGGTATCAAATTAAAGACACAGATGATGGGCTATAATACTATTATTACAATTTTATATGATTTAATATTTGGAAGTTTGCTTACTGTCAAATCCTCGGTTGATATGGCGATGCTGAGGTCACCCCTTGAGAGTTGGACACTCTCCACGTTCATCATGTCTGGATATAGCTATATCGCTGATCCACCAGCTAGGCGTAGTGTCTGACAGTCACTGGGCCTGCCTCTATGACCATATGTAGCTACGTACGTAGTGCCGCGCGGTTATGCATAGGGGGGCTCTATTTAAAATCGCGCATGCGCAATTCAGTATTACACTACGTGAAATCAGGATACTGGATCTGCATGGCAGTTTGAGAATTCAGCTATCATACAAGTATCAAAGTAGAAATTCAGGCAAGAAATGCAATGGGCGTATAGTACAGATACTGAAATCGCTCATACAGGGTTTGGTGACAAGGTGCAGTCCCTTCATTCTGAATGTGACTTGGCTGGAAACCAAAATTGAAGCCTGAGATTTAGGAATTAGAAATTAGACCGATTTCAAGGCTAAAACTTGGTGTAGATTTAGTGCTCGGTTAACTGTGATATAGACCAATCGGTAAACAGAAAATCGAATAGATTTCAGAATTCAGCTTTCAGAAACCAAGAGTTCACAATTTCATGAACTGAAGACTGAATTCAACCAATAAACGAGTCCATGAAGCTGAATATTGAATTATGCACAGTAAATTCAGGTGATTGGTAGTAGTGTTGATTCTGAATTCAGACTGGCCGGATAGTACACTCACCATACCCTTTTAAGTATTCTTGACTTTATGCTTGTCAGAGAATTTCACATTGCCCCTCAGCCTAGCTCATCCCGAGGTCACTCGGGGAGCCTGCAGGTCATTGAATGTTTGACTCGTGAACTTATGAAGGGGGATACATGTACTCAGTTAATATTTTTATCTCTATGCATGTGGGCGTAATTAATTTTATGCTCTCCCGTTATATAGCTACTCTAAAAGCAAGCGTAGGGATGTATGGGATGTATAGTGGATATGATACGTTATCCCTACAGATCTTGTTTGTGTACTTTTTAGCACTGTCATCCCTACTTCATCCTTCAATTAATTTCTATTCAATTATTTTTTACACTTGTCCTTTTTTTATCAATGTTATTGCATACTGTCCAGTTCTGGTATGATATTATGAAGAGGGGCATGTACATTAATTAATACACTGGAAAGCGAGTCATCATACCGTGACATGCAGCACTATAATATTATTATCATAATATATATTACCAACAATTTTTTTTTTATTTCAGAGTGAAGATTGGAAAGTATAATTCCATTATTATTTTTTAAGTATTGTTGGTATGATAGTTAAAATTAATGGTTAACTTGCGATGCAATGGCTTGCTTTAGTGGTTGCTGGAGAAAAGTGTGTGCATGTATTGTATGTCAATATCAAGATAAGAAATTTAATGGTACACAATCGGTATATTCATGACACGTCAGCAACAAAGGTTAACCAACATCTATCTTTTTTTCTGCTTAGTTTACTAATATTGGTCAACCTTTGATTCCAGGTTACGGGACGAGGATCCCGGAGTGCATGGTAACCCAAAAATATTATGTGATCAACACACACTAGTGTGCTGACTCCACATGTCTGTGCACCAGGCTAGCATAACATTATGTGCATATTTTTTTATACTCACTTTGATGGACATAAAATATATGTAAGTGGTATCACCACATTTGATTCAGTCCAGGTCAATTAACGTGAGAGCACATCATAATTGCTAGCTCAGCAAGTGGTGCCGCTTGCTTTAGAACAGTGTGGATGGTACATAGCATTCAGCCATGTACAGTGACATAATACACAGTTGTCACTCATCTGTTGGAGTGAAGTATTCTTCACATGTACAGTCTGCACAACACTGATCAGCCTCAAGATAGTGTTCTGCATATTATATAGATAGACAGTGTGCTCAAGATAGTGTTCTGCATATTATATACATAGACAGTGTGCATGAGTACATTGTAACTGTATATTAAGTGTCCAGAAAAGTTCACAGAGGTCATCACATCAATCAATATGTACACAATATCAAGAGTGAGTGGTGGGAAGGAGTGTCAAACGTGCTATATTATACCTCATGTAATGTTTTCAGAAAGAAATGTGCCTGTACGCACACATGACTAGCTCCAAGGCACTAAACTCTTTATTTTCATAAGACTATGAAGAATGGAGGCATTTTCTTGAGTATATTGATCATGAATGCTCGTATAGTAATCTGCTAACATATTCAGTCGAAATCGTGCTCACATTAGCTTGCACTCAAGGCCATGCTCACAATGTGCTATTTGAATCAAGCATTCTCATTGGTCAATTATTGAATTCCTGGCGTGTGATTTTCCGTGCATATCTTACGCAGCGCATATAGCGTGTTTGATACTCTCTTCCCCTCACTATTTACTCTTGACAATATATTATGTACCGCGTTAAGATGTTAGGAGCAAGTTACATGTAGCTACATAATTGTACACACAACATCAAAATGATGTGGTCGGTGTCAAATGAACATAGACACGTCTGTTATATCGGAGCTAAGTGTCTGATCAACAATGTGGGGTCCATACTGATCCCAACTGCGATATCTTGGGTCGTATACACACATACATATACATACACATACACATACACACATACACACACACGCACACACAGCGGTCCTAGCATCTAGCATATAATCGATGCATGCGCATTGCATATAGTATTATATTGCCACGCGCGCGGGGGCTCTACATGTAGCACATATACTATACTAGTACACATACTCAGGTAGTCTAAGGACTGGGTACGCGCACACGCGGGAGCGGGATCACGTGCGCGATATACATGGCAATACATTTAGTCACACGATCACGATCATGGCCAGAGTTGCTGTATAAAGGCTGAGGGTCGCTGAGGCGGCGATGAAGACTCTTAGCTACGAAGATATCTCCATTGCACAAAGTGAATAAAGTTGATTTTAAGCCATACTACCTGGGGGCAAGAAGAGCTGTTCAATGGGACAGGAAATATTCAGGTAAATAGCCCTCCATGATCGGTACATTTATCACACTTCGTGGTATTCTAGCTTAGTAGTATGACATATCGACTTGCCCCAGTGATATTTATTAGTTAGGCATATGAATATTATTTAAGGCCTGGAGAAACAGTTGTCCGGGCTGATGTTCACCACCGCCTTTGGCGATTTTATCTTCAGAATAGCCAATACTCATGACGTCACCAGGAGTAAACTAATTAGTGGGCGTGGCTATAAATTAGTTTGCGGTTAGAGAAATGGTTGGTCTACATTATGGTGCAACTTTCTTGTCCATATCATGTTATCTTCTAGTCACTAAACTAGCAAAGATACAGCTAAAATCATGAGTCTGAATGGGTGTCCCAGTCCTTAGACAACCTGAGTACGCTGCACATGCATACTGTGACCGATGTTATCAACATCCAAGTCACGCTATAAACGCCAAGACGATTACGATTGGTATCGAGCCATCGCTGAGCTATGGAGCAAAACCTTGGCGCTTGCTATTCGAGCTACCTGACAACTATCAAGAGTACGAACGTCACCGTACAAGCACTACCAATGATAGAGCAACGTGCGATGCTAACGCAAAGAAGTAGTGGACAAGTCGTCTATCCAAGTACGCCATCGTGCTTTCTGATTCCTAGGGTACTTAGTAAGTGTGCCAGCAAGGAAAATAAGAAAGAGTCGAAGACGTTTACCCTCAGAAACGTCGATTCCTCTGTGGTCCCCTCGTGTGTTACATTAAAAGCTCTAATTAAAGCCCAGTTGAAGGGTGACATTGAGAAACATGAGAAACATTTTGATATTGGATATCAACACAATACCTCTGTCTTGAATATTAGAAGTGCAGATGATTTACTCAAAAGTATGGTCAAATATCCGACAGGGAAAGAATATCACTCTATGGTGTGATGGGCTAAAGACTGTAGATGCAGTCATACGACAAGCACCCAGCAAACGCTACTGAGGTCCCTGATGAGGATGACGATCACCAGGATGTTTTAAGAAACCAACCACAGTTAAGCCAAAAAAGGATGAAGGAGCTTAAGCAGAAGCTGTGGAATCAATCGTTGAAAAGTTAAAGGATCTTCATCGTGAGTCTGGCTATACTCTTATGCACTTTAGAATCTGGGCAGAAATGCACAATGGGGGGCTTCATCCTAGTCTGGATGAACCTCCAAAAACAACCACGTTTGTTCGTGCTGGCAGCAAGAACCTTCAGCTGACCCCCTCATCCAAGCAATCTCTCAGCTTGCTGCAGCTATATCACCCAGTATCACTCCCACTCCCACACACACTGGTCAAGGAGCTCCACTGGGGACAAGTCCTGCTAAGGTAATTGATAATTGTACAAAATGTTACAAACAGCTAAGTGAACTGAGCAATCAGAATTACTGAGAGTATCATGCGGAAAGAGAGGCGATTATGGATGTACTGAAGAATGTGAGTGCTTGAAAATACTACTGTACATTAAAATAGTTGTTTGATCATATGTATTTGACACTTGTCCAATACAGTCTTGAGTGGAGACCATTCCAAATGCCATGGCTATTAGTGCTCGTGGAGCCGAGCACACCTGGATTAGTTGATCATTGCTCTTCATAATACTCTTGATCTGACTGAAGTCACCTACAGGGTTGAGGTAGGGTGAATAGGGTGGTAAGTAGATTAGTTTACTTCCAGCTTGTGTCTCAATCAGATCCTCTACTTGTTCTACATGATGGATGCTGGCATTATCAAGTATGACTACTGATCTTGAGTTCACCCCATTGAATGGTTGCAGGACAGGTACGTAGGAGACAATTCCTCACAAACTTGACGAAGCAATCGCCATTCATGGTCCCCTCCTTAAGATAGACATGAATCCCTTCAAGTGATACTACTGGAATTGCTGTGTACCTCACCCCCCTGACAAGAAGCCAATGATCACTGAGTGGATGACCATGGATACTATAGCCATATTTACGTATTATATTTCTACGGTCACAGCTCGTTTCATCAAGCCATACCAGCATCATTGGGTCATATACAGATACCTCTGCCATAAGTCTGGCCCTAAGCTCGTCAGATCTCTGGATGGCTACATGATGCATGGTCTGCCTTGTGCAACGCATATACTGAAGTGTCCTGCATATGGTATGCAAGCTGATGACGATACCAAACGTCTCATGGAGGCTTGTCTGTACCTTGTGTAAGTAAATACCAAACTAGACAATATCATTCCCAAAAGGATCAGTTGTTCATGGTCTCCAAGCAGTTTTTGAGGCCCATGTTTGCCTCCATCACTGGGTTGCACATCTCCAGTCTGGTAGAAGAGCTGTACATAGTGTCTTATTGTACGTTCAGAAACACTGAATAAGTCAGCTAATTCGGAGAGAGTTAAATTTTGGGTAAGATAGGCCCACACAATCCTCCAGCAAAGATTGATTGAATAGGACTTCAGCATGCCTCAAGCAAAGTTGATTCAAATTTCGCGGGAGTCTGGTTGCAAAACCGGCAAGAGCTGCATACAATTTCAAATTGTGAACGAGGCTTTAATGCGCATGCACTAACGTGATTTGGCACGTCCACGTACGTGACTTGCAACCAACCTGAAAACCGCTGTACATACATACATACATACATACACATACACACACACACACTCACACACACACACACACACACACAGAGTCTAATATTCCACAGGGTATCCCTAGGATAATAGATGGGAAAAGGTTGAAGGGTGTTAATCACTGATGACAATATTCAGCAGCCTTCTATAACTAAATAGAAGTAGTGGAAATACTCTCACGCTGCCTGCTAGTGGCCACAGGGGAGTTCCTGAGATGATAAATGGTGGGAAAAGGCCAGAGCCTGTTAGGTGTTAGTCTCGAGTGTTGAATATTCAGCAACCTTCTAGAAGGGTTTAGAAAGTATAAAAGTACCTAGATGACAAAATTACTGTATTGATCTTGAGCAGCTTAGAAAATGGCCTCTATGTCAGGTATGTTATAATATAACAATAGTAATTGTGAAATATATGTCTATGTGTAGGCCGTAAATAAACCCCTCATGTAACATGTCCACAACCTTGGGGAGCAGGCTGGGTGAGTAGGGAGAGTTCCCCCGGGGACAAAGAGCTCTTTTAACCTACCATTCCTGGTTCTCAAGGCCAGGCACTCAGCACCCCAATGCACAAATTATATAATACTAAGTAATGAGCATAGACTATTGAATAGCAGAGTGTTATTACTGAACCAACAAACTATTTTATTGAGGGGAGGGGGGAGAGTATCCTAGAAATAAAATGAACATGTTATGTACTAAAGGTGAACCAACGGGAACCAGTTGAACGGTCACAGGAAATGGTGACAAAATATTCCATTTAGGAGCATATGATCTGCAGTCATGGACAGTTGACAGACGTCCCTCCCACCCATTTTCTTTTCTCACACACACACACACACACACACACACACACACACACACATACACATACACATACATATACACATACACACAAGTGTTTAACATTGGGCTAAAGTCAAAATTTTTAACATCCGAACCCCACGTTCTATTTCTGCCCATGTGAGTGCCTTCAATATACGCAGTGGCACTGAGACCCCGGTCACTGAAATGGGGCAACATCCAACGCTCAATAAGGCGTAAGTGGTTGATAATTGCCTGACGCACTTGTGCGTGCTGTCGTTCAGTTCCAGATATGAGATAGGAAAAGGAACGGAACGAACAGTTGCCATCTCCTTTAATGGGTCGGCACCTACATGGTTGAGTGAGATGGACATTGGGACCGCCTTCACCTAGGTCACACTTTGTCACAGGCTCTGTCTATGGGATGGAATCTGAATGGACAGGTTCCACTTCCTCCCTGTACATTCACAAGTACGATGTCATGGTCACTAGCACGTGGCACCTTGTTGGGTTTATCACAATCACTGCTCAGTGGCAGGGACCTTTTCCTCGTCTTGGTAGATGAAGTTTGTACTTGCTTAGGTAATGGCTTATTCAGCGTTTTTTCACTTTGGCTACCGCAAGCTTCACCCTTTTGGCAGGATTAACGTCATTACTACCAGTGAGCTTACGTTCACACCCGAACTGCTGGGTTGTACCTTGGACGGCATTTGATACAAAGGGAGATCTTTCCTGTATGCTTCTCTCAACCAATTAGCCTCCTGGAGGCAGCTAGTACTTACTATGATGGACTATTGATCAAATGCTGACAGATGCAACCCAGCAAGTGATCTCACCCTCGACAAAAGCCACATACGCCATGCCCGCACTAAAGACTTTGTCGGACAGATCAACAGTCTAAGAACAGGCCTTGACATTTGTGACCAGATTTGGGAAAACCCTCCGTATGGGATCTTTTCCGAAATTGAGTTTGACGCTTGGTTGATAAGCTCTACCATAGAGCTAACCCGCGTTCAAGTCTTATGCTGATCGCATGCTTCGTTGTGGAGATACAGCGCTTTGTTTGCGATCGTGCCACACCCCCAATAATCGAGAAATTACGGTCTAAAGGCGTTGCTATGCACGCGTATGGCGTTTCTGCATACTACACGGGACTCGGAAATCAATTAAATGGACCTGGGTGGAGCCGTTCGAAAAGAACGTAAAGATCGAGCAAGAGTTGAATTTCGTTATTGACGACAGCCGATTGTTCTTAGATGCCCAAGAAGCTAAAAAGGTGAGCGAACGTACAGTAGATCGATGAATCTAACTGTATCTACGTAGAGAATTCTAATCAGCGCCCATAGCAACGGGCTCCGGGTACAGCAGCTGGGCCAACTAGGTGAGTCAAAATGAAGGCTTATTTCGCCTTTGTATAGCACGACTAGCCTCCGTAGACAACAGCAACAGTTAGAAGGGTTGTTTGACATGTATATGACAAAATCTGGACTTCGACAAATTTTGACCTGAGCTACTAAAAACGCTCATTGTGCGAATCACACGCGGAACCCTTATGGAGGGTTTTCCAAATCCGGTCACATTTGTGTATGGTCACTGCATATGCCAGAATAAGCGGAAACTGCTCTCTAGTCTGCACGAAGGAATCACGTTTTCCATACACTTTCTTATTTGTACAGGAAGTACGTTAACTTTGGTTGCCAGGCCATAACGTATGTGCCCAGGGCTAACGCATTGCGCGAGCGCCAAACATATGCGCATTCATAATATATTGCGCACACGTTGTATGAATGTGATTGTATACGGTTGCGTGCGTTTTTACGATTAATAATATTAGCGCCACCGCCAAAAAGGTCAGCGGGCCAAGGGAGCCGAGTGCACCATAATTATAGCAAAAATCAGGATATGATACCATAAAATCTCTTACAAATAGAAGCAATCAAGATTCAGCTATAACAACACTCTCCAGTAGAATCAACATCATACTCCAATTCACGATAGTTTGTGAGTGATGGTACTCCAATTCACGATAGTTTGTAAGTGATGGTCTACTTCATACAACACATTTGGAGATTTTTGTGTCTGGAGCATTTTCAGAATTTTTGAACATGGTGAAGATAAGCAGCCAATCTTTCAAAAATACATAATATGTAAAACTACTGGTTGTATTGTATCTACACTGGTGTTTTTGAAAGATTGGCTGCTTATCTTCACCATGTTCAAAAATTCTGAAAATGTTCCAGACACAAAAATCTCCAAATGTGTTGTATGAAGTAGACCATCACTCACAAACTATCGTGAATTGGAGTATGATGTTGATTCTACTGGAGAGTGTTAGGACAGAATCTTAAGACATCCATTTAATCCAGCCATCAGCGTTGGGTAGGCTCTGACTGGGGGCCTTGAATATAGTGGAAAATTTCGGTTTTATGCACCTCACAGAACCCAACTAGGGTCAATCTGTATCTCTTGAAGAAAATATGTTGTAGACATCATGGTATTGAAGTCCTGTACCAAATTTTAGGTCCATCGCAGGCGTGCAAGTATATGTTCAAAAATTCTGAAATATGTTAAAATGAGGATCCCTGCAGATAGTGGCAGCAGGACACAACCTACATCAGGATAACTCTCGAAACGACTGCGTATAGCTCATATGTGACCAGATTTGGGAAAACCCTCTGTATGGGATCCGCATGCGATTCGCGCAATGCGCGTTTTTAGTAGCTCAGGTCCAAATTTGTCAAAGTCCAGATTTTATCATATACATGTCGAACAATCCTTCTTCTAACTGTTGCCGTCTTCTATGGAGGCTAGCCGTGCTATACGAAGGTGAAATAAGCCTTCATTTTGACCCACCTAGTCGGCACAGCCACCATACACAGAGCCCGTTGCTATGGGCGGTAATTAGAATTCTCTACCTAGATACAGCTAGATTCATCGATCTACTGTATGTTCGCTCACCTTTTTAGCTTCTTGGGCATCTAAGAACAATCGGCTGTCGTTGTCAACAACGAAATTCAACTCTTGCTCGATCTTTACGTTCATTTCGAACGGCTCTGCCCAGGTCCATTTAATTGATTCCCGGGTCACGCATAGTAGTATGCGGAAACGCCATACGCGTGCATAGCAACGCCTTTAGACCGTAATTTCTCGATTATTGGGGGTGTGGCGCGATCACAAAGCGCTGTATCTCCACAACGAAGCACACGATCGGCCTAAGACTTGAACGCGGGTTAGCTCTATGCTAGAGCTTATCAACCATACCATGCATCAAACTCAATTTTCTGAAAAAATCCCATACGGAGGGTTTTCCCAACTCCGGTCACATACTATAGGTGTTTCAACCAGTTCATGGCTCAAAAGCTTTCGCACCGGTGTTGCTGACGCGTACCGTCGACTCGAGTTGACCGCTTGTTCTGTCCGCCAGGTTAAAATTGACCCATACAAAATTCCCATAGTGTAAATTAACTTCCTGTTGCATGATTCTCTTCTGCACGAATCAGAAATTTGACCCCCTCATGCAAAATGCTCTGTAGATATAAAAGTTTTCATGACCATAAATTTAGTCTGTACTTTGTCTAAGTTGTAAGGCTCGCTCACGTGATCGAACTGGACAGTTACGCGTTCGCTTGAGTTGGAAAGTACCGTGCCGAGGGCACCGTTTACCAGTCCAGCTTTGGTATAATGTTACGACGTAGCATGACTCATGCACTGACAGCTAGCAATAGCTTAGCTTCCAAACCAGCTGTCCTGCTACAGTCGTTGAGCATTTCCAGCTGCTCAATGGCCTTTTTGTTCTATTTTTTCGTCGACGAAGTTTGGTTGACTTTGTCTGTACACACTATTTCGTCCACCTCACTGCTCAAGTGATGGAGCATTTCACTGTTGAACTGTTTGCACATTTCCCTCGTCGGAAACAGACACTCCAGTGCCTCACCCAACTGCTGCAGCTCATTGAATTTTTCAGCCTCAGCTACTTGAATGACTCATTGCTGAAGTGTTAAAATAGTTTCGTCGGTTGGACAACCGCACCTCACACAGTCCAGCATCGTGGCGAATTCTGCATCACTGTTCTGGTGCTTGTTAATGGTGAGCTTGTCGTAAGCAACCAAGTCTTACCAAATGTTAACAGACGCAGTCCACCCCAGTTTGTGCAGAAGTGCTTTTTGTGTGATGTTTTGAAATACAGGATTTCCGTTTACTGGTTGCAGTTGAAGTAGATCTCCAACAAACATGTTCCTACAACCAAACCACTCATCGCCACCGAACAGCTCTTCCAGTCTCAAATGCATGTACGTCAATGTGAGACTGGACACCATGGATATTTCATCCACAACTATCAATTTCACACTGCACAATTTGGTCTTCATGACCTTCTGCAAGACTTTAGATAGTGACCAATATTCAGCCGACTTACCCTCGTGCTCTATGGGCAGCTGAAAGAGCCTGTGAATGGTCACATCTCCAATGTTGAAAGCAGCTAAACCAGTGGGCAAATCTTTCCTACTATGAGCTTTATGGCTTCAGTTAGGAAAGATTTACCCGTACCACCTACACCACTGACAAACATTCGAAGTGGCTTGAAGTCACACTGACACTCACCGGTTTCGTGCTGCTTTTGGTGTTGAAGGTGATTATCCACGGTGTCAAATATACACCACTGGTCGGCATTTAGCATGGCTATCCTGTCCTCAAAGCTCAGCTGATCGGATGTGGAGTGATTTACAAGCATATCTGCCATGTCATGCATGGCAGTTTTTGCTTTACCCATCAACTGAGGGTCGTTGTCGTCCTTGTTGACCCTCTTATCCTCACCATCAGCCTTTCTAGCCTCCTTGATCTCTGTCATCTTAGACTGTGCATCCAAGATCTTTTGCAACTTATCATGGTAGGCAGAGCTGTCCTCATTCATCAGCCTGTGAAAGGCCTCCTCTGCCGTTTCATTATCGAGAAGCAGACTGCTTTCATCTCTGAGTGGAACAAAGAGAAGTATGAGAGTAGAAGTAGTCCTCTTGTTGATTCTCCTTTTGAGGATCAAACAACTTGTGGTTTGGTAGACATGGCTTTTTGAGCTTGGTATACTGCCTATTTCCGTTATCGTTATTACTTTACCACGAGTAGTTGGCCACCAAGTCATAGAGACAGACGTCTTCCAGACTATCCGGTCTCTTGGGATAGTGTGTGTCCAATAGACTCTCTTCGTATATATCCTTGTTGTTTGGATCATGCTGGGCCAGCTGTTGTAACTCTCTGTGGTCCTTCAGCCTACCTACCTACGGCTTCTTTTCTTTGGCATGGACACGTCTATCTACTTGACAGTAGTGGATTTTTCAGTGAGGTAATCGCCAAGCAACAAATTGCTGGCCTCATATAGGCCGCACTCTCTAGAGCGCAAACTCCGTACACCAAAGTTCCAGAGCCAGCTGTGAATGCTCTTGTTGTCACTCACCTCCTGCCAAATCTCTTGCATGCCACTTTTCTCAGCCTTAGTGACATAACCACTAACATAGTGAGCTAGAGCTAGCGATGACTCTGCTACAAACTGAATGTCAATGTTGGCCTTCCATAGCAATAGCAAGAGTGGGTTATAGTCATTGACTCTAGTCTCTGACTCCACACGTGCCAACTGGTATATTTTGCTACACGACTTGAGACTGTCGGTAACAGGATTCAACTTGGTGCTCTCACAAGGTATCCGTGGAAAACCAAATTTACATCGGGTAATAAACACGTTACCATACATACTTTCTTTTGCGCTTGCAATAGCCACTAAACTTGTGCATCTGATACCTGGTGATTAGGTTGTACAATTCAGGATCGGATTCCTTATTAGGAATGTGACAGGTTATCCTCTCCTGAATCCACCCTAGCACCTCATCGGGGTCATCTCGACCTATCACTGGTGCATCTTTGATCCACAGAAGGACATGATAGTGTGGGGCACCACGCGCTTGGTATTCCTTTTTCCAGTAAAAGTGGACTACCGTACCAAGCACCTCTCCTTTCTTCACTACCCTTTGAATGAAAGAGTGGAATTTTCGACTAAAGTTGCGCGATACTGATATCCGATCCTCTGTGCAAAGCTTCCCTACATTATAGCTAGAGGGAACATCGTTTACCTTTCTGAGGTGGTTTTCAATGTCAGGAGACTCGTACTCGGCACAGCTATATGTGAGAAACAGTGCAGGTGAACCCCACTTGCGTATCATACACCTCAGTTCACTGTTTTTCACAAACCAGTACTGTTTTGTGCTGCGTACCGACTGAAGCATGCATTGTGCAGAGATTCGCTTCGGGTTGCTCGTTGTTGGCCTGTACAATGCATGCTCAAGAGTGTACCAACAGTCATAGGCTCGCTTCTTCTAGACTGTTTCAACATATTGTACATACCGGCAGAAAGCTCTCACATTTCTTTTTGCCACAGTAAGTAAAAAACATACTGTGGGTCTTTTCTGCAGTGGGAATCTTTATTGAGCAACGTCTATTATCAAAATCACTGTGGGAGATTCACATCACATGGATGGTATTTACCACATTTTCCAGTGGGATACAACTTGGGAAAGCACATTATATCGAGGTGCTGCTGTCTATTGTCAATGGGATCTTCTCTGACACTCAACAGTTTGTACTGTTCAATGTCAGATTCAGTTGAAAGCTTGTCAAGATTTCTGATCGTGAAAGCCTGAAAGCCAGATATATCATGCTCATCCGCTTTGTCTAGAGGCGTTGTCGGCAGTCTCTATGACTTTTTTTGAAACATCAACAGAATCATCTTTCACTTCACTATACAGCCAGTTGATCTCCCTAAGCTTCTGTACAGCTGTCTTAACGTTGTCTACGTTGACCAGGCTATGCCACACAACCTTAGAGGTGGTTGGTTTTCCAATGACTGTGATGTACAACTCTGGGTCAGGCAAAGACGATGCCCCAATGCTGTTGCTCTCAACTTGATCCAGAGTTTGAAGTGTCTTATTCAATGGCAATGGAAGAAAGAACATTGTTTCCTTGCACGCTTCGAGTGAATTGTAGACTGGTACCTTAGCAGTGTATGTATGTACCGAGTCTGGTAGCATTTAGTACGCTGAATTAGCTAGCTACTCAAAGTGTCTAGCTTCGATAGTACAGGTGGAATGGCGACTGTTTTTGCCCGTTGAGGACACAACGTGGAGGCAACTTATTCTTTCCGATGCTAGACTTGCAATAGTTGCACATGTACAGTGTCTTGTCATCAGCAGCAGGGTTTAGCTCTAGTATATACTGCTTCAGTGTAGGCCACATGTCCTCACCAATATTGTCAGAGAGTTTGACTCGTGTCACTTTTTCTCTGATACAGGCACTCATAGCTACAGCACACATGCTCAGGGTCATCTTCGCTTTCTTTCTCTAGGTCAGCTATTAACTGAGCATGCTTAGTCAGCAGCTTCATTTCTATACCAGGCTGTACCAGCTCAGAGTCAGCAGAATCCGTGCACTGCTTGTACGTGGATTCAACCTTATTGCTAAGCAGAGCTTCAAAATTAGTTAACTCGGTGATATCCATAAGTGTATGGTTGGTGATCACCAGCAGACAGAGCACTGTCAATGTTTTGCACACACTTATGACTATTCACAGCACTATACACAAGATACAGTAGTTTAGTCAACAATGGGTAATGCATTGCAGCGTCTCTAAGTATACGTACTTTACTGCGACACCCTCCATCATTGAAATAAACCAGGGGATGACCTTGGCGGTCAACACTGATCTATTTCTCATACATTATGACACTCTCCATCGTCAGAGCTAACCGAGGGATCACTTTCATGGTCAACAACAACCTTATGTACAAGTTTTGTGGAGTGCAGATTGGGACAGTCACCATCACAAATGTCTAAGGCTTGTACAGGCTGGTCAAACGACTCTTTCAACTGAATAATGGCATGCACTTCATCATCATTGACTTTTTTGCATTCAATAGTGCATGAGGCTTGGGTTTGCTACTGTGTTTGGTAGTCTTATCATCATCATTGATTTCACTGGCCAACACACACCTTCCACTTTTGTCTTTGGCAAGGCATAGTCTCTCTTTACAGGCTCGTAAGCTGAATCATAAAAGTAGGGTTCTGTCGAAGCTGTATGACAACCCTCCCCGAAATCTTCGGCTCCTTTGATTTACATGCTTTAAATCATTCTAACAATTTTGAGTAGTGACCCAGCATGCTCTTTACATACTTGTAAAGCCTTAGTTACCAGCCTCTTAGCTGCTTCACTACAAACAGCTTTGCCAGTCACTCTTTTCACTACAGTCTCAGTGCTTCAAGTAATTTTTGAAAGTGCAAGGAAGCAATGTCTTTCCATATCAAAAATGGACTGACATACACAATAAATGATCAGACTAACTGACAGTCGCTTTTTCCGGGGTAGCTTATCAAAGTCCTCACTAGTGCTGGAAGTACCAGCGTCTGTCTTTTCAGAACTTCTCTTTCTATACATCACCAAAATATTAATACTACTGCAGTACTATAAAAATGGCAATAGTCTACATTTAGAGTGCATGCATACAATCAAACCTCATAAATACTGTACGCTTGGCAGCAGTCTGCATGCATGCATACAATCAGGTGCCTTGAAACCTCACAAATACTGTACACGTGGCAATAGTCTGCATGCCATATACATACAATCAGCTGACTGTACTAGAGTCCAGTATAGTGCAGTGCAGGCATACAATCAGGTGAGCCTGACATTATGTCAGCCTAAGTTGATAATGGTCTGACATAGTTAAAAATTGACCGGAAAATGTCCGGTGTCTGACCGTTAATTTGAGCACTGCAGTCTCTTGTTTCTTAAATGACTCGATTTTTAAATTAGTATTCCTTAGCAGGCTGCTTTCCAAGTCCTTGCTATAGGCATCCTTTGCATCAGACGTGGGTTCAGACAGTGCATATTTATCCCTTCTGAATGTATATAGGCTCTCTTTTTTTTAGAATAATACTGTAGAAACTGGTTAAGTGCATGCACTTATAACACGCGGCAGCAAGAAAATATGCGCTTAACAAAAAGTATGCGCTTAATTAAAAAGTGCTAAAACACGGTAGCGTAGGTGGGGCGTGTGTAAAGAATGTGTCGAGGTAGAAAGGCCTACAACGGTGGCCAAGAAGCGACCAGAGAGCGTACTTTTCGACGTTTTCTTCACCCTACTTCTAGCCTTCTTTCTGGGCTCATGTAACCTATCGCTCATCGTTTAGCTAGCTTGCTGAGCATATGCGCCTAACAAAGAGCGGTAAAGCTCGCACAAAACTATGCGCTTAATAAAAAGTGTGCACTTAACAGCGAGCAGTGCTTAACAACCAGTTTCTACGGTATGCATGTGTGAAAGTTTTTTTCTGTGGTTCAATGCTATAGCGTACCTTTAAATACGCATGTGAGGCTGCCTTCTTTTTCTCTGGCTCACGGTCATAACTAGCCTTTGAGTTGGCACGTGAGGTTGCTCTTTTTTGTTTTAAATGTTTTTGGTAGTGACGTTCGGCCTTGTCTTCCCCTGTTTGATTATAGTAGTACTCTTTATATTTGCTTTGAAACCCTTGCTGAAGGCATAGCTATTTCAGTAGCTATATCTGTTGGATTATGTTACAGTAGTCCCTGAAATACTACCAGTGGATACTGTAACTGAATAACTTATCTTTACTGTATAAATAGCCAGGTAGTATTAAACTGATAGAATTGGTAGAAGTGATAGAAGCTATTTTCTCTATGTATATCACAATAAATTTAAGTATCATAATATGAATAGCATGTACATAACATACCTTAGTAAATTCTTGATAGTAAAAATAGTGGTTTGATGTGAACGGTTAAATGGCCAATATCTTGGTTGAAGATTGTATAGTTCAGCAGTAAAATGATGGAGGTTGAACGTTTGTTAGCGAAGTGTTCGGAAAATTATTTTGATGGTCACGAAAGATAATAGCAGGCAGAATGACTGGGCAATAGCGATTTTTAAGAGTTCAGTTCAGTTACAGACGATGCCGACTTATACGTAGCTAGCAAGGCTAGAACATAGCAACAGTTACTTGGCAGCCCCTGTACGGCAAGGCGTGGTGACTTCTGTCACATGACTTTACCATAGCAACACACTATGAGCATGCATGCGCATTATAGCATAAAATGGCGTACTAGACACACCCAATAATTGTCATTGTGCTGTACACACCCACTATTAAGTAACTGTCAACGTAATACAAAATTAGCGTGACACTGCACTATGCATGCGCTACTAAAATTAATGGAATGGATTTATACTTAAACTAAGATGAGAGGTCAAGGCAATCTTGAGCTAGCCCTGGAAACTAGAATTAGAAAGAAAGAGTGACAAATGGTCATTTTTTGAACATCTGGTTCTGGTATGTACAATTAATTTGATGAATGATGTTGGTCTTGTTAGATGGATAATTTGCTGGAGATTCTGGTTTTCACAGTTAGAAAAATTACCTATTTTGAGATATTTGTGCATTTGTAATGCATTACATACATGTCATATCCGGGTCATCCCTACATATAGAGTCTACCGACTATATTATTGAGTTCACAATTAATCAAGTAGTTACATATAATAGATGTGACCGACTGAGAAAATCGACCACTCGCGATTTTTTTTTGAAATCCACGTCAGGTTTAGGCATAGATCGACGCAGAATTTACTGTAGGGTTCAATGGTCAAACAGCCAGGCTCTAAAAAGGCTCCTAAGCGGAATTATGGCCAAAAAAGTGTGCACCGGTCACCCGTGCCTGAGATTACAATTTATCTAGAAACGGAGCGTTTTGTATGTACATACAGAAACGTTCGATGTTTTCGTATACGCTCAGTGTCACACCTTGTGGTTTATCGACATAAATATTTTGCCGGGAAAGAAGGCTAGGTAGCGGAGCGAGGCAGATAAAAAGGGGTCCAGTTCTTGTTGGTCTGTGTCCAAAAAGAAGTTGAAAGGTAAGCGATATAAGTTATCAATCGTTCATATAATTTGGGTGGGCTGCATGGCAACAAACCTAAGACTAGGCCTAGGAGTCACGGGTTCACTCTCGCGCGCTAAAAGAGAGAACGAAGAGAATTCCAGCTAAGCTCAAGAAGCAACGGTGATAGTGAAACTTTCCATACCAAGTACTAGTATCATAAATGAAACTAGTGTTATTTGGTGTGCTGGCACCAGAAGTGTATAAAGCTCGGGAATCCTGGTTGTGCCGTATGCCATTAAACTTGTCCTTATGTACAGATCTCTTCTTAGCCTTTGATGGCCACTGTTGGCCAGTGTACTGATCATTACTGGGTGAAAGCAAGGGCTCATAAGCCCTTGGTGAAAGTAAGTATATGCATACACTCATCATAAAGTTGTAATTCACTGTTAAGTGTTACTAGGGCATGTACGGGCATTGTGCCCTGGTTGCCGACAATGCCCACACAGTCATGCCCGCTTAGCTAGTGGTTCCTCTGTATTTGGAGCAGGTGGTGGAATGTGGGATTGGTCAGGAGAAAGAGTGGGGGGTAGGGTAGAAGACGGAGTGGGGGTGGGGTAGGAGATGGAGAAGGTGAAGGCCGAGTGTCGCCCTCGGCTTCTACAGCAGGCTTAGGACATGTGATATCCTTGACGTTGTCAGGGCAAAAGTCCCTGATTTTATCATGCAGGTACCACTGACGCTGGAGTGATTAGCCTGCGAAAAATTTTTTACACTAAAATTTATCATACGAATTTTTCTTTACACGAAAATTTCCAGATCTATGGTATATGTTGCTAGCTGGCATGGGCTAGCAATAGGAGGCCTACTATGCACATGTATGACATTGTGTAGGAGCTGATTGGTAGGTTTATGCATGCATGTAAGAGAGCAGTTACCATAGGATTGTAGATTAAGGCCATCATCACAAGAGTAGTTGCGAAGTGCAAAGAGAGTCATGTAGCTGGCTCCCACCCCCATACCTGCCTGCTGAGGTAATGGATGGCAGTGGGATTGAAGGAACCCACTGAAGTTAGTGCATTGAATTATGTAGCAGTTAAAGATATCAAATATCCACCTTTCCTTGAATGTCTTCTGTACCACTGCATTGTTCCTTCTCATGCTTACTCATTCACACGCGCATACACACACACTGATTCACTGACTCACTCCACACTCTGCAGAGCAAAGAGAATCATTGGTGTGACCTGGAGAGCATAGGGATTGAGGAGCTGGCGGGTTTGGAGTATGGTGTTATATCAGAGGGTGTGGTTAGATCCATGTTTGGGCTGCTAGGCCCAGCTCTCAACAAGTACCTTTCCTCCAAGACTGGGCTGAGCAAGGAGGAAGCGGATTTGGCCACTTCCAGCATCACTCTTTTCAATACTCCGACTCACGTAGACCTGTACCTCTCTGATCTATGGCTATATATGGAAGCCTGCATGGCCGCCGAAAAGAGCGGGATCGCAGTAGAATTTCTAGTGACTGATGACCGTGACTTTTTTAAGGCCTTTGTCAAGTCGAGGCTGGCCGAGAAAGTTCTGATAAATGAAGGAAGGCTGGGGAAGTGATCCCAGGAATGGATGAATAAAACAAACCACTATAATTGTGGTATGTGTACTGTACAAATAAATATTTAGGAATAGACATATTTTTCAGTGTCCCAAGCAACAAAATTTAAATTTGATGTACAATAATATGTGACCCGCTATGGAAAAATCGACCACTCGCGATTTTTCATGAAAATCGCGTTTTGGATATAGGTTGACGCAGAATTTACTGTAGAGTTCAACGGTCAAAGAGCCAGGCTCTAAAAAGTTTCCTAAGCCGAGTTATGGCCAAAAAATTGTACACGGGTCACCCGTGCCTCAGTTCACAATTTTTCAAGAAATGGAGCGTTTTGTACGTACATAGCTCAACGTTCAATATTTCCGTATACGCTCCGTATTACACCACGCGGTTAGCGCCATAATGAATTTGCCGGGAAAGATGGCCACAGAGAGAGCGCCAGTACAGCGGTCCTGGTCTTAGGGAGAAGATATCGAGAGAAGCAATGGACTCTACACTTCGTAAGTTGTCTATGATTGTTCTTATAGCTAAGGCTGCATATAATAAACACCCCTGGGTGTGATTCAACATGAAGTACTTCTGGCAAAGTACGAAGGAGTGTGACACATGAGATAGCCATTCGTAGCAGTGAATTTACTAGCTAGCTGTGTGCGCTGTTTGGTATGAGCTACGGTTGTGAAAAGCTCAGTATACCTTTTGTTGTAGAAAATGTAATTTTGAAGGCTCTGTAGTGCGTTGTGCAGGTTGTGAAAAGCTTTTATACCTTTGTTGTAGAAAATGAAGGCTCTGTATTGTGCTGTGAGTGTACCAACTGACTGGATGTGATGCTCTCACAGTGAGGATGAGTCTGCTCATTGTTTAAGATTTGAAAAGGTAAGGTACATGTATAGTAAATAGGGAGAGTTTGTGTGCATGTTGAAGAGTGTGCGTGTGCATGTATGCGTGCATGTACATGTATGATAGAAATTGGGGGGAGGAGGAAGGAGAGAAGGGCTTAAAGCCAGCGACAAACATGAGGAAGGAGAGTCGACTAGTCTTGCATGAGATCGTATACAGTGGGAAAGGTATGTATCCAAGCTGGCACATTTGAGCTGGGGGTTGTGTGGATGTCAACGAGGATAGTGGCTGTTGACTCAACAGTGATTCTGAGACTGATACATTGACAAGGTCTTCTCAGTAGCTGTTTATGAAGTTTGCTGCACAGGTACCAATTCCTTCATCATCGTCCATAACCGTACAAGTAACATGCATGTCGAATTATCCGTGAATGTACGTGTATGTCCATGTAATTTACCTCGGTATTTACATGTACCTCCTCTCTTTCTCTCTCTCTCTCTTTCACTCTCTCTCCCTCTCTCTCTCTCTCTCTCTCTGTCTGTCTCTTCCCCCCTTTCCATCTATCTCTCTTTTCCCTGCCCCCCCCCCCTCCCTCTTAGATTCTCTGAGTCTTCAGACAGCTCAAGGCACTGTTGTGCTCAAGGCTGTGGGCTCCCTCAGGTAGGACTGGGCTGCTGCTGTTAGCTCTGCTGGTGTACATAGATAGTTAGGCATTGATATCGATTTTAGTAAACAATTCAATTCAGTATTATGACAGTGTATTGTATGATTAGGGGGTGGGGTGGATGGGTGGGACTGTCTTCTTGATTGGCTTCTGGTGCCGTCGATCGTGGAGCCGAGGGTGAGCGTCTGCTCTGTGTAGGATCGAAAGCAAGACAAGGGCCTCGAGTCGGCCACTACTGACTTACTGTGCTATGCTAGCTCGCTAAGCGCGGGTATCGTCATGGTGATCGACCGCGACTTGTAGATTATAATAGATCGAAAACACTGTAGGTCCGTTCACGTAGCTAGCTAAAACTGAACGCCATTCTATCTTTCGAGCGGTACACACACTGAACAAGCTCGGATCGCGCTGAAATTTTATAAATGGATGGGCAAAGGACTATACTTTCAGAATATCCAAAGAAAAAAAATTCGAAAAAATAACGTTGAGTCGAGTATCGAACCCCCTACTGCAAAATCATATTTTAGCGCGAGTGGTCGGTTTTTCCATAGCGGGTCACATATTATACCACTGAACTGCAAGTGCATGTCATTATATGTCCACCTTTATTATACTAACTATAGAAGTTGTCCACAAATTTCTTGTACCATTGCTTCTGGACCTGTAATGACAATCCAATAAGAACACGTATAATAATACTATGTGAGTGAATTTGAGAAAGGGTTAACTTTGCGCATTTCCTGAATTTTTATTTTGGCACGAATCTGCAAATCACGATCCACAGCCACTTCTGGTACGGGCGGGACGAGTGCATACAACAATTGCATTTGAAAAACTGCTCAGGACAGGAGGCTTGCTCTACCTTCTAACGTTGGGTACCGTACTTAATCTAATACTACATATACGCATGGAAATATAATAATTTCAAGTTTGAAAAACGCACGTTTTCTGGTAAAGGTTGTCAATCGCTCCTTATATAAACGTTACGAGAATTTGTAAAAAGCTAATTTATTGCATTAAATTGGATCATGCGTTGTATTCTATTAACTATGGTATATGAAGTACAAGGCCCGTGCAAACTGGTAACAAATCAAATCTGAAGCCTAGAGATCTTACTGGGTTGAAATGGTGGTATGTAGGTTGAAAAGAACTAAATAGTGAAAAAAAAATTGAATTTTGTGCAAAGTTACCCCTTTTCTCAAATTCGCTCACATATGGAGCATATTTGATGAGAATAATTCAACATCAACCTGATAAAATAATATTCCAGGATTAACAACATAATTTATTTACTTTCAATAATTTAGAGGTTGATTTGAGAAATTTTAGGAGCAGTTACCAGGGACAATGTGTCAGGTGATTGTAAGAAGCTTGTAGGTGACTATCACATAGATACATGTACGTACCTGTCAGTAGCCAATCAAATTGCAGTACTATAGTATTATTACAGTTGTGATCAAATGCCAAAATATCACTTGCACCAGATAATGTGACCATAATTATGCCATATTAATAAGTGCATGCGCTTATCACTCTCAGTGGTAAGGAAACATGTCCCTACCGCCAGCATGTTTGAGCACTCAATCACTCTATAATAACATAATATAGTACATGGGAGTATGATCGGCTGGAAGAAGAAAAATAACCAATTTTTCAGCAAGACTCACTTTGAAATCGATGTCAAGACTGAACCCATCTCAGTGGAACACAGTGTTCAATATAGCCAATCTCGTGCAACTGGCTATCCCAAAATAGGTTGCTAAACAAGTTTAGCCATGCTGACCTCAGTGTGCCTAGTAATATTGATGTAAAGGAAGTAGTGCAGTACAGGATTAAGTACACAGGTGGGGATCCCCCAGAATAAAATCCGAACCAGGTATATATATATAACAATAATATTAAATATTATTGTTATATATATATACCTGGTTCGGATTTTATTCTGGGGGATCCCCACCTGTGTTAATATTATTGTTATATATATATACCTGGTTCGGATTTTATTCTGGGGGATCCCCACCTGTGTACTTAATCCTGTACTGCACTACTTCCTTTACATCAATATTACTAGGCACACTGAGGTCAGCATGGCTAAACTTGTTTAGCAACCTATTTTGGGATAGCCAGTTGCACGAGATTGGCTATATTGAACACTGTGTTCCACTGAGATGGGTTCAGTCTTGACATCGATTTCAAAGTGAGTCTTGCTGAAAAATTGGTTATTTTTCTTCTTCCAGCCGATCATACTCCCATGTACTATATTATGTTATTATAATTTAATGATTAAAATTCAACCCAATTAACCAAAAATTAAACTGGTGGCCCATCCTGTTTTCAGGTATGTGGGGGGAAGTAGTTGTACTGTAAATTATGTGGTACATGCCCATGTGTAGTCGCTATCTACAACTACAAGGCCTTACTAATTAGCTGGCCAAGAAAATTGCTAGATCACTTGCCTTATTTCTCACCAGACTTGTGAACACAAGCACGTACAGAAGCTATTGCCTCTGTGACAGTGACTCAGCAATATTTTTCACCTGAAATCTAGCAGCTGCTTAGCTAATTGCAGGCTATTAGCGTAAGCCGCCATATATCGGCCTGTACGTAATACCGGCACCACCCGTGCCAATCATCGGCTTCTAGTTTACGTCTTTTACGGGATTATACGGACATCGCTGAAGCGTTTACAGACCTGAAACTTTCAATGGCCATTGCACACCAAGGAAAGTAAACAGGAAGAAAAGGATAATATTACTGGCAAGAAGGCATGGCGAAGAAGCTCTATACAGGGAGAAACAGCTCATGGCGGCTTTACCGTGGCCTAACAAGAGATAGAAAGATTATTATTCCGTCATAGTTGCTCTTAAGGTAGAGGCTGATGCCTAGAACACATCCAAGTCCTTCACGAATTTATTATACTGTTGAAACAGCTCTAGTATTGATTTTACGTGTAGTATCAACACATTCACGGCTGCCGTTCAAAGAAGATGCATGCGATCGATATGAGAAGAGAGATATAACGAGAGGACACCCCGAGGTATCTAAGGATATTTTTCTATAATTTTCTGGCAAGTAAGGCAGTAGTAAAAGGCTTGAGAAGGCCAAGGTGCCAATAAATGGCGCATTCGCCATTATGGTAAGGAATAGGTGTACCGATAATACGTACCGGTTGCCGATAAATGGTATTTTGATATCTGCACATTAGCGCTTATAGTTCATTGATTAATTTAATAGGCCTACCTCTCTGGAGTGAGGACGCTAACACGGTTCAAAATAGATGAACTTGATAGCCAGGAAGAATATTTTGTTATGAAAGTCAATTCCTTACTAAACATACCGTACCCTCGCGAAAGAGGGCCATGGGTGGTGCACCTTACATTGGGCCAAGATTGGGGGATGGACCAATATTCAAGGTATCAGTATCGCACAGACGTGAAAGAGCGCCCAGATAAGTTACCCACACTATCTTCATAATTCGAATAGTAGCAGCAGCTATACTATTGATTTCAACCTTATTCAAGCACGGTTACCAATCGAGGGCGAGGACATGAAAGGCCATGAAATCATGGGATATCAAATAGGGATACTGCAAAACCTGGACTCTGGACTGGACTCATGATGACCATTACCGGTTCCTGAGACTGATGAGAAAAGTGAATATCAGTGGACATCTGATGTCATGGATGATTACCGTCACTCTATACATTCATTGTAGACAGCCAAGTATGACAACAGTTCAAATTTGTACTAGTGCTGCCATCCAGTTGCCACACAGCATACCATGACTGGTAGACACTAGTAGTCATGTCAACTGGCCAAGGCAGGCCGGGTAGAGAAGCAACTGTAGCATGGGTTATAGTTGTATACTTGAAAGTATCTACCAAGAGCCTTGCCATGGCTTCTGCGGCCATGACTCCAAGCTGCAGCTATCAATGAACTGTAGTGGCCCATAGTAGACGTTTAGGTTTTACTCCCATGTGATGGCCAGTCTGACTCAGTGGCCTTTATACTGCACAGATGCACATCAGCCAGAAAATCACAATCATAGGCAGTCCAGATAGGTAGGAGAGCCAAAGTTGCATGAATTATATACAAGTGCGAGTTTTTGTGTCATGAGAATATAATATACAATTCAGCCATCAGTATCAAAATTAATAGCCAGTTTCAACTACAGGTCATGGTCTACTTTAACTTCTTAATGTTTTTAACTATGAGCAGTTACTGTTGTCCGAGATGGCCTGTGACTAAGAATATGAAACTCATAATCACAGACTGATACAGTCTGGGATGGTTACCTGTTAGGCTATTACTAGTGGAAGGTAAACCGAATTAAACCGCAAAATAATAGTATCATACTAGCTACATATAGATCATTCATCCACAGATCTCGAAATTTAATATTCCCCTATATGAGTACAATGGTTGCTAATTTTAATCAGCCAGGATTGTTTAAATTTGATCATCATCCAATAGGCTGTTGTGCTCTGAAAAGAAAGTTGTCCTATGTTGGCAAGGTGATTATACTATTTTTCAGAGCGACAAGTTTCTTATGTAGTCCGTGTCCTAATCTGGAGGGCATAAAAGATGCACTCTCCTACAAGTATAGAAGACTCACGATTGGTCAGTATTGTTGTGCTATGTGCACAAACGAGGTTGCCAAGGCCTAGGGGCCATAAAGATGTATTCTCAAGCTCGAGTGAGCGGTGCAAGTGCCGTGCGTTTCGACAGGCCTGCTTGGCAGGCCACCGAGCCTCAAGCGAAGCAAGAGGCGACGTCTGCATGTACTGTTAATAGATGATCATGCATGCTAGCCACATTATCCCATGATAGTGACATTAAACATACTTGTGTAACTATTGGGTAATGCTTTGTCTGCTCTTTATCATATCATGGTCTGATGGTAGACTTGACGTTCGAGCAGAGTGAGAACATCGCCACTGCACTGTTCTTGAGCAGCTGCTCTTGGCCTGCAGTGAGGGGTGTGGTCTACACCATAATAGCATAGGTTCAAAGTTCGGTGCTACTTTCATCTGCAGATGCGCACTGTACTAACTGGCACTCGATTATACATAGCATGCTCGTAGTGTTCACTCACATTATCCCCATGACTGTGACGTCAGACATACTTGTAATAACTAAATATTATGTAGATCCCATCATAAGTCCTGCTGGTTATATATATTATATATATACAATGTGGACAGGTTTGAAATGTTTGGGTAGATTGATTCTGGATAGTATTAACGCATCTTGGCACAATATCATCACCTCTGATATTGTCAATATTATACACAGCTGCAGCTGGTCACATTAAGTTAATAAATAACTGTGCTGGAAGGCCAAGGATAAGGTGGGAGAAATTAAAGTTTCTAACAACTTTGGTGCCGCAAGTACGATTACCGTAAATTGCGAATAATAAATTTTGGACAAACAATCCTGTACTGCACTATCATCAATAATGCACATAATTTTCATGTGTTTAATTTCCGGACTGGTCATGCTGTCTAAAATATTCTTTCCTGATTTATGGTATACTGCCCTGTTTTCCCATAAACCACAACATACATTTTTACCGTCCTTTCTTGGCAACCCTAATGTACTGCAAATTTAGAGAATTTAGTATACCGTAGAGCGGGAAATTTTCGAGGGAGAAAACTTTCGCGGATAGGAGCATTTCATGGCGAAAATTTTCGCGGAATGTTAAAACTGGTCGCATAATGGGTATGGCATGCCTAGAATTTCGTGGAGAAAACTTTCACGAATGGCTGAAAAATTGCAAAATTCATGAAAGTTTTCTCCCTCAAAGTTTCTCGCTATACAGTATGTATGCAGTATGGCGGGTAATTTTCGTGGGATGCTAATTTTCGTTATTTTCGTGGTTGACTTGACAGTCACGAAATTTTCCCACCCACGAAAATTAATGCCTATGGTGATATATGCGATCACCAGTCCATGATGATGGGCATGGCCACAAACATGGAAGTGCGGCCACCACTTTCCAGTATTAGCAAGCAACAGTAGCCATTGTCATCCAGCTAATAGCATCTTCGACAAATACCGTAGAATCCCGCAATTACGCCCCCCCCTCGCGCATAAGCCCCCCTGCATTTTTAGCTCAAGTTCCTGCATAGGTAGTTTTCTCGCATATAAGCCCTGACTGTAAAATAGAGTCCATACGTCAATAAAAACAGTAGCTATAGCTAGCAAACTAGCTATTTGTGTCATAATATGCCTTACTTTGTCGTTTTTCTCAAGTTTTGCCCACCAAACAGCCAGAGAAAGTACAGAGATCGCGCGCCCATGTGGCATTCGGCGGTCGGTAATGGTCGTCACACGGAAATGTTAGGATCCCGCGTATAAGCCCCCTCCCCACTTTTGTCCAATCCTAGCATGCACAAAGGGGGGGCGTAATCGCGGGATTCTACGGTAATATTCTTCTACTTGTATCTCATGCTATTTGTCCAAGTCTGTAGGTATGGCTTAGTAACAAAGATTGCGAGTGAGACCGAGCACGTGTATCGATTACATCATCACTAGTGCAGCAGTGCCACACCCCTGGCTGGTTGCTGTCACGAAATTTAAAACCACAAAAGTAGTTTTGAGGGCCTTTTCGGACAATTAATGAAAATTAACACCCACGTAAATTACCCACCATACAGTATTTGTTAGTGATTCTGGAAAAGTGAAGCAAAGGTAGCTACATTAAAGCTACCAAAACCCAAAACTGAAACTATTCAACTTCCATGCACATAGAAATTTGCAACCGATACACTAAGCAGAAAAATATTGTCCAAACAGTGTAGTTATAGAGCTCAATTTTAAGGCTTTGTTCCCAGCTTTTCAACGTCTTAAACAGAAAAGCCACACAAAAACTCCACCCAGTTTCTAAATATCACAGATGCTTGAAGACCCAACAAAAGAGAGTAGATTCTCACACTGAAGCGAGGTCCCCACCTTCACATATTCTACAATCATTAGGTTGAGCATGAAAAATCAGCATCCACTGATGATCGTGTTTTCTTTAAAATTAAAAAAAATCTAGAATAGCCTGCCTATTAGTTCTAACCCATTCTAACAAAAATGTGCAAAATAATCCACGGAGCTCTGAGAATTGTTTTAGTGACTAAAGTGGAGTCCACAAAGTACCACAAAGTATAGCTAGCCTCATCCTAAGATCATATTCCCAGCTTTCAATGTTACACTTAAACATTGCACAATAATGAAAAGCTGGTACTGAGTGTCTCTATCCACTATTATTAAATGGTCATGACGATTAAAACTGACTGAGAGTTGACCCCCGCTTTAGTCTAGGCTATTGTACTGTAGTCACAAAAATTGGCATTATGTACGTACAACAGAACCAACAATATGAAAAGTATGGAGCAAACGGTGCAAGTCAATGGCCAAGCAATTTGGCAGTGATGCCAAAATGTAACGAGGAGGACCTACATGCATTAATAATGTGAATCCCACTGGCCAAGGTATGCTCAGCTCACTTGGAATTTTTTTGTAATATTATAGCAGTAAAGATTAGCCTTGGAGTTATCACAATAACATGGATCACATTGGTCAACGTATGAAATGAAGTACAAAACCCTCGGCACAAATGCACTGATATGTTCAAGGATCCAAGCACACATACTACATGTAAATATCATAGTCGATAGACTCCATAAGTAGGGATGACACGGATATGCCATAATAATATTATTACATGTAATACAAGTATAAAAAATAAATTGAAGGATGAAGTAGGGATGGCAGGATCACAAAGTACACAAACAAGATTAGGGATAATCACACAAACTATACATCCCTACGCTTGCTTTTCTTGATTATCATGCGCCTATTGATTGTGACCCATTGGTGCTATCCTTAACTCTTTGGCTACGAATGTTATATATATATTACGCGCGCGCGTACCATAAAATACAAATGTTATATATATAAAACGCGCACTGCCATCAAGAAGATAAGTTCGCGCCGGCTACTCCGGCCACACCCAACGGCTGATAATTACCTTGGGGAGACGACGCATGCGCTGTACTATTGCTAACAATCCTTAGCGGTCTTGGAAGCAATCGATTACAGCTGCACACAAACGTTCTTGTGGTTGCCTTGTGGTAGACTCTGGAAGCCCCCAGCTGGAAACTGTATTTCCTGTTGAGCTATCATGAGCAGACTGACACAGAGGAGGCACTGAATCTGATCCTTTCTGATGATGATGAGGCTGATAGTGATGGTGAGTTTGCTGAGCCTATGTGTCCTGGAAGCGATGAAGAGTTTGACTTCGATATTGATGATCAAGAATTATTTAGTTTCAACCTGAGGTACAACAAAAGTAGAGTATGCATAATATGAAATTATACAAATTTACTACAACAATAGTAACGAAGAATCTAATCCAAAGGAGGGAGATCATGAAGCTGACAGTAACAGCGAGTCATCAGGTGCAGCTGCTCACACTCTAGATACTATGAGCATGGATGTGTGCGGATATGTTGGTGTATGAATGCATGTGCATGTCATGGGTGAGTGCATGTGTGTGAGAGAAGGGACTAATAAACATAAATAAACCTGTAAATGAAAGTGGTATGTGTAAATATAAAATGAACATATAAGGTCATGCAGTATCATACATACACTAACTACTTTCACAGATGAACCAGATTGTACTAATCCTGACTACGACATCCATATGCAAACTCCAAGGTAAGAAGGCACATACACTTACAAACACTAGCAAGCATAATGGGTATACATCATTTAGTTGTACCAGCAGTGAGGATACACCTGAAGTAGCTCCAACACCAAACCGTAGCCGGTGTGATCGTGCCAGGCGTGGAAGAGGGAGAGGTTGTGGTATGGGACGTGGTCGTGGCAGAGGTCGAGGACGAGGACGTGGAAGTAGACGTGGACCAGGATCAGGTTTGAGGGGTAGGCAGAACAGTAGCAGTTCATCATCATGGAGCTCGAATACATCCCCAATCATAGTACAGCCCTTCAGTAGACCTGTTGGCCCGGCTGTAGCACCATCTGCCTGCATCCTAGAGTTGTTCAAGATTTTCTTCACCCCAGAGCTTATCAATCTCATTGTTGAGCAAACAAATCTGTATGCAAGCCAAGTAGTGACTGATGACCAACATTCCCGGTGGCTGCCCGGATTTTTTCTCTTCCAGCTAGCTTTAGGATGTAGATGGGGTGATGAGAGTGTGTGTGCCCATCCTTGTTAAGCTAAGAACTTTCATGTAATTACTATTGTTGGGGCTCTGTGCTTTGGTGATTTAATTATCCCGGCAGACTCCGTGAACGTAGTTTGGGTATAGGGTTGACTTTCGCCCTTAAAGCTGGAAGGGGGGAGTTCGGGTGCCTAAGGGTGGTCGTAGCTCAGTGGTAGAGCGCTGGTGGCTCAAGCCAGTGGCCCTGGGTTCGATTCCCGGTGGCTGCCCGGATTTTTTCTCTTCCAGCTAGCTTTAGGATGTAGATGGGGTGATGAGAGTGTGTGTGCCCATCCTTGTTAAGCTAAGAACTTTCATGTAATTACTATTGTTGGGGCTCTGTGCTTTGGTGATTTAATTATCCCGGCAGACTCCGTGAACGTAGTTTGGGTATAGGGTTGACTTTCGCCCTTAAAGCTGGAAGGGGGGAGTTCGGGTGCCTAAGGGTGGTCGTAGCTCAGTGGTAGAGCGCTGGTGGCTCAAGCCAGTGGCCCTGGGTTCGATTCCCGGTGGCTGCCCGGATTTTTTCTCTTCCAGCTAGCTTTAGGATGTAGATGGGGTGATGAGAGTGTGTGTGCCCATCCTTGTTAAGCTAAGAACTTTCATGTAATTACTATTGTTGGGGCTCTGTGCTTTGGTGATTTAATTATCCCGGCAGACTCCGTGAACGTAGTTTGGGTATAGGGTTGACTTTCGCCCTTAAAGCTGGAAGGGGGGAGTTCGGGTGCCTAAGGGTGGTCGTAGCTCAGTGGTAGAGCGCTGGTGGCTCAAGCCAGTGGCCCTGGGTTCGATTCCCGGTGGCTGCCCGGATTTTTTCTCTTCCAGCTAGCTTTAGGATGTAGATGGGGTGATGAGAGTGTGTGTGCCCATCCTTGTTAAGCTAAGAACTTTCATGCAAAGTGGGTGGATGTAAATGAGGAGGAAATATGGGCATCCTAATGGGGATAAACCACCTGCCTGCTCTGTCTGATTATTGGAAAATGGATCCAACATACTGATATAGTCCAGTAGCAGACAGGATAACCAGAGACCGCTTCTTTGAGATCACACGCTACTTTCATTTTGTTGACAACACCGTCTTGCTCCCTCGGGGTGATCCTGGATACGACAAACTTGGTAAAGTTAGGCCCGTCATTGACAGTGTCAACGCAATTCCTACAAAATTATAATCCACACAGAGAGAATTCAGTAGATGAAGCCATGATAAAGTTCAAGGGGAGATCAAGCATGAAGCAATACTTGCCAAAAAAACCCAGTCAAACGTGGCTTCAAGGTGTGGGTCCGGGCAGATGCTGTGACGGGGTATGTGTGTGAGTTTGAGGTTTACACTGGTAAGAGTGACAGACAACCAGAGTTAGGCCTTGGAGGATATGTAGTGAAAAGATTGACTCGCAACATCACAGGTCATAACTATATAGTCTACTGTGACCATTTTTTCACCAATGCTGCTCTCTTCCAATACCTACACTCTGATGGTATATATGCATGTGGAACATACAACTCTACACGTAAATGCTATCCTGGCGACCTAAAAGAGAAATCAGAAAAAGGATTAGGTACAAGAGGGTCCGCAGAGTATAGACAAGATGGGCAACTATTAGTGACACTATGGCAGGATACAAAGACTGTCTGTCCTTTCAACTAGTTATCAGCCTCATTCTGAAGTGACCATCACTCGACGACAGAAGACTGGAACCAGAGTAGATGTTCCTTGTCCTGAATCTGTGCGACTGTACAACATGTTTATGGCCGGTGTTGACAAAAACGACCAACTCCGAGGGTATTATGCTGTCAGAATGAAGTCAACCAAGAACTATAAATACATATTTTGGTTCATTTTTGATGTCGCAATCGTGAATGCCTTCATTCTGTACAGTCGAGTACCTACAATAGGTAAGAAATTGACACTCAAAGAATTTCGAGTAGAATTAGCGAAACAGGTGATTGGTACATACAATAGCCGCAAGTATCGTGGACGGCCAACAGCACGCGAATCTCAAAGTGGTACACATCACAGGCGCATGAAAGTACCCCACTACCCCACTAGAGCTACCCAGGGCCGATGCCGGTACTGTAGCACCACTAAAGGCAAGACGACGATGTGGTACTGCAAGGAATGCCAACTCAGGCTATGTCATACTGGAGACGCAGACTGATTGCTTTTTGAAGCACCATTTATCTGCTGGTCTTTACAGCCAGCCTTGAAACTGAACTGATATGAACAGCTTATAGCCCATTTATAACACTTGTACATGCCCTATCTTTCTGTCATTTTATGCTGCTGCCATGAACACTTCTATCAAACTCTATGTTCATCATAATATTTCATAAACTCTCGCGCGCACTCCCTATCTCTCTTGCTCTGTCTCTCTCGCTCTGTCTCTCGCTCTCTCCTTTTTACTCGCTTTCTATGCACACACACACGTCTTACCTTCATTCATGCTATGACGTCAAACGGTCGCCATTGATCCGCTCGAGCGTTTGATAATCGTCGATCACGTTCGTAGCCAAAACTGTTCTGTGATCGATCTTTAGGCCGTCTTCGCCTCGATGACCTTCAGACGGCAGAAAGAGTCCACAAAGGTGCGTTATTTAGGATTTCTTGCTGGTACTGCGTGTACGCATAATAAATGTAAATTAATTTTGTCGCGTTGGGTGTGGCCGCGTACAATAATACTCGCGCTTAGAGTTAATTTGCATCTTCTATATTATTATATTGAATGTGATTATCCCTACAAACCTTGTTTGTATTTTTTGGCACTGCCATCCCTACTTCATCCTTCAATTTTATTCAATTGTTTCATACTTTGTATATACAATGATACACTATAGATTGGAATTTTATGGCTTCTGTCAGTGAGTGCATGCATATTAAGCCTGGTACCCTGAATACCATATTCAAGAGCGGGCATTGCTGTATATACTACGAGGAGTACGTATAGCCACGCCCCTAATCAGCTCGTTCATGGAGGTGGCTGGCTCAGTGACAAATTGAAAGAAGGCTGTTTTGGGCCACGTAGCAATGAGTACCTTCTGTTTATGAATTGTAGTTTAGTGTTGGCAGCTACCATTCAGTTGTCGCCGAGCGCTCGAGCTAGCTAGTTCGACGTTCAACAGCACGGTCGATCACTAGTGCTAGCCGTGCTAGCACTCAAACCCTTTGCACCGGTGCGCGCCACTAGCACTGACATCATTTATCACATGACTTCACCATGGTAACACTATACGAGCATGCGCATTATACGACAAAATGGTGTATCGGTGATGACCAATTGTGTGAAATGCACTACATATACCCACGATTTACCAACTGTCATGATAACGCAAAAATAGTGTACCACAGACGTACGCTATTGGATTTATACTTGAACTAAGATGAGAGATAGAAGCAGTCTTGAGTTAGACCTGGAAGAGATGAAAGAAAGATTGATACTTTGCACTTTTTATCATAGAGTCAGTAGAGTCTATAAGTAGGGATGGCCTGGATATTGCCATATATATAATACATTACAAAAATGAAAGGAACTCAGAGCAACTTGAATTTTAAGATTTTTTGACTCATTTTCATGATCTACGCCAGAATACCTATATTATATCAAGCCCCTACACATCCATGGAAATGATCTAACTCAAGACTGGACCGCTCACCTTAGTTCTCATATAAATCCACTTTATTTTGTAGCGCACAGTGCAGTGTCACATTAGTTCATGACAGTTATGTAATGGTGGGTTTGGTCAGTGCATTGTACCGATTGGGTGTATCTTATACGTGCCATTTTGTCATTTAATGCATATGCTCATAATGTGTTACCATGGTGAAGTCATGTGACAGGAGTGGCGCTGGCGCCGCGTGCCACCACAATCGATCATGCGTGGTGCGTGCGGCGCGGGCAGACTAGATCTAAAAGAAGCCTGAGAAGCGCTAGGCCGTGAAAAGTGAGCAAACCTTAAGTTTAATGTTGGTACATGTAGCTAGCAGCTTCTCTGGGTCCGGCAACGAGGCCAGTCACTGAGCTGACTGTTTATATCTCGAGATGTAGGGCTCAGTGAGGGGTGTGGCTACGACGCGCGCGAGCAATTTCGGCTTTCATGTCCACTATACATCCCTACACTTGCTTTTTGAGTAGATGCAGGAATAAACTAACCAGGCAGTAATGCAACAGTCAATCCCCACACCCTTACGAGATATAACAATAGCTAGGGGATAACATGAATTTCTCTCGGTTAAGGATACCACCAATTAATCATCATCAACAGGCACACGATAGCTATACCCGAGAAAAGCAAGCGTAGCGATGTATAGTGGACATGATTATCCCTACAAATCTTATTTGTATACGTTTTGGCCCTCCCATCCCTATTTCACCCTTCAATTTCATTGTTTCTCCCATCCCTATTTCTCCCTTCAATTTCATTGTTTTTTATAGCTACTTGTACACTTTTTAAAATAGCTGGTTCAAGCATACCTGATTGTTTCCATGGGCGTTTCAGGACTTCATAGATAGATATTCTGGCGTAGATCATGAATATGTAAGTTAAAAATCTTAAAAATTTATTTGCTCTGACTTTTTTAACATTTTTGTAATGTATTACATATATGGCATATCTGGGTCATCCCTACTATGTTATTACAAGTAAAGTAGGGATGGCAGGGTAAAAAAGTACATAAACATTGCTCTTTGAGGGATGCAAAAACAGTAATATCTTCCACATTCTAGTCAAGAGTGCTTAATGAACAAGTTAGGTGCATGATAATCGAGAAGAGCTTGTTCTTTTTGACCCTGCCATCCCTACTTAATCCTTCAATTTTATATTGTTTATAACTTGTAAACAATAGCTTGTGACAAGAAGAGAGCATGCGCTTAATAGCGGGGTGCGCTTAATAACCAGAATTTACGGTATACGTATAAAATCACTTCCTGTCCCTCGTGTATTAATGGCTTGCTCATGCTCGAGCGCTCGCCCAGAATGATGTAAAACCTTGGTGACAGAGTAAAGCACATTATCACAGCAATTTGCTCACTTGGATCCAACTACTGCATGGCCATGCTTGCATGCATGCAAAGTTAGCTAGCCAGAGAGTGGGTACCACAAGAAGGCACATGGCATGGTAGCTAAACATACACTATTCACTATTGCTGTTGAAAGCACACCAGTGAGCTGAGTGAGGAAGTTAAGGTGGAGCGCCGACCAGTGTCAATGATTTGCAACCATACTTAACGTGCATGCGCTGAGGGATACCAACATGTATTGTATACATGTAGAGTTCCAACACACTTGTATGTACAGTCATGCTACCACTAGCCAGACAAAAGTAAGAAGCTTAGAGTCAGCAAATGACGCCAAAAGTGGCAAACGAAGTGTTTTGGAAGAATGCAAACAATACATGCCTTTGTAACACTCCTTACAACACCGCACTTTGTACTCACAAACGAGGTATGTAACAGCTAGCTAGCTCAGCAGACAGATACACACACACGATGACTACCACAACCTTCTGGCGTATACACTGAGGGTTAATAAGAGTTGGTCAATAGCCAATTTCCAAGCAATGCACCAAGTATGCACATTTGATGCCCCATTCACGGAGATGGTGTCTGAGATCAACTCTCAACCTCGAAAGTGACAAATCTCGATGCTTCAAACACAGAAAAGACTTTGACAGCACAGGACAGTCCAAAGTAAGGTCGTGGACTGCATGCTATATACAGCGCACGCTAGCTAGGGATTATGTAAGCCAAGAAGTTCGACCAGCCATACTTATCAGTGAAAGTAGCAATGCTGCTTGTAAGGTATTCGCTCGATACATTCGTTAGATACTCTATATACTTACTGACTTTAAAGTCTCAGAAAGGCTCCATAGAGGCCCTGAGTTTTCTCATAATTACCTCATAGATTACCTAACTAAGAGATTACCTACTAATTACACCATTATAGTTATTATCTCATAACCACAGATAAGTAAATTTCTCCTGGGGATGAGGCAATTATGATGTAATTATTAGGTAATCTATGAGGTAATTACAAGGGCCTCTATGGAGCCTTTCTAAGACTTAAAAATCAGTAAGTACAAGTATCTAATGGATATATTGAGCAAATACCTTACAAGCCGTGTGCTACTTTCTCTGACAAGTGTGGCTGATCGAACTTATCGGCTTATGGCTTATGGCTTATGTAATCCTTATATATAGCGGCGCTATATATAGCATGCAGTCCAATCTCATATTGGAAGCTGTCCTGAACTGTCAAGGTCTTTCTATGATTGAAGCATTGACATTTGTCAGTTTCAAGATTGAGAGTTGGTCTCAGACTCCATCTATGCATGATTGGAGCATCGACCGTGCACACTATATATGTTGACGACCATTTACCAGTCATACAACTACGTATTACCACTCAGGTGCATTAAGGACTGGGACAGCCACTTTGCAGGACATTTTTGTGTTATGTTTGAGCTGTCATATCTCCCCAAAAGTATGTGTGCCTGACATCAAACCTTCACCATAAGTTAGATCATGGACTCCTCTAACCGCAAACCAACCTCAAGCCACGCCCACCAATTAACCGTACAGTTACGGCTTCAGCAACACACCCACTAATTGAGCAGAAATCGAGAAAGGCAGTAGAGAAAAACTACTTGGATATTGACGTTTTTACTCTTAACACGATTGTTACAATTGTATTAACTAATTCTGAAACGGCCAGGCTGCCTGAACTAATAAGAAATAATCAATAAAAAAGTCCACTCACGATTGCTGAGACAACAATCTTCTTGAAATAACTCGAAGGATAAGTAACCAATTCGCTTTGCCATTTCAACATCTCATCTTTGTTATCCAAATTAACTATTAACCTTCGTTTGCCACTGTCTGGCAAGTTTTCTCTACCGCCGCGAGCTGCCTAGACTCTACTGCATGGCTGTATGGCTATGATTGTGGGCGTGTCCATAGGTCACATGATAAATCAACTTGTGCATCGTGCTATAGTACACCTGGCAAACCTTTACTCAGGAAGGCGAACGGCTCTACAGTGTTTTTGTAAGTTGATCGAACCTTTATTAGACATTTTCTATCAACAGATAACTCAGTTAGCGAGGGTAGCACAATAGTGTTATCAGGTCCACGTGATTAATTTGCATATGAATAGCTAATTAAGCACATTGCGCATGGCGCGCACGGTCCCAGTCCTTAATGCACCTGAGCATGCAGCTACTGGGGATATGGTCAAGTATTCA
Source organism: Cliona cf. orientalis (assembly GCA_963930775.1). Lineage (NCBI taxonomy): Eukaryota > Metazoa > Porifera > Demospongiae > Clionaida > Clionaidae > Cliona > Cliona cf. orientalis. The sequence goes on from OZ005689.1 coordinate 25,669,710, forward strand.
TTATAATTTATAAGCAACTATATATATAAAATCTATAATTATTTGCTTACATTCTGTTGGCCAATCAGATAATTTACATGTAATATCTTAAGGTGACTACCGTATTTCTTCTAAAAATTCGGCATAAAAATAATATTGCTTTAGCTTTGCCGGATTTTTATAGGTTAATATTCAACTTTCTCTCTGCGTCCGCATTCCATTCCCATTTATAGTATATACATATGACGACCTTTGCCGATAAATTAGAGACTATATTCAATCATTCAGTAAAGGGTGCTGAATAATTAGAAGGGCCGAAGTTTTAGAAGAAATATGGTAATTTTTTTTGGGTACTAATGTTTGACATTTTTGCAGATTGGCCCAAAAACTATACCCACTAACATTAATTGTATCATAGAGTCGGTAGACTCTATAAGTAGGGATGGCTCGGACACTCCATATAATACATTACAAATACCCAAATATCTCAAAAACAGGTAACTTTATGAAATTTCAAAGTGACAAAATCGGAATATCCAGCAAATTATCGATCTAATAAGACCAAGATCATTCATCAAAACAATAGTATATGCCAGAACCAGACGTTCAAAAAAATAGCCAATTGTCATTCTTTCTTTCCTTCTTTGTCATTTCCAGGGCGAACTCAAGACTGCCTTGACCACTCATCTTAGTTTTAGTATAAATGTACTCCATTTGGTAGCACGCAGTGCAGTGGCAGGCTAATTTTGATGGTTACGTAATTGTGGGGGTGTACGATGCATTAACAATTGGGTGTCTGATTCGCCATTTTGTGATATAATGCGCATGCTCAAAATGTGTTGCCATGGTGAAGTCATGTGACTGTAGTCAGCGGTGAGCATGCGCACGCGTGATGCCATTGCTAGCGCTATATGTAGATAGCTAACCTACTAGTACAGTCTAGTACAGCTATCAGCGCAGGGTTATTTACAGGCCGGCCAGGTGCTAGCCTCTGCCAGTGCGAGAGAGGCTAAGCTAGCTAAAGCGCTGGTGGCTAGGCTAGTGCAAAAAAACTAGTACTGCGCTGAATCGATCATGAATATGGAGGCTCAAAAGAGCGGCTGTCTCGGGTGTGGCCCTTGACCAGTCAGCCAGCTCAGTACCTCAGCGACAAAGATAGTTGGGAAATGGTAGCTAAGAGTACCAACAAAGCTTAAAGTTTCTCCCTAAACTGAAGAGTCTCATCATGGCAGCTACTTGGTCAGGCACAAGAACGCGTGGGGCGTGGCTACGAATTTGCATGCACGTGCCGCAGAACTTCATTGAGAGTTGAATGAGCAAACCATGTAAGATGGAATTGATATGAAATACACTGAGAGTAATAAAAAGGAACAAATATAAAAACAATTGAATAAATTGAAGGATGAAGTAGGGATGGCAGGGTCAAAACGTAAACAAACAAGATTCGTAGGGATACTTATCAGGACAGTGATTTAATTGTGGGTGTGTACAGGGAATTTTGCGAGTGGGTGTGTCTGATTAGCCATTTTGTCATAATATAATGCGCATGCTCATATGGTGTTGCCATGGTGAAGTCATGTGACCGATGTCAGTGGCGCGCATGCACCGGCGCATCCACGATTGATCCAGGACCTGCTCAAGCTCTCGGCTGATCAGCTCAGTGAACTGTCGATTATGGTGGCTACTCCCAACAGTAAACTTACTGGCTTATAAAATACGCTCCCGTAACAGAAGGTTGTCATCGCTACTTGGTTCTAAACAGCCTTCTAATCTTTAAGTTTGCCGATCTAGCCAGCTTCAGGATCGAGATAACGAGGGGTGTGGCTTCATTCGCAGGTCACTGGTTACTGAGTTGTCTCGAGAATCCCACTGATGCGTGTTCAATAGTGTATAATGCAAAAGACGACGTCCTAGCTAGCTATCAAAAGACTGCCTGGGATTTGCACTTACAGGAGTATTCAAGTTTGAACTCACGGTGTAACTAGTATAAAAAATTATTTAATAAAATTGAAGAATGAAATAGGGATGGCAGTGCCAAAAGTACACAAACAAGGTTTGTAGGGATAAGTAAGTTATCACATCCACTATACATCCCTATGCTTGCTTTTTGAGTAGCCGTGCACACACATATTATATATGGGGCACATGCTTGCAGGAATGGAAAATCAATATATGGATCAGTATCAAAATATGCGGCAACGCTTTACATACTGAATCAGGAGTGTATGATGTTAATTATCGAGAAAAGCAAGTGGAGGGATGTATAGTGCATGTGATACTTTATCCTTACAAACCTTGTTTGTGTATTTTTTGGCACTGACATCCCTACTTCATCCTTCAATTTTATTCAATTGTTTTTATACTTGTGTACAAGTATGTTTAATGTCACAATCATGGGATAATGTGGTGATCATCTATTAATAGTACATGCTCACAAAATATAGACAAATAGTATCCTGCCTGGGCATTAGTGCCGTGCGCATGCGCAGATGGAAGCGGTTGCCGAGGCCACACCCTGCATAGCAACTAAGTGTACGTGTGCAATGGCGACGTTCTCGCTCTGCTCGACGTTGCTACCGTACTACTGACAGGTATGATAAAGAAAAGACCTCGCCTCTCGCTTCGCTCGAGGCTAGCTCGTCGGCTAGCGCCAGCGCCTGCTTAGCAGGCCTCTCGAAACGCGCGCGCTTTCGCGCCAATCGTTCGACAATGCATCTCTAGCTGTAGCTATGGCCCGAGGCACTCTACTTTGTGCATACGGCCCTACAGCTCTGACCAATCCTGAGCCTAGTAGTGCGGACTTCTCTCTGTCCGCGCCATGCGTTCATAGCAACCGGGCGCATTAAAGACGCGTATCCATGCCCTCATGTAATGACACGGACTATATAAGAAAATTGTCGCTCTGAAAAATATTTTTCGTTGTATATATATAGAACATTAGAATAATATTATGTTGACCATGTACCACTATTGCAGAAAAATATACCTACAAAATAATTGTCACCCAAGGTAAGTGATGTAGACTGAGGCTACCTTAAGGACACTTTTGTTTGTGGGTACAAAATTTAGTGAATTAGCGATTTGCCCAATTTTCGTATCCGTGAATATTAATTAAATTTTTCAACATTTTCGAATATATAGAATGCTAATTTTAAAAATGAATACCCGCTAAAATTTGTACCTGCAAATAATTGTAGCCCTAAGGTAATGCATAAGGGTGGTGTAATCTCCCTATTCCACTGATGTAATAATATGGTGCAATTTTAAAAGCATTAGTGCAAGATATCAGTCTATGGTGTAACTTCATACAAGTTAGTGACTGATGCAACAAGACTAATTATTCATGTAAGTGGTGTGACTATATAAACCTACTATCTTAGAGCATCAGGGAGTGGTGATCAAAATATCAAACAATCGCAATGGGAGATTCTTTGAGCAGTAAGTGGACATTCATGAAGTGAGCATATATCTAGCTGTAATTGTATGTGCTACAGAAATTGTTGTCTGTGAGATACAACGGGAGATACAGCTGGCAGAGAGAGAGGGCTTTACTGGAACTGGAGAGAAGGTGGAGGGGGAGTGAACAGTGGCCACGAATAAGTAAAACTGCATGGCTCATTTCTAACCTACATTCACTCGACTATGCAATAGACTATCCTAGTAAAGGCCGCAAGCGAAAGAGGAGAAAGAGGCCACAGAGAGCTGGAAGCAGTTCAAGCTCAATTAACCACACTAATCTTGGCTCCTCTGTATCATCCTCTATTTCAGCCCATGGAGAGACTCCTAATCTTGGCTCCTCTATTTCAGCCCATGGAGAGACTCCAGCTGGTGAGAGTACTTCTGTAGCCCATCTGTCCCATCCAACTGGCCTAAACAGTGCTCCAGGGCCGTCCACTATGAGTCTAGCCTGCCAATCTCATTGACCTCCATGTAGATGCACCACCATCAATGCCTCGAGAGAACATTAATGGGCTAATGGCCACCTTAAACTTGAACTAAAATTAATTATTGTGCTTATTATGTATTAAATTTTGAGAAAGAAAATGTTGTCAACTTTCATGTACACGTATACATTCCTTTTGCGTCCATGTATATAGCTGCATGGTGGCACTTTGAATACCGTATTTCTTCTAAAAGTTCAGAATGAAAATAATGTTTTAGCTTCGCCGAATTTTTAGATATTAATATTCAACATTCTGTCTGCGTGTGCATTCTATTCCCGCTTATAGCATATACACATGACGACCTTTGCCGAAATCAGAGACTATTTTCAATCATTCGGTAAAGAGTACCGAATAATTAGAAGGGCCGAATTTTTAGAAGAAATACGGTAATAATTATATCACTTTTTCCTGTTCTGTCTTCTTAGGTCGCCTCAATTTTCGAGGTGCAAATTTCAAATTCAAATCAGATGCACAAGCAACTTGAACTATCATGATAAAAGTATCCAAGACGAAACATTTTCAGTTAAGACATGTACATAGCCACTAATTTTTAGTAGCTAAAGTTTAGTCTATTCTTTGGAAGACAGTTTAGCCAGTCGGCTCAAATCCCAGAACAAAATATGAGGCACATCATAGACCATACTATTGCAATTGTTAATGTGCTGAAACTAACAGGATCTTCCAAGAACAAAATATGAAGCACATCATAGACCATACTATTGCAATTGTTAATGTGCTGAAACTAACAGGATCTTCAAGCTCTGATGGCAATCTTCAAGGGTGATCCCCTTGGATCTCAATCCCAAACAATGACTGTGACCAGCAATAAAAAAAACTACAAAATTTAAGCTACATGTAAGTTTGCTATGCGAAAGTCGATGTGGATAAAATTGATGATTCAGCAGTTGGCTGTGCCCATTCATACCTCATCTAGCCTCCTACTATTAATAAACTGGTTCACCAAAAGATTTCAGGAAGCACAATACCACAACCCAGAGGAGGTCGGTCAGGATTTTCATAAATTTGCATTTTATTATCGCGCATCATATGTATTGTTTTGCTGACTCAGCGGCTTGACCTGGGTTGCGTGGGTGTATATTGCAGTCTATATCTAAATCTATGGCAAACGCGTTCTAATTAAGCCTCGGGTTAGGGTAGTCGTTCTGTGTGTGTGTGTCTGTCTGTCACCACAAAATCAGCCGCCTACCTCGTTTTTACGTCACAAAGTTTTATAGGGTTCTTTATGGTGTTTTCAACGTTTTTGCCGTTCGGCTTTCCCTGAAAATGCTTCGTTCAAGAGTTCTGGCGTCATTCCTCGCTCCCTGGTGAACTTTTGACAGCCAAACGAGACAGCGATGACTTCTTTTCAACTCGAAAAGTATTATATGGTTGGTTATAAACCCAACAACACGACTGGTTCGTCACTGATTGTAGTACACTGGCAGAGAGGCTTCTTGGCTATCTCTTGCATGCTACAAAACGCTGAGACAGCATTGCACACGTGATATTGCTGGACATTACACAATCGTGTGCAATGTGCATTTTTGTGGTAACTCTGACAGTGTGCTAGGAAGCCTGATCCATTTGTAAGCATCATCTTGCAGTAGTGTTGGATAGCTAGGCAGTACTGCTCAGTGCTCGCACGCTGAGGGTTTTGCACTATAGTGCTTCATTAGAATTTGTGACCAACTCCTCTGAATGAAACACACCCCTCACCATAGGCACTACAATGCAACCTTGATTATCCGGACTAGCCAGGGACCTAAATATACATTACCACGCATGCGCAGAAGGCGTGACTGATGATCTTCTGTAGGTGTGGTTATAGATTGAGCGATGAACTATGGACTCTTTCAGTTTCCTTGGCCAAAATTGACTGACCAAAGTACTTTTCTGAACACTGCTGGCCATGATCATACTGTATAGGTATCGTTTATAAGATAGGTATCATAAACCAGGCGAGAAATGTAGGCATTTCAGTTATCCGGACATTTCACTTATCCGGTATGGCAGCGATCGGCGGGTGGACAAAGGGGTCCGGATAATCGAGGTTGCACTGTACATGCAATAGATCTTTCACACAGGCACGAAGCTTTCCATGTGACACACATTGGTGGTTCAGCTGTACTAATACAAACTTACAGAGCAACCATAAAATTGAAGCACTTTAATCCAACTTGAATACTACTGACCAGTACATGTATGTACTCATATACACACATGTATATGTTCTACATTGCTAGTAGCTTTGTTGTATACTTAGTGCAAAGATTTAGCATCAATCAATTTCTATACAACGTCCCATCTCTGTTGTGCTCCATATACATCAGCATGACTATTAAAGTACAAAACATCATGGGATTTAGGGTATTGTTGATGATGAAAATGCCCAGCATGGGTTGCAGTTGCTTGAAAAATAAATACTATTATGGTACCAAACTCTCAGCGCTATGAGATTTATTGAAATAGTAGCGACATGCTGCACTGTGAGTCTAAAGGCATAGGTAGCTACAGCTAGCAGTATGTATTCTACCTGTTGCAAATTTGTACGCCAAGCCATGGAGACAGATCTATGGAGTAACACTATTGCTGTTGGCAGTGTGGAGAGAGTAGGTACATGTACATGAAAAGGTCGTCAGGCTAACAAGGAGTTTGTCGAAATGCCACCTGTTTGCTTGAGAATGCATCTCTATGCCCCTAAGCCATGGCACCCTTGTTTACGTGCACAACACAATTCTGACCAATGTGAACCTTGTAAACTTGTAGGAGAGTGCATCTTTTATGCCCTCCAGGTAAGGATATGGACTATAATAAACAAATGTCCGTCTCAATGAATATTTTTCGTTGTATATAGTATAATAATCTGATTATGTACGGATACTGCCTAGTATACTTAACCTTCGACCTTAATGCATCGTACCTAGAAATGGCAGGCTTAGATAATAATTAATTTTGAGCAAGACTTCGAGGTAGCTTGAGCAACAGCGTGGGCACGTGTTTAGCATGTTTTAGTGCCGCATATCATTTGCATCTCATTACATCCCAAGACTCAGTCAACAAAAAAACATTGGGCCAACCTATATATTGAGCAATGGCGACATTCTCGCTCTGTTTATCAGTCTATGAGAGGCATGACAAAGAACGTACAGATTAAGCCTCTCGCTTTGCTCGAGGCTCAGTGACTAACGCTTGCTCAGCAGGCCTCTCGAAATGCACGGCGCCGCTTCACACCAATAATTATTGTTCAACAATGTGTAGGCCTCTCTAGCTAGCTCTATGGCCCGAGGCAATAAGGCCACTCTTCCTTGCGTACACGGCCCTACAGTTCTGACCAATCCTGACACTTGTAGTGCAGACTTTGTCTCTGCCCCCACCACATGTTCATAGCAACTGGGCACATCCAAGATGCATATCCATGCCCTCGCGTAATGACACAGATTATAAATGTATAAGAAAAATGACCGTCTGAAAATATTTTTCATTGCATATAGTACAACTACTGAACAATTTACATTCTCTTGAATAAAAAGTTTGCATTCCATTTATTTGCACGATTGAGATGCATAGCGTTTCCATTTTGTTAAGTGTTAGAACAGCCACTTGAAAAACACAGCCACAACCATGCATCCCAGTCACCAAGACAAACCACCAAGACATGCACACACCCAAAGTACATTTCCTTATATGGAGAAGATGGCAAACCAACCATAGTATCTGATAAGATACCAAATATAAATGCACAAAACCATAGAATCTGATACAAGCCATCCTGAGTACAAATACTGAGCCACAAAAATAATTCTTGTATATACAGACAACACACAACAGATGAACCACAAAAAATGATTTTAACTACATACAACATACAAGAAAATAATTTTAACAGTACAGAATATATAAATATACATGTACACACAACAAAATGTACAAAAGATATTGGTTCAAATGAACATAAATACCACTATAAACATACGATGTGCTCCAAATGTCCTACAGTCCAGACTCAGTAGCTTTTCTTTTCCTTCCAGTAAATCGAGGACCTCTTGTCCTCTCCTTTTTGCCTGTAGCAGAACATTCATTGCAAACTGGATGCACTGACTGATATGAGCGTTTCATTTCATCCGACACTGGACATAGGTCGCCAAAGGCACCACACACATAGCAACATGGTGGGTTAGTGAGTCGGGAGGCATAGTAATTTGGGGTAATGTTCTCATGACAGCCACTAATAAGTTCTGTACAACATAGCGTAGCAAGGGAGCTTTCTTCAGGAATGATAGATCCACCACAAGAATACAGAAATTCTTCCTTGTAGCACTGTAGCTGAGCATACTGTGCATGTGTAAGTCGCTTGCTCGAGTACGGTTTAAGACACTCCATACACACGACATAATCACACACGGTTTCGGCTGTCATGCGGAAATGCTTTTTTGGCTTCTCTTTAGGCTTTTTAGAAGGAGTTCATGATGGGCGGTCCTTTTCTGACGTTTCTTTGCCCCACACTTCCTCGAATGAAAGATAGGAATCAGATGCTGGCTTCTTCATTGGATCAGGGAAAAGTTCAGCCTAGAGAATTCGGTCTGAGGTAGCCTTGGAGGTTCACATATATCACAGTCTTCCATTCCACATTTCTTGATGCAGAAGAAATACTGTCGTTCAATACAGCAGTGCTCCATGAAAGACTGAAGAGCAGGTCGAGACTTAAGGCAACGCTTCTGTGTGTCAGTTTTTTGTAGTGTTGAAAATATTTTGCCAAACTTGCTCAATTTCCTCTTCAGAGCAAGCAGCCTGCAAAGTTAACGGTTCTACCTTCAAATTGAGCCTACTTAGTGTTGCTGTCAGAAGAGTAATTGTGTTTTGTAGGGAATCTGTGAAAGAACTCTGAAATCCACTGTTACTTGAAGCTGCTTTACGAATATCCTCCATGCTGTTACAACTTTTCAATAATTATAGTCTCACATTCTTCCGACATCTCTTTTCTCATCACTCCGATCGATTGCAGTCCGATATTTAAAACCTATATTACACGTTCAACTGGGTTTCTGTAACTGTTCTATGGAGCAGTTCGAGCAGCAACTAACATGTCAAGATTGTTTCAAAAATAGTGACATCATGGAGAGTTGAACTGAAAGGTAGTTCGTACAATGGTCTGGACCTCCATCGGTATAAATACACAAAATCGGCTTTACTGATTCCAAAGTTGAGGTTAGAACTTTTTCTAACTCAGCAGCATGGCGACTGGGGCTAGATGGCTGGAAAACAGCATCTTTCAGGGTAACAACTACCTTTCCACGATAGAATGATTCTGAAATGCTGTTAGGAACATCACAAATAAGGGCTACAGATGGTGTTAATTTAGCCTTGGTAAAATCATGGTCACCAACCTGGAAGCTAGTATCAATACCAACAAGTACTTATTTTCCACGATCAACGGCTGCCACAGGGAAACCAGGTTCACCGACCTTAATATTATGCTTGTCATCCAGGCAAACAAGGGTTGTATGCTCACGAAAATTGATTGCAAACTCCTTTAAATATTTGAAAATGGCAGCACAGTAATGGCTATCAGGGTGGTCAGCGTGAAGTTGACGTGATTGATCCATGAACTTGATTTGTAGTTTCCCTGTGTGATTGGCTGCAGATTTTTGAAAGGGATTTTTTGGCCAAAACTGCACGAATCCATTCAAGGGATGGTGCCTCGAGGCCTGGATTTTTGCAAGACTTGATCTCGAAGATCCCTTACAGAAAAAGCAGCAGCAAAGTGGCACACAGTACCGTGCCTTCGACTATCAACAGCTTCAAGAGCTTTCTCATTGATAAAAGCTTCGACCTGAATCCAAAATTGCTCATAGATCTGTGGTCTACCCTGGTTGACATCACGCACATCGAATACCACTTCAGGATCTTGGGAATCAAGCATGAATTTCAACTTTTGACTAACATGATACTCAATTGTTGAGCGTGAGCAGTCACTAGTCAAAAACTGGTACATCTCAGTACTGCCGGTTTGGCATTAACAACTAGACCAAATCGCTCGCAAAATTGCTTCCGCATCTCCCTAGTATGATACTCGGGGATGGTTAGCTCTACTAGGGTAGTCATTTGCTTGGTTTTTGCTAGATCATACTGGTTGGGATCACCTGGTATACGCCATATGTACCACAGGGTGCCAAGATTATTGCCATGGTGGTATTAGTATAGCTCTACATTAAATGGCAAAGCTATTTCATGCAAATACACATACCGTAGACGAGTGTTGAGTGGTGCAAAATCATTCACAAACAGAGGCTCCTCGTATTCCTCAGCTTAGGACAATTTTCCTTCCAGTTCTTTATATCGAGCAATCAAATTAGGCTTTCTAGCACCGTCAGCTTTAATAATCTTGATATTCACGGACTTTCCATCACTGACTGTACGAGCAGGAGTCATTGAGGAGTGCACCTGGGCCATTGTGCTCGACCTCTCATCAAGATACTCGCTGTACTTCTTGAAATTTTCCGCCAAAACTCTCACTGCATCTGAGAAATCTTTCCATTGTGACTTGGCCATCATTGGCAATAGAAGAATCGAATAGAGAGGAGTGGAAACTTGTCTCAGCTGGTCACTTTTCATATGTGGTACTGCATGCTTGTGAGCTTTTGGGTCATTGTACACTTTGGACAAAAGGGGCGAAAAGTAGGGCGGAAGGAAACCTGGAATTCTTCCCTGTAGTGTTTTGTAGTGAGGCTGAATGTAGAAGAGTGCATCAGTGACACATTTTACGATCTGACTCCCAGTAGTATTTTCAACTCCAGGACTGAAACCCATGTTTCTTTCTCGATGATATCATTGTGAAGGCGCAGATCTCCTCTTCCAGTCTCATAGTTTGACAAAACCTTTGGAGGCAGCTTTAACTCTCTTGCTGATGCCATCAACACTGAAAACGTGTTTACTCCATCACTTCTTGCTCCGCTATCATGGACGATATTCGGTTGAAAAATAAAGCGAATATATCTGCCATTCAGGGTACAGCATTCCTGAATGTTGAAAGCCATCGGCACAATCACGTACTCTGAATGTGGAGAGTCAGCTCTTCGCGTCAGCGAACAAGTACATTCATTGTTCGATGGCCACTCATGATCACCACGAACTTCTTCCAACAACTGAACGAAGGTGTGTTCCTCCGTGCAAAGATGCATAGTCCATGGAAGAAGCGCTCTCGCACCATGAAACACAGCTACTGTCACATATATCTTGAATGCACGAGGTCATTCTAATTAAAGCACACAAGTATTAAAATAGGTCAATTTGCCTTGTCCTGTGGATCACGTGCTGTGTTTTTCCGGCTGTGTTTGTAAACAATGCCGCCCGCCCGCGTTGATTTTTCGTATGTCATTGGATGAGAAACAGGAAATTAAATTGCTGTGGCCTTATGGGCGATTGACGCCAATTGGCGTCGCGCATGCGCAAACGCGTAAGGGCGGTAGACACCAATTGGCGTCAGCTGCATACGCTATCCTTTGTCGAGCAATCGTACTATACAAATATAGGTCAAAAATTTACACCCGAACATAAGTGCTACACAAGCACTGATAGTGCATGAACCTCAGTATACGTATACACAATAATAATAGTATTACTTATATAAACGCTACAATGCTACCAGCTATGAATAAGACAATAACTTTACCAGCTAAACATGACTAAGAGAGCTAGGATGAGCACCCAGGATGTGATTGATGCCATCTACTCGGATGATGATGATGATGATTTTGATGTTGATGAACCCTGACGAGCCTTTCATGGATGGTAGTGATGATGATTTTTCGGACCTGGAGGGAGAGTTAGATGAGGATGATAATGATGAGGATATGGACACAGACATGAGTACACCACACTCACCTCCAGGCTGGTCTCCAGTAGGCACTCCCTCAACCACACCTCCGCCGGGCACCCTACCAGCTATGTGGACCACCAGCCTGCAACCAGTCACCATCATCACACCATTCCAGTCAGCTGTTGGTCCAACTGTCCCTGTACCTGATTCCCCACTGGAAGTTTTTGAGCTACTTTTTACTGCCCCTTTGATGCAAATGATTGTGGATGAAAGCAATAGGTAAATGTTATACACAAGAACAATAAGGGATTATTTCAACCATACACTACAATAATCTAGGTATGCCAAGCAAGTGATGGGGGATGTCAAGTACGTCTTATGGAACAAAATAACAGTGGAGGAGCTAAAAGCTTTCCTTGGCTTTTGTGTTCTGATGGGAATCAACAGCTTGCCAGCACTGAAGGATTATTGGAAGCGTGATCCAGCATTCCACTATGCACCCATAGCCGACCAGATGATCGGTTTTTGGAGATATCTCGCTATCTCCCTTTCGTGGATAACGACACCCTTCCACAACGAGATTCACCATCATACGATAGGATAGGCTTGGGAAAGTACGACCACTTATTGATCATTTCTCACAGAAATTCAAGTCTGTGTACTCACCACACAAGGAAGTTGCCATCGACGAGGCAATTCACCGGTCGTTCCTCTCTCAAGCAATATATGCCAATGAAGCCCATCAAACGAGGCATAAAGGTGTGGGTGCTAGGAGACAGCAGCAATGGGTACTTCTCCAACTTCCAGATATACACTGGCAAGGTGGGTGCCACAGCGGAGACAGGCCTGGGAGCACGTATCGTAAAAGATCTGACACATGACCTAAAGGGGAAGTACCACCATGTTTTTTTTTTAAACTTTTTCTCAAGCGTGAGCTTACTTGTTGACCTGGAGAAAGACGGGATCTATTTTTGTGGAACGGCAAGGAAGGACAGGAGAGGGTTCCCCATGGCTCTGAAGAAACCTTCGCTGCCTAACAGGTGTGTCACAATGGCAGTCATGTATACATAATTATACACATACTTACATACACTTGCATATGTATTTGTACATGTGTACATGTACACCCCTTGTACTCACGTACATACACACACAGTTGTAGCGGCATATCCAGTAAAAAGTGGAAAGCATGGGCAATTCTAAATTATGAATAAGTATAGTGGCATAGAGATGGGCATAGCATCAGATTTTATACACCCCCTTCAAGTATCCGATACACCATAGCACACGCACACTCGTACATGTACATACAATACACACATGCATGCACACATCCTAGATATACCATAATAGCACATGCATACACACACATACATGCACACATCACATATACATAGCATATGCATACACACATACATGTACACACACATAATAGTTATCTGCCAGTAATTGGGGTGCATGAGATGCATGCATGGTCGAATGCACCCCAATTACTGTCAGATAACTATTTTGTTGGTAGTCAACCTCTGTTCATCATTGGCCTACTTTATGACCCAACCCCTTCCCATAGCCAGCAAATTGCCTATAAAAACTTTGGTTGCTAGGCAACTACCAACAAACCTGCACAATATTATAGCACATACACACGATACCCTGCATATAGCACGTATACATTCGTACATGCATACACACACATACACACACACCATACAGCACATGCACTCATACACACATACACCTGAATACACCATACACCATACACCATACACCACATGCACACTCGCACATGCATACACACATAAGCACGTACACATACCATAGAGCACATGCACACTTGTACATGCATACACACGTACACGCACATACACAACCATCTTGGATGTGCCATTGTACATACACGACTAGTCATATTATATGCACACACATGTACACAAAGCTACATTTCTTTCAAGTGGGGGAAAATGGCTTCTACAACATACTGCAGTGTTTCTGCTACTATACTAGAAAAGGGGTGCGGGCCCGCCCTGTTTGTGAGTGCAAAATGCTGAGAGTTGCAACAGTGGTTTGCAGTACAGTAGTAGCTCCCAAGTGTTGTGGGTATCTTTGGCTTCCCACAATTAGCTCAGAGACACACTCCCTCTTCATGGCCAATGTACCCCATAATAGATAGTAACGTTAACATTCAACCATCCTGTTTGAATTCAGTCCTAGAGAAAACAGCCAAGAGTAGGGCCAACTTCCCCCCCCCCCTAATGGGTACACATGCACATGTGCACATGTACACATGCACAGGCCAATGGCATAAACACATACACTTGAAATCAAACATACAATACCACACACATGGAAATTTTTGCCACCTAATTTTATTGATAAAAATTATCACCCTGATTGTTTGTTAGATAATGACTGCATGGACGATAAGGTGACCTTTATTACATTGGTTGTGTACTACAAAGGTAGCCGGACTTGGTAAATTTTTTACCCAGCAAAAATTTCCACGTATAGGGCATATTATTGCCATGCAACGTATACACTCATACCTGTTTGCTGCTGTACTTATTGTCAGCACTAGTGAGGTGTGTGTTGAGTGGGTGTTGTGTGTGTCAGTAGGGTTCAGATAAAAAGTCACTAAAGAAAATTCATTCCTACAATATATTATAGGAGTGAAATAGTGCAGGAAGTCACTAAATCACTCTAATAATACAATTGTGGCATTGCACACTATTTTGTATACTATATCTTTCCCTAAAATATAGGAAAGATTTAGTGCCTAGCTACACTATTTTATGCCTATTGTAATAGGGGGATAATTTAGTGCCATCTGCACATCTAATCTTAAATTTAATGTAGGGAACAAATAGTGAACACAGCACTAAATCTTCCCTACTATACTGGAGGATCAGTCCAGTACCTCCTGGCACTAAATCTTTCCTGTAATAATGTAGGGGATAAATAGTGATCCATGCATTAAATCATCCGTACGCTGTTAAAGGAGCTGTGTCACAGTATAGGCATATTTCCAGTAACGAAAGCCGGATGAGGATCCCCAAAGTTTAATCAAGTATGTGAGTGATGAGGTACGTTTTGTGACATTGCGATCACGCCACTTGCCCATACCTGGCCAGCTGGTCTATAAGCAATCGGCGAAATCGACTTCGCGAGGATAGTAAACGAAGCAAAAAGGTTACTTTACCTCTCTTTTTGATGTTTATCCTCCTTCTTTAGGATAAGCTGCCATCATAATTAAGGTACACTGGGCTCGCTCGATCGATAGCTGTGGGCGTGGCACATAGCATGCGGTCGCGCATGTGACGTTTACTCATATCACATTTTGCGGTTGATTTCAAATATAGTAACACACGTCCCTTATATTACAAGTATAAAAAACAATTGAATAAAATTGAACAATGAAGTAGGGATGGCAGGATCAAAAAGTACACAAACAAGAGATAATCGTATCTACTATACATCCCTACGCTTGCTTTTCTCGACTATTATGCACCTATTAATGTTGATACGTTTGTTGAGTGTGGTATGTGGGAGATATTCAGGTTGTTCCCTAGTTGTCATAAAGGTTTGAGTTTATCAGTTTGATTCAATTGTTTATTATTACTGATTATTTTTGTAACCCTCAAATAGCAAGCGTAGGGATGTATAGTAGTAGATACGATTATCTCTTGTTTGTGTACTTTTTGATCCTGCCATCCCTACTTCATTCTTCAATTTTATTCAATTGTTTTTTATACTTGTTTCTGTTCTTTTTTATTGTACTTAGTGTAATTTATCAGTGCCATCTTATCACAACTTCTGTCCAGTGTAATTATAAGTGGAAATTTAATGAAGGTGTCAAAATTCGTAGCCATGCCCCTCATTAACTTGCGTTCATATGCCTATAATAGTATTATTTAGGCGGCCCATGAGACTCCTCTTAGGGAGAAAACCGAGTTTTAAGTTTTATTGTTGGCAGCAGCTAGCTCTGTACCGGGCATAAATTTATGATCTGTACGTTTAACCGCTCCTCGAGCCGCCTTCGTATGATAGTATAATATTATATGATATCTATGATCAATCCAGCGGAGCGCTAGCGAATAGCTCGCCTATGCCTAGCACCTTACCGCTCCTCGAGCCTTGCACCTTCATATCCATGATCGATCGATCA
Source organism: Cliona cf. orientalis (assembly GCA_963930775.1). Classification (NCBI taxonomy): domain Eukaryota; kingdom Metazoa; phylum Porifera; class Demospongiae; order Clionaida; family Clionaidae; genus Cliona; species Cliona cf. orientalis. Next base: position 25,685,611 of record OZ005689.1, read on the forward strand.
TCCAGAGTACCGTTGAACGCGGTAGTACGTACGTAGCTAGCTAGCTCGCGATCGCGCTCGCCTAGGGCGCGGCCACGCGCTGTCACATGACTTCACCATAGCAACACATTTGGAGCATGCGCATTATATCACAAAATGGCGGCGTATCAGACACACCCACTCGTTAATGCCCCGTACACACCCACTATTACGTAACTGTCGAGATAACACCAAATTAGTGTGCCACTGCACTGCACGCTACAAAATAGAGTGGATTTATATGAGAAGTAAGGTGAGAGGTCCAGACAGTCTTGAGTTAGCCCTGGAAATGAGAAAGAAGAAAGAAAGAATGAGAAATGGCCATTTTTTGAACATCTGGTTCTGGCATGTACAATTGATTTAATGAATGATCTTGGTCTTGTTTGATAGATAATTTGCTGGAGATTCTGATTTTCACACTTAGAAATTTCACAAAACTACTTATTTTGAGATATTTGGATATTTGTAATGTATTACATATATGGCATATCCGGACCATCCCTACTTATAGAGTCTACCGACTCTATGATACTGATACAATGCCTTTAAGTTTAAGTGCAAAATTTTATGTTAAGATGTTGCCACATCTTGATATCGTACACCAAGGTGAAGAATCTTACGCCTAGGTGTCAGAATGTAAATCACACCTGAGATAATTACCTGCAAAGGGACACACCTCTTTTTTCCACCTTACATTTCATTATATAACCAAGTGACTAGCAATTATTTCAAAGAGTACCGTATTGCCTCTAATATAACGGACATCTCTAATTATCCGGACACCATTTTGAATTATTTTTTGCCTCTAATTACACTGTACAGTCAATGAAGTTTGAGTTTTTGTTGTTCTAATTATCCGCAGCCGTTAAGCCAGCGGTCCAATTGTTGTAGATCCAGGAAGTGCATCCAGTGTCACATTCCAGTGCATGCAATTTTTGCCGTTTTTTTATCTATTTTTCTTACCTGTTCTATCTAGGTCATGTTTCACTTTTAGGACTCCAAACAAAGACCAGAAGACAGAGCAACTCTCTACTTTCTGCTCGTTCAAGTTCCATCACCCGGAGACATTCACGAGCTCCGCGGCAAGCGCTTCTGTGCGTGCTACTCACAAGCGCTCACAAAAAGTGCCTCGCGCAAAAAGTGGGGCATTTAGGTTCCCCTGGATGGATTCCCATGATTCAAGCACCATTCAATAGCTCTTGTATTGCTCTATAATATAAGACTGGAACGAAGCTTTTCCATCGAGCGGTTCCAGAGTTACACGGCGTTGAAAATCACAAAATTTCAGTACAACCGCGTGGTATTTTCCATATCTTCTCGAAGGTTTCTAGAGTCTGCCCAAGAACAAATCGTAAATGACAAGGAAAAGAGTACTCCTTGTCTACTGCCAAGCTTCTAGGGAGGAGGCATCGTCATCTAGATGGAAGGATTCCTTCTCTATAGTCAAGTAAGCATATCCGAATGTTGGCCAGTGCCCACGGTAAATAATAATTATCTTGACAAAGCGTGTGTAAGGCGAGTGTATCAGCATAAGTTCAGGGATGGGGGTGAGCCTTACCAGCGTACATCAGAGGATGAGTCTGTGTTAAAGCAGCTCACATCAAAGCTGAAAACTAGTCTCGCGCGCCAGGCTGGGGACAAGACTAGCTGAAAACCCCGAGCGTATACTTGCAATTGGGAGGTAGCTAGTACTTTACCAGTCTCTTGGTACTTCACCCCCCCTCTATATCTCTCCCTCCCCCCCCCCTCTCTCTCCCTCTCCCTCTCTTTCTCCCTATCTCTCTCTCTCTCTCTCTCTCTCACCCTGACCCCATGTACATACACAATAGGTGATGTTCCTGTGATCAGATTACCAAGTATTGGGAAGAGTGTGCTTTCTGTCAACCATAGCTGTGATGATGGAATAGGAGACTGATTGTGAAAGCTCCAACAACCTTCAGCAAAACTTCAAGATGGCCTTTGATAGCTAGCAGCAATACAGCTAGCTTGTACTATGTTAATGTCATTGGTTTGTATGTAAAACGTACACAGTGAAATAACAATTTTTGTACTATTTTTAACAGCGTGTAACTTTGGAACCGCTCGATGGAAAAACTTCGTTCCAGTGATATATTATAGAGCAACACAGGAGCTATTGAATGGTGCTTGAAACATGGGAATCCATCCAGGGGAACCTAAATGCCCCACTTTTTATGCGAGGCACTTTTTGTGAGCGCTTGAGAGTAGCATGCACAAAAGCGCTTGCCACAGAGCTCATGAATATCTCCGGGTGATGGAACTTGAACGAGCGGAAAGTAGAAGAGTTGCTCTGTCTTCTGGTCTTTGTTTGGAGTCCTAGAAGTGAAAGATGACCTAGATAGAACAGGTATGAAAAATAGATAAAAAACGGCAAAAATTGCATGCACTGGAATGTGCCACCGGATGTACTTCCTGGATCTGCAATGCTTGTACGTGTTTTGGACCGCTGGCTTAACGACTGTCCGGACATTGTTGGACAGCTCGCGCTAGCGTGGTACTGATCGAGCAAAATTTGCAATGGACAGCTGCTTCTTTGGTGGTACTGAAGGATGCGAGTTGTTCTCTTTCCCACTATGAATAGGGAGCTCCAGGTACCATCTCATTTTCTCAATCTCTGCAGCTGTTCGATCGCACGTCCATTTGACCGAATGCGCATGCGTGAAAGCGTGTTCTAATTCATCGGACACTTGGAACGCCAACTATTTTCGTGTGCTCTAATTATAGCGGACATTGGCCAAAATAATTATTTTTCTGGTGTCCGTTAAATTAGAGGTAATACGGTATCAGCACCTTGTTTCAAGTGATCAAGACATTAGTTCAAGTGATCAGGAACTGTTTGTAGAATGGAAATAGACATACTGTATGGCAGGTAATTTTCGTGGGGTGCTAATTTCATTATTATCGCGGTTGACTTGGCAGTCACGAAATTTCCCACCCACGAAAATTAATGCCTACAGTGATATGGTATTATGTGAGTCCATGATGATGGGCGTGGCCACAAACATCGTGGCAGCGCAGCCAATACTTTCCAGTATTAGCAAACAACAATAGCCACTGTCATCCATCATCCATCCAGCTGATAGCATCTTCGATACTAATATTTTTCTATCTCATGCTATTTGTCCAAGTCTCTGTAGGAATGGCTTAATTAGTAACAAAGAAGATCGCGAGCGCGTGTATCGATTATACCATTGCTTGTGAAGCAGTGCCACACCCCTGGACTGGTTGCTGTCACGAAATTTAAAACCACAAAAATTAGTTTTGAGGGCCTTTTCGGACTTTCCACAAAAATTAGCATGCACGAAAATTACCTGCCATACGGTATAGATGAAAAACAGCTTTGTGATGGTTCCAGTACTAATTCAGGAGAGGATGATAAAGAGGAAGATTCAGAAGTTAACATCACAGGAGAGGTACTCTTTAATCAATAGCAGCTGGGTAGTAAAACCACAAAATTAATTCGTAGATCTATTGCAGGCTAGGGCAGCTGCATCTTTCATGATGTATACAGGAGAGCTTACTGTATCTGGGTATAAATACAAACTTTGGTGCAATGGATTACCACATTTTTGCAGGCAATCTACATGTAGCTTAGACCAGTACAAACTGACCATCTAAAGCTACAAACCAACAAACCTGAATATCGACTGGCAGAGGTGTTAAAATTCACTATACCTGCACATATCACTCAACAGCGTACCTTGCATTTTGTACAAGTGTGGTATGTATACTACATTTGGGAACATCACAGGGTTAAATTTCTTCTCATGTGGCAGTAAATGTTCCCTACAATAATGTAGGCAAAATTTAGTGCTTGATGGCACTATTTATACCCCATTCTATTGTAGGTAAAAAATAGTGCCACCCTCACTAATTTCTCCCTATCATAAATTTAAATAATAGGAACGATTTAGTGCACGTGGCACTAAATGTTCCCTACAATAATGTAGGCAAAATTTAGTGCTTGATGGCACTATTTATACCCCATTCTATTGTAGGGAAAAAATAGTGCCACCCTCACTAATTTCTCCCTATCATAAATTTAAATAATAGGAGCGATTTAGTGCACGTGGCACTAAATGTTCCCTACAATAATGTAGGCAATATTTAGTGCTGGATGGCACTAAATCTTCCCTATATATAGAGGAATGAATCAGTGTTGCCATTGAGTGACCAATTCCACTAAAGAAATAGGAGAGATTTAGTGTCACTTGGCATTAAATCTCCCCTATATAATGTAGGAACTTTCTCTATTTAGTGTCATTTTGTACGGAACCATATATTTTATTTTCTACTTGACGTGGCTATTACCAATGCCTTTGTGATGTACAAACACTACGCTGCCTGCTCCAAGTATAAGAACATCCGAGACTTTCGTGTGCAGTTGGCGAAGGAGTTCATCGGCGACTACTGCAGTCGTCGGAGGGTTGGTCGGGAGGGGTCCGTCCTGAAGATTCTACCGCTTCACCATTTTCCAGTGAAGCCCGAGTCATCTGATGCCACTCGTCGCAACCGACACCGGTGTACCAGGTGTCAGGATCAGCATGGGAAGCGTACTGACACACAGTGGTTCTGCCAAGAGTGTGCTGTGCCTCTGCCATACCGGTAAGCCATCTACTGACTGCTTTCTTCTCTGGCACAAAAACATGGACCTACAGCAGTAGTAATATTATTTGTATAGTACCATGCAAAAAGGTGAACGTTTCACGGGTGCCACTGTGTGCAGCAACCCATCTATTTGACTATCAAAAATTATGGGCGGGTTGATTTTTAGTATCTGTTCTACGCAACACCACCATAATATACCATACACACCATCCCTAAACAATATTGGTAGTTTCTAGCAACTTACCTAACTACACACAAGCAGACTTAGAGTCATCCAGCTCTTACAAGTATGACTTACCCTTTTGAATTCGGCAGTAGATCATTCGCGTACATCCTACCATCGAAACTGAAAATCTACGTCCCTATCTTCTCACTTGTTTTAGTCAGGTAGCTCGCTCAATGTAATCGAGCCATCTCCAGAACAACTGGCAGTGCCGCTAAGTCATTCTGGTCGACAGCGACGAAGTCTAAGTAAGGAATACAGAAACGGGTAATTGCGAACGAGCGATAAACAATAAGATAGCTTACCTTCCAAACTGCCCACCGTAACTTCATCGAATTCGACGCCACAGACGCGATCTTGGCACCAATGGAAAGCTCAAGAACCGCTCGTCGTTCTGGTAACAGCTTTCCTATACCGATCTTCTACACACGAGGTGTTGTGGTCAGTTTTATCACATGACTTTAATATTACCGTTTGACGTTCAATTAATCTCATCCTGTGCGCACGCGCGTAACGTGTGAACTCTGGCCATAATCGGTTAACGTGCCTCGCTACTTTTTCTTGATAGCAGGCATGGCAGGTACAAGAAAAGTATTTAGCAGTCTTCTAGAACAAGTTCTATTAAATATATGTCCTTAGGACCTAGCTCAGTGGTGTCGATTGACCGTTTCTCGAAGGATGGCCTCTCTGGTAGCTAACTGGTATTAATAAACACCACTATCGAATAGTTGCTGCTCTCAAACCAATGCCGCACAAACTCAGTCGATGAAATAAATAGTAGCCACGGCGTCTGATCGAGGGAATATGGTATACAAGATTAAAGGCATGCATACACCCACCTTCAATAGGTACAGCCAATCCTTGGGTTATTCCCAGCTTTCTATTGGTGTGGGAGGTTATCATACTGGGTCAGCTAGCAAATTATAGGGAATCACCTCCTATCAAGAGTGGCTTTTCCAGTAGTTGAGGTCGGTGCCGTGTCCGCAGTGAGGTAAGCGTCTGCTGAGCATGGAGTAGTGGATATTATTGAGTGCAAAGATCAGACAGAGGGATTGAGCAATGGCTATCAAGTGGAACACACATAGGGAGCTGGAGAGAGAATACATGTACACATGGATGCTTGTTGGGTGAATTTCACAGCGACACTAACAAAATAATGCATGGTTAAGGTGCTTATCAGTCCTGAGTTGGGGTGTATATGTGCATCAGTCCAACTAATCCTGACCCAGCTGTTCACAAAATTTGGAGAGTGTACAGTGTTCTCGCTAAAGCGCGGTTGAGCGGCGGCCCGCCGCGCTATAGAACGCGAAAAGGGGTGGGGCTCTAATGTAATGATCCTGCATACAAGCAATAGCAATAGTACTGGTGTACATACAGCATTTGAATTTGCTAGACAGTGCTAAGTGTGCAGTACAAGTACACAACCACAAATACTTAGCTGTACAAACCACGGGTAGTGGGCTTGTGTAAACTAACTGCCCACTACACAATGTCATGAGCTGCTTCTTACTGCTGTGTATATAGCCAAGCTGTAGCTAGACAGTATGATTAACTACATCTACTTGATTTGTAATAATAGTCAAGGTAAGAATCTTAGTATACCCTTCCCCCCGCTCTATAAAAAAGTTCTGGCTAGAACACTGGTGTAAACCTCTTGATAAATATACATAAAGAAATGATGTACAGTGTACAGTGTATGCCTATAATTCGGAGCGAGCCTCGAATACACGAGAAACCGGAAGCGGTGTATATATATATACCGTATTACCTCTAATTTAATGGACACTAGAAAAATAATTATTTTAGCCAATGTCCGCTATAATTAGAACACACAAAAATAGTTGACGTTAGAAGTGTCCAATGAATTGGAACACGATTTCACGCATGCGCATTCGGTCAAATGGACGTACGATAGTGGGAAAGAGAACAACTTGCCTCCTTGGGTGTAGGTAGTGCGCTAGCGCGAGCTATCCGTATTAGAACAACGACGTCCGGATGATTAGAACAACAAAAATTGACTGTCCGGTATAATTAGAGATAAAAAATAATTCAAAATTGTGTCTGGATGATTAGAAATGTCCGTTAAATTAGAGGCAATATGGTATTTATTTGTGCGTGATCTTGCATGGCAGCAACTCAATGTGCATGCTCGGACACCACGTGGTAAACCTTACAGTGACTGGTAAAGGTCGTCAGCAACACAGATTGAAGGTCAAATCTGCGTAACTGTGGCAGTGCAGTGTGGCTCGAGCTCAAGGGCCGTAGGCACAAATCTGCGTCGTGGAGCATGCTATTGGGTAACTTTCGACCTTATTCATCTCGAGTTGTAGCCATGGTAGTCTGGGTGCCAGTCCCTTCCTCCCTCTTGTGAAGGGGCTGGCACCCAGACTATAGCCATGGCAGTGGCAATCATTCACGATTGGTACTGTTTTCAGTTGTACTGTAGTTTAGTACAGGTAGAGCTGTACCTTTCTCCAGCTTTAATATTGTACTCAAGGAAGTCAATCATGCCATAGCCAAACTGAGAGCCTGGCTACTCCAATTCAGTCATTTGGTAGTGCTTAGCCTGCCCAGTAGCTAGTGACTCAAAACCAAAGTATATTAATTAATAACACTATGATTACCCTTTACAAATAAAAAACCCTGGAGTATAGCTGATGCCACGAGTGAAGGCTCATCCTGCCTGATGATTTCATCTTCCTAGTATAAGGTACTGGTGACAATTAGCATCCATGGCTTAATTCTTTATATTGGCGCTGTCTCCCAGTACCCACACTTTGATGCCACACTTGATCGGCTTTTTCGACATGTACTCCTTCAGAGACGACCGTCCTTGAAATTTTATCATTGCCTCGTCCACAGCAACATTCATCGATGGTTCATAGAGCATCTCAAACTTTGAACTCAGATGGTCTATCAAAGGGCGCACCTTCCCTAGCCGATCATGCGCGGGGTCTCCTTGTGGAGCGAGATGGTCATTATCGACAAAGTGTAGGTACCGGGACAGCTGACGGAAGCGCCATCTTTTGGGATCCTATCAGCAATAGGAGCGTAGTGAAGGAGAGGGTCCTTACTCCAGTAATCATCCACTGATGGTAAGTGGTCAATGCCCATGAGAATGGAAAAACCAAAAAATGCCTTCACCTCCTCGTGTGTGATCTTATTCCATTCCCTATTGTGCTCATCTCCCATCACTTGTGCCACATACCTGTTTGACTCCTCGACTATGATATCTAGCAGATCATCGGAGAAAAACAGCTCAAACACTTCCAGCAGTGATTGTGAAATGTTGACCGTTGGACCAGTGGTGAACTGCTTGATGAGCATGGGTGTGAGCCATTCAGTCCATGCTGTGGGCAGTGGGGTGGTTCCTGGAATGTGGGAGTGGAAAGTTAAGTCCGAAATGATTGTTACTTATTATGTGGAAAACATTGGCACCAATACACTGTAGGGGGTGGGCAATTGGCCTCTCCCAGAGGTTTATAATAATACAGCCTTGTTCTCCTGTGATGTATACACTTACCAGGTGAACTTGAAGCACTTGATGTATTGCTAGGAGGTTGTGAGGGAGGGCTGGGAGGCCTGGGAGAGCTATGTGACATACCCCCAAGGGTGGGGTTACTGGGTTGTGCACTGCTAAGGGTGGAGCTACCAGGTTCTGCTGCTGGGCTAGAAGGGCTGCCAAAATCCGCTGGGTCATATTCACCATCATCTCTCTCATCTATCTCCAGGTCTGAAAACTCATCATCACTTCCCTCCATCATGGGCTCATCTGGATCGTCATAGTCATCCTCTTCATCAGAAAGATGGTCCATTACCTCCTCCAGGGTGTGCAGCCTCTTAGTCATTGTAGTTGTAGTTGTAGAGTAGCTAAAATTATTGTATTATCAAAATTGTTATTGTATTATGAAAGTGTGTTGTATCTATTCCATTGTTCACGCTATTTTTCAACGCTTGATTCTGGAGTAATGTTGTATGTATAGTAAGTAGTATAAACTAAATACTCTATAGTTACCTTGGGATGAGTACGAGAAGCCGAAGAAGTGCCGAGGTAGTTAACTCCACCTTTCTACCATTATAGCCAGCCTGCAGCAGCTGGCTTGAAATCGTGCCTACAGCGCTGCGCGCATGCGGCGCAAAATCACGCCTCTGGCGTATATTCAGGGGTATTTATAAAAAGGGGAACGGGAAACGAGGAAACGGGAAATGAGGAAATGTGGAAATGGGGAAATGACTATGCAGCCCGCGCGCGGGCAAATCTAGCTACGTAGCTACTTCTGAGACCGTGTACGTGTGCAGGCTGTAACTGTTGGTAGCTCCTTGCAATAAACTGTCTCCTTGGATCGGCCTCTAGCTGTATTAAAATTTGGAAAAATCATGTCCAGCTCTGTTTACATAGATCTGACCGAGTCGATCAGCCAGAGTGATTCGGATTCTCTCAGTGAGCTCAGCGACTATGGCCCTGGCATGCACAACAACGGTAGCGAGAGTGATCAACATTGTGCTTCAGATTCTTGCATAATTATTTCAGACTGTGAAGGCGAAAGGTAGGTCTATATCTGTGTCATAGATCTAACTGGTGGATCTAGTGTCATGCATGCAGAAAGTTATGTACAATTTTTTTGCTACAGTGTTGATACAAAGTTGGAGATAGACAGGACGAGCCCACCTGACCTCAGAGATGATGATGAGCTTGAGGCCATAGCAAGTAGCAGTTCCATTTCTTCAGCATCAGTCAAGGTGGAGCCACTCTCGGATTTAGAGTCTAATGAGGAAACTACCACTGGCAGGTATGTACACCTTAGTGGTGACATGTAGTTCCAAGTTGTGAGAGAGTGTACGTTTGTTTGCAATCACCATGCTGAGGGGGGCGGTGATGATGATGGGCAAACAATACATGTAATTGGGTTGCACTTGACCTATATATTATGCATTTTATGCACTGGCATCTAATATTTCCATAGGATTGCAGCTTATACAATAATATGTCTATTTTTCAGTATGAATGACGACATACATTTCTACAATGGAGATTGTATGCTACCAGTGTACAAATGGAGTCGATCAAGAGAACATTATCCACTGGACACTCTTGCTGAGCTACTAATCACTGATACTGTGCCATCTTCTAATATTTGTTCAAAGCAGCCAGTACAAGTTTGCCGAAATGTCTCTTTTGTTGTTGATTTGAACATGCTAGATGATCCCTCGGACGTTAGAGCAGACGAAAATGGTGTATGGAATAGAAAAGGTTCACCTGTAGCGTACGTCAGTAAGCATACTGACAAAGGAAAAACAATATTCTTTCGAAGAAACAAGGCACCAACACGATCCAATCACTACAAGATCACTAGAACGTACTATCGTCATGCTTCTTCGCCTGACTTCACTCGAATAATCACAGTTGTTCATGGTGAGATATATTCTTATGTATGTATGTGCTAAGTCTAATAGAGAATGGGTTCTAAACTTAATGTGTGTGTTGGCACCTACTGTATTATTATGTCTTAGTACTGTGCTTTAATTGTTGGTCTGTTAGAGACAGTGAAATCCTCATATCCCAAAGGCTTTGATAGTGACACAATCAGGTGCCCTCCCCTGCTCCTACTACTCTGCTTGGGTAAACTGGTGTGGCTCTGATTGCTTAATTAACTCAGTTAGGCTTTCAGTTGATATAGTGACACAACCAGGTGGCACTGCATGCCCTGTACATAAACTGAATTTGTATATAATGTGCACACATAGTACTTGTCTGGTGGTTTACAATTGTGTGTGCATCCAGCTAGTTGTAGGCAGTGGCCTGTTAGTATCATACTTTATTTGCCACCAAATTTAGCATTTTAAGGCTTAGTGTGATTTTTGTACATACATACATACATACATACGTACATACAGATCACAAGGGAACCATCCAGCGTTTGGCTTTTGTACAATACAGCTTTGACCGAAAGGAGCACAAAATCGATATTCAACCCCATGGAAACTCCAAAAAGAAGGAAGCTGCATTTCAACGGACAAAACCTAGTACTGTGAAACTCATCAAAGCTTCCGTTGCTGAAAATAAGCGTCCATTGAAAATTTTAAAGGAGGTTGAAAATTTGCAAGGAGGTGTGATGCAAGCGAAATTGAGCTGCGATTTGCCGCGAGATAGAAGACAAATTTATAATTTCAAGTCAGCAAATAAAGTTAAGCTTGAGAAACAATCAATGGCCAGTGGAATTCCTCGTACAGATACACTTGCTCACGTCATGAGCCAGTGTAAGGAAACATCATCAGATAGTGATGCTTTCATACGGTCTGTTGAGGCTGCTCCAGAGCCCATAACCCCGTTTACACTAGGCCTTTAAACCAGTTTGGAAGCCAGCTTAAACTAAGCTGGCTTGGTGTAAACGCGCTAAGCCGGTTACTAAACCAGCTTACGTAAACCACATCCGGATGTGGTTTGAAGCCAGCTTGAAGCCGGCTTAAGCGCTTGCGCATTGCGTGTAAACAGCTGAACCAGCTTGAAGCGCGCTTAAAAATCAATAAGTACACGGTACGGGTGAAGAAACCACTAATGAGTCGAGGCAGCTCGTGGTCAGACGCGGAGGTCACAGCTCTCATCTCTGTCTGGGGAGATGCAGACATCCAGGAGCAACTTGATGGAGCCACTAGAAACAGAAGTATTTATGAAAAAATATCAAAGAAGTTGCAAGAAAGTGGCATTGAACGGGATTGGCAACAATGCAAGGCAAAAATTAAAAACTTAAAACAAGACTACAAGAAAATAAAAGACCATAATGGTGTAACTGGTAACGGCAGGCAAACGTGCAAATTCTACGAGAAGCTAGATGCTATTCTTGGGCATAGGCCAGCATCAACTCCTCCAGTCCTGCTAGATGCTGGGTCATCCACCACCCCTTCCACTGAGCTCCAATCACAGGATCCTGACGTCAATGGCGATCCTGAGGAAGAAACAGATGGTAGGGATGGAATGTGATGTACAATCATATTATTATTGTTTATCTATCCAACCAATATGTGTATTTAGAAGCTAGTGAGACAGTAACGGACTTACCATCAGCAGTAGACAGCACTCTTGTTTCGGCCAACACTACCGAGGAACCTAAGAGGGAAATAGACCGTGGTTAGTACAAAGAAGGGTAGTGTGAATTATAAATTATTATCGTTTTTATTTAATACTAGGTACATCTCCTCCAAGAAAGAAGAAGCCCAGGATAGAAAAAGACAAGAGAAGCAAGGGGGAAAAGGCGATGGACAGGGCTATTGAAGGGTTCGTAAAGTACCAGAGTGAAGCGGATGAGAAGTATCGAAAGTGGGAGGAGGAGCGTTGGAAGAAGGAAGCAGAATTGGATGAGAAACGAAGAAAAGAAGAGCGAGAGCACGAGATGCGGCTGTTTCAGATGCTGGCACAGATGGCAAAGCCCAACCCCTACCCTTCACAGCAGTATAACTTTGACTACGAATACTAACTACCTATATACCCACATGTATATCATGCTGTTACAACTCATCTTCCCGCTAAGCCCAATCTAAATGTATGCCTCATATTCATATCTGTGCTGACAGCTGTAATCACATATCCTTATCACATTTACATTAGTAACAATTAGGGTAACGCTTCCTTATAAACATACCCAAATAAACTACAACCCTCTACTGCTTCTGACCACTGGGAGCACAAATTTGCTTTATAGGTACACAACATGACGTGATGTAATATAATAAATATGACAGAGTGTTTGGTTCGATCTATAGACTATGATGCTGGAAGTAAGCCATAAGCGCTCGTCGTATGCTCTCCCCACTTACGGACTGAGAGCCAGTTTCAGCAGTGTCTGCATCACCAACAGCCTCAACCCCCTCCAACCACTCTTCGTCAAATGTGTCTCCATGTATCTCACAGATATTATGCAGAGTACAGCAAGCAGCTACTAATCTGGGCACATCACTGACATTGACGTCCAATCTCTTTAATAAGCATCGCCATCTGCCTTTGAGTCGCCCGTAAGCATGCTCAACTGTAACTCTTGCTCGACTCAAGCGGTAATTGAATGTCTTCTGCTGGGAAGAGAGCCGACCATTGTCTGCAAAGGCCTTCATAACCCATGGAAGAAGGGGATACGCAGGGTCGCCAAGGATTACCAACGGGACTTCTTCACCACCAATCGACTCGGTCCAGTTGGGAAGCAACTCATTAGCTTGCCCTTTTCTATACAAGGTAGAGTTGGAAAACACCCTAGCATCGTGTACCCGGCCAGGCCATCCAATATAAACATCGATAAATTGGCCGAGATGGTTCACAGTACCTTGCATAAGAATGGAATGAAATCCCTTACGATTGTAGTAATCTGCGGGGAACTCTACTGGGGACACTATAGGAACATGAGTACCATCCACCACTCCAGCACACTGTGGAAACCCAAACTTGTGTTTGAACCCATCAACCACCTCTCTCAAACCATCAGCACTAGGGAATCGAATGTACTTTGGTAGCAATATCGTAACCAAAGCATTACAAACTTGCTTTGTTATCACACACACAGCCGATTTGGATACGCCAAACAGGTGACCAATCGTACGAAAATCCGCACCTGTTGATAAAAACCAGAGAGTAAGAGCAACTCGCTGTTCCACTGGTATAGCTTTCCTCATCGAGGTGTCATTCTTTTCCACTGATGACCGCAACTCATCACACACATACAGGAATGTGGCCTTTGACATTCTAAGGTTTTCAAGCCAATCATCTGATGTAAATGTAGCATTTACCACGTCCTCCCACCAACTATTGCTTCGAGGTTTCATCCACACGGACCTTACTGGTGACTGAATTGTCAGAGCAGCCATCGAGAGCAAAAAAGCAAACATCATGCGTTGTCTTGATTGTGTTCGACGAAAATCTCTTCGCCTACGAGCTCGAAGACGCCTTCTACGTTCAATAATATCACGTACTCTCCTCTTTCTTAGCGTCAGAAACACAGCAGCACACAAAGCAACATTTTGAGGCTCCATTCTCGCGTTTTACACCGTTGCTATAGCAATCAACTTCTAGCGCGCATGCTCTTACGAACTATTTTTACAAGTATACATACCTGACTGGGCTTATAGCTTCTGCTTCTTGTAATCGTTCCTCACAGTTCACTTTTCACCACCTTCTTGCTTCGAAACTCCAATTAACGCACATTTCTTTCTGGTTCAAACCAGCTCAGGTAAGTCACATGCGTTTATACAGCCAATGTGGTTAAGCCATGTTTGTGGTTTCCTGTGTAGACGCGTTAATGCGCATTCCAATGCGGTTTAGTTTAAGCCAGCTTGCGCGTGTAAACGGGGCTCATGTGTGTGCTCGCAACAAATCAGCAACTTAGTGATCTTCAAAGATTTTGTACCAATTCACCATCATCTGTTCTCTCGGTCGATCCATCATTCAATCTTGGGCCATTTTATGTGACCCCAACAACTTATCATAATCTTTTAGTAGAAACGGAGAGAGGAAATCATCCAATCGTTCTTGGTCCGGTGCTAATCCATCAGACTAAAACTTTCCAACCATTCCACTACTTTGCATCTACACTGATCCGCTTAAATCCTGGGCTTATTAACCTCAAGGCTTTTGGGACAGATGGAGAGTCTGAATTAATTAAGGCTTTTCAACTCTGCTTCCCTCAGGCAATTCATCTGAGATGCACAAATCACCTCCGGCAAAATGTAAAAGATAAGCTCCGTTCTCTTGGTGTTTCTCAGAGTGTTTCTGCAGAGTTTTTGGCTGATATATTTGGTGTGCAGAGGGGAACCAATTTTGAATCTGGTTTGATTGATGCTGATTCTGAAACTTCTTTTACAGCTGCATTGGAACACCTGAAGCATCGCTGGAACAACTTGGAGAGAAGCTGCATGTCATCTTGCTCTGATCCTCAGTTTCATTCCTGGTTCTTGAAATACAAAGCTTCAGATATCAAGGAATGTGTTCTACCTGCAGTTAGAGTGAAAGCTGGTTTGAGTTCCACCAACAAGTTTACCACTAATATCAGTGAATCGATTAATCATGTGATCAAACAGGAAGTGAACTGGAAGGAGAACAAACTCCCTGTATTGATAGATCACCTCAAAGCAATAACAGAGCAGCATGACGAAGAGCTTAAAAAAGCAATCATTGGTCGTGGAGAGTGGAAGTTCACTACAGCATTTAAGCATTTGCAGGTTCCACAAGCCACTTGGTTTTCACAAAATTCTCAATTTAAGGAAAATCACATGAAGAAGGTACAAAGCTATGTGGTTACCAGCACTGTAGAATGCTCCCCTGAAGGTGATTCGGAAAATGATTCCTCTCATCATCTCAGTACTTCATTTGAAAGCTCCGGTATAACAACTATAGCACAATCTACGCTGCAGAACATGTGGAAGAAAGCTGAGAATTTAGTGAACTCTAAAGGTCATGTGTTGACTGCTCCTTGGCTATCAGACAACAAAGCAAGATTGGTCAAAAGTAACTCTTCTCCTCACCCTCATATTGTCACGACTCACAAAAGTAACAACCGTGTTTATTGCTGTGATGACAAATGTGCTATGTTTAAAGGATTTTCTCTGTGTTCTCACGTTCTGGCTGTTGCCGAGTGCAACGGCGACCTCAAGTCCTTTCTAGACTCTGTAAGTGGCACATGTACACCTAATTTGACTGCTATTGCTAATCAGGGACTCCCAAAGGGTGCTGGAAGAAAAGGTGGTGTTCCTAAACGTAAACGAAAGAGTGCAGTGCCTGTCCAATCGAGATCAATTCGCCCTTGCCTGCTAAAGGCTAAGACAGCAGCATGCAGCTCCAGTTTGCAGCAAAAGCAGTCCGAGTTGGAAGTTCAGACTTGTAGACATCCTCAAGTGGCATTCTTAGTTTGCAGCACTCACATTTAGCTGGCCATGGCAGACTTGGATCACTGCAAACAGCTGACAATTTTGGTTTGCAGCCTTCACAGGCAACGATGAATTCTACCTCTCAGCATGTACCAGTCGGAGATACTTTTCCTACACAAGACCGTTTGACAGCTATGGCAGCCCTTCTAAGCCCTAATAAAGTAATGACATCTGGTGCTAGTACTCCCTCGTGTTCTTACAGTGCCCAACAAAGTACACCAACAAGTTCCATTGGTCTTGCAATTCCCGATTTCAATTTTGCCTCCAACCCTGCAGATCAACTCTGTGACTTAAACTCATTATTTCCAGTAGCTACTACAAGCTATTCACCCTCAAATTCAGTTTCTCTTCCTGCTTCAAGTGTATCTCAAGCCACATCGCATGGACAAGTTGTCCTTGGAACTGGTGTTAATTTTAACATAGGTTCATGTACATTTATGGATAAATTAATGATATACAGAAGTTAGGTACTTGCTCAACACTAGCCTTGAATCCCAAGTGAGCCTGGGTTTGAGGCTAGCCTCACACACGCTAGACTACACCAAACAATTCCATCCAGATTCGTTCTTGAAAGTTTGAATATAGAAAGAAACTAACCATTTGAATAATGATGTCTGCTCCCTAGAAACTTGGAGAGCACTCCCCTCCTTGGCACTTACTGGATAAGTCATCAGACACTGGACAAACTTCGAGAAGACGTGGAGAATGCCACGCAATTGTACTGAAATTTTCTGATTTTTGATGCCGTGTAACTCTGGAACCGCTTGATGGAAAAACTTCGTTCCAGTCTTATATTGTAGAGCAACACAAGAACTATGGAATGGTCCTTGAATCATGGGAATCTATCCTAGGGAACCAAAACGTGCCGCTTTTTGCGCGAGGCACTTTTTGTGAGCGCTTGAGAGTAGCATGCATAAAAGCAGTCGTCGCGAAACTTATAAATGTCTCCGGGTTATGGGACTTGAACGAGAAGAAAGTAGAAGAGTTGCTCTATCTTCTGGTCTTGTTTGGAGTCCTAGAAGTGAAGGATGACCTAGATAGGACAGGTAGATAAAAACGGCAAAAATTTGCAGCTCTGGAATGTGCCACCGGATGTACTTCCTGGATCTGCAACGGTTGTACAGTGGTTTGCATAACAGTTGTCTAGAGCATACTGCTAGTAGGCGGTAGCTTTCAAGTGTTGTGTGTACATAGTAACCAGTGTACAAGCCACTGTGGTATGTTTTCAATAATTAACCATGCACCACCTGTACAATCACAAGACCAGTTAGTGAAAGTGTGATATGCATGTGACAATGGTCAGTTTTGGCGGTCTGTAGAGGCAGAAGCTAGCGGTGCCATGGCTTGCTACAACTACTACAGCTGGCAGCAAGCGTTTCCAAACGTCTACACATCACCAGCTCAGGCTCAAGCAGGTCAAAGGCCAGGCTATGAACAGCAACAAGCAACTACTGTGAGCCATGCTACTCAACTATTTAGTGGAGCAGAATCAGGTGGCAGGCAAGTTCCTATAAACCAGGAAAATGCGTCTCATGATATTCACTTGAAATTGTTAAACCCGGCTAACAAGCAGGACTACAAAATGTTCGTACTCAGGAAGGTCTGTATGGACGAAATGGACAGTCCAGATAAGCTAAAGGACCTGATCATTGACCAGTGTGGGGATGCAGTGACAAAGTGTAATCTGGAGATAGGTTATTTTAGGCGGTCCAAAAAATTTTGGTTGAATAACAGATTGGACATGAACGATTTTTGGGAATTGATACTTAAAGGAGAGAGTATTACCCTGTGGTGCGTTGAGACAACCGAGCATTCGCGAAAACGCACTCAACCCGATGCTAGCGAGGATGAGTATAGAGAGAGGCCCAAGAAATTGTCAAAAATGGAAGAGAGAAAGAGTGAGGCTGAGAAATTTGAAAAAGTTTTGAGTGAAAAGCATGGTGACAAATTTTCACCGTTTCAGTATAAGCTATGGGCAGAGATGTACGTTGGCAAAACACACCAGTCTTTAGAGGAGCCCCCTGCTGCTGCTATGTTCAAACGTGATACCAAACAGCCAAAGAAGCGCCCCGATTTGAGCACTACATCTGTAGATGGGGTGTTGACCGTTATGAACACCCTGTGCCAGGCTCTAGCAACAGCTAACAAGCAAACAGAGACGCCCGCTCCCTCTCCTACATTTTCGCCGATGAAACGTGCTCAATTACGTAGTACTTATCTCAAGCAACTGAGTGAATTGAGAGATCTCCACGATGCTGGAGTTTTGCATCAAGACGAGTATGAAGAACAAAGGTCTGATCTTGTTAACTTGATGCGTCAACTGAAGTAAGTGAACACAACCTAATAACTTATTGACACATTAGTGTAAGCATTGATTGGTTTGTACATACATGTAGATGTGCTTGTCGAATAAATGATTCATGCATGATGATGAAAGAAGGGGTACACATACACACACACACACACACACACATATTGGATGCACAAGTCATATGTGAGCTACATATAGCCAGCATGCCTAATATAGCCTATACAATCCTCTTGAGTTACTGTACTGAAAGCCAATTTCACAATGAGACTTGGAGTAGTGGTGGAAAGATATACACTGTCACTGGCTTTCAGAGCAGCTTTTACTTTTGAAAACACTTCTTCTAGGGGCATTAGGTCCGGGCTATATGGGGGGAGAAATACCAGTCGTGCTCCAACGCCTGTAATGATGTCATACACCCTTTCTAGGTGGTGGATACTGGCATTATCCATCACGACTACTGATCGGGGGTTGTTTCCATCAAATGGTAGTATTATGGGTAGCACACACTGACAAATAAATTGTTGAAACACTCCACCATCTACAGAACCTTTACATACAAACACATCTTCAATTCCACGTGTTGTCATGACAGGGATAGCTGACAATCGCTCCCCAGATACTCTGAGCTTATGTGTGCATGGTCTAGTTCCTCGAAGTGAGTACCCATAGCTACGTATGCTATTTCTTCTGGTTGAGCCTGTTTCATCTATCCAGATTAGCATGTCTGGGTCATATACAGAGATCTCAGACATGAACTGGATCCGTTTTGTTTCACTCTGCTGGAGAGCAATAGATTGCACCTTCTTTCTGGTGAACCCACGCTGCTTGATTGTGCGACAGATGGTTGAAACATGTACCCATGTGCCAGTGGTGTCGAACAGATCCTGCTGGACTTCCTCAAGGTATGCTGTTGGGTTGTGCAGAATGGATTGTAGCACAGTGAAGCTTTCAAACTCGGTCAAACCCTTATTTCTATCACCAGAAGCATCCTTGGGCTCGACAGATCCAGTTGCATGAAACTGGGAGAGATATCTATACACAGACTTTTCACTCATGAACAGCACTTCAGCTACTTCTGTGTAAGTCATGCCTTTTACAATATTCAGCCACACAGCCCTCCATCTAAGGTCTTCTGAGTAAGCCTTAGGCATCTTCAACTCAACTCCAGTCTCACTCAAATTCAAATTTTACATACACAGTACATGTACATACACTATACTAGTACTATAGTAGGCTATACACACCTGTCAGCTATCTATTATACACATGTAGCTACAACTACAATTGTACAAACCACAGTCTGATTAGTACATAGTGTGTGGGATGCAAAATACATACAAGCCACCGCCTACCTCCTTACTCTACTGGACAACTGTTGTGCAAACTTCTGTATATGTTTTGGACCGCTTGCTTAACGGCTGATTGTGACCAGATCTGAGAAATTCGGCATATTATCAAAATGCACATATGGCGCAATGTGCGTTTTTATCATCAACAGTCAAAAAATATCAAAGTCCTGTTTTTGTCATATTTATGCCAGAGGCCTTCTACTAACTGTTGCCACCACCTCTACGGAGGCTATACATAAGTTACCAAGGCAAAATAAGCCTTCATCTTAGCCTACCTGGTCAGTACGGCTGCCGTACATGGAGCCCGTTGCTATGGGCGCTAATTAGAATTCTCTACCTAGATACAGCTAGATTCATTGAACTACTATACATTCGTTCGCCTTTTTAGCTTCTTGGGCATCGAAGAACTATCGGTGATCATTACCAACATTGAAATCCGACTGTTGCTCGATCTTTACGTTCATTCCGAATAGCTCTGCCCATGGCCATTTAATTGTTTTCCAGTTCACGCGTAGGCGTAGTATACAGAAACGCCATACGCGTGCATAGCAATGCATTTAAACCGTAATTTCTCGATTATTGAGGGTGTGGCGCGATTCCAAACAAAGCGATCTAGCTCCACAGCCAACCATGCGATGTGTCTCAGACTTGGAGGCATCCTTCGAGTTCGATGAAGTGCATACTGCTAAAGGTGAAGGAGAAAATTGTGACCGGATCTGAGAAAACCCGCCATATTCATCAATCCATGAAGTTAAGGTGCACTATTCCTTTGAGTACGCCAAGCAGGTGCACTATACCTCAGACCCTCTGCAGCCTGGGTCGATTTACTTTCTTACTCCACGTAAATGCACAGTGTTTGGGGTCAACTGTGAAGCAATACCTCGGCAGGTGAATTTCTTGACAGACGAAGCCGGGGATTGCGGCAAGGGCGCCAATGCAGTAGTAAGTCAGTTGCATTACTTTTTCCACCACCATGGCCTTGGAGAGAAATACGCCTTCCTCCAAGCAGACAACTGCTGTGGACAAAACAAAAATAATTGTATGGTCCACTACACTCACCAATAGACACAGCAACATCACTCCCTCCTTCCTACCAGTTGGACACACTAAGTTTTCGCCTGACTGGTGCTTTGGGCTTCATAAACGCCAGTACCGGAGGATAAAGGTGGGCAGCCTGCAGGCCATTGCAGAGATTGTGAACAAGTCTGCTGAGTGCAACTACACACAGCTGGTCTCTCGAGAGGATGGCAGTACCATCATTACCACCTTCGATTGGACCGACTTATTTGCTCCACAGATGAAGAGAATTAATGGCATAAAGAAGTCCACCATTTCCGGGTCTCCTCTTCTTCACCAGGCACTGTGTTTATGAAGGAGCAGAAAGACACACCTGAGGTGGAGCTTATGTTGCTTAAGGAGCCATGGGATGTGGACTCTGATACTCTGCTGAACATCGTTCTACCACAAGGCTTGAGCATAGAACAGTGGTACCTTTACAAACAGGTAAGGCCCTTTCGTCCAGATGAAGACAAGGATACCGTCTGTCCACTGCCGTCATCTCCAAAGACAGGAGGAAGTCACTGGTGTACTCCACACCCTGAAGCTCCAACTCTGTCTCATCCAGAGGGTGAGATGCCAGCAGCAACCCCTCCACCTAAACACTAAACCTGAACGCCAACGGCTCTGTGGTGTGTGTCATGAGGCTGGGCATAATAAAAGAAGTTGCCCTAACAAACATCACCCCTCAACTTAGAACCTTTTTTATGTACAACCCATTACCAGTTATTCCTATATCTTGGTAATGCCCCATGCCCCATGTAATAATAAAGAGCTATTGGGGTTGCTCAAGCAACCCACAAAGAATGAGTATGAACGGAGTCTTTCATGTCCATTGGCCATTTGACACCTCCGGATTTCAGAACCATACTCAGGACTGATTTATACACATACATGCAGACTCAGCACACATGCATGTCGTACATTATTACAGCTCTAGAATGACTCAATTTAATACAACATACCGTTAGTTAGCTAGCTGCATGGTTCAAGCAGTACACTAAAATTATACGTAAGTTTATAATAGCATGCTCTTACCTCGTAACATCCTCACAGTTCCTTTTAGAGCCCACCATCAAATGTACCACTCTGTAGTGGACTCTTGGTCCTTGGAGTTAGCTCTCCATACTGCTTTATACTTCTCCAGGTCCACAGGCTTCATTTAGTCTCCGTCCCAGGACTGAGGCTTGTCCAGCCCAACGTTTGCAGGGAGCTTGCCAGTAAACGAACTTATATCCAGAGCCTACTGTCATTTGCAAACACTAGAAATGTTTATAATAGCTTTGCTGCCACGATGTTTATGGCCACGCCCATCGTCACAGACTCATATCACCGGTACCGTAGGCATTAATTTTTATGGGTGGAAAAATTTCGTGACTGCCAAGTCTACCACGAAAATAACAAAAATTAGCACCCGACAAAAATTACCCGCCATACGGTATCACCATCAGCTATACAAAATGTGTGGCAACCACACCAAATGCAATAACTCCAGTTCCTGGAAATGAGAATGCTTGAATGGTTGCAAGTGATTCATCT
The DNA here is from genome assembly GCA_963930775.1 of Cliona cf. orientalis. Lineage (NCBI taxonomy): Eukaryota > Metazoa > Porifera > Demospongiae > Clionaida > Clionaidae > Cliona > Cliona cf. orientalis. The sequence goes on from OZ005689.1 coordinate 25,707,635, forward strand.
TCTCGCCCACACTTCGTTCAGAAAGCTAAGGGAAACAAGTCTATGATGAGAATTGTCCCATGTGGAGGGGTCGAAAGATGTGTGCTCATACAGTTGCTGTAGCTGTAAATATTTTAAGTCTTCAGCAGTTTATAGACGTGCTTCAAGAGTCAAAACTAGAGTGTAATGTAACCACGTTAGTTACCACATCATGTGAGCGGCGAAAAGCTGGTACAAAACCAGGTGGACCCAGAAAACGAGGAAGTGTTATCACTTCCAGTTACAACTTTCAAAAACCATCTAGTCGTTTGCTCTTTGGATCAGGATACCGATGCAGAAATTAGATCAATAACCATTACTGTTGGCAGTATTAGCAGCTATGGACAACGATCATCAATCACATCCAGTGAAAGTAGTATTGGTGGCGATAATATAACTGTAGAGGATGCACTTCTCAAACGTTTTATTCCAACTACCCTCCACAGTACAAGTGACTATTGTCCTCATTCAACTCCATGGTATGGATCGGAGTTCATTTGTCCCTCTAGCCCTTATGAAATGCAAGGGATGTATGGCTACAACTATAGCCCATATGGATCACAATTTCAGTTACCACAAGTATCATCTGCACATGAAGAATCAAGTCCATTTCTCGTAAAACTTAAAAAAAATCGTATCAAGAAATGCAGAGGTTGCAACAGGGAATTTTCTCGAAAGGTTGATGGATGTCCTCCAGACCCTCCCTTGAACTTAGTTATATGCCATGAAGAAAGGAGACCGTATCGTGATGCACCTAAGTTGTCCACAGAATGTCTACATCATGCCAATCATTCTTGTATTCGTTCCAACCATCCCTCTTTTGCTGTTCATGAAGTCCAGATACCAACAGTTGTTGAACTGTCCAGTGCACGCAAGTATCTTCGTAAACATTTTGGATGTCAATATTGACTAGCCAGGTGCCACGCCCCTGAACTGATTGCTGCCACGAAATTTAAAACCACAAAAAATAATTTAGGGGGCCTTTTCGGACTTTCCACGAAAATTATCCATTATACAGTTGCAAGGCAGACATCAGTAGCAGGTACAGAGACCTTTGTTGAGTGGGCTGTATTATGATTTGCCAACACAGCATTCCCAATGGTGCTTCATATAGCATACTGCGCCACCAGTTTCCACTACAACTGGCTTACGCAGTAACTGTACATCGGATTCAGGGACTCACTGTCCAAAAGGCCATTGTATGCCGTAATTCATCATTTTTTTGCTTCTGGGCAAGCGTACATCGCTTTGAGCCGGGTGCGCAAGTTGGATGATATGATACTATGGGACTTTTGTGCTTCTGCAATACATGTACTTCAATTCTACAAAGATTTGCTCAAGTGGTGTGACTGTGTTGATGCTATTAGGCCAACACCATCAACTAACGTTATTCCCTTTCCAAATCGTAGTGATATTAGTAATGCTCCCCTTCCAAATAATGCAGATAATGATCATGCATGTCTATCTCATGACATGAACAGTACTCCTGTTTCATTTAACAAGCACCAATCACAAAAGCGTGCAAGGATAAATGATTCACAAGCACCTCCTATAAAACGTCAAAAACCAGGACTACCAAACTCGTGTGCAACTTCACCTGCAAAGGAATGTGCTGTGCCACATCCCATCTCTCTTAATATAACTGCACCAAATAGGCAATTACAATATCTGAACCAATTTCAAAACATTTTGGTTCGTTTACTAAAGCAGTCCCCTACAGAGATTCTGTCACGATTGAATTCAATTGCTAGCTCACCAAATCTTGCTGGACAGTTCAGGATAATTACACCTGCATTAGAACTGATTGTAAGGCAATTGAACTCATTCCCACTTCCATATGCACATGCATTTCCTAATACTATGCAGGATACTTGTGCATCTAATATGTGTCATCCCCTGTTGTTACAAATTCTGAAACCTATCAGAACTACTGGGGATGGTAATTGCATGTACAATGCTTTATCACTGACACTAACAGGCACTGAATATTTTACGCATCTGATTAGATTGTTATGTGCTTATGCAATGGTGAAACATAAGGGCACCATATCAGCTTTTGCTGATGCATTTCCGTCAAACACACAGGTATCACATGAACAGATGTATGAATGAGCATTGCTTGAAGCTTTACAAGTTGGTGTGTGGGGAAGTGACTACCAACTGTTCCCCTTCAGTCTCCTAATGAACAGACCTATATTCCAGTATAACACTTTCTTTATTTCAGACACTTCTGGAGGAACCACACTTACTTTATCAGATGCAAGGGATCTTACAGACCTGGCACAACGATTTATGGCGTATGATCCAAGTACTAGATGCCATATTCTTTACTGTGCTAATGTTCACATAGCCTCGTTCCCAGACCCCGCCCCAAAAGAAGGGAGAAGGGTCTGGGGACTAGCGCGCGAATGCTTGGTTGTGCACCGTCAGCAGTTCTGTTTTCTGGTAAACCAATCAGAATCCAGCTCTTGACCACTGGCTGTGTAACTATAGCAACCATCACGTGAAATGACCGAGGCGGCCGCACGGCCTATACTAGACTAGTGCTGGGCGGAGCCTAGCCTAGCCCTAAAGATCTACACCCTGAAGATGAGTGTCAAGGGAGACGAATTGGTGTTCGTAGCGCAATTGCAGAAGAATGTCACATTTACTCGAGTTACGGGAGCAATTGAAGCTTCAGTGAAAGCTCTTGGATATGAAAAAGTGCGTCAAGAACAATTTGATATTGTTCTAAATTTCTTGAAAGGCAACGACGTGTTCGTCTCTTTACCAACGGGAGGAGGCAAAAGTTTGTTATGCTTGTCTACCGTTTGTGTATAATCGATTACAAGAAGACACCTCAAGGTCGATTGCCTTAGTTATCTCTCCCGTAAACGCTCTGATGCAAGACCAGGTGACTAGCTTCACCAAACGAGGAATGACTGCAGTACATGTTGGCAGCGATTGCTCTCTCAGTCTTGTCGATAAGATTGTCAGTGGCGAAGTACAACTAATATACATGAGCCCTGAAGCCATTCTGACAGTTCCTACATGGCGAGAAATGTTTCGGAACCACTGCTATCAAGACAATCTCATCTGTGTGGCTGTCGATGAAGCACATTTAGTTGAAAAATGGTGTGTGTGCGTGTGTGTGTGCGTGTGTGTGTGTGCATGTGTGTGTGTGTGTGTGTGTGTGTGCGTGTGCGTGTGTGTGTGCGTGTGCGTGTGTGTGTGTGTGTACGTGTATTTATTGGCAAACCCTGATTCAGCACTCCCCCCCCCCCAAACCACCCAAAATACAATTGATCACTGGTTCAATTTGAAACTTCTTTTCTGTACAGGGGGAAAACATTCCGAACCGATTTCAGTCAAATTAGTGAGATTCGTTCATTGCTACCTAAGTGGACAAACCTAATGGCTCTTACAGCCACAGCTAACTTGGCTACTAGGAAGATGGTGATACGGAGTCTGGAAATGAATGGATGTTACATTAAGGCAAGGAATCCAAACAAGAGTAACATACGATACACTGTTACAGAGAAGCCTGTTGATCTTTTGACAGTTGTAAAGCCTATTGTCAAACATGTCATTGAAAAGGGTCAAGAATCAGATCGTTGCATCTTATTCTGTCGTACCTACAAGGATAGCGCAACATTGTTTGAACTTCTTATACTTGAATTGGAAAGCTCTGGTGTGTTAATCACAAGCACTGAATCTGGACAAACACTGCGTATTTGTGAAAAGTTCACTGCTTGTTTCTCACCAAATACAAAGGGGAAGATCATAGCTTCATTCAGCCATCCAAATGGAATCGTGCGGATTGTTGTGGCCACAGTCGCATTTGGAATGGGGCTCGATTCACCTAATGTAAGAACGGTCATACATTGGGGGGGGGGGGGGGGGGTCCCCCTGAAGATCTTGAAATGTATGTGCAGGAAACCGGTCGTGGTGGTCGTGACAATGTATTGTCTAATGCCATTCTCTACTACAATAAGCGAGACATTGCTGCTAACAGTCATGCAACTGAAGAAGTCAAGCGATACTGTGAAAATATGAGTGAATGTCGCCGTGCACTCCTAATGAGACAGTTTACAGATGAAGCACTGGATTTGCCTCTGCACCGTCACCTCTGCTGTGATGTATGTGCTAGTGTTTGCGTTTGTGAAGATTGTGATTTCAGTGTGAACAGTCCTGCTGATTATAGTAATGCTTGCACGTGCACATCCCCTGTTATTCAGGATTCCAATGCTCAAGATGCTCCTGAGACAATCCAGGCCACCTTAAAAGAGCAATTGTTATCTTACCGTAAACAATTATCAAAAAAGCTTGCCCACACTACAGCACTTGTTGGAATTGAGTTGTGTCTGGACTAACTGACCAAACCATATCAAGTATAGCTGTGAACTGTTTAAACATTTGTTGTGAGGATGATATTTTGGAGTATGGTGTAACGTCCAGAGTTTACTGTAGTACTATTTTTGATATAGTTAACAATGTAATTGCAAAATTATTATTTTTTATCATGACATTGTACAGATCAAACACTGGAAATTAATTTGGTATCTTTAAGTCACTGTACTTTCTTGGGATATAAAACAGTTTTAAGCTTCATTTGAGTTGCTATTTTGTTTTGATGCTCATTTGAACAGGCTGTCGAGGTCAACGTGGTCACTGATATGTGGCTTGATGTCCTTAAATGATCGGTGAAAACGTCCGGGTATATAATCAAAGACCCTAGATTTTTGTGTCAGTTCATTGATCACCAGATCTAAATCTTCTCCATACCTTTTGCATGTATGATATATGCTATCGGGTGGTATATCACATATGGAGTCAAAATGGGATGTTATCTGCATTAAATTTTGAAGTGATTTGCTGGTCTGAGTGATGGTTGCTTCTGACACGTTTGCACCAAGTCCTTTCAGATAGTCCTTCAAAGTGCGGTTTAGATGTTCCATATAAAGGTCAACCGGCATATTTCCACCAGGCACTCCCCTAGTATTAATGAATCGGCACCAAGTCAGTTCATGGGCAATATGCTCGGTAGCTGTAGCATTAATTGCAGCAAGTAGGTGCAATGCTTCCAGGCTGTACTTGGTATGTTTTGCATACCTCCAGTGAAGGAACATAAACTTCCAGCACCTAGTCACTCTCGGTCCTGCACCAAAATGAACACCATCTCTGAATTCCAGCAAGAGCAGGCCATCATTGAGGATAGCACTTGAATAATTGAACACACCATCTGGTGCTTTCTTCTGGACAGAAAGAGAAACTGCACGATCATCGACCATCCAAGCCGGTACCTTTCTTTTCTTTTTTGCTGATTCTGAAGTAGTAGACTTTTCTGGGATGCAGTAATTGTGATCATGTGAAATCCTTGAAACATGTGGATTGCTATCCGTACTCTTGACCTCCTCCGCATTCGAAGCTCCTTCATTATCCTGGTCAAGAAGGTATTCATTCACCATCACATATCTGTCAACAATTCTTTCCACAGCATGCTTAAAGGTGGTCCAAGAGTCCTTGCTGTTGACAGAGGGACTAATCCCGTTCTTTGTAGGAGTCCCCTTCAGAGAACTCAATTGAAAGTAGTGCATTGCAGCAGCCAAAATGTATCCAGTCACTACTAATTCAAAGAAATCTATGGCAGCATTAAATTTGCCACTGATATCACTACTGATGTTATGTCGGTTGATCAAGTTTCTTAGCTGAAGCAGGGTACCACCCTCCATACTAGATCCACTTTTGTAGAGTCGTGTGAAGATGGTCTAATAAAATTAATAGTAAAATTAATAATAAAAACATCAAGTATCATCATGCAGGAAACTATGGCCTGTGCATATGGGGAATATCCCCGTAAAGTTAACTAAATTATCATAGAGTCGGTAGACTCTATAAGTAGGGATGGCCCGGATATGCCATATATGTAATACATTACAAATACCCAAATATCTCAAAATAGGTAATTTTGTGAAATTTTTAAGTGTGAAAATCAGAATCTTCAGCAAATTGTGCATCTAACAAGACCAAGATCATTCATCAAAACAATTGTACACGTCAGAACCAGATGTTCAAAAAACAGGCCATTCAATCTTTCTTCTTTCTTTCTTTCTTTCTTTCTTTCTCATTTCCAGGGCTAACTCAAGACTGTCTGGACCTCTCACCTTAGTTCTCATATAAATCCACTCTATTTTGTAGCGCGCAGTGCAGTGGCACGCTAGTTTGGCGTTATCTCGACAGTTACGTAATAGTGGGTGTGTACGGTGCATTATCGTTGTGGGTTTGTCTGATACGCGCCATTTTGTGATATAATGCGCATGCTCGGAATATGTTGCCATGGTGAAGTCATGTGACTGCGCCTGGCCCTCGGCGCGCGCGCTAGGCGAACTAGCTCATACATCGCTAGCGCGTGCAACGGCGCGCTGGACCGATCATGGACATGAAGGTTCAAGGCTCGAGGAGCGGTAAGGCGCTAGGCATAGGCGAGCTACTCGTTATCGCTTGCAGCGCTAGTGCTACGCTGGATCGATCATAGATATCATACCATCATACGAAGGCGCAAGGCTCGAGCAGCGGTATTGAACGTACAGATCATAAAAATTAATTATGCCAGGTAGCTAGCTGCTGCCAACAGTAAAACTTAGAACTTGGTTTTCTCCCTAAGCGGAAAAGTCTCATCACTACTTGGGACGTCTAAAGCAGCCTTCTTTGTCATCCTATTCGTCGTCATAATCAATATTATTATGAACGTAAGTTAATGAGGGGCGTGGCCTAGAATTTTGCGCACCTCCCATCTTCCACTTAATCAGAAGTTGTGAGCAAACCATGTAAGATACATTGATAAATTACACTAAAAAAGAACGAAAACAAGTATAAAAACAATTGAATAAAATTGAAAATTGAAGTAGGGATGGCAGGATCAAAAAGTACACAAACAAGAGATAATTGCATCTACTATGCATCCCTACGCTTGCTTTTTGAGGGATGCAAAAATTACCAGTAATAATGCGACTGAATCAAAACTGATAAACCTGAACCATCGTGACAACTAGGGAACAACCTGCACGAATGTCTCCCACATACCGCACTCAACAAACACGTCAACCAAGATTAATAGGTGCATAATAGTCGAGAAAAGCAAGCGTAGGGATGTATAGTAGATGCAATTATCTCTTGTTTGTGTACTTTTTGATCCTGCCATCCCTACTTCATTCTTCAATTTTATTCAATTGTTTTTATACTTGTATATACATAAAGGGGGCATGGTATAGAATTGCATACAAAAAGCATTGCACATGCATTATTGTCAGCAATATCAGATTCTCATAATGCACCTGTAAGAAATTGGCTTCAGCGTGCCAGTCGGCAACTGCAAGCTCCAGCCCAAGTAGTGCTTCTTTAATGGTATCTGAATTTATTCGAGCATCCTGGCAACCCCTAGCACGTTCAACAGTCAATTGGTCACCACAGAACAGTATATGCTTCAAATTATCACACGAATCACCTGAAAATTAATACTTAATCATCATGAAGCTTGATAATATAATTATGATACACATATATACATATTATACATAACATCGTAGGGGAATTACATTAATTTTTGCAATTTGGCGGTCTGCCATCGATCATCATGATCACCAAAATTAAATTAATTGTAATTTCTAGTTATTATAGTGGTTAACTTACCTTCACTACTGCTAATGCACATAGGAGCATAATCCTGCAAAGTCTCCATAACTTGTACCATCTCTTCTGTGATATTTTCGTTTTTTGGTATTACACCAATAGGTACCTACATATATACAATGTCAGTCAGTGACACACACATGCAAAATGATCACAGATACAGGCAAGTACAACACATGTGCTGGTATATGAACCTGCATGTATATACAGGTATTCGTTGTCAAGTTATTTCTGGTCACAACCAGTCAGATGTGTTACGTAATTAATGCACTCACCATCGTATACATACAACACCTAGATCAATAAAATTAATTCTATCATCCCAATACACACATGGATTTCATGCCAGGTAGCTATAAAAGTGCTAATAATATTGCATTCACTTACCACACTAGATTTTTTTGCCATTGCTTCGGAGTATATATGTTCAATCTGTTTGGGAACGCACTTGCTAAAGGGATGCAGGAATGCCAGATGTTTCACTAGGATACGTGAAATTAGTATGACATAATTGTCCCTCAGTGCTGAACAATCTTCTGCTGATGGCAGAAACGTCGATAGGGGTAGAGCTTTGATGTCTCCTATTGGTTTTGTGTCATCAAGGTGAAGGGTTTCCACACGACCTAAAGCACCAAACGCATGAAAATAGTGCAGACTACGCACCTAGTTGTCAATCCTCATTGTTCGTGGGGTTATACGTTTATCAATATTATCTCCCACGATGATGTACACATACGGAAGACGAGATCCACTGCCAGATTTGCTTATAGAGGCTTGCCATACTCATAACGGCTTGTCATGATCTTCACCCATTTTCTTCACGATGCGAGTAACTGCTTTGTGGAACAGACAAACACCAAGCTTGTTTAATCTTGTGTACACCTGTATATAGTATAGAACAAATGAATGGATACACATCTCTAGGAATCCAAATATGTAACATAGGTCATGTTAAGCTAATCATCCTCAGGCTTGTCAGCACTGGCAGCTGGGTTTGTTAAGGAATGACATTAAATCATCATAAAGAACTGCCTGCTTACATGCACTTTCTAATAATTATATTATGCATTTTAGAACAAACACATAGTACACCATACTATAGAAGCGGGGATATTTTCGTAGATGAGGGAAATTCTAGCCTGTGGTAACCAAAGTACTGATACATACCCGCCTAGATGCATGGCCAGCATAAAGAAGTGCCCCAATCATCGCTTGAACTTTGCAAATGTTGTTTGACCGAGATTTCAATAAAACTGCGGCTGCCATCGCAATGTTGCCAGGAGGAGGTGCCTTGGTTGTACCACCGAGACGTCTGGATGCAGCAGCACTCAGAATGGACAATAGAACTGGAGCACGAGCTTTCATATCATCAAGTATTGACTTCCATTGAATTTCCTTCATACTATCAATTGTTGATGAACGCAGCATTGATGGCGATGGGGTAACCTTACATATGATCACATTCACGACGGACAACATTTATGACCTCCTGAAGGGTGGCATCATGTAGTGTTGGATTCTTGAAGAGGGTTCGTGCAGTGTACGTTGGCTTCTTGTATCTTGTACTTTTCACCATTGGTTTATACAGTGAATGAATTAGATACTTTCGTACGATCTTTCTTCCTCTCATATGTAAAATCTGTGAATTGTTTTTTATTATTATCCATACACTACCTGCCTGCATGCCCTTTGTTGCTCATACCTTCAAATGACTGGGTGGAGTTTTCAATTTCGACATTAAGTTACGCGTCTGTGGAGTAACCTGCATAGTGATGGAAATAGGGAACAGTATAATAACACACGATTTTATAAACTAAATCAAAGCACACAATGTACAAATTACTCACTTTGCGACGTTTGGGAAGAGGTAGCTTAGATGAATGAAATGGACGCTTAACACCCTGGTAAATATGATTTGAGCAACTTTACAATACTGATGGTTAAAATTTTGGTATGAATACATCAAAGGTATACTGATATTCTCATTACTTCACACCTATATAATGCTATACCGTATAGCACTTACATTTCGTGGGACTTAATTTTCGCTGTTTTCGCGGATACAGCAGCTTCCGCGAAAATTATTCAACGAACATTTCCAATGCTCACAAGCGCGCGCCCACACCAGGCCGGAACCGCGAAACTTATTCAACGAAAACTTTGTAGAGAGCTATCCGCGAAATTAAGGCGCTATACGGTATATAGCTATCGTCACACATAATACAATAGGACCACATGTACAATGTAGGGAATGGCTAAAAATAACACTCAGTATCAAACAAGGTGATAATCCCATGCACACAGCATGCTAACACTATAAGGAACAGAGCACAAATTATACCTTTTCTTTCACAACAGTATCATCTTCAAGACCCTTTTCACTGCTGGTAGATACAGACTCCAACTACAACAATATACGTAGGCAGACGTGGGACTTGTAGCCATCTACCAAAATTTGCTACTTGTACTTACCTCACTCTCACTTATAGTCGCTAAACTCTTGTGCATCAAGGGTTGTAACTGCCCAAACTTCTATCATGATAGCAAAAAAATTAACGCATATTTGATATAATAGCACAAATAGCTATTAAATGGGCCTTACCGATTGCTGCAGAGAAGGTGAAGCTCTATCACCTTGATCATCACTCTCGGATTGACTCACAGAGTGGGTTGGTGTATGAGCCTGGGGTAGACTGATTCTAAGTTTCTCTAACAGATCTTGGAGGGCAACATGATGCTTGACTGCCTTTTGGAGAGTGGCAAAACAGGTGTAGCGACATACGTAGCGAACTATGTCACTGGCAAACGAATATCCCGGAGCAACAACACTGACAAAGAACTCGTGAACATCTGCGTTGGCCTCATTGGGGGATGAAGCACTCTTCTTTTCACAGCTGTAGGGAGATCAGCACCACACACAACACAGCTAAAAGCCATTGTCGCTCGAGCGCTCAACGTTGATATTGACTACCCGGCGCCAGTCTGGGTATGCGGGACGGTACCGCGCGCGGTAAGCCCGCGCTGCGCCGCCGGGTCCACGTTGAAGTCACATGATATGATTGAATGTTGCTGACGGTGCACAACCAAGCATTCGCGCGCTAGTCCCCAGACCCTTCTCCCTTCTTTTGGGGCGGGGTCTGGGAACGAGACTAATGTTCACAGGGTTTTGCTTGCATCAGGTGATGTAAATACACTTCCTAATATGCCTCTTTGCTTGTTTAATGTTGCCAACCAGCACTGGGTGGCTATGTTGCTGCAGTCAAATAATGCAGTTTGTCATTTGCCTATTCCTCTTACACGTATACTTACTGACTAACTGAACCATGCAGTACTCTCTCTAGAAGATGTAGTACCGCTCTCTGGTGTGGACCTGTACACCAGATTGAGTGATGTGGTTCTATTGTGTATTACTAAGAGGTAGGTAGCTATATCTTGTGAAAAACATTTTAAATTCATGCATGTTGTTGTTTATAGCTACATGTTACCGGTGTATTATACAAATTTAATGATGATGTAATCATGCATTATAACAGTATTATAATTATTATGTTGTAGAGCACATGCATGCAGACAATAATACTATAGTATAGTAGTTACCTCATGATAACCCATACATACTAGGCATAGTGTAAGTGTATAATACTCACAGATAATGCCCACATTTGCATCATTGCCAAGACATTTGCATGACAGTTAATTACAATCAAACATCTCTGGGCAATTATCCCAGTTACAGTGATTGACTTATTTACCCTTTGGCTAATTATGAGCACACCATGCACTCATTCAAGACTAAGACTTGCGCATCTATCCATAGTACCATGTTGGGAGTTGAGGTGGAGCAAGTTGCTTCACGCCTTAACCTTCATACACTGATTTCTTCTTGTTTAGGGTAGCAATCCTTTATTGCACTAGCTACCTTGAATTTAACTACAGGAAACGGAGAAATGATGCTGATGATCTCCAGCATTCATCACTGCTCCGTAATTTCCACCTATAACCAACCATTCATACAATTTCAACCATGCAGTACTCTCCTTTCTTGGATAGAGTACCACTCATCATTCCAGATTGAGTGATATGGTTCACACCATTGCAATTATCTCTTCACCATACGAAAATCGGTAAAGGGTTTCCCCACAAATTATTGTACTAACCCTATATATAGTGTCAGCCCCGCCTTCCTGCAAAATCAGACTAGACTTCGTCTCGGCAAGAAATCAAAATATGGTGAGTATCTTGAGATTATAAACCATGCAAATTGACTATGGATGTACATGCGCTACCTGTATAGGTTTCAGTCCAATCAATAGACTAAGTGATCTACCGGACAGTGTCAGTATCACGTCAGAATATTGCACACAGGTTAAAATTTAGACTAAACTGAATCGTACTGTCTACACTTTATATACTTTATGAATATTTCTAAGCGTTCTTTTGGTGTGGAGTCAGCTTATTCATTGGTGGACATGGTTGTGCTGATCGCTGTTCGTGTGAAAGTCCTAGCGCAACGTGCACTAATGACAGTGGTTTTATGACATTGTACTGCTTAAGTTGCGTTGCTAATTAACGCGAAGGTAATTGACCACATCACTGATCGTAGAAAATACTGCATGCATATTATAATTTTAATTGCCACACTCATTGACACTCTTCATCTCACAAACCCCCAAGTTTTAACTTAGCGGGCCACAAGTACACTCAGTTAATTCTGTTGAAATTCAATTTGTCTCTATGTTCTATTGTCCATTCCCAGTAGATTAACCGATTATGGGCGATTGACGCCAATTGGCGTCGCGCATGCGCAAACGCGTAAGGGCAATTGGCGTCAGCTGCATACGCTATCCTTTGTCGAGCAATCGTGCCAACGAGAAACCCTACTGCGACTACTTACTCCTTCGTGACTTCCAGGAAGCAATCGAGGTAAGTGTTTATGGGATAGAAAGGGTGGGTTACTATACAAATATTGGTCAAAAATATTACACCCGAACATAAGCGCTACACAAGCGCTGATAGTGCATGAACCTCAGTATACGTATACACAATAATAATAGTATTACTTATATAAACGCTACAATGCTACCAGCTATGAATAAGACAATAACTTTACTACTATAAACACTAAAATACTACCAGCTAAACATGACTAAGAGAGCTAGGATGAGCACCCAGGATGTGATTGATGCCATCTACTCGGATGATGATGATGATTTTGATGTTGATGACCCTGACGAGCCTTTCATGGATGGTAGTGATGATGATTTTTCGGACCTGGAGGGAGAGTTAGATGAGGATGATAATGACGAGGATATGGACACAGACAAGAGTACACCACACTCACCTCCAGCCAGCCCTCCAGCTATTGACATCTCCACCAGGAAACTCTCCAGTAGGCACTCCCTCAACCACACCTCCGCCGGGCACCCTACCAGCAATGTGGACTACAAGCCTACAACCTGTCACCATCACACCATTCCAGTCAGCTGTTGGTCCAACTGTCCCTGTACCTGACTCCCCACTGGAAGTTTTTGAGCTCCTTTTTACTGCCCCTTTGATGCAAATGATTGTGGATGAAAGCAATAGGTAAATCTTATACACAAGAACAATAAGGGATTATTTCAACCATACACTACAATAATCTAGGTATGCCAAGCAAGTGATGGGGGATGTCAAGTACGTCTTGTGGAACAAAATAACAGTGGAGGAGCTAAAAGCTTTCCTTGGCTTTTGTGTTCTGATGGGGATCAACAGCTTGCCGGCACTGAAAGATTATTGGAAGCGTGATCCAGCATTCCACTATGCACCGATTGCCGACCGGATAACAAGGGATAGGTTTTTGGAGATATCTCGCTATCTCCATTTCGTGGATAACGACACACTTCCACAACGAGATTCACCATCATACGATAGGCTTGGGAAAGTACGACCACTTATTGATCATTTTTCACAGAAATTCAAGTCTGTGTACTCACCACACAAAGAAGTTGCCATCGACGAGGCAATGATCAAGTTCACCGGTCGTTCCTCTCTCAAGCAATATATGCCAATGAAGCCCATCAAACGAGGCATAAAGGTGTGGGTGCTAGGAGACAGCAGCACTGGGTACTTTTCCAACTTCCAGATATACACTGGCAAGGTGGGTGCCACAGCGGAGACAGGCCTGGGAGCACGTGTCGTAAAAGATCTGACACATGACCTAAAGGGGAAGTACCACCATGTTTTTTTTGATAACTTTTTCTCAAGCGTGAGCTTACTTGTTGACTTGGAGAAAGACGGGATCTATTCTTGTGGAACGGCAAGGAAGGACAGGAGAGGGTTCCCCATGGCTTTAAAGAAACCTTCGCTGCCTAACAGGTGTGTCACAATGGGAGTCGTGTATACATAATATTATTATACACATACTTACATACACTTGCATATGTATTTGTACATGTGTACATGTACACCCCTTTACACCCCTTGTACTCACGTATATACACACACAGTTGTAGTGGCATATCCAGTAAAAAGTGGAAAGCATGGGCAATTCTGAATAAGTATAGAGGTGGGCATAGCATCAGAATTTTTTACACACCCCCTTCAAGTATCCGATACACCATAACACACGCACACTCGTACATGTACATGCAATACACACATATATACACACATGCATGCACACATCCTAGATACACCATAATATCACATACATACACACACATACATGCACACATCACATAATAGTTATCTGCCAGTAATTGAGGTGCATGAGATGCATGGTCGAATGCACCCCAAATACTATCAGATAACTATTTTGTTGGTAGTCGACCTCTGTTCATCATTGGCCTACTTTATGATGACCCAACCCCTTCCCAAAGCCAGCAAATTGCCTATAAAAACTTTGGTTGCTAGGCAACTACCAACAAACCTAGATACAATATATTATAGCACATACACACGATACCCTGCATATAGCACATATACATTCGTACATGCATATACACACACACACACACACACACCTGTATACGCCATATAGCACATGTACACTCATACACACGTATACACACACACACCTGAACACACCATACACCATACACCACATGCACACTCGTACATGCATACACACATATGCACGTACACACACCATATAGCACATGCACACTTGTACATGCATACACACATATGCACGTACACACATATTATAGCACATGCACACTTGTATACGCATACACACGTACACGCACTTGTTGTAAGTTACTAAGCAACCAAGTACAGTAGAGTAGTGTTCAAGAGTTTTATAGAACTGGTTGTTGAGCAGTCACCCAGAGTACATGCCATACACTCTAGCCACAATCCAATTAGGTGTGCAGGATTACATAATCCTACATTACCAACAGTACTCGATACAACAAAATAGTTATCTGTCAGTGAGTGAGCAATATGAGCCCTTGCAGGGCTCATATTGCTCACTCACTGACAGATAACTATTATATACACACCCATCCTGGATATGCCATTGTACATACACGACTAGTCGTATTATATGCACACAAATGTACATAAAGCTACATTTCTTTCAAGTGGGGGAAAAACTGCTTCTACAACATACTGGTATAAAAATATCAAGAGTAGGGCCAACTTCCCCCCCTCTAATGGGTACACATGCACAGGGCAATGGCATAAACACATACACTTCCAAGTCAAACATACAATACCACACACATGGAAATTTTTACCACCTGGTTTTATTGATGAAAATTATCACCCTGATTGTTTGTTAGATAATGACTGCATGGACGATAAGGTGACCTTTATTACATTGGTTGTGTACTACAAAGGTAGCCGGGCTTGGTAAATTTTTTTATCCAGCAAAAATTTCCACGTATAGGGCATATTATTGCCATGCAACGTATACTCTCATACCTGTTTGCTGTTGTACTTATTGTCAGCACTAGTGAGGTGTGTTGAGTGGGTGTTGTGTGTGTCAGTATAGGTGCATGTACATCTTTGGAGTAAAGTAGAGCAATAATGAATAGTTTCTAATTATTGTCCTGTACAATAATGTGATCTGTGTATAATAAATGGACATATTCTTTTATCAATACACATTAGGGGAGATTCACTTACTGTCCAGCAAGGAAGTGTGACGGCTTCTGCCTGGAAGGACAGGAAAGTAGTCACTGTGTTGTCAACCAACACACAGCCGACAGCAACTGGTACAGTCCTTCGCAGGCAAAAGGATGGATCCCGGATTCCAGTGCCATGCCCAGAAGCCATCATCTCCTACAATCAGTTCATGGGAGGGGTGGATCGAGGTGACCAGCTCAGAGGGTATTATAGCTGCAGGACAAAAAGTAGAAAGTTCTACAAGTATATATTTTACTTTCTGCTTGACGTGGCTATTACCAATGCCTTTGTGCTGTACAAACACTACGCTGCCTGCTCCAAGTATAAGACCATCCGAGACTTTCGTGTGCAGTTGGCGAAGGAGCTCATCGGCGACTACTGCAGTCGTCGGAGGGTTGGTCGGCAGGGGTCCGTCCTGAAGACTCTACCACTTCGCCATTTTCCCGTGAAGCTCGAGTCATCTGATGCCACCCGTCGCAACCGACACCGGTGTACCAGGTGTCAGGATCAGCATGGGAAACGTACTGACACACAGTGGTTCTGCCAAGAGTGTGCTGTGCCTCTTTGCCATACCGGCAAGCCATCTACTGACTGCTTTCTTCTCTGGCACAAAAACATGGACCTACAGCAGTAGTAATAATAATATTATTTGTATAGTACCCTGCAAAAAGATGAACGTTTCACGGGTGCCACTGTGTGCAGCAACCCATCTATTTGACTATCAAAAATTATGGGCGGGTTGATTTTTAGTATCTGTTCTACGCAACACCACCATAATATACTATACAAACCATCCCTAAACAATATTGGTAGTTTCTAGCTATTTAGCTAACTACACACAAGCAGACTTAGAGTCATCCAGCTCTTACAAATATGACTTACCCTTTCGAATTCGGCAGTAGATCATTCGCGTACATCCTACCACCGAAACTGAAAGTCCACGTCTCTATCTTCTCACTTATTTTAGTCAGGTAGCTCGCTCAACGTAATCGAGCCATCTCCAGAACAACTGGCAGTGCCGCAAAGTCAATCTGGTCGACAGCGACGAGGTCTAAGTAAGGAATACAGAAACGGGTAATCCCGAACAACGAGCGATAAACAATAAGATAGCTTACCTTCCTAACTGTCCGCCGTAACTTCGTCGAAATCGACGCTACAGACGCGATCTTGGCACCAATGGAAAGCTCAAGAACCGCTCGTCGTTCTGGTAACAGCTTTCCTATACCGATCTTCTACACACGAGGTGTTGTGGGGATATTTATAAAAGCCGGAATGGAGGAACGAAACCGAAATGGAACAGAACAGAAACGAAACGAAATGACGACCCTTACCGCACCACGCGCACGCATGCGCGATCGTAATTATAGTGACGTGACGACCATTTCCAATCAGTATAAGATAATGACGATCATTTCCATTACAAACAAGATTCAGACACAACCATAAGTATGCAGTAAAAATAGCCAGTGTTCAGGTAAAAGCTTCTCCCTAACTTCATTTGGAATCTGCACTTGACTAGAGTCAAAACTTGGACAGCGAGCTTTAGGGCATGTTAAATTTGGATGGTAATGTACATTTTTTAGAGCTGATAGTTGCTGCCTTCCCGTCACCACATTGTAAAAAAGGTGCTGTTCTTTACGAACTAAATATAGGTCATATGGTGGGGAAGGTAGTCCTTTTCCATCAAGTCCACGTTGATAGCCATTTCGACAACCAGCACACACTTTGATCGACGCAGTGAGGAACTTGACCTGGAATGATGATGCGTTGACAACAGGTAGTCGGTCATTGAGCTGTGGAGTAAAGGATGCATGACATTGTGCAATTGATGTAGGTTGGGAACGAGGAGGAACAAATGATAGGTTTGGCATAGAGACCACCAACTTTTCTGTAGGCAAGTCTGCACAGGATGTAGTCACACACACCGATACATGGGGACCAGTAGATGTAGTCGTTGGTATACTGCCAGAACATATTTGAAGAGATGAAGACAGGTACTGTGGTTGAATATTAAGTTGCTGCACTTGATTTGAGGTCACAATATTAAGGGAAGACAACTCAGTAGTTTCCAGCTGGCCAGTGTCAGATTCTGATGTTGTTGCTAAATTCTGAGCTGGGAAAGGATTTACTACAGAATCTACCTCCGGCTTTTGCACATTTGCTGGTGCCTTTCGCTTCTGTTGTTTTCCTGGTTTACTGCCGATTCCCTTAGGAAGATTATGGGTGACAACGGCTGTATAGTTAGATTGTACCTTGGCTTTCCTATACGAGGCTACAAATGAATTAAGTAAGCCCATTGACTCAGCTGCAGCCACGACGTGGGAGCAGATTCTCTGTGATTTCCATCCAATGCAGGCATCATCACAGCTAAGTGTACCTTTCTTGTTTTTTGAAATAATATGTGGCTTCCCTCCAGATTCGCTAGCCACACACTTGGCATTCGACATACCTGGAGCATCGCAAATACTATTGGGAGTTTGAAGGATCCTGTCTGCCTTGCTCCAAATGTTATTCAACACACCAGCTGGAAGAGTTGTTATTTCAGTCTTTTCTACAGGCACTGATAGACGAGACAAACTTGCAGCTCTCGTTGTTGTAGTGTGGTGAATTACAGAGGGATGGGAAGCACACGTTTCAAATATAGCTTTCAAATGTTTTTGCCTTTGCTCACTTGTTTTCAAAAACCACTGGGTGCTATCAATTTGCAAAAAATCATACTTGGAACAGAATTTATACTCGCCCATCCCATATACTGCCTTCTCCACTTCCTTGCTTTGCAAAGTCACAAGATCATACATATTGTTGTTGAACTCAATCCAAGAGCAACGACGGTAGTCAGCATGTGCTTGAGCAATGTTATTCAAGCATTCATTGTCATTGGTAGTGTACTTTGCTGGTGGGTACCCAAGTCCAGCCGAGGTACGCACAGGTGCAATCATCGAAGATTTCATAACACCAGCTTCGTAACGAAGAATCCAGTCATAAAAACGTGGTTGTTTACATGGATGAGCTGTCATTTCAAGTTCTTCCCACTTTTTTTGCAGTGAAGCTAGCCTTCCATCAAAATCAGCAGAATCCTCTGCATCAAGTATTCCCTGAGTGTACGTAGATCCGTGTTGGACACCAAAAATATCTCGTATTATATCTTCCCTTACTGATTGTGGTAGGAGTAATTCAGTGAGTTTGCGGCGAATGTTGTCTTTCATGTGAATAAAACATCGAAGATGAATCAAAGATTCAGGGAATACAGCTCCAATTGCTTTCTCCATTGCTGGATCACCATCAGTTCCAATTGCGATCAAATCATTCAGGCTAGGCTCAAGCTTCAGCAAAGAGGAGAAAAAATGATAAAAGGCTTCATATGTCTTCTCTGTGTGAACATATATTGGTCCAAAGAAAACAGGTGGCTTGCCTGAATTTTTATTCTCAACGTGAAGATAACGATAAGTAGTAATTGTGACATAAAATTTGCCAAGATCAAACGTTGAATCCACACCAAGAACACAAGATTCAGCTGGATCAGTGCAAAACCTTTTTAAATCTTTCAGTTGAGACTCTGAAGCGAGAATGCAGCTTGGAGTGGGATCAATGCTAACAGATCTAACAAACTTGCGTCCATTTGGAAGCATATCTTCTTTGCACTGCTTAATCAGCTCAAAAATAGGGTCAGATCGTGTGCTTCCTGATGCTGTAGAGTCTGTTGCACTGCTAGTAGATGACTGTTGTCGAGCGTTGTACACCTGCCGTCTATTGCGAGGAAGCTCACTGGCACTTCCAGCTTCAATACTGCCACCCATTTCCTTGCATACTTCAGATACTACAATTTTCGGCTTTGCTTTTGACTCCTTTATCATTTTAAGAGTGCTAGATTGAGTGCGCCGATGAGAAGTTGATGATCTCTTTGCATTTCCATGTGGTGGTAATATCACTGGGACTTCATTGCCATCTTCAAATAAATACTGCACAACAGCATAGCGTACAACTTGCTTAGAATAATCCAGTACATATGAAATTCTCCGCTGAAATTGTGGTGTTGTCTTATGACGATGGTATAGCCTAATTAAAGTGAATAAGTTTTCTTGAGCAACCCCTTCCTCTGAGTCAACAGCAGCTGCAGATACAACTTCACTCTTTGATTCATCGAATTCAACCATATAATGACGCCGGGGTTTTCCTCCATGCACCCAAACTCCATTGTCATCGGCTCTTAGATCTTCAATTTGACGGATACAAGATAGATCAATAACAAATACACTGTTTTGTGTTATACCAGTTGGTTTTCGTCTGCATATACGATCTGGTGGGACACTTCCAATCATTAAAGTTAGTAGTTGTGTTACTCCCAAACCTTCAATTGGACGGGCCAATATTGGCAGTGCATGAGTTTCAGGATCATAGTATTCTTCACAAAAATCTGGAATCACTCGCTTAAGGATATCGATTGGCTTAGCTTCCGTTTTCGCTTTAAATGGTGAAAATCCATTCTCAAAACTGTCCTGATCGCTGCTATCACTGCAAAGGTCAATGACCTCTGGCACACTCTGTGGGTGAGAGTAATATGTATTTTGGTCAATATAGATCGTAAAATAATTAGATACCAGTGTCCTGGGCAGGGGCCTATTCCTAGGGTGCTTATTTTTGCTACATGAATAGAACAGCGCCCACTCCCAGGGAAGCAGATTGTTATTGCCATGTACCCAAGCATAATCTGCACATCAAAGAGCCCATAGACATGGTCCACCAAAATTAATTTAGGTACATGCATAGGTAGTCAACAATTAGCTGGATCATGCACTGACTTTATTACCAACAGCTAAATAGTATATTATAGAGTCATAAAATTAAGCACATAGCTTCTATGCTTGAAAGTGCAAACACACACTACTAGGTTAACACAACAGGTATGCTCTGTATGAGTACCAAATATGGAAGTGACTATTAAAGGATGCTAATTAGATAAGGGTACAGTCACAGTTTATACAGCAACACAGACTGGCCTGGCTGCAAGAAAAAAACATCATCTAGTACTGTTATCTAATTAACCAGAAACCTCAAACTTTTATGAACAAAATTTGCAGCAAAATAATGTATTAACCTTGTATGTAGCTGGTGATTAATTTCATGCTCATTATTTGGCAATTCCATGACATACACATAATTTGAGAACTTCTGGCAGTACATACTGTCATACAAAGTACATATTCCACAGAGTACATACAACCTACGCCCCCCAGGGTTTCATTTAGGGGGGGGCACTCGTCCCCCCTTGGAAGCTGGCTGTCCCCCCCCCCCCCTTGAGAATAGCCACCAACCATACGTACAATGCATGTACATGTAAAAAGTTTAAATGATGAAAGTGTCCAACACGGCAGTTTTGCTCATATTTAACCTTTAAATTATCTGAAGCTTCGCGCTACGCACGTTAGGAAACACATTCCCCATCCAACATTTGACCACTGAAAAGGAGGGATTTCACTGACAGGCTTCTCCCCAACCGGGTCTCAGAAGCCACCACAAACAGCCTCAGAGATTGTAGAGTTAAAAAATTTCCTGGGGGAGATTACCCCCAGACCCCGCTAATGTACTATTCTACATTATATTCCAAGTATTACTATAGTCCTCGCCCCCCCCCCTTTAACTCCGCAACTGTTGCGTTTGCCCCCCCCCCCTTGACGAAAATCCTAAATGAAAGCCTGCCCCCCTCTCCCACTAAATTCTCGTATTTCAACCATCAAAAATCATTAATTGAAGAGCCTGAGTAAATGAACCTGATACCCCCTCCCCATTAAGATTCAAGATTATGATGCTGAGACATACAAAATAACCCCTCAAGAATTTATGATCACCAGGGATCTGGATTTCATTAATGGCCGACACTCTCAGACTTCATTATGCCACAGTCATGTATCACTATAAGATGGCCCCATTCAGTAAAAATGAACTGCAGCCCCCCCCCCCCCCCCCCCCCCCCCCAAAAACCAGATCTAACTTTGGTCCTACCACGAGATAGATTGCTATCCGGGTGCTCCCTGTCCCTACCCCTGAAATTAATAAACAAAATCACTTTATTGACCTTATCCTTCGTCTTGTGAGTGCCGATTTCAGGGTTGGCCTTGAAGTCGCCATCCGTAGATGAATCGGAACCGACAGTGATAACCGCAGATGAAGGTCGAAATAAGCGCTTTCTTACTCGTGGCCTCTTAATCTTAGACAACAAACGCTCTAATTCAGAATCCGACGAGGAGGGAGAGGAGTCGCGCCTGGAAAACTTCGAAAGAGACATGGCTGCGCAAACAGCTACAGATACTTGTCAGAGGAACACGAGGTCAACATCAAAATGAAGCGAACACGAGGCCCACGTACTATTTTCACGCATGCGCACTAGTGCAAATGGATGGTTGCAGGGTAGCTGGAAATGGTCGTCGTTTCGTTTCTGTTCCGTTCCGTTTCTGTTTTGTTCCTCCATTCCGGCTTTTATAAATAGCCGTGTTGTGGTCAGTTTTATCACATGACTTGAATATTACCGTTTGACGTTCAATTAATCTCGTCCTGTGCGCACGCGCGTAACGCGCGAACTCCGCCCATAATCGGTTAAAAACAAGGGTACATTCTTGCCAGTCATACAGAGGAGTTGGCATCTTAAGGCTAAACTATCTCACCATACCAGATAACTGTGTAATAACACCGTACAATACCTGGGGAAATCCCTAAAACCACATTCTTTTCATGATATCCCCTCCATTGGCCAAATGCATCCATGCTCTCATTACCAACTTCATCTAATAACCATGCAGCCTGCAATGTACCCTTGTTTTTAATCTACTGTAATTGTAGTAAAGGTGATATAAAGCAGCGTTCAAGAATGGCTCAATGCATGTAGAAAATGATTACTACAGGTGCTACAATTATTATAGTCTTAGATTGTGTGGCTATAGCTAGGTGTGGTGATACTCCCTCTCACTATAATTTAGTTGTTTTGATTCCTGTTCATCTCATCAATGCATACATTGTATTTAGGAATGATAAGGGGCGCTGAATGTAATTCAGTATGTTACAGTTTAATGGCGTCCCTATAGGTCCCATTCTTGAGGAGGGAATTTAAAAGTCTAGTGAACGTTGGCTGAATCATTGGTTGTTGTTCAGAATCTATGATATATGTGCACTGACAAGGCCATACAAAGCTTGGGTCTCGCTGGTCCAATTGTATATTATCATAAGTGCTAATCAAGATTGAATTGGTCAACACAGTTGTATAATATTAATTTTTATTATTCTAGCAATCTTATAATATTATTCCTATGGTAAGCCTAGCTGTAATTAATGTGGCTGTCATGGCCAGAGTTGATGAGACCCATTGGCCTTCTTGAATGCCCCAGTGGAGTCTACCCAACAAAAGTAGTTCCAGTGTGACTGTGTAGCTATAATGCTAGTATGAAGTTGATTAGTTCGTGTGTGTGTGTGTGTGTGTGCACCTGTGAAGTTGCTTTAATATGGCAGCTCATTCCTTCCGTCATAATATAGCCTTAGTTGGGTATAAAAATTAAATGTAGCATAGAGGGATCAAGTGGCAAGAACGGCACCGCGAAAATCTTCAACCATAGAAGATACCTTTGACCTAAAACCCTGTCACAATAGCACTTGTGTGCTGTTCATGCCACTTGACCCACATAGAGACAAATTGAATTTCAACAGAATTAACTGAGTGTACTTGTGGCCCGCTTAAGTTAAAACTTGGGGGTTTGCGAGATGAAGAGTGTCAATGAGTGTGGCAATTAAAATTATAATATGCATGCAGTATTTTCTACGATCAGTGATGTGGTCAATTACCTTCGCGTTAATTAGCAACGCAACTTAAGCAGTACAATGTCATAAAACCACTGTCATTAGTGCACGTTGCGCTAGGACTTTCACACAAACAGCGATCAGCACAACCATGTCCACCAATGAATAAGCTGACTCCACACCAAAAGAACGCTTAGAAATATTCATAAAGTATATAAAGTGTAGACAGTACGATTCAGTTTAGTCTAAATTCTAACCTGTGTGCAATATTCTGACGTGATACTGACAGTAGATCACTTAGTCTATTGATTCGACTGAAACCTATACAGGTAGCGCATGTACATCCATAGTCAATTTGCATGGTTTATAATCTCAAGATACTCACCATATTTTGATTTCTTGCCGAGACGAAGTCTAGTCTGATTTTGCAGGAAGGCGGGGCTGACACTATATATAGGGTTAGTACAATAATTTGTGGGGAAACCCTTTACCGATTTTCGTATGGTGAAGAGATAATTGCAATGGTGTGAACCATATCACTCAATCTGGAATGATGAGTGGTACTCTATCCAAGAAAGGAGAGTACTGCATGGTTGAAATTGTATGAATGGTTGGTTATAGGTGGAAATTACGGAGCAGTGATGAATGCTGGAGATCATCAGCATCATTTCTCCGTTTCCTGTAGTTAAATTCAAGGTAGCTAGTGCAATAAAGGATTGCTACCCTAAACAAGAAGAAATCAGTGTATGAAGGTTAAGGCGTGAAGCAACTTGCTCCACCTCAACTCCCAACATGGTACTATGGATAGATGCGCAAGTCTTAGTCTTGAATGAGTGCATGGTATGCTCATAATTAGCCAAAGGGTAAATACGTCAATCACTGTAACTGGGATAATTTCCCAGAGATGTTTGATTGTAATTAACTGTCATGCAAATGTCTTGGCAATGATGCAAATGTGGGCATTATCTGTGAGTATTATACACTTACACTATGCCTAGTATGTATGGGTTATCATGAGGTAGGTAGCTATATCTTGTGAAAAACATTTTAAATTCATGCATGTTGTTGTTTATAGCTACATGTTACCGGTGTATTATACAAATTTAATGATGTAATCATGCATTATAACAGTATTATAATTATTATGTTGTATAGCACATGCATGCAGACAATAATACTATAGTATAGTAGTTACCTCTTAGTAATACACAATAGAACCACATCACTCAATCTGGTGTACAGGTCCACACCAGAGAGCGGTACTACATCTTCTAGAGAGAGTACTGCATGGTTCAGTTAGTCAGTAAGTATACGTGTAAGAGGAATAGGCAATGACAAACTGCATTATTTGACTGCAGCAACATAGCCACCCAGTGCTGGTTGGCAACATTAAACAAGCAAAGAGGCATTTTAGGAAGTGTATTTACATCACCTGATGCAAGCAAAACCCTGTGAACATTAGTCACTACTGACCCGTTAACCTACTAATGACCCTCTATCACCTTTAACTATCCCACAATTTGAGATTGAAAATTATGTTGCTATGGTAACTGCTACCAAAGTGAATTATGTCTCCAATGCTATCAAAATAATTACTGTAACAGTGGAGAGAGGTGATTAACCATCCCTGGATCAGCCAAGTCCAACTAATTTATACTAAGCCTTCATTAGTAATAGGTTATATACTGCCCTATCTACTTTGCCAAGCATGTAGCAGCTACATACACCATGACACTACAGTACTTAAAATTCCATGCATGCATGCAGCTGCCTTATCTTTAACCATCTCTCCTCCCCAAAATATGTATCCTTCAACATGTTAATCTGGTTTCTCATTCTCTTCTTCCTGTGACATGTCCCTAGAGAAACACTGCCCATAACTGCCTGACCATCTGTCCTGTACCTGACTACACACCTTCAAGTATTCCAATCCTAGGTCTATTACAACCACATGGCACTCTGACCTACTTCATGCATCTGTGGCTGTCATCTAAGGTACATCTTCATATTTTATTATGCCTGGGGGGAGAGGATAGTTCACTGCATTATTATTGTCCTATAACTTTCTTTATAGGCTATCACCTCAAATATTATTTGTATTATAATATTAATATACTTCCCTAGTTCAGGCTCTTCCTTACTATCTCCTATAATAACTACAGCAACCGTAAAACTGCACATGCATCCATATGGGACATGTGGCTATTAATAGTACATGATTTTGTAGCTAGCTACATAAAACTACACTTTAGTTGCTATAGAATAAAAGTGACACTCTGCAAATCACTGAGTAAGAAAGATACAGGGAGAGAGTGAACAAGAGAGAGAGGGAGAGGGAGAGGGAGAGGGAGAAAGACATCTAGAGCGAGAGAGAATACCATCATGCATGCTTGTTCCAAGTACTAATTGTAAACCTTACTATGCAGTGGCGTAGCCAGGGTATGGCGGAGTGTGGCTCTCGCCACACCAATCTTCACAAGATTATGGATATTAAGCTTACTTTTCTTCTAAGCTTAAGTTTTGTGTGTTAACTGTTAACAATGCTGAGTATATCAGCTCCTAAATCTTGGCTGTATACAAAATCAAGCATCGCTCCCCCCCCCCTCACACTTTAGCCACACCACGCACTGTTGATGGGCTAGCTACTCCCCTGCTTATACCACACCTAGATGCAGCAGTTGTATGCCTGCGTGAGCCACAATGACACTCCTTATTATACTATATATAATATGCATAGCAATTTAGAACACTCAATTTTTCAGCTCGATATCACAAAGTGGCTATGATAGCTAGCAATTGACATGGTTAGCAGCCGGGAGGTCAGGGATGGGTTGCCGCAAATGCTTAGCAGCTAGGAGTAGCAACATGTCCACGGAATAAATAAATCACTCTAAAAATCTGTGAGGATAAAAATTTAATTATCAGGTTAAAAACCAAATTAAAATGGCATCCCAGGACTAACAAGACTGATCCCTGGCTGGGAAGCATGAGTGGTAGAGAATCCACACATTTCAATTATTGATGGTGAGGGTGGACCAAGGATGTAGTGGTACACGTGCGTCATCGGCAGTATAGCTGTCATGTGGGAGAGAATCATAGTAGGGGGAATGCAATATAGATGCCATATAATATGTGACAGGATCTGAGAAAAGGGACCATTTCGCGCTAAACGCGATTTTTTGCCATTTTTCAAACTGTCACCCATAGGCTCCAACTGTCCCTGAATCTCCGGGACAGTCCCGGATTTTTAGCAACTGTCCCGCGTCCCGGAAGGCTCTACTACAATTATATTATTGGTCCCGGAAGAGGTCCAGACACTAGCATAAACACTGTAGTAGTAGTGCAACTAGTCACTTACTTGTGGTAAAATGAACAAGCTGCTTGTGGTAGTGCCTTACAAACTTTGGTTTTTGCAGTAGCAACACTACAAGAGGTCTACCGGGCTTGCAAATTCATGCTCTAGAAAGTATATTCTGGCCATTGTTGTCAACAAATACAATCATATTGGGTGTGGTATGGGTGGAGTTTTAGTTAATGATGGGCGTATCTAGTGGGTGTGGTCTATGTCCCTGGAGCTGTTCAGGAAAAGTTGGACCCTATGGTCACCATTTCAAGGCCTCAAGAGCCCTAGGCTTCTGGCTTGGTTTATTAGCAGTTTGGACCTTCTACTTCACAGATCCAACGTTAGAAGCCTGAGCAAGCCTCCTGTCCCGAGCGGTGAGCCGCCAAAGTGAGGCATAAAACGGCGATTTTCGAACGCGATCGACGCGCGCGCTCGCCCCGCCCACACCGGAAGTGGGAGGGGCCCGCGATTTGCAGCGAGTGTAGTAGGATGGTTGAAGAATATTCATGCCAGGTTTGAAGTTCATAGCTGCTATGGTTCCCGAGATATAAGCATTTTAAAATGAAAATTCGGGAATAGCGCGAAATGGTCCCTTTTCTCAGATCCTGTCACATATAACTATTATTAACAACTTTTGATGTCCATGTTGAAGAGTAGGAAAGTTTATCCAGGATGATACACATAATTTACACTCATCTGCTTATCGATTTTTATTCATCATAATTGTATATAGTAGTATACTAGAGAGTATATAATATACCCCACTACAATAATACTTACATTCTGATTTAGTTGTCATTGTCAGTTACTTTATGATAATAATATGCCATTGGCCACACAATGTCATGCTCTATGCATACATGCATTACTATCTGTAAAGCTAATTAGCAGCCTTAATTAAACTAAGTTAAATTATTAGCTGTTGGGTTTATGTGGCTTCAAGTATGCAATCACTTGTTGTTACGATAAACATAATATGGTCAATGCAACACACCTGCTCATTGCATGCACTGTACTCTGTTCATGCAGATATGGGGAACTATAATAGCTCATGCAGTGGTCACAACACCTGCAGCTTAAGCACCTCAGCTATCATCAGTGAGTCTTGAAATCCCATCAAGAGTCTCACTTGAACTTTAACAGATGCAACATAATAATATTATTAATTTTACAAACCCTTTTCCCGGCCACAGAATAATCTCTCTGTCTGTATCTCCATCTCTCTCTCACTCATTGACAATCTCTCATCACTCTCTCTCTGCACATGCATGCTCTCCACATATGGTTATACTTATCACTCAGTGGCCTTATATAATATATGCATATACATGCCTGTAATGGTGAAATAATACACTTCGAATAATATTCCTAGTGTGCACATTGTCTTTAAACTTTTATATACCTTCCATGCATACTAATAGATCTGGGTATCTGATCCCATTAAATTACTTGCTAATTATCTACAATAAGACTAGAAATTTTCGTTGTAAAAATATTTTCGTAGTCGATGGCGGCTACGAAAATTAGCATGCATTATTAACGTTAATGCGGTGAGGGATCATTCCTACGAAAATGTTTTTGCACGAAAATTTATCATACGAAAGTTTCTTTACACGATAATTTCCAGATCTACAGTACAGTATCTGATTCACCAATGTAGTTTAGCTACTGCCACTACCAGTAGCCTCAAGTGTTGATTATTATTAACTAATCCTCAATACTGTAGCATCATTTATTATTCAATAGTTTGCATACTTTAATCACTGTTATTGTAATCTTTTATACTTCTATCTGCAGGACACTCCTCTACTCTGTACACCTTGTTCTTCACCCACACTGAAGGACCTTCTAAGGTAAAGATAGTCTCCTAAGCACCCTCATTCTCATGTTCCTAAACAATCAAGAGGTTATCTGCCAATATAAGGTTTGTGTACCTGACTGCTACACTTTCTTGTATGCATGCATGCAACCTCATGCACCTATATTATTACTACATCTTATGCAATATTGTGCAACACCTGCCTCTTAGACTATTATTTGTCATAATATTATTATATTAATAAGTGTACAATAATAATGTGGCAATGCTTCTAAACTGGAGTTGGTACATCCCCATACAAAAGTATTTCCATACAATTAATGATATCAAAATCTCTACCCTGGCTTGCTCCAGCGGTCAGTGATAGCTAACTATACTGTAATGAACAGAATATGTTAACTTAAGCTTCTCAGTAACTCCCCAATATCTCATTATAACATCTAATTTAAGACTAGCTGTAAGCACCCTTTGGCACTTGTAGCGGGCCATAATGGCTCGGTAATGGAATGGCCATAGGGAGGCACGTGCAACAACGGCGCAAAACGCGCGCAACAATGGTATGTACACCGTATGGATGGGAGGGCCTGGGAGGGGGCGTCAACTTGGGGATGGGTTGTCAATGGTTAGCAGGGTCACATAGGGTTTGTATACAACTAGTATACATGCAGCTCTATAACGTATGCCTGCATGCCATTATATTATCATCTACCTGGCTAGCTGTATTATTATAGCTTTTGCTTAGACATTATGATTATAATAATATCATTATTATATACTAATGAATAATTATGTGATAATAACAAATTCCTCATAGACATTAGTACAGATTGAATTCCTGCAAGCTTTATATACAGTAGTATTATTCAATGCATATGGCCATTACCCTATAGGCCTACCTAAGCACGCACGTGCACCATTCATTATGATCTTGATATACAAATAGCTACATGACGTACTACCATATAAAGCCTGACTTCCGATCCACTTTGCTGTTACGCGTCAATTGGAGCCGCTTAACTTGGACAGCT
Organism: Cliona cf. orientalis; assembly: GCA_963930775.1. Lineage (NCBI taxonomy): Eukaryota > Metazoa > Porifera > Demospongiae > Clionaida > Clionaidae > Cliona > Cliona cf. orientalis. Next base: position 25,737,402 of record OZ005689.1, read on the forward strand.
TAGCTCCCTTCGTGATCGGTGACTCTCAACAAAGCCGGTGTGGTGCAAAGCTTACTAGTTGGTCAACTCTCGGCCTCTCGCATCAGAGTTTATCGTGACACCTTGCAGCAATCACTGAGCGCTATACGTTCGCCATGTCCACCCACTCTGACGAAGATATAAGAGATGCTGATCCAGACAGCCCTCTCGGTAAGCTGTCTATCATGCATGCACCTTATAGCATTTGAAAGTCTATATACAGCCGCAGTGCTAGCGCTGTTGCTGAGGTACAACAGCAATGCATCACATGCATGCATGCGATATGCTGAGCGCGCGTGCAAAAGCAAAATAATTCATTTTGTTTTAGTAGCTATCTGGCTGGCACACTGTGTGACAGAATACTGTAGACAAATATACAGTTTACTATATTAAAAATAAATAATAGTTATAGACACTGTTTAGGAGGTTTCTACGTGATTTAGATCTAGAAGACAGAAGGACTCTATCATGGTAGAATCTCAAGCAAAGCGAGAGTTCTACTGAGCCATGAGGTCTTCTAAATCACGTAGAAACCGACTAAACAGTGTCTAACAATTTTAGATCCTAGCAACAATGCCCATAGGCTTGACATATAAACTGCTGCTTAGCAACAATCCTAGGCCTAACCATAGGCGACAATTATTTTTACAGGTTTATATGTCATTGAAAAATTTACATGCAGGTTAACTTTATATTAATATGAGCTTTTTACAGGTTTATATGAGAAGTAGATACCTGCTCCTGACCAATCAGATAACAGTAGCTATTTGTTACAACTAGGATCTAATATAATATATTCTCTTAATCTCGGAATCATGTGGCATAATGATTATCCTTTTTCTTCAACATAATATACATGCATACAGACGATTTGGACTTTCCAGACTTGTCGCTACTCTTCAGTGCAGATACCGATGAAGAGCACAATGACACAGGGCCATCCTTTGGACGTAGTGGATTACCAGCTGGTAGCAATAGGGCTGGTGGTCCCCATCCCAACTTCGACAGTAGAAGTGTGTCAACCATACCCAGCCTACCTCCCATGCTGTCGCCCCTCCACATCCCCCACAGTCCAATGAGTATATCTAGCACTCCAGGAGGCTCGGCTGGAGGTCATGGACCAGTACCCCCGACAGCCACGGTTTCACATGTCATCCCTAGTGGCTCACCAGGAACACACCACAGATCAGAGCCTCACATTCCCCTTCCATCACAGCATAGTGCCGTGACATCAGGCCAAGCCCCCACCAACTGCAAGGGGAGCCGTGGTCGCAGAGGGTGCAGGGGGAGACGAAGGTTCAGGCCATATGGCAATGTAAGTGCAAATAGCGTATCAGCTCCCAGTCTATTAATAATTGCTAATACTTTTATTTACTTTCAATACTATCTCTACCCAAACCAGAGGGATAGGAGAAGGGGGGGGGGGGGGGCAATTGCCCCCCCCCCCCCCCCCCCCCCCCCCCACTTTTCTAGGAGCCCCTCCACATTTAAGTCTGAACTTTCTTATACTAATTAGCTAATTTAGGAATTTATTGTATATTTTATACCATTGTTGAAGTAATTTTCTTACTACCTGAATGAGCCTAATTACGCAGGAATAACTGATTCAAATTTTAGTCCCAAAAATGCCTCAGCCCATATAGAAAAGAACAGCTGTTATCAACCCGGCTACATGGTTGAACCAGGAAGGGAAAGTACAACTATGCCACCAGGTTGCTGCAAGGTTGTGACAAGGTTGTTTACATAGTGACAAGCCTATTATTGACACGCATACTAGATGGTTACCACCTGGTGGCCAGCTTGTGACAAGCTTGTGGCAAGGTTGTATTCCCAATGTAGCCTACAATGTTTTGACAACCTGTCCACAAGCTTCTTCTATGCTGGATATGCATAAAAATAGATCGCTAAATATAGCAGCAGTCCCCATTTTGGGACAAAAATTGTTATTGAATAAAAATGTAATGATCAAAGATATGCATACAGAATTCAGTGTAACTAGTGTTCTAATAATGAGTTGTTCAAGCAGTCTTAGAGATTTAGAGGTGTAAATGTCATGCAGTCTTGTGCACATTCTTCCTCCTGTACTGACTGCATTTGTCATTTGTAGCATCTATTAGCACAGCTCTAGACACTGTGAACTTGCTTTGAACAAATTCTGCAATTAAAGTAAATGTATGCATGAGTCCTTTCTGTCGCTAATGCAGGACATTACTCACTGATGCATGCAGATAGGATGTCTTGGTCCAGTCCTACATGACGCCTGGTGCCCATCGCACTTGACATAGCCAGTTCATCGGGTGTGAAGAACACAGAGAGGTTTCTCATGAGGCGCGTAGAGGTAGTTCCCGCACCATCCACACACTCATCCAATTGTCTGGTGAGGTAGACCCCATACCCATGAACTAGTTCAACCTCTTGCATTTTCTGTTTCTGGACATACAGATATACATTTTTGTTGTAGCTATCTTTCATGTTATATACCTTTGTTTCTTGTGCCCTTGGGGATGCCCAACCTACAGCATCAATATGTATTCATTATGTATAACCAAAATGAGAATTTGCACCGTTTTTTGATGGACACAACACTCAATGTATGTATGTATGTATGTAATATGTGACCCTCCACGAGGAAACCAAGCATAATGCGCTGGATATCAATCTGAGATACAGGCCAAAATAGTCATACATATCCAGGATTACCATCAGGTGTCCTGGGATGTCCTAGGTTAGTGTTAGGGTATGGGATGGGGGTGGGGTTTGGGTTTGGGTTGGGGATAGGGGTTTGGGGATGTCCTAGGACTGTCGTTGGCAATCCTAGATAACCCTCAAAATAGTTGCCCAAGGTGATAATTATCGTTTTTCACTTTTTGGTATAGATCGATAGAGGAATCATTCCTCTAAACAAAAATCTGCTTCGTAGCTTCTAGAACGCTATACCTACCGAGTTATGGCTCGAAGAAGTCGGCCGTGTAGCTAACAGTGATCATCCGTGATACGGAGCCGTTGCCATAGTTGCAGCTAAGCAAGCACGGCAGCTGCACAGAAAATACTCTCCAGTCACTTCTTTCTTCGATTTTGTATACTAACGATCTATAGACACGCTTACCTTTTCGTTCTTTTCCATCGAAACGCCGGCTGCTGCTCTCTTTCCAATGTTTGGCAGCCATCTGGCTCTTTGACTTAGTGGGCGGGGCCACGTATTTACCATAAACGGCAAATATACCATACGGACTTCCGCGTGCAACGTACGTAGCAATGTTCATTGCAATTTTTTGCAATACTTTAGTACGGGTGATCCGGGTATATTTTTGCTCCTATCTCCATGACTACACGGGCTAGAGACTTCAAATTTGATGGAGCAATAGTTCAAAGGTTGTAGTTGGTAATGGTGGCCTTAACTCAAAAATTTTTTTCTGCGCATTATGCTTGGTTTCCTCGTGGAGGGTCACATATATGAACACATTGTATATTTTGTACCATAGTGTCCCGGGCAAGCACCCATGTACCATATTTCAAAGGGTCAATGTAGCAGCTTCTATACAAATGTGCAACATGGGTAAGCGTCCATGTGGGCCAAAATTGTGTGTTATGTTTAAGCCCCCATGGGCGCCCAGGACACTAAGGTAATACACTACCATATGCAGAAAGTATTTACAATACTTGTACTATGATAAAGCCACACTTCAAAGAAAAAAGCTACTACAAACCCCATTTACTCTAGAAGTCTCATAGGGTGCATGAGAGCATACACCCTAGCAGTAGAAACTCTCCCTGATGTCTGGTTGTGGCATCACAGTACAAGCATTTACTCATGGTGCAAGTCAGCTTCACTAAGGTGTATGTGTTGCTGTACCCTTCATGTGGTATAATGGAATTCCTTAGCTTCGCCCTCGTGTACATTCAGGGTAGATACCCATACACCTTAGAAAACCATAGTACAATTATTATTGCTGAGTGCATTAACACAAGTGGATAGTGGGCCATGGTTGCATTGTATGTATGTGTGTATGTCTATCACGCTTTAGGAATGCAATTAATTTTTGGTAAAGATTGCTAGACTTAGTCAGCCTTGTGCACGCACACATTGTACAGCCATGTTGTTAGATGAAAATATGGCAGACAAAGTCGAGAGAAAGACGTACTTCTTGCTAGAGTGGCAGCCAGAAAGCAAAAACAGAGAATTTTGAAGTAGCTAATGAAGAGCAGTTAACTATCCTTGTCTCGTCTTCTCAGAGTCTGGCCTCGTCCCCAGGCCATGCTTGCTAGCTACTTCTTCTGCTAGGGATGAGTCTAGAGAAGACAGACACAAGATGAATCTGTCCCAGAAAAGAGCAGTTTGCACCCAAGAGTAATCCCAGTGAAAACTATAAGTACACTGTTGAAACGTAGCTGTACCGTATACTCTCACCTTCTGACATGTAGATTCAAAATAGACTGTAGACTTCATAGCAAGCCGATTATTGACTATACAGCTACTTGTAAAGTAACTAGCAGGGCAGCTCTACCAACTTATATATGCATGCTCAATTTCTTGCGTGAGGAACTATTCGCACCATGTGTACTCCAAGTTATATGTATGTATATACCTTCAATCGTTTTTTAGAGAGGGTCTTGAGTTCCTCTTTGGCAGATAACAGGTTTAGGGATGCCATTAAAGCATGATTCTCCTTCATTTTCTTCAGCCTCATTTTCTCATACTCACAAAGTCCCTCTTCTTCATCTGATTCATCACTGCTATCCTAAACATGTATCTGATACGTTATAGCAGGACTTGTATACGTCATATTATACGTACCAAGCTGTCAGAATAAGGAGAGGTTTTGGGTGTACTACCACCAGGCTTAGGACCATAATTCTATTTTGAAACACACCATAATACCATAGCAATTATGTAGACCATAATAATATTATTTACATACCCAGCTGTCATCATAATGAGATGTTCTATCATCATAATGAGATGTCCTGGGTGCACTTCCACCAGGTTTAGGACCATTATCCTTGATAAAACACATCACAATTATAAGTACAATAACTAAAATACAAATAATAATAATTATACATACCCATTTGTCAGCATAAGATACTTTGGGTGCACTACCACCAGGCTTACTAGGACCAGCATCCTGTGTAACCAAACATGCCACACTAATATTATAGGTACAGTCATAGAATTATGGACAACCATCTACAATTACGAATACGTACGGGGGTGGGGGGGGGAGAATTATTGTAGGGTTCGAAGTGGAGGGAAACTAAAATATTGAACATGAGGTAATCTAAGATGAATTCATCTCGGGAGAACACATATAAACAGTTCATACACTTCCAGGCATCTGGAACCATAGCAGCGATGAACTTAAAATCTGGCATTAATATTCTTCCATCATCCTGCTACACTTGCTACAAAATCCTAGCCACACTCATTCCCATGTGGGTGGGGCGAGCAAGTGTGTCAATTGAGTTTAAAAATTGCCATTTTGTGCCTCTTTGGTGGCTCACCGCTCGGGAGAGGAGGCTTGCTATAGCTTGTAATGTTGGACCTGTGAAGCAGAAGGCCTAAACTGCAAATAAACCAAGTTAGAAGCCTGGGACTCTTGAGGCCTTGAAATGGACAAAATGGCAAAAATGCATTTTGTATGATATGGTCCCTTTTCTCATATCCTGTCACATATATGCATACAACTACATTTACATGTACAATGACAAATTGCTCACATTGGTAACAGTTTTTTGCAGTGCATCGAATGATGAATGAATGATTGAATTGTTCATCACCACTGAAGCTGCAATTCAGAATAATTATATAGACACCCTTTCGTAACTGTATCATACTAAAATTTAGCCAGTATGTACTATGTCCAAGTTTCTCTCACACCCTTATAAAGGCATGACAGTTATCAATCACACTCTTAAGTAATCACACTTTGGCTTTGTACCCTACCATTATGCACAGCTAATAATCAACTACATAAGATATGGGAGCTGCTAGCTTGAAGTGCAACGCTTTCATGTATAATAATAATCAGTCTACTTACACATAGATGAGTCATGCTGATTTTGCATCTTCTCCAGCTCCTTCTTCAATCTCTTGATCTCTAAATCTTTTTCATCTTCCTCACTGCTACTTGATTCATTGGAAAAGTTAATTGAGGCCAAAATGTTTTTAGCTCTTGCAACAGAACTCCCTTTGCGTGCTTCGGCTGCCTTCCTTTTTATACTCTTGGTTTGCTTAGATTTTTTTGGAGCACTTGGAGGAGTCTTAATTGGAGTGTCGTCTGTGGTAGAATCAGCAGTGTCTGGTGCATCAAGATCAACCCCTGCTATGTACCGCTCCATATGAGCTAAAAGAGCTTGCCTATCATCTATGTATAAAGAAAAATGTTCATTTGTACTACAAGGTGCAATTTAAACAATTTAATCAGTCTGATTCTATCATAACTCTCTGCCTACTGTGCATTAACTATAACATAAATCCCTACATATTAAATCCTTCCCAGTTACTAGCTAAGAAGCAAAAGTAATAGAGACTTGAAACATGAAAGGGTACAAGTACACTGTTTATTAAAATACACTGTGGTAACGTACCAGTACCAGAAATTTAAATTTCTCACAAAAATTTTGAGAGGGGCATGCATGGAAGTTAGAATGGAACGCTCTACCATCTATACAGATGTATGTATCTATGTTTCTATGTACGTACATGTAGCAACAAGTCGTCCATAAAGGTCGATACAACGGGATGTTGAACTGCATTTAATAGTTATCTGCCAGTAATTGGGGTGCATGAGATGCATGGTCGAATTCACCCCAATTACTGGCAGATAACTATTTTGTTGGTAGTTGACCTCTGTTCATCATTGGCCTACTTTATGATGACCCAACCCCTTCCCATAGCCGGCAAATTGCCTATAAAAACTTTGGTTGCTAAGCAACTACCAAGAAATAATTATATACCGTATAGCACAAAATTTTCGCTGGATAAAAATTTCGCTCAATGCTCATTCTTTGTATTGAACACGCCATACCTGAATATCTGGTACCGTATTCGCACGCACGCGATCCGATCGATCTCCCTGTATGTCCCTCGCTTCTTACTTCCCTTAGTCTTCGCTTGCTGCACACTATTCACAGCAGCGTTGGCCTGTTGGCCTCTGTGATGGCGGAAGGAGACAGCTCCGCCGATAGGGGTCCGGAAGGATCGGGCATACCCGAGGAGCAACGTGCCATGGAAGTAGGATAGTAGCGACATCAAGCTAGACTGCAGATTGAGAAAGATGGGGTTTGAATACCAGCTAATTGTCGATCATGAGGCACTACTAGTACAGCTTGGCAGCCACGTATAAAAACCTGTGCGCGTTTCAGCATGACAAAATTTTCACTCGGTAAAATAATTCGCCAAAAAAAATTTCGCCCACGATGTGCCTGGGTGAAAAAGGCGAAAGTTTTCTCCAGGCGAAAATTTCCGGCTATACGGTATATATTATACTGTGTCATAACACACATTTGTAATGATATTCATATGGAGGTCACCCTAAACAATACAGCCCAGGCCAACCACGAGCCACAGTACTGTACTAGTAGAGCCATAGTTTGTAGTGTTAGTGTGAGCTCTAGTACATTCCAGGATGACTTCCATATATGAATATCATATATGGAAGTCATGCGGGGGGAGGGGGGTGGGACTGGAATGCAAAAATTGGCCGTTTTATGTGATGTCACGTTAGGTTTGTGTTGCGCGGCGCACACTTGCCTATCATTTTAATTGGCGTGTGACTATGGTAACGCAAAAAAGCTGCAAGCTGATTGGTGCTGGTGTGTACAGCCTGGCGGAACAATATAGCAAGTCACCAACACAGTATATATATATATATACAAGTATAAAAACAATTGAATAAAATTGAAGGATGAAGTAGGGATGGCAATGCCAAAAAGTACACAAACAAGATTTTTAGGGATAAGAGATAATCACAATCACTATACATCCCTACACTTGCTTTCTACAGACCTATTGATCGATGTTGACTTATTCAAGGCATGCTATACTTGGAGTGTTCTTGACTTAGCTACATGTGGGAGAAATTTATGTTCTCCCTAGGTCTGTCAGTCATTTTTATTATTGTTGATTATTTATGATCCCCATGCTACTAAAAAATGCAAGCGTAGGGATGCATATAGTGGTTATGATTATCTCTTATCCCTAAAAATCTTGTTTGTGTACTTTTTGGCATTGCCATCCCTACTTCATCCTTCAATTTTATTCAATTGTTTTTATACTTGTTTCTGTTCCTTTTTTATATTGCAAGAGTGCAACTATATACAGTAAGTATAGATGGGAGAATGCCGAAGTTCGCGTAGCCACGCCCGCTCTCATTAACTCGCCTAGGCAATAAAGCTATTTCAGGCGGCCAAGTATAGCGATGAGACTCTAGTACTAATATTGACTATATTTGTCACTACTAAGCTGGCTGTCATCAGTGCCGACTGCTGAGGGCCGTGCCGCGCCCGTATCGTTGAGGCCGCGAGTCTCCATATCCCAGTGCAGTACTCAGAGCGCTGCACGAGCTAGTCTCTAGCTAGCTAGGTTCGCTTTATCGCGCTCGCGCTCGCACTGGCCTCGAGGCGAGGCGCTAGCTAGCGCTAGCGCTAGCGGCGGTGGAGCGCGCCGCTGACTACAGTCACATGACTTCACCATGACAACACATTATGAGCATGCGCATTACTATGATAAAATGGTGTATCAGACACACCCTTTCGTTAAGCGTTGTACACACCCACCATTACGTAACTGTAGAGATAACGCAAAACGAGCGTGTCATGGACCTGCGCGCTACAAAATGGAGTGGATTTATGTTCAAACTAAGATGAGCGATCAAGGCAGTGTTGAGTTAGCCCTGATAATGAAAAAGAAAGAAAGAAGAAAGATTGACAAATGGCCTATTTTTTGAACGTCTAGTTCTGGCATGTACAATTGTTTTGATGAATGATCTTGGTCTCAATAGATAGATATTTTGCTGGAGATTCTGATTTTGACACTTAAAAATTTCATAAAGTTACCTGTTTTGAGATATTTGTATATTTGTAATGTATTATGTATATGGAGTGTCCGGGCCATCCCTACTTATAGAGTCTACGGACTCTATGATAGGATCTGGCTCCATGAGACTAGCTAGTAGCACTCACCTCACGTGTATCTCTAGTGCTGAGTGGCACCTTAATTGGGGACAAAATTTAATATGGAGGCACAATATTAGTTTGTTGGTTGTTGCTTAGCAACCAAAGTTTTTATAGGCAATTTGCCGGCTATGGGAAGGGTTTGGGTCATCAAAAAATAGGCCAATGACGAACAGAGGTCAACTACCAACAAATAGTTATCTGCCAGTAAGGCCACACCAAACTGATTACCTGTTTCTCGGATCCGGCGGGTCCCTTTTTGTAGAATTCAGTTTAAAAAATATAAATTAGTGGGTGTGGTCATATTTTTGGGCGGTGCGCATGCGCTATGTGGATTGTGCAATGCTCGTGGGCATTAATTGAAAATCCTGGTATTCTGAACTGAACAGATGATGCAGAAAGTATGGCTACCTTATCAGCCTGGCTAAGCGTATTGGTTAAGCGTGGCCTGGAAATCGTTAAACCGCAAACAGTTGTCAAATGCCTGTAGGAAGATACATTTGGATCGTTACTGGAGAAGTTGGATGTGACAGATGTCAGTGTTGAGAAGGTGCAAATAGCTTCAAATGAATATGGTTAAAAAAATTTAATGAGATTCATTTTTTATTTTTGTTTTTATTTCCGCCACCCGGGTCACTATTTCTGGCTGGTCTGTCTGAGAAACAGGTGATCAATTTGGTGTGGCCTAATTGGGGTGCATTTGACCATGCATCTCATGCATCCCAATTACTGGCAGCTAACTATTATATAAAAATTAAAAATACACAGTGAGGCTACACAAAATGCATAAAACGCACCTGAAAATTTGAGCAGTTTAGCATCGTAGAATTCCCCTTTACCCCAGCGCAAAATACAGATCTCGCCAATGCCCACTTTCTGTTCTTTCTGAATGGCAGAAGTCGGCATCACGCCTACAGAATCGTCCTCCAGCCAATCAACAAACACAAATTTCTTCTTCGGGTCATTCCATGTCAAATCAACACAAAAAAAATTCAACATCTTCAATTTTTTTGAAAGTCTGTACATCTGTAGTACCCACTAGTAAGGTAACCTATACCTAATTTCAGTATGTGAGGTTAATTAGATTTTGAGATACAGCCATTCAAACTCCACAGGTTTGTATCCGTTTGACTGTTACTTCTGTCACTAAAACGCTTATAACTTAAGTTCTGAATGTCGTATGGACCTGGGACTAACACCACAGTTAAGCTCTTGACATTCTCTTTCAGGTGATATCCACAATGACCATAATTTAATTAATTAGATATAAAGGTCAATGACTTCGTATTTCAACGTTAATCTGCGGGAAAACGGTTATTTTATTTCCCTCAAAATTTTTTTCACAAGTAATTCAGACTAACATGGTTTAGTGTCAAATTATTTTTTGGGACATGGATGGGATCAGGAGATATAACCATTGATGTGGCGGTATATACAAATTTCTTACAGACTTTGCATTACTTAGTGTATGTACATGACATTGTACAGGTATAATATTATATCTATGTTTTCGTTAACTTGAGTCTTAGTTTTTCTGTAGCAGCTCTGCTTTCCTTTCTTGATAGTGTGTATGCATCTCTTCTGGTAGACCTAGGATCAACTTTCAATAAAACACTTTCAACTGGAATGGTTAGAGTATTTGGTATAGCTGGATATCGTGATGGTCCTTGTGGATGGAGGAAATTAACCTTCACAGTATTGTCATCCTCATACACTTGGATAACACATGCTACCCACCATTTTTCCTCATACATGCACACAACAAAACCACTGATCTCTTCTAGTGCCAGCTCACTTTCAAGAACTGAGACTCGCTCTTCTTTGGACAAGGTTGATAGTGAATATGCTTTTGTAGATATGGCTGTTTTTGATAGAGGAATGAATGCATGAAGCTTTCTAGTCCCAGGAATTGTGCGTGATTGCTGAAATCTTTCCTCTAGCAACTGCTCTTCAATTTTGTAGTCCTCTGAACTACAGTAGCTGAAAATAGTTGCTGGGACATTTTCAATGGCCCATTCAAACAACTGACGTGGTGTCATGATCTGTTGCTCATATGGTCGTTGGAGGCTAGCTCGGGCAGCCAGTCGTTTCACTGTACCACCAACTCCATCACACGCCCCTTTGCCATGAGATGTAGCAGAAAAGTGCCACTCAGCTGGTACACCAAAATCTGCTTCATGAAAGCATAAGTTGATAAAATTTTTTCTATTTTTGTACTGAGATGCAGCTCCATCTGAAAAGTAGTAGATCTTTTGTGGAAGTGTGTCACATTTTTCCTTCAAAAAATACATCAGACTTCTCTGAAACAGATGAACTGCGACCGTATCATGACGAAGACAGTCTGATATCACGACATAGCTAATGTGCTTTAGTTTATCTGGTTCCTTGTAATAGATCACAAATGGGTGAATGGTTGCCTGTGAATTGTTCCAGTGGAAACCTTGGGCTGCATCTTGAAGCACAAAGGAATAATTTTCTGAAAAGTCGGCTATCACTAACAATTCTCCAGGAAGCAAATCTGATTTTACCTGTGTTTGGAAAGCTGATTGGTGTTTTGCAATGAATGAATGAGGAAGAAGCACTTGCAGCTTTTCGCAAAAGGCATCCACAAAATCATCAGCTGATTTACTGACCGTCTCCAGAGTACATCGATCAACAGAAACCCACTGTTTGTACACAACATTGTCAACAAGATTGTCATCCATTACCTCTCGTAGATGCTCGTTGAGTTGTGAGATACCAGGACATGATGTGCATGTGTTTAGGTAACATTTTGGTTGAGGTGGATTGCAGATAATTTGTGCCAAACAGTGATCGTATGTTGCAAGTGGGATGCTGTCATTAGCTGTTAAAGTAGCTATCTTTCCACCAACCATCATGAGTTTAACATTTTGATGAATGGTACACACACATACAGAATGTGTGCCACTGGCTCCCGCTAAAATACAATGCTTTGGGCGAACATCAGCGAATTTAGAGAAGCCAATTTTTTGACCTGGGTACTTCTCCTTGATATGCTTCCTTCAAATTGCTCAATATCAGCCTTTTCTGAATGTGAACTCGCCCTTCTGCTTGTCTGACTGAGACAAAATCTTTACAACCAGGCATCATCCGACTTACATCATCACATTCAAAGAAGCTCTGAACAAGATCTGTGGTTTCTGCTGGCAAAGTATGGCCTGGTTTTGGATTTGGAGTTGATAAGATTCCCTTTTCCTTCACAAGCTCCTTAGCTTTGCGTACCATGTAGTTAGACGCTCCAAATTCTTCTTGCACTTTCCTTATTGTCCAACTCTTGGGAAGAACTGTTAGAACTAATACCTTGTCACTTCTCTTGGTCGCAGTTTCAAACTTATCTTTCAGTTGTGTGATTATCTCACTTTCATCACTATCACTTGATTCTCTTTCAGGCAGCAGCTTTTTTTTTCATAGCTCTTGAGATCTTCCTTAATTTCTCTTTTGGGTATTTCACTTGTTGAAGTTTCTTCTCAACAATAGGTGTCTCTCCTAGGGCATTCAGACATTGATTTACTGGTTCCAGCGACGCGTGTGGGCTACATTCCTCTTCATATACACTGTGGCTACTTGCACATGCTTCTTCACTTGACTCAAGGGGTATTTCAGATTCAGCTTCTGGTGTTGGTATACTTGCCACTTTCTTTCGGCAGTCATCACATATCTTGGCCCCAAGTGTTAGAGATGGGACTTTCTCACACATCCATTGCAAAACTGGACGTAGATTCTTTCTCTTTGATGAATGTTTTGGTTTACTGAAGGGATTACAGCAAGCAGATGTCCATGGAAGTTGAGCCATAGCTGTACCTGTTGTCACACACTAGTTTAGCACCAGTTAAGCTAGCTATGTAAGCACAAAAATGATTGGGACTTTCTCAGGTAGAGAGTAGCTAAGCTGTCAGGAACACCAAATGTACAAGTGGGGCAGCCTCTTTTTATTAGGTTAGTCTGGTACTTAAATATAATATATATGCTCATTGTCAATGAAAGTGCTAAAGTAATTATAAGTGAAAAAATTTCTATCACTATCCATTTGAGCTACAGTGAACGATAAAGCAACTATAAAGGGAAGTAGAAAATAACCATTGTTTCCACTGAGGCTTAGCAACACAGATAGATATGGCTCAGCTTCCAGGGACATCTGCTTGCTGTAATTCTAATGATAGCATCCCACATACTATATAAAATCACAATGATTTCAGCAATTAATCCTGGGATGAGCAAGTTCTTATTGAGGTAATTAATTCCTCTCAATAAAACAGCCATGTCTGTACAAAAAAGGCATAATATTTAATTGCTATCAACTTTCTCCAAAGAAGATCGTCCTGGTTCTTGAAAGTGAGCCGGCACTAGAAGAGAGATCGGTGGTTTTGTTATATGCATGTATGAGGGAAAATGGTGGGTAGAACGTGTTATCCAAGTGTATGAGGATGGCAATACTGTGAAGGTTAATTTCCTCCATCCACAAGGACCATCACGATCATTTAGATATCCAGCTATACCAAATACTCTAAACATTCCAGTTGAAAGTGTTTTGTTGAAAGTTGATCCTAGGTCTACCAGAAGAGATGCATACACACTATCAAGAAAGGAAAGCAGAGCTGCTACAGAAAAACTAAGACTCAAGTTAACGAAAACATAGATATAATAATATTATACCTGTACATGTACATACACTAAGTAATGCAAAGTCTGTAAGAAATTTGTATATACCGCCACATCAATGGTTATATCTCCTGATACCATCCATGTCCCAAAAACTAATTGTAGACACTAAACCATGTAAGTCTGAATTACTTGTGAAAAAATTTTGAGGGAAATAAAATAACCGTTTTCCCGCATATTAACGTTGAAATACGAAGTCATTGACCTTTATATCCAAACTATTTAATTAATTAAATTATGGTCATTGTGGATATCACCTGAAAGAGAATTTCAAGAGCTTAACTGTGGTGTTAGTCCCAGGTCCATACGACATTCAGATCCTAAGTTATAAGCGTTTTAGTGACAGAAGTTGTGCAGACTTTCAAAAAAAATGAAGATGTCAAGTTTTTTTTTGTGTTGATTTGATATGGAATGACCCCTTTTGTCTCCCATCCTCAGCGGAGAAACGTGGTTAGCCTAACTGTCGGCACGGACTTGCTCGGTCTGGATATGGATGACAAGACGTGTGTGTGATTTTGGCGCCAAAATACTGCAATATGCACTATATACTATGCATGCAATGCATGCAATATAATATTAATATGCAACATGTCACAAGGCCTGCACGTGCACTATTTGTTCCCGGTCCCGTTCCCAGACCCCCACCACTGGGAACGAGACAAGGACAACATTATTCTAATTAACGCACAGAAGCTGAAGATGTCTCAGAAATCGGAGTACAACGCTCGCTTCTCTTTCGAGGATCCATTATCTAAACTGTCACTTAGCCGTTCGTCACGCTACCGCATTCGCAAGAGAAAAAGGTGTGCTGAAGCGATTGAAGCCGCTGGAGAGCCGTGTGTCAGCTGTGACCCAATGAGAACAAGTGACGCAGAACTTGACTACTTCGCTACCGTGGACTCCCAAGGTGATGATTCTAGTAGTGTATATGAGTTTGAGGATGAAAATAAGTCAACCGAGGAAGATGCTGCGGACAGAATTACAATGGATTGTCCTGAATTTAGTGAAGAAGATGAATTAGACTTTGATGGTCCACAAGAAGCTCCTGCTAATGAATCTGAGCAAACGGCCTTAATCCAAGTGACATCTGATTTGGAGCAGCAGTTGTATGAAGGCTCAGAATTGACAGTTTCTTCTAGCTGCTTGCTTTTGAAAAAGTTTTGCATGCAGCACAGATTAACTGAAACTGCGTTTGCTGATCTACTTCGGCTGGTTTCTTTACATTGTCCCCAGCCAAATAAATGCCTGACATCACCATATCTATTCAATAAATAGTTCGGAGAGCATAAACTTCCTATGGAGTTCCATAATTTCTGTAGCAATTGTTTATACCGTGTAGAAGATGATAACAAGTGTCCCAATCCTAGCTGCGAAGTTGACCTTAGCAAATTTGGTGCCAAATCACACTTTATTGAAGTACCTGTTGAACCACAGTTGGCTGCAATTCTTCAACGTAAGTATACTAATATGGAACTGTCATACTATAAGTGATCCTTCCTGAAAGCGGTCCCCCTGGACTGTCCATAGCAACTATGCACAGTGCCCCTGCAATGTACGAGACGGTTAGGGGCTAGGTTTCAGGTATAAATGGCTAGCAGGGTTAGTCTCAAGGGTTTATATGGCAGGGTTAGACTCCAGGGTCAGGGTTTGTCATGGGAGGACCAAATATGACGCAGTGGACAGTCCGGGGGGAGGGGTGGGGCCCAGTAGAGGGAAATTCTGCTGTTTATGGTGCCATCAGCAGAACAACTTGTTTAACATGCTCGAGGGGTACAGTAGTTTCTGTGTATGTGTCTTACAAGGTTGGTTGCTACATATATAATCATTATGGTTTATGCGTTGAAAGCAAGGTAAGATCTTCGTGGTTTAACCATTATACTCTACTCTAATAGTATTGCTGGCTTAGCATGCATCATGTACACTAGCTACACTGACTCAGAGGATTTTGCATAATAGTGCTTGTTTATATATGCACTTTGACTCTAAGTTTTGCTACTGATAAACTACAATTAATGATATCTCAATCTAGTATAATAATTTTGTCTTTCATACAGATAAAGGAACCTTGGAGGCAATCTATGAGCAATACCCCTCACGGTTTTCAGCAGAAACTGATGTGTACAGTGGAGAAATTTATCAACAACATGTAACTTCAGGGTTTTTGTCAGACAAGGCCAACATTTCCTTTATATTCAATACGGACGGAATTCCTGTCTTTAGGTCTTCTAAGTTCACATTCTGGCCTTTATTGCTGATGATTAATGAATTACCATTCAGGATGAGGTATTAAACGGCCACAGATTTAATTATTACATAATTAATACTAGGATAGTAAAGGAGAATATAATTCTAGCTGGGCTACACAAAACCAGACATGACCGTATTTCTGGAACCTTTAGACACAACTTTAACCAGTCTCTATCATACAGGTATGTCCATACATTCTTCATGATATCTAACCTAATCATTATTAATAATTGTCAACAGGCATAACTCTGAGTGTTGAAGGGCAAGGTTCTCTCACTTGTCGTGCAGTTTTATTATGCTTCACATGTGATTTACCTGCCCGGTCACGTGTGTTAAACACTGTTCAGCACAATGGATTCTATGGGTGTTCACAATGCATGCTTACAAAAAGGTATATACACCTGGCAGGATTTTATCCAGAAAATGGGATGGAAGTGGGTGTGTCCGTTTTACGCCCCCGCCCCCCCCCCCCCCCCCAATAACCATTCAAATGGTTGGTTGTAACTAGTGCTAGCGCTCAAACAATTTTCAGTGATTAGCTAGCGACTTTTATTACTGTAGCACCACGCTCTCCTCTCCCCCACCTTCTCTCTCTTTCTCCTTTCCTTGCTTTCACTCTTGTATTTCTGTTTCCTTTTGAGGGGGGAAGGAAGGAACTTCCCCCCCCCCCTCCCCCAATTGGATGAAATCCTGCCTGGTCCACTACAGCAGCAGAGGTGGTAGCACAGGGTCAAAAGGTTATGAATAATATTTACTGTCATAAGTTGCTTCCTTATTAACCACATCATCATTTTGATCCAGCCCTACGCTGACTCAGCATGCTTGGTACTTGCTTCAATAATGTAGTGGTATTATGATATGGCATGACATTGTGTGTACACCAAAACATGAAGGCCTCATTCCTACATGTTGGTTTATAACGATCAATAGCATAATATTATTATATTGTGCATGTCGGTGTGTCTATAAGTTCTGGTGATGGTACAGTGAGGTATTATCCATTTGATGCAAGTAATCCAACTGGCCCTAGTCGTACACATAAACAACTTATAGAAGATGCTAAGAGTGTCATATCCAATGGCTCTCAGGTTTAACTTATTACCTACACGTGCCGTCAATTAACATGCATAATTTTGGTCTCACATTTATTAGATCAATGGTGTGAAGGGACCAACATGGTTGAGCACGGTGCCAAGTTTTGATGTAATCAGGGGCTGCTCCATCGACTATATGCACTGTGTTTTGTTGGATGTGTGTCGCCTTCTCTTGCGTATGTGGTTTCAATCATAGTATCATTCAGAGCTTTGGTACATAGGTCATAAGGAGAGTATTTCATTGGTGGATGAGCGCCTCTGTGGATTAAGGCCTCCAAATGATATGCAAAGAGCTCCCCGTAGTGTAGCAGATACAGTGAAATTTTGGAAAGGTGAATAAAAATGATACCGTCTACATTTCCTGTTAGGTTAGAAAGGATAATTCCTTGCTGGAGAGCATAGAAACAGATTCTATTTCAGGCTTATCCAAAGCATAAAAGATAAGATAGCCTTCCGCTGTATCATGTACATGAGCTCTTGTACTATGATAACATTGTATAGCAATATCTCTCATCCTGACTACTGCAGCCTATGAAGTGAAGGCCTGGTTGCTGTACTACTCTCCAGTTGTTTTGAAGGATATTCTCCATGAAGATTTCTATCAGCATCATCTGCTTCTCGTTAAGGGGTTTTACCTACTTTTGAAGAATACTGTCTCTGAGAAACGCATTAAGCAAAGTGCCCGATTATTACAACATTACTATAACAAATTTGGAGCATTATATGGTAAGTATAAGAGAACTATAATTTACCCTCGGTGCATGCATACATTGTAGGGTTACAGTTGTCATACCTGTGTACATGTGTGTCTGTCTTTTACCATGAAATCTTCTACTGCAATTTATATGTATATTCCTTACGTAAACTTCTACTATAGGTGACCGTCATTGTACCACTGCTGTTCATGGCCTGTTACACTTACCCGATGTCGTCAAAAACCTAGGACCACTTTGGGCACATTCATGTTTTCCATTTGAGGGTATGAGTGGAACAATTCTCAAGCTTTTTCAAGGTTCAAAATCAGTAGAAAAACAGGTATACAGTAACAACATGTACGTATGTTATACATACTGACAGTGTATGGTGTGCATTAATTATAATATAGGTTACAAAGAGTGAGCTCACTTGGCTCACTCATGCACTCTTGTATCAAACCAAGTTCTCTAAAGCACGTACCGTATAGCCGGAAATATATTGGCAGGAATTAAATTTGGCGGTTGAGGCCCAAATCGCCATTACAAGAATATTGGCGGATTGAAATTTGGCGATTCGGTATACGGGATCGCCATACGTGTAGGAAATTTTGGCGGATTTAATTTCAAATTGGCGGTTGTAATGTAGACCGTCAAACTGCCAAATTTTCTGGCTATATGATATATACCCCATATACCCCATGTGTAGCTCTAGTATAGCTGCATATTATGGTTGTGGATTCAGGTTCCTTGTTGAACACTAATGTGCACGTCATGTACGGTTATTGATGTGTGCATGAATGGTTTTTACAACTCGATTAGGTGATCAATCATATTTCTGCTCTGCAACAAATGCCCGAACTTGCTCATTCAATACTGGAAAAAGGAAGTAAAGAGGAAAGTGTATACAAATGTATCGGTTCAAGTTCAAGTACCTCAAGGTAGGTCAAGCTATGTTCTGTAACTACATGTATTACATTCTATCACTAATTTTAGGAAATATGAAAAGATTGTCAGCTCTAACATCTCTTTAGCGAGCAAACCTTTACGAACAATAATTGATCCTGGTGACAGAACTGTTCTATCGTCTATTGGTGTACCTTTGGAAGCGGAGTGTAATGTTATGTACTACACAAAGTTGATGCTTAAACGCCGAGAAATTTGTACCACAAAAATCAAAGAAACGAGACGGAACAACTCTTGTGTGAGAGCTGTGGTGAATGTTGATGGTATAATGAGCTGCAGCTTCTTCACAAACTCTTGATTGTTCCAGGCGAGCGGTGTTTTGCTATTATCAATGTTTGTCCACCCACCTCGATTAAACTCTGCTCCGATGATATCACAAATGCAAAGCTTCATAAGCATCTAATTGTGCTGAACAATCCAAGGTGTGATATATAATAATATTATTATTATGTTAAGCCCCATTTACACCAGGCCTTTAAAGCGCTTTCTAAAGTGGTCCACTATAGCTATTGCATGTGTAAACGGGGTGGCAACTCGAGGGCCCAAATGAAACTCTGCTGGTACATCATAAATACATGCCCAGTAACAATTTACTTTTCTGTGGTTGTGAGGTAATAATAGTGTAATGTATGATGAAACCTATGGTGGATAAATACAGCTAGCCTTGCGCTATAATATTATATAGCACGCACGCTGTGTGCCATGCTGCGACCAACCCGATGTTCAGAAGCTGTATGCATAATTATAATATTATTATGGCGCTGTCGAGTTCGTCTTCTATATGATTGAAGATTGTCAGTGTTGAGGTCGAGAGTCGGTCTCAGCCTTTTCGGACTTTCCACGAAAATTACCCGCTATACGGTATGATCCATTATGCAGCTACTGGGCATGTGGTCAAGTTTTTCATAATAATTACCTGTTGTAGTGTTTCAAGGCCAGTGATGCCGAGAAAACAAACTTTATTTGGTTTCTGGTCAACCTCCTGCTTGTATACTGACACATGTATGGACAACTGTAGCTATAATGATAGTAAGCTTTATCATTCTGTAGGCATGGTGATCGCATAGCTGTATCTGTGGACTGTATTGTCGAGAAGTGTATCTTCATGGATATCCCTGGACCTCATGTTTATGTTAGTCATTTTGTTAATGATATTGAAGTTGAAAATTGAGTAATAATAATGCATCATAATAATTATAATACTTATATAATGACAGAACTGTGGCTACTTACATTACTAATAAACTGGAAAATGTTTGTCGAAGTTCTTCAGCAGTTGGGCGTTTCGAAGAATACAAGTTCTTACACATGTCGGCCATACTACTAATACACGGCACCTCCCCCATGGCTAGGACATTAACTTTATCAATGATTCGTCCCATAGAGTACACATCACTGGCAAATGATTGTATTTGGCTTCCACTGTGCACATCTGGTGCAATATGTGGGTGATGTTCGGCATAATATATTTTTTCCTCATTAGATAAGTTGTATTTCCGAGCATCACAACTGAGACATGCTTTGTTGAAGTCAATCAGAACCGCACGAACTTCAGTAAAACGAGGTGGCATTCTCTCAATAAGAATGTTGTCACTCTTGATATCATTGTGAAGGACGGATTTTCCCTTTAGATAAACAAGCGCATTACAGCATCCTAACAACAGCTGTCTCCATTGATTGTTAGTGATTTTAGCCTTGTGTTTGTGTAATGCACCATGAAAGTGCATTGATATATTTTTACCATTGTACGGATGGTAGGTTATGAGTAATGCTGTACGGTTGGAATCGTCACAGAAACCATGAATCCAAGGGAGATTTACATGGCAAAGTTTAGATAGTATTTTGCTCTTGGAATAAATCAACGATCTGTATCTATCTCCAGCATGAAGGAGTTTGATACACACTGTATTCAGTGAACCCAGCTGAGCCAAATAGCATGTTGCAAACGCTCCTGTCCCAATCACATTGTTAGCAACACAAGCTTCTTTAATGTCCTCCCATGAAATCAAACGGATATTGGATGGTGCCACACAAACTCGGGGAGGCTTAATTCCACACAGCATAGATGCCTTTGTATGTGTTACAGAACATGGTTTTGCACATACCGTGTTTATGCTAATAGAACGCAAGCAAAAAAAATAATTTCAAATCTGGTTTGCGCACAATTAGAGTCAAAACAATTCCAGGAAGTGAATTTTCTTGCGTTAATTAGATGTTGCGTTGTAATAGAACAATTAGCATAGCTTTGAGCGACGACGAATAGTGGCTATCGATGGTATCATACCTGTGTCCCTGGCCCCGATCATCACGAGGGTAGCTTGAGAAAGGCCTTCTGACAGCCGCGCCGCATGGCCACGGTTAGGCCACTCCAATTTGATGTATTGTTTCACGAGTAGGATAGCCAGAAAGAGTGAGTCGGTAGGTAGGAATAAATTTGTAAACGTCATATATGAATATCATTATAAAGTTGTGAATATCATTATAAGAATTATAAGAATAATGAATTTCATTGTTTTTGCTATTTGCCACTTTGTCCAACAGTAAGCCAAAGACTGGCTGCATGGCAAAACGGTAGGTGAAACCAGCCCCCGCTTTACTTCAACACTGACCCACAGCTGATCTGTCATCTCCCACAAGAATTTACATAAGAACTGTGCCCATGTAGGTGCAGCTAGGTACATGCATATGGCAGCAAATGCGCATGCGCACTTTTTAAACCACACCCACAAATTTACATTTATGAATCAAATTGGCAAAATATTGAGTCGCCGTACTCGTGAAACAATACATCAAATTGGAGTGGCCTTAGCGATGCCATTGAATGAATCGTCCTGATCGAAGCCTGAGGCCCTGGCTGCTGGACTTAGTGCAGTTCCAACTAAGGTCAGTCCCGAGTGTAGTTTGGCACCCTCATGAACGACGAACGACACTTGCGATTTGGTTAACTATAGCTAGCAACGAGTCCGAGAGACAGAGCGACAGTTTATTACTAAGCAGGTGTGGTTTAACCGTGCAGCACGCGGTTTGAGCATGCGCAATAGCCTCACCTTAGCACTATTGCGCTAATTGGATTCATAGAAATAATTACAGACAGTCGCTTCCGTTCTAATAGAATACAAACAATTCCTGGAATTGAATTTTCTTGCGGTAATTGGATCATGCGTTCTATTAGCATAAACACGGTAGTCTTGATTTCAATGTGATATTTCCCTGTAAAAAATTAACAACCAGTTAATTAGCAAGGGTTGTGCTCCAAATCAGTAAGTATGCATATATGGAGTGGAAAAACATAGAGCTATATATATATATACACCGTATTTCCTCAAAATCTTGCCGCACCTCGAAATCTCGCCGCGCCTATGAGGCTGGTTCCAATAAACACCGCCTTCAAAATCTCGCCGCATGGAAAAGGGTCGTCGGATTCAAAGTACGTGGAATGCAGGCGCACACGCACGATTTGCACTATCGAAATGGACAAGTGTGCAGGCGCGAGGCGGGTGAGTGGACTAGTCGCCGCCCTCAAAATTTCGCCGCCGGGTGCAGTGACTTGAAATTAAATCTTGCCGTGGCGAGATTTCGAGGAAATACGGTATATAGCTATAGCTCATCAAAACAGACAACTTGCCCACTGGTAGAGTAGGATTAAGGGGGCATTTTCAAAAACTTTGTAAATATCACGATGTTAGGGGGTTGGAGGCCTGCTATGTCATTATTATGCGCCTATCAATGTCAAACCCCACTACCCCCCCCCCCCCATAGGGGCGAGGGTCGGGCATTTCAAAGTCCATTGACACAAATTTCAGCCTAAAGGGTGGGGATTTGACCCAGTAGGGGATGGGAGGGGCATTTGATCGTGCTTAGTGTGCAATTATTGCACATATGCATTAATACACTATTTATTATTGCTCAAGGCAAAGTCCATACACAGCTCCCATGGAACTTGATAAATAGGGGGATTTTCCTGTAATTTTGGCCCAGGGGGAGGAGACTTTGAACTTCTCGGGTGTCAAATCCCCACCCTCGCCCCTATGGGATGGGGGGGGGGGGGGTAGTGGGGCTTGACATTGCCAACGATAGGTGCATTATTTGGACCCCCATGGAGACTAACCCTGCAACCATTAAAATTAATTTCATACCAGGAGCGTATCCTGTTTATACTCCAGCCCCTGACCCCTCTGAATCTCTAGATATGATTCTCTACTGTCTGTACTCGATATTTATTGTATTCACTGATTAGCATAAAACTTAATATTATTGGCCGGGTACCTTTCCAGAGCTTTCTTGAATCTTTGCTCCCTGCTTAGCGCTTTTTTACTCTCGTCATACGCTAGTTTAAGTCGATGATTACGTTCAATACCTCTTTTTCTTTGACGGTACTTTCTATCTTTACTGCGAGGCGGCATGCTTATCTAGTGAGGTACAAAGGTCAGGAATACTTTTCTAAATGGAGCCTCTCAGCTACAATTGGCGGGAAATAGAGTGTGAACTGTCATCCGAAGAGTCAAGGTGGTATTAAAATCATAATATGCATGCAGTCAAATTACGAAGGTTTACAGTCAATGCATTGTAGCCGCTATGATAACTAAAATCTTTCATTGAAGTCTGAGCATCCACTAGCTTCAATGCAGTGATCAACTGAACACTGCAGCCACCAGCTGAGCTGGGGCTGGGGTGATTATTAATGTCCCTTCTCGTTGGCATTCAGTAAATGTTATTGAGACATGGTTTGATTTGACGCTGATTTGGGGACTGGAAGCGAGATATCTTGGGACCAGATGCCAATGATGCTGACAGCCAAACTATGTAGCTATCACCTGAGCCTGACCTAACAGGTTTGTTTTTATCATCTGGGACTGGATGCAAGGTATACCATGTGTGTACCTTGGGACCAGATGCAGATTGTACAGACAGACAAACCTGGGTAGGTATGAAAAGCCCGGGCCACCTAGCTATCAGTGATTGCATTGCATGTAACCATCATATATGTTGTCTACCACAGAGCAGAAACTATGACATGCATATACACTATCATGGGCCAATTTTGTGTTGCAGCTGTTCACATGCAATACAGAATAGCTAGTAGTTATTTATTTCATTTGCAGGTATATAGAAGTGGAGCTGCACAAGGATCACCAACACTGTACGCGTACATGCATGCACTATACTTACATGCTGGGTTTTGGGAGATAGTCTAGCAGCAAGAGTATATAATAGGGGGGAGGAGAGAGAGTATCGTACGTCGATATTCAAAATGCTGAGTAAATCACGTGCATCCGGTATGGACCCTGTAGATATAGATGACGTAGGTCGGCGCGCCCAGTCACCAACCGGCCGGCCGGCCAATAGCCCGCGGGCAGCGCGCGCGAGCGAACAACACCTTGGAGCTGAGAGACGAGACACTCGTAGATGTATAGATACAATGTCATGTAGTTTTGCTGTGCATGGGGGATGGCGGGCTCTTGGGGTGACAAAGTGCGCGCGATCGTTCACATCCACCTGGATAGCTAGCTCAAGTGTAGCCATGGCCGAGGGAGAGAACTGTGACGTGCTCTCGATGTTCGTAGACGACTTTGCCCAAGAAATCGAATTGAATCCTGACTCCGAAGAAGACTCCAGCTCAGAATCTAAGGAGTCGCCAACGCCACAGTCTCACAGCGTTCGACGGCGTCCTCCAAGCACACAGGCAGCTGAAAGAAAAGGATCTAGCTCGAAAGGCAAACAGAAGAAAGCTAAAGGTAAAATGCTATTGAAATCTGAAAGGGAACGGATTACAGACGATCTGTTGAGACTAGAACGCAAGATCTTAGACAAGGTCAGAGAATTCTCAATTACACTTACAAGCGTTTCCTGCAAGGCAAACGTTCTGGATGGAATTTAGTTGTAGTGATGTATTTGCTGACGTAGTTGCTCACCTCCAGAATGCTTTTGTAGAAGTCTACAGAGCTTGTGACAAGGGAAGGGACAAATTCCTCCTGTTTCAACTCGAGTGGTACACACGCTGTAGTTCTACATTACTAGTAGAATCAGATACCTGCTGTGTCCATGGGAGTTGGAAAAGTTATCGAGATCAATCGGGAGTAGCAGTATCAGTATGGAATCCCGTGATTGTGTCTGTATGTGCATGTGTGTATGATTTCATGATGAAGGTCCTGGCCGAGAAGTTGCATATGGAGCATTCACAATCGAGTGTATGTACCAGTACATCTATACCTGACGAGCCGGAAGAAGTATACTACAGATTTTGTGGGGCAGCTTTAGCTAGTATGCTGCACACAAGGTATGAAAAAGTGAAATCTGCACCCGGAAAGTACAATTCCATATACACAGAAATCAACATACTAAAAGCCATTGAATGTCAGGATAAATCCATTATCCCAGCAAACTTACAGTATAGGGATAGAGAGCATATGTATTTTCCTGATCCTCTATTTCTCCCTTTCTTAAAAGCTGTTGATAACTGCATACTTGAAGTAACAAATCAACAATCACTTGAGAAGAATGGGAAAAATTTAGTTGAAGTTGCTATGACCCGGCTAAAACAGAAAACTGAGCTAAGAGAAAGATTTGAGCAGATACTGACACAAAAATTAAAGATTTCACACATTGACACACAAGCAGAGTTGAACTCTGTGTACTCTGAGTTGGTACGCAAACTTGGACACACACGCATTCAGGAATTCATTGATTCTTACAAACAATCCACAGCTTCAAAGCAGGGAAGTGCTACATTGAAAGGACAGAACCTCCGTGATACATTATTATCTCAACATGTCAATTTACAAACACATCAATGAGTTAGACCTCAAACAATGGGATATCACTAACTTCTGCTATCATTATTAAATTTTATGTCCATACTTCTTTCTTTCAAGAGTCAAATCACCAGTATTTACAAGAGTATCACGATATCCTTTGCCGCTGTGATGAGCAACATCCACTCCTTTCTTGATCATATATGCTGCACGGGCAGTGGCGTAGGTAGTTAGCAGCATCCAGCTTCCCTCCTGTCAGATATTTGTACTGGCTGAAGAGTGTTTCAACGGCGCTACCTGAATAGGGATTGATCTGTCACAAGTGCATTACAAGCACCAAGAGTATAAAATTATTATACATGTATACTCTTGCAGTCACAGAGTCTATTTAATGCACACTGTAGGGGGAGGGGTGTATGTACCTGTTATTCTGAGAGGTGAGATGAAGTATCTGGGGTAGGCTGCTGAAAACCACTCCACTAAACCCTTGAATCCAAACACATCAATTCGGAGCAACTCCCATGCTGTGGACATACAAAATTCACATGCTAGCACATAATAATTATTATTACCATCAATGTACATGTACATGTAGCTAATGAGCACACATGCACTTACTTTGCCAAGAGATAAAACACCTCTGCTTCGAGTCAGTTGGATTAAACTTCTTGTCTGTGTATGGTAAAATAAGTAACCCCAATACTTTTATTACCATGCAATGATATCACTTACTTTTGTTCATGATTGTATCAAGCCATATCTGAAAAAATGTATAGCCCTTGCCAATATTATTGCTCATCACTTGAGATTTGACATCAAACACCGGGTCATGACTGAGAAAGCCGCGTTCAAAAAGGAGATGGCATGCCTCCAGATACTGCAATGTACAGCCAGCACTCTTCGCATCCTCTGGTTCATCATCCTGATGAATATAGCTGTAGAGCTCTGTCAGTACTTGCTCCTGCTGTTGAAAATATTGGATGTATCATGTAAACACATGCACAAACTTATTGCATGTTATAGCTCCCTAAGTAAAATTTAAGGCACATTAGGAGGGCATGGTGTGGGTGGAACCTTAGTCACAACAAAGCTTTGAGGCTTGTTGGACCAACATGCCTTGGGTATGCTAGAGAACACTACATGCATATACAGTGAACTTAAATCATATACCTGCATTATCTTGGCAGGGGATACGTTGAGTTTAGTCCACGAGTCCCTGATGACATGTGTTTCACGGAGCTTGGGTACCATCCTTGCTTTACCAGCATCTCTCCTTTCACACTCCCGAGCAAACATTCCCTGGATTGCCTGCCAACCAAAGTCAATGCCATCCAAGTTGAAGGATTTTGTCCCACCAGGTCGCGAGGAGAATAGAGCATTAATTTGGTTCTTCAGCTGTTGAAAAGAAGGGGAGAGAGACAGAGTGGGGAGTGGTAGAGAGAGAAAGGGAGGAGAGGGGGTGGAGGGAGAGACAGATACCAAGTTAGATGGGAGAGATGGTATGGAGGAAAATAATATACGTGTACAGCATTCACATGCACATACACATGTACATACACAATCCACAATAAACCCCGAATTCACCCACATAAACATAATGGCACACATACTTGATGACTTGGACATATCATCCAAAACATCCTGCACTTCATGTGGCTTATTCACATTAGGACCCATTCCAAACGCTCCTGAAGTACCCATCGTAGCCTTGATCGTGCACAAGTTGGTGCTGGCTCCATCACATAACAGAACACTGGTTTTGAAGCCGTACAGGTGGAACAACTTGAGGGTCTCCATGACACAGGATAAGATGAACTTGGATTCCATTGTACCACTACTGGTATAATATGGACCAACAATGTCAAAAGAGGACGTTAGATCCCTCCAAAGGAATTGAACAATGTAGGTAGTCATTTTTGTTCGAGCGTCACTAGCAATACTTTGGTACACATCCATCAAAGACGACATTTCTTCGTAAGACATAGCAAACCCAATCATTGTCTGGCTTCTGGAGTTCCACATCATCCTTGAAATCACCTTCACTTCATCGAACACTAATACTCCATCAGCTTTCGGCTCCCTTTTCTTCTCAGCGACACACTGCATCTTAAATTTTGAAAATCTTTCGGCCTCTTGCATCAACCGTTTTTCACAAGCTCCTAAAAATTACATTTTTTAATTTACATGTACGGGTGCCTAAGGGTGGTCGTAGCTCAGTGGTAGAGCGCTGGTGGCTCAAGCCAGTGGCCCTGGGTTCGATTCCCGGTGGCTGCCCGGATTTTTTCTCTTCCAGCTAGCTTTAGGATGTAGATGGGGTGATGAGAGTGTGTGTGCCCATCCTTGTTAAGCTAAGAACTTTCATGTAATTACTATTGTTGGGGCTCTGTGCTTTGGTGATTTAATTATCCCGGCAGACTCCGTGAACGTAGTTTGGGTATAGGGTTGACTTTCGCCCTTAAAGCTGGAAGGGGGGAGTTCGGGTGCCTAAGGGTGGTCGTAGCTCAGTGGTAGAGCGCTGGTGGCTCAAGCCAGTGGCCCTGGGTTCGATTCCCGGTGGCTGCCCGGATTTTTTCTCTTCCAGCTAGCTTTAGGATGTAGATGGGGTGATGAGAGTGTGTGTGCCCATCCTTGTTAAGCTAAGAACTTTCATGTAATTACTATTGTTGGGGCTCTGTGCTTTGGTGATTTAATTATCCCGGCAGACTCCGTGAACGTAGTTTGGGTATAGGGTTGACTTTCGCCCTTAAAGCTGGAAGGGGGGAGTTCGGGTGCCTAAGGGTGGTCGTAGCTCAGTGGTAGAGCGCTGGTGGCTCAAGCCAGTGGCCCTGGGTTTGATTCCCGGTGGCTGCCCGGATTTTTTCTCTTCCAGCTAGCTTTAGGATGTAGATGGGGTGATGAGAGTGTGTGTGCCCATCCTTGTTAAGCTAAGAACTTTCATGCAATATACTGCAATACCCAATTCAGAATAAAAGCACTATGAGACTGTTTATTTCGGGATTTTGCTAAAGAGGGGGCAAACATAACATAGCAGCAAACTTCAAGAGGGGGCAAACACAAATCCAAGGGGGGCCACCCCATACTAAATGTAGACAAAGCCAATTTCCAAGGAGAGAGACAAATCAATCCTTTGGGGGGGGGGGGGGGCAAAAAGTATCCCCAAAGCCCCCTGAAACAAACCATGGTAACAATAGTACTGCCTAGAGTTACCTGCTTCATCCAGAAAGGCTGATGTATACATCTGCAGTGTGGAACGACTTGGTAGTTGAAGTAATTTAAAACTCTTAAGAGCTTCATATGCAGCTGGACTACGTACAAATATGGCCAAAGCAACCCGAATTGTGATCATACTCCACCTATTTCCAGTTTTACCTGTAGCTGTAAAGATTAAACAATTTTCAAACAACAATAATAATATAATGGGGGACTAACACAGTTTGGTAGCATAGCAACATAATTTTCAACCCAAAATTGTGGGATAGGTTACAGAGGGTCATTAGTATGATAACGGGTCAGTATGTATAGGTTACATCACGAGGTGTAGGTCTCTATGGAATTTGTATACCAGTGGATTTTCAGGTAAGCTACAGTATGGGAAACTTTCGAGGGAGAAAACCTTGATTTGTGAGCCTCCTGTGAAAGTTTACCACAAAATTTAAGGCATGCCACATCCACCTATACCATTGATTTAGCATTCCACGAAAGTTTCCCACTAGCAGTACTCTACACATACGATATAAATATGTGTATGCTCACTATTTTTTTTTTGGTCATCTTGAAAATGTTTATTGGCCTTTTGGCTATCAATCTTCCACATTTCACGAATTGATTCTCCTGCTCCTTCTTTGTCAGCTTCACCAAGCACTTTTTCCAGCTCATCCTTGTGGGTATTTTCTATCGAATTAATGATGCCACATACCTCGTCATGCTGCTCATCATCCAAAGTCAATCGTGTACAGTTGTATTGTTCCACAATACGTTTGTCTCTAGCCCGCTCTTGCTTGATGAGCTGTTTACGTTTTTGCAAACTAGCTGGTGACAAATACTTCATTTTGAAGTGAGACGATGGCTGTACCCAGGAAGCTTTATGCCTTGGAGAAATGGCTACCTTCTTGGCCACCAACTGACGAAGGTCATGAACAAGGCGTTTACAGGCAGCACACTGTACTTCTGCTGCTGCTTTCTCTACTAGACTGGCATTCTTGGCTAGTTTATGGTAGAGTGGGCATTTAATAGAAGCAACACGGTTGAATGGGATCTTGGAGCACAACACATTCTTACTGTGATATCTTATCTTAGCATAATACTCCTTGTCATAGATTTCAGGATCGACACCCGGGCAGAATTTATACTCTCCTTCCACCATTCGTTTGCACAGCTGTATGAAGTCCTCTGTACACCCTAGCTGCCCTGTCTCGCTTGATGATAACAGTACTTGCAAGTCATACTTCCACTCTTCATTTAAAATAAGCCTTAGTCTAGAAACGTAACCGGTTGGTGGATGATAGTGCAGGTTGACTTTCTCCACGACGAGATGGTGGTTATCCTGCTCACTACACCCAACAAAGAAGTTGAGTACAAATCTCGATTCCCCAAGTCACTATAACTCAGCTACGTCGAGTTTAATTCGTTTCTCGCTTTGAGTAGTTCCATCTCCAACTGCGCTTTCGCTTCGAATCATCTCGGCTTCTCTGACGATAACTACCTAGCTCTCAGCTGTACAGTACAGGGCGCGGGTACGGGTATATAGCTAGCTAGCTGTGGCCGTGGGCGCGGCTGCAGCGCTCGCGCGCGCACGTTCGCGCAATGCGCAAGCGCATGTGTTTATGACGTCAAGATGCATTACGCAGGGTCATGTGACTTTGCATTTTGAGTTTGAACGGAGTATACTGGAAGTACGATACTCTCTCTCCTCCCCCCTATTATATACTCTTGCTAGCAGTGATGTCAGGAAATCCTTTTCTGCTTTTAATATAGTATCCTAAAGAATGACATCAGGAACATAATTATGAGCGCCACAAAGTGGCGTTCATATGCTTCCTGGTGACATGCAGACATATTACTATTGATTTTGCTTCATTATGGAAATTTGTGGTTACTCTTGCTAGGATCAGTATAATTGTGAATATTCACAATCTGGATATTGTTATTATAGTGATCGAGTTTCCATAATTAACAAAAATAACCAGTTGCAGGTGCATGGTTATACCTGGTTAGCAAAGATGTTGGACTCAAGGAATACATTTCAATTTTTGCCATATCTGCTCTCGTACACATGTACTAGGTGAAAATTAAAGGTTATCACTCTAATTTTTTGTCCCTTAATTGCATAGAGGCGACCTTTACCACATTGAACATTCAAATTAATGTTGCTCCCATACAATTAATTAAGGGTAGCTGGCAGGCTCGTGGGTTTGGCGAAATAATATGCAAATACTACCAAAATGATAGAACATAGAACATAATTTATTATTATTAATTTTACTATTGCGTATTGTGTAATAGTTAATGTGGCTGACTAGTATTGTTATTGAAAGGAGCACAAGACATGCTTTAATAATTATGCATAGCACTGCACAAAATTTAATTCTACAATGTCATAATTGTATGAGATGAATTATAAAACATAACTTGAACTGCATGCATGCAAGCTCACTCCTGTATGGCTGCATGGGGGGAACCATTATTATTATTTTGATTGCCACCAGTTTTGTTTCCAAACTAATGAGATGACAGCATGAGGATGCGCTATCGATAGCAGCCAACTTGTATGTACTTGGTGCATATCCTGAGTATGCCTCCAATATTGTGGTGACTGCACTGATGTTCTTAATGTTCAGAGCTCCTGACACCGGTATTCCATAATCCGTGATCCTCATCCACATGATCTGGAATTAGTGGAATTTATTTACATCCCCAGTAGCAATTCACTTTTCTGTGATTATGAGGTATTAATTTATATGTGAAACCTACAGTATAATCTATCGGAGGTAATCGTGAGAAAATTCGGGGCCTCAGATTATGGAGCCTTTCTGATACCTGAAAATGGGTAAGTAGCTATATGTAGAGTATCTGACGCCTATGATCCAGAGAATACATTACAAGCCGAGTGCTACTTCAATTCTTCAACAAGTACCGCTTGCCATATGGCCGAACTTTACGTACGTACGTACGTACGTCTCGAGTCTCTTGGCTGACGTAATCCCGTGGATAAATAAAGCTACCCTTGCACACTATAATAATAATAATAATTATATAGCATCATGCATGCTGCAGTGACCATGGATATACCACGAGCGAGCTGTACTGCGCTACCAAGTTGATCTCCTGCGTGTGATTGAAGCATCGAGGTCGCGAGAGTCGGTCTGAGCTGCTATTGAGGTGCCGGCATCGATGTGGCTTGTAGACTGTGTACGCACTATATTGACGACCTTTACCGTAATATTATACATCATGAGAACTATGCAGCTACTGGGGATGTGGTCCAGTGTTCATAATAATTATATAGTTGCATGCATGCATATTTGTCTACCGTATAATAATATAATATTATATTATTATAATATATCCAGTGGCGGATCCAGAGAGGAATCCAGGAGTGCACACTGGAACTCCCCTTTTGGCTGCACCTGCATAATCATAGTATAGCACTAAGAAGTATACTGATGTTGGCTAAATGGAACGCCCTTTCTAGCTACAAAACTAAGAAAACTGATGCTGTGGCTCACCCTAGAATGCTTTAGAAGAAACTCATTCGAAAACAGATCAATTGGACTGGTCGAGTTGAGAATTTGTCTCTATACGATTGAAATGGGTGTGGTTTTGCCGAAAAGTGGGCGTGGCTTCTAAAATTCGTGCACGCTTCGCACGCAACAGTATATCAGAACCTCCTAGAAATTGCGGATCCGCCACTGATATCTATAATATTTAGTTATATATATTATAATAAACATGGGACTAGCTATTGCTACACAAGGTTGCCACATGCTTGTACTTTTTGAACAATGACAATGTAACCTGGTGACAAGGTTGTTGTACCTTGACAACCTTGTAGCATGCATGTGGCATGCTTGTGACAAGATGGTCATTTCTATATGGGAGAATGCATCTGGTAATACGTAAAATCCCAAAATTTTCTGGGGGAGCATGCCCTCAGACCCCCCCCCCCCCCCCCCCCCCAGGAGAGCTGCAAGCATCAGGGGCCTTCGGCCCCAACCTATTTTGCGTCGGTTCGTATGCCCCCCCCCCCCCCCCCCCCACTTTTTTTATTGCTTCCTACCCCTCTGCCAACATTTTTAATTCCATTTTATATTTCTCAATCAATGTTGTCACATGCAGATCCAAATCCATGCCCGCCAGGTAATAAACTATTTTCAAGAAGATGCAGTTGACACCCATACCACTAGTGCCATGGCATCACCAATGACTGAATCTCCGGATAATAATTGAATACGCGGTTACCTATCTCTCACGCTGATGACTGTGACTGTCACACTATCCCTATAGGTGCAGTGTGATTCATTATATACATTTGATTTTGTATTTATTTCCACTGTCCATGGATCGTTGATTCCCTTTTGCCTGATTATATGACACACGACATTGTGATTTTATATTTTATTTCCACAGTATAATATACTGTCCATATTATATGCATGGATCATCGTTTTTGCCTGCATGATTACATGGCACGTGATTTTTATATTTCTTTCCACTCTCCATGGATCATCCCTTTTGCCACATTATAATATTATGGCACATGTGATTTTTTTTTTCCACTACATGTCCATGGATCATCCTCAAGTTTGCCTGCATGATTACTGAGTGCAAAACTAGTGCAGCTGCACATGTAACTTCTTTTGGGTGCAGTCATAATTCACTTTTATGCTAAGATTTCCTGTGTATTATTTCTCAGTAATTAATGATAATTAATATTCTCGAATTAAATTCTTCATTGAAGGTAGCATGCATCCAAACACGTGAGATATACCTATACCATACACTAAAATACAGTGGCAGGTATACACAATAAGTTAACGTTCATAATAATATTATTAATACATGTACTGCTAAGCAGCACTGTTGAGAAGTACACGAAGCATGTACCTCTGCATCCATGGCTATAGCAATTACCTCACCCAGCCTATATAGCTGAGATATATAATACTTTAGTATTCTGATACTAATAATAATCTCAGAGTGACTCCTATATTAATGTGTACACCACCCCACGACATAGACACCATCTAGGGTACTCAATAAGGTCAGTAATTCCTATATAATTGACGTCTCAATAATATTATTATGCCAATACCTTGTGAGTACTGCATGCACTATAATACCACCAAGTTGAACCATTGATTTTTTACTGTAATATACTTATCATGCATACATTATTATCATAAAATATTTTGCACTTAATTAATATACAATTATATCATAATTGTGCACATATGTACACCGTAGCAGCTAATAGTATCCCACTCAACGTAACACAATTAATGTTCACTTCAGATTCTTTTTGGACTTAAGCTTTTTATTCTTCCCTCCCTTATCCTACAAACATATTTATTGTTTGAGAATAATAATATATATTCACATATAGCATCAACTATATTCTATTAATATACTCACACCTTTCGGGGTTCAACTTCATCCATAGTGTTTAACCGCTATGGAATTTTTGGATTCTCACCTATATACACCACAAAATAGAAATATAAGTTGGGATCACAAATTATGATACTCACAATGATATAATTATATATATATATATAGCAAAACTCATGGCATTTTTCTCGTATTACAATAATCTGATACTCTATGTACATGCAGTACTAATAAAATTAAT
Organism: Cliona cf. orientalis; assembly: GCA_963930775.1. NCBI lineage: Eukaryota > Metazoa > Porifera > Demospongiae > Clionaida > Clionaidae > Cliona > Cliona cf. orientalis. The sequence goes on from OZ005689.1 coordinate 25,771,873, forward strand.
TATAACCATCTGTTATAGCATGCATCATCCAGCGTACTTACCAAATAGTAAATTTTCTAATTCTGCTACACTTAAATCGAGGATGAACTTCCATTCTTTTGGCAATTTCAAATCAGCCATTCTAGCAAAATTAGTAACACTGGTGTATTTTATACCATGCAAGCACTCTCAAAACTGGCAAAACTGCTCTATATCAAGTACACTGAAGTCAGCTCGCTTATATACCACAAATATCGTTGCATTATTACATCATTAATAGCCACACTAATTATAATAACTATTATCATAACGCAACTTCCTCACCGTATAGTCTATGCTTATGCACACAATTAATCACCTCTAAAAGTACAATTAATATATTAATAGCCTGTTTCCAGCTGCATGCATGCATGCAGGCTCTTTGAATCATATGCATGCCCAGACACATAGCTAATGATGCATGCATGCATCGTGCCGCATGCAATGTATATATACATTGCATATACATTATAGTAATATTATAATTTTCTATTATTTCACACAACCATCTTAGTCTAATTATGTGTTTGGCCACCCACTGAAATTTACATTTGTGCTCATTAAATTAATGACAATGACATTCACAATAATGTTATGCATAGTTTATGTATACCATCATCATAATAATATTATATCATTACAAAGTATTATAAGTGCATATATGTCATGCACACAACAATTAACTGATGAATAGAATTAATATACTCATAATATATGAATATTTGTAAGTACGTTCTAGTACAAGGTTTCTTCAGAATGCAAAATAGCCAGCGAAAAATCTTGAAGTGGAATAATTTTATAATTATAATAATTGTTTTAACACATAATGTCTGAATTCTGCTTCACATACGATTCTTTCCTCAACTTTATTCTAATCACACTGAGTCTCCATACACAAATCAGATAAACACTTGACAAAATTAAGCATTTCAGAATTATATGCTACCATTATTTGGCCTCATCTGGGTGCAGTTGAAAAGATTGTGTGCCTGGGTATCAGGCTAAGCATTATTGGCATCAAGAATTTTAGGGCACACAACTGCAAGTAGCTGTTAATCGACATTTGTAACATCGCCTGGACTATAATATACATATACCTTTTTGGCCTATAATTGTATAATTCTCAAATGCTCAAAAAAATCCCTAATGATGCTCCAGAAGTGCACCTATAATTCCCAATACATTCCCCATTATGCTCAAGTTGAACATCGAGTGTATAGCCATTTCAGTTTCGCATGTCCTATTCTAAAGTGGGCACCAGCTGATTGGTCAATCCTTTACCAGTACATAATTTACCTCAAATGTACACTAACCCTTCGCTGTACATCTAATATAACGTTTCATGTTAATTAGAAAAAATCATATCTAGAACACTCATAATATCCATGTTAGTGTTAAACCACAACTACACAATTCATGAACCACAAACCAACTCTCTGATCAATCAACACTATTAATACAATAATACTGAACAATAGTATAGTGTATCTCAACAACTTCTTTTCACTTGAAAACTATAATAATAATTATTAAAAATTACGATGTCATATTCAATTCAGTCTAAGTCAAAACTCAAATTAATTATCCATGTAGGTGACAGCACTCAATCTGGCCTATGCACCAGAGAGTGGTACTCCATCTGACAGTCATGCAATCAGAGAGTACTAGTCACTTGAAAATCACCACCACATAATTCTTACTCATTATCTCTTTTAACACCACTTTTTTTTAGTAATTCCTTTCCATCTTGTTACATGTGCACACACCTGTACACACCCTACACCAAGTGTAAGCTGCATCAACATCAACTGAGCTCCAATTTTCTTCAGTCTCAGTACTCAGATATGATGTTGTTTGACTGTTATGCTGTATTATCATCCCTCCATATACCATATACCAATATTGATTCCTGTCCCATAGGCTATGCAGCTCTAAACATTGTTCACGTGTTGACCCACCACCACAACCCAAATATCTTATCCATTCCAACTGTCCACTGGGGTGCCCTACCACTTTCTCAAAATCTGGGTCAAACTGCTTAGATTTTACCACTTTATACGACCAATACAAATTGAAATATCTCTTGAATTTATCTAATACTCTAAAACTTGGATTCAAGCAAAAATTTATAATACTCACAGCCTTGGTGTGTGCATACAAAACCTTCATCAACATCTGTGGACACAGGGCAATAGTTCCCAACTCATCTAACACTGACTCAAAATCCAACTCCTTTCTGTGCGCAAACACATAATAAACCACATCATGAGCCACAGTACACACTTGCATGTATGCTATACAGTCCTTCAATGACAATTCTCTCACAATCAACACATGTACCTGAAACGGTATCGATAGCAATCCAGCCATTAAATTTTTATTATAAACTTACAACTTCTGCAATCACACTTCACTTTTTATCAAAACTACTATAGACTCCACTCACTACTCATAAAGGACCACGAAATGGCGGGTGAACGTGAAGGCTGACTCCCCTTTTTATACTCACCTCTAGATCTCATGAATTTACAACTATCAACTGCGCATGCGCTGCCTCTAATCAATCAACAGCGACCTGTTGATGTTTCGCCCATGCACTACATGGGCTATATACCACAATCATTACCAATAATTATTGTTACATAACTGCCTGTAATATTATATTAACCACAATGTCAACACGTGATACACTCACTAGAGAGAGAGAGAGAGAGAGAGAGAGAGAGAGAGAGAGAGAGAGAGAGAGGGGGGGGGGGAGAGAGAGAGACTCAGCATAGCATGGATATTCCAACCACCAAACTGTACAATAAGCCTTAACCCTTCAATGCAACATCCATTTCTTTTGTTGCTTCAAATATATTAGTACATTTTAGTATTTAAGCGGTTGAATATTGAAAAATTTAACAAATCAAGTGGTACTCTCAATACAGACGTGTTATCCTAGGCGTACATACAACGCATGCGCACTAGTGTATAATCGGTTAGACCACACCCACTCACGCATGCGCCCTATGTTTCTTAGTCGCGTTCCCAGATCCAGAGAGGGGTCTGGGAACGAGACTATATGTTTCTCAGCAGATCAGCACATGCTTGAAAGAAGCTGTCGAACTCGGACGCGTAGATATCTCTTTGACAAGGTATGTAATCATGCTAGAATAGGCCAATTTGGCCTTTTCCTTGAGAATATTGCTGCCCATTTTACTATTGGTGGACATTTCTTGATTTTTCAGGTGCTATCATGGCCACGTTCAAACGGGCAAGAGGTCCCACAAAATTTCTCACAGTTGAAGAAGTAGCTTCCATTTTTGCCGACCGAAAAAGTGTCGACCTTCTTAGTGAAGTCAGCAGTTGTGAAAGTGCTGATGAAAGTTTCTGGGAGAGCAGCGCTGCTGACAGTGCGAGTGAACTAGAAAGTGAAACTGAAACTGAATTCTCAGGTAGTGCGCCCCCAGAAGTCCATTCTGATAGTTTGGAGTGTTCTGAGGATTCCAACTGTGATGACTTGCCACCTCCTAAGAAAGTGAAAGTTGACAAATTGGATGATGAATCTGATGACGACAACGAAAGTGATGAAGGTAGTAAAAATGGAGGCTCCAGCAGATATGCTGGTCGTAGCAGCCGTGGTGGTCGTGGTGGTCGTGGTGGTCGTGGTGGTCGAGGCAGTCGAGGCGGTCGTGGTAGTCGAGGCAGTCGTGGAAGTCGAGGCGGTCGTGGTGGTCGTGGCGGTGGTGGTGGTCATGGTGGTCGTAGCGATCGTGGAGGTCGAGGAAGGCGTGGAGGCCGTACATGTTCCAACAGTTGTAGTGCTGGAAGAGAGGTACCAAAAGAAGCCGTAAACATAACGGTGGAAGACTCCTACAATGTCCCCAAGGTTGATTTCTGTCCTTTACGTACTCCTGGACCCCATGTTTCCCTGGACGAAGTGAATGCTTTATCACTATTTGAACTGTTTTTTGATGATGCAATGATGGAGCGTATTCTGAAGTGTACCCTTGCTTACGCAGAGAGCAAGAAAAACGAAAAAAAGAAGCGATATGAGCTTTTTATGAGGAAGAAGCTAACCAAGGATGAAATCAAAGCCTTTCTTGGTGCACTTATCCTTTTGGGGATACACAAAGTTAGGAACCATCGCAAAGCATGGAGTGTGAGTAAGGCACAACATCTTAGCAGACTCCAAGATCTCATGACGTGTCAACGCTTTGAACTAATCGGATGTTTTCTGCATGTTGTAACGCCTGAAGAAGAGGAGCTTGCTACTGGAGATCGCTTGAGGAAGCTTCGACCATATCTAGATCATCTAAAAACCAACTGTCTGACGTATTATCAGCCACTCCAGTGTTTGAGTGTCGATGAACGCATGGTGAAGAGCAAGTCGCGCTCACATATGGTGCAATATATGCGAAACAAGCCCGTGAAATGGGGCTTCAAACTGTGGGTGTTAGCAGACACTTCTGGCTATACCATCGATTTCAACGTTTATACTGGAAAAGAACAAAGTACAGATCATGGTCTAACCTTCAAGGTGGTGGTGGATCTCATAGAGCCATTTTGGTTCCAGGGATATGAAGTATATACTGATAACTACTATTCAAGCCCTAGCTTATTCAAAGAGCTATTGGATGTTGGAGTAAGAGCCACAGGAACACTACGGACGAACCGCACTGGAGTTCCAAGTAGCGTTGTATCCTTGAAGCAAGCACTTGAAAAGAAGACTGAACGTGGGACTGGATACTATATTCGTGATCCAACTGGTGATATTGTATATGTGTGTTGGAGAGACGTGCGCGTTGTTACCCTCCTCTCAACAGCATATCCTGGCCACAGTGAAGCAACAGTAACACGAACAACTCGCGTGTCTGGACAAGCGCAGAAGGTGACTGTACCCATACCAATTGCTGTAGCAAAGTACAACATTTCAATGGGAGGAGTGGACAAGAGTGACCAACTTTTATCTTACCACAATGTGCTTCGCCGTACCGTACGCTACTGGAAGACTCTGTTCTACCATGGAGTTGATGTAGGTGTAGTCAATTCGTTTATCCTCTACAACCTGCTTGCTTACCAGAATGGAATGCGCACAATCACTGAAAATGATTTCAGGGATATGCTTGTTTTGCAAATCATCGAAAAGTATGGTCGTGAGCAGCGTGAGCCAGTTACACGTGGAAGGCCACCAAGGAGCACTTATCGTGTCCACCATGGGAGCACTCTAACACAAGACAAAGGGCGTTGCCAGTATTGCAAACTATCCAAGAAGGTAAATTATACCCAGAGAAAGTGTCCAGATTGTCCTTTTGCTCCCCCTCTTTGCCAAACTTTGGAGAGGGATTGCCATACTGCTTGGCACCAGTCCTCATTTGATGAAGTTAGAGCATTGTGGCTTGACAAGCACGAGAACAAGTCTCGTTCTTCAGCTCAATCTTCTGAGACTTCCTCAGCTGGACCTTCACAGGCAGCATCTACTTCCTCAGCTGGACCTTCACAGGCAGCATCCACTTCAACTGGAGCCCCGTCTGCATCTTCCCAATCACGTCGTGGACGTCCAAAAGGTTCAATAAACAAGCGACGACGAAGAGGGAATTATCGATCAAAATGACACCATTTATTGTAGTTAGAGATCAGGACACAAAGTTTAGCTTTCAAGCATAATATTATAATATATCTTCATAAGAATATTATTATTGGCCTTAAAATAATGTGATATGTGTACTATTTTCCTATGAATAGCTTGACACTGAGTTAGAGACCACTATAATGTAGTTATGACCACAGTACATGATATAGCCTAGTTGGAAAATATTCGCGAATTTTATTATTGCGCGCAATCTTTCTTTAATTTAATTATTGACCTCTCCTCAGTATTGAATTTGTATCGTTGTACATTCAGCTTTGTAGGGAATGCATTTGTAGTACATGTATAATACATTGCATGCATCAACAATAATCATAATAAGAGCAATGAAACATAAGTAGTAATTGTTGCATTGAAGGGTTAATTAAATTAAGTCTATTATTAAGGTGAAACCATGCCACAACTGTGATAACTGCATGAATCAGTTCTGATTTTCATAAACATCATGATGATCATATTGCTAGTCATGATCATATCACATAATATTATTCACAGCATTCGTGATCAAATCATATTTTTCTGCCGACCATCTCTGTGCTTTGAACTATTTTGCTTCCTGAAATCGACTAAGTCAAATAAAAACAGCATACTACGTTAGTAGCAACTGTTCAACCTTAGTTAGGCCCCTCCAAATCAATTAGTAGTTTCTCATCCCCCTTAATTTCCGCCCGCATGCATTTTGTGATTAGAAGCACAATGCAAAAGTATACCGCATCATTTTTTGCAAGCGATTTTGACGACCATTTCCATCAAAAATTGCACATATTTGACGACTATTACCACCGCCCGCCCGCATCAATTTTGAGCTCAGAGGGGATGAGAAACTACTATTTGATTTGGAGGGGCCTTACGTACACTAGATAGCCATAGTGCTTCTATACACCAACTATAGCTATAATGTTTACAAACTGCACCCAGAAATCATTGTATTCACTAACTACATTTCAGCACCAACTATAGAAGAAACTATGTATACCCATAACCAATATCTACTTTTTGATGTTGCACACAGAAATCTGATTGCAGTGGGTGAAGGAATAGCCAGACACAAAACTGTCATAGCTAGGTCACACACTTATAATTATTATTACACACGTCACACTGGCATGATAATAATACCGTATAGCGGGAAATTTTCGAGGGAGAAAACTTTCGCGGATCGGTAGGAAAGGAGCATTTCGTGGAGAAAATTTTCGCGGAATGTTAAAACTGGTTGCATAATGGGTGTGGCATGCCTAGAATTTCGTGGAGAAAACTTTCGCGGATATGGTGGAAAAATCGCGAAATTCATGAAAGTTTTCTCCCTCGAAAGTTTCCCGCTATACAGTAATTATCAAACATCTCATTCCCCAGCACTAATTTTACCTATCATTATCAGATCTGCCAACCATGCACAGTTCCCACTTCTTTAATGTTGTGCTGCATCACAAACATGCAGTGGGTACTTGAATACACTCAACATTAATAATTAGTTCCTGTTGAGCTACTATTCCCTGCTCCTGTTTGCCAGCTAATACCCACTTATTTTGCATAATAATAATTATTATATATCACTCATAGATTACCTATGAACCACAAAGCTTGCTACTGACCTTTACCAATATCACTGTACTCTACTACATCCATCCACAGATAGGGGTAATCATTAATTATCATAATCAATATAATTATAATCTAAATATAAAATTAATTATCACTGGAATGCATAATAATATTATTGTACATGCACCCACACGCCTGACAGTGTACAACACGAAGGTTCCATAACACAAAAATTATAACATTGTGTAAGTTTCATGCATTGGGTGGGGAAACCAGGAGGAACACCGACTGATATAATACATCACACTTCCACTTCAACTTTCTGTCGCTACATGAATCCCTAAAATTTCAGTCAATAGTGTTTAACTGCGCTACAACAGAATTCACACACACAAATACATCGACTCTGACCTATAATATTATATTATTATACATGACCAGCTCTGAGAAAAGGGACCACTCCGAATAAATTATAGCTATATAATACCTAATATGTGGGGAAAATGAGTTTTTTCATTGTTTACTCTACCTGAAAAAATTAATGTAGAAATATAGCTTCAAATTGATATCCTAGGTTTATGTAGTTGCAATACAAAATTTAATTAAAAATGCACATTTTCCGAAAACTAATGTACCTACCCGGAGTGCATAAAAATTAATGGTAACTCCGCTTGTGAACAATATTTTTTCATAAAACATGCACAATAGGATTCAGCACACACAGAGCTATCAATCTATTTAAAAATTCAATTTTTATGAAATATTCAGAGTGGTCCCTTTTCTCGGAGCAGGTCACGTATAATAGCAGTCCTCAATACATCCAAAGTTAAACACTATAGTAGTATAATAATTATACTCAAATTGACATGTCTGTGCATACTCAGTATCATACCTTCACACAATCTTTCTAAAGAATAAAATTATCACAATATCCTTAATCATTCTCAGCATCAATAACTTTGATATAAAAAAATATACTTGATAATATGTAATTAACATTAATTATTATAATCTTGACAACTGTATCTAAATAATATTATTATTATTAAATTTACTTAAAAGAGTAGTTCTATGTGACAGCACTCAATCAGGTACTATTATATGCACCAGAGAGTGGTACTCCATCTGATAAGCATGCAATCAGAGAGTACTAGTCACATTCATTGAGTAATATAAACAGCTACATTCATTATTTCCACCATCTTTAGTTTCTATCACCTTCACCATTTTCCATGTTACACATGCACACACCAGAACACTCTTTACACCAAGTGTAAGGAGCATCAACATCAACTGAGCTCCAATTGGGTTCAGTGCTACGCAGATAAGGTGTTGTTTGATCATTATGCTGTATTATCATTCTACCGTATACCATATACCAGTATTGGTTCCTGTCCCATAGGCTATGCAGCTCTAAACATTGATCACGTGTCGAACCTCCACCACAACCACCCAAATATCTTATACGGTCTAAGTGTCCACTCGGGTGTCCTACAGCTTCCTCATAATGTGGTTCAAACTGCTTAGGTTGTACCACCTTATATGACCAATATAAATTAAAATATCGCTTAAATTCGTCTAACATACTGAAACTTGCATTCAGCCGAAAATTTATTATACTCACAGCCCTGGTATGTGCATACAAAACTCTCATCAGCACCTCTGGACACAGGGCAATAGTCCCTGACTCATCTAGAACAGACTCAAAATCTAATTCCATTCTGTGTGCAAAAACATAATAAACTACATCATATGAGCCACTGTACACACTTGCACGTATGCTATACAATCCTTCAATGACAACTTCCTCACAATAGACACATGCACCTCAAACGGTATTGATAATAAACCTGCCATTTTTTTATCACTTACCTTTTGTAATCCCACACTCCACTTTGTCAGAACACTCCACTTCACTCACTAATCACCAAGGAAAATATAAACTGAAATAGTGACTGCTGAATGTGAAGGCTGCCCTTTTTTATACAATGTCATAATAGCTGGTCAGCACTAGTGATGCAATACATCCACCTAGTGCTGCGGAAAAGGGAGGGGTCTGGATTCGAGACTAACCTAATAGCCTCCTCCCCACAGTACAGTACAGAGGCGGGCCGGCGCCCCAAATCCACGCGCAAGAAGTATTATGTAGTCGCTGCGTATGCGCTTGCCTGCTGGAGGGCAGGTAAAGGTCGACAGCAACGTCAATGACAGTTCACTCTCGAAAGGTATTATACAGCAATCTAGCCATTTAGTATACACTTACAACCTTTATAATCATACTTCATTTTTTGTCAAGAGTACACTCCACTCAGTACTCATCAAGCACCACAAACTGACGGTTGAACGTGAAGGCTGACTCCCCCTCTCTGCCATCAACTGCGCATGCGCTGGTGTTAATGAACCTGTTGATGTTTCGTCATTTACCCAAAGTAGTTTAAAATTACGTACAGCGATCGTGCATTTCCATCTACCGTTAACCATTGCACCTAACTACACTCATTACACAGACAATCCACACGCTACAATTTTTATTAGTGGTGATGAAAATCATTGTGCAGGGCGAGCCTTCCAGAATGTCAATGAAAACACACAGGCATGCCCATAGCACAGCTGACCGTGAAAATAACATACATTCATAGTAGTCCAATGATACTAGCTACCACATTCCACTATCTGCTTCTGAGTATAATATTAATTATACATCAGGTTTATCATACTACCAGTATTAAAATTTTGTCTCTACCACATGCCTATTATTATTATTTCACATCAAACCTCTACATCAGTCTATACTGCTCCACTAACAATACTGCTATATAGTCACACTGTTCATTTGCACCAACTCGTTTGGTACTTCTGAATCACATACATTCCCATTAACTATAATATAACTGTACATGTATGATCATCATGCACAGAATTGGTGGACACTCCAACTGGAGGACATACACACTATAATAGCTATAATACATGCCTGTTGTATATTATAGCTACATGACAATCAATAACAAGCTACAATACCACATTCTCTTAGGTTGCCTTTCTCATGAATACTCCTGGCCATCCACATGCACTATTATTATCCCAATTTATTCTTTAAACCAACATGCACTTCAAGTTCAATTTCTACCTATTATTATAAATTACATATACAAACACCAACCATTTTCATCCCCTCACACTATGCTATAATAGTATTAATAATAATATCAAATGCTGTAATAAATGTGATTGAAGCACTGTGCCTTATTGACTGTACTTGTGCACACACTATCTAACGACAGTGTACCATATGCACTATTACAACTATGCAGCTACTGGGGATGTTGTCAAAATTAATTGTATATAGTACAGTGAACCCATTATATTGACGACCTTTACCACACACAATTTTCCACTATGCAGCTACCGAGGGCATGGTCAAGTTTTTCACATTATTCAAAATTAATATTTATATTTTCATCATAATCATACACATTATTTAGTATTGTAATGATTCACTACGACTATAGTTATTAATTTCATAATAATAATTATCTCAGTTACACTTCTTTAATACAGTAATATAATCATATTTATTATTGTTATTATCAATGAATCTCCAATGCATGATAATATTATTATGTGACAGCACTCAATCTGGCACTATATACACCAGAGAGCGGTACTCCATCTGACAATCAGAGAGTACTAGCCACATTTATTGCACCACATCATAAACATTCATTACTTTCATAATCATTATCACCTACACTCTTTGTACTCTCTTCATCACTTTCCACGTTACAAGTGCACACACCAGTACACTCCCAACACCGAGTGTAAGGTGCATCAACATCAATAGAGCTCCAAATTGGGTTCACCGTCACTCAGATATGATGTTGTTCGCTCATCCTGCCTGCATATAGGACCATCGCATTCCATATACCAATCTTGGCTACTATTCCATAGGCTCCATAGCTCAACACTTTGCTCCCGTGTTGAGCCTCCTTCCCACCCCAAATGTCTGATACGCTCTAAGTGTCCACTGGGGTGTCCTACCTCCTGTAGACATTGATCAAACTGTTCAATATCAACCACTTTATATGACCAATACATATTGAAATACCTACAAAATTCATTCAGCAGTGTGAAATTAGGATTCAAGCAAAAATTCATGATACTCACAGCCCTGGTATGTGCATACAAAACCTTCATCAACATCTCTGAACACAGGGCAATAGTTCCCGATTCATCTAACACTGACTGAAAATCCAACTCCTTTCTGTGCGCAAACACATAATAAACTACATCATATGAGCCACAGTACACACCTGCATGTATGCTATACAATCCTTCAAAGACAACTCTCTCACAATCAACACATGCACCTCAAACGGTATTGACAATAAATCTGCCATAGCAAAAAATGAATCTTACTTTCAATCTTTTTGCAATCCCACACTTTACTTTTGGACAACAGTCGACTCCAATCACTCACTCACTCATCAATGAGATTACAACTCAAATAATGATCGACTATGAATACTGCGTATTCTTTTATACCTACCTACCTACCCTCCTGAACCAAACTCCACAGGCTAAATTGCGGAAATGCTATGAGTGCTACTGTCGACCATTACCAACAATTTCCCTTTTGAGTTTTCAGCTATTAAAAATCAAAATCTACCACACACACGCACCTATAGTCTATGTTATTACCACCAAATACCTATTCCATCTCCACTGCTACTAGAATTTGTATGCACACATATATGATATTCAAAATTTAATATGGATCACTTCGTTTGCTCTTCTGCTCATCTAACATCAAGAATACCCAACACTATCATAATTATTATTCTCCCCTGTACTTCAATCTGTGACAATCAAGACACTTCATCCCAACATGAGCGGTTGATCATTCGTAGCGTTGACCTCTTGATTTCTTCAACACTTGCAATAGCATAATACACGATAGGCCACACCCATTTAATAGAATCAGTCTGGTTCCCATGCCAGACCCCACCACGCAAGCGAGCAATCGCTCGTTAGGCTATAAGGCGGTATCACATGTAGGCCACATGGCGCGACCCTCATTCGTGCGACAGAATTCAGACATGCCAAGTCAGCTAGACCCATATTAAAAGCGCTCGATGTATACCAGACCCTTCCTCCTTCTAGGGATGGGGTGTGGGGAGGAGACGTGGATTTTCTGGTAAACGTCGTCAGACCCTAAATACTGTTATTAAACGACGACAATTGCTTTATCCCTTGCGCATGCGCGCGGGTAATGAGCAATATTATTTGCATAATAAGGGTATTGAATGATGAAATATACAGGTGAATGTATATTCTATAACTATTTTCAAGTTTGTCATCGGTTTTCATTTTCACTTTTATGTCACATACTTTCAAGCTTTTGACGATTACGTAAAATTGCATAACCAAGTCAGCACTCATTTAAGCATTAAATTTACTTAACCAAACCAACATTAACTCTCTAACTATTATTGTGACCGGATTTGGGAAAACCCTCCGTAAGGGATCCGTGCGCGATTCGCGCAATACGCGTTTTTAGTAGCTCAGGTAGAAATTTGTCAAAGTCCAGATTTTGTCATATACATGTCGAACAACCCCTCTTCTAACTGTTGCCGTCTTCTACGGAGGCTAGTCGTGCTATACGAAGGCGAAATAAGCCTCCATTTCGACCCACCTAGTCGGCACAGCCGCAGTACACGGAGCCCTTTGCTATGGGCGGTAATTAGAATAATCTACCTAGAGACAGCTAGATTCATCGATCTACTGTACGTTCGCTCACCTTTTTAGCTTCTTGGGCATCTAAGAACAATCGTCTGTCGTTGTCAACAACGAAATTCAACTCTTGCTCGATCTTTACGTTCATTTCGAACGGCTCCGCCCAGGTCCATTTAATTGATTTCCGGGTCACGCTAGTATGCGGAAACGCCATACGCGTGCATAGCAACGCCTTTAGACCGTAATTTCTCGATTATGGGGGGTGTGGCGCGATCGCAAACAAAGCGCTGTATCTCCACAACCAAGCGTACGATCGGCCTAATACTTGAACGCGGGTTAGCTCTATGGTAGAGCTTATCAACCATGCATCAAACTCAATTTTCTGAAAAAATCCCATACGGAGGGTTTTCCCAAATCCGGTCACATATAGCATAATATTATTGTATTCTTACTGTAAGTAATTAGTTATGTCACCGGGTGCACACCCGATTAGCCATTAATTTTTGGCTGTTGTGTATCCCTTGCTATTAAGCAAGAATTCTTATAGACAAACAAACAAAAAAAACTTAAGTACGGTATGCTACTTCAATACATAGTCACTCTTTACCATATACAACGAAACTACTAGGGATGTGCTAATCGTTTCATTAATTTTATTCTATCGACATTAACTTTTATAACAAATACTGCATACATATCAAAAACTTGGAGAACATAGCATCTTTCTATCACCATCTGTCACTACTTGCACCTTTAATTTCTACGGAGTTTTGTTATAGAAAGATATATGTTGGACTATATTATTATCTCTCTGATTTAGAGGTCACCACTGTATGGACATCTCCATATATTAATTTTGGTCTCCCAATATCGATCAGTCTCTCACTACTGGTCAATCTCCTCCACGTCAGAATGCAAAGTTTAATAAATGACTAACTTCAGGTCTGCATTGGTCGACTTACAGCCTTGGTTACACCTCTGATCAACTGCCATCAGCATGATCAATGCTTTAATAGAGCTTGCTCTGTCTGGTAGTCCGGTTGCAGGTCATCATTCTCACACTAACATCCTGTACACTCCTCTGCTTCCTTTTAGAACTGCTTTTAACCATCTGGCATTCCTGCACAAATTAAAATCACCCTTCACCATAATAATTCACCTATATTATATGTATACAGTGGAATTCCTCTAAATAGACACCATTGTGGCACCAACAATTTAATTTTGTCCGCTATAGCAATGTTTCCTGGTCAGGGATTAGTGGTAGATCACACACCTATTCTATTTATGTTCTGGTACGGTGGTCTGCAACTCAATTATTCAACAATTAATTTAGTACACTGTGCCTCAGTACTTAATGCACCTTGCTACAAACTTAGGGTGTGGTTAGCTTGTAGAAAAAAAAAAGATTTCTGCAATAAATAATGTTTGGGGGAATTGGGAGCACTTGGGGAGATAATTTTTATACGGGCACGCAGAATGGATCGAAATACAAGATTTGATGACAGATTTATTTGATTCACACCTTAGAATTAAAGTTATGGCCATTTGAAGTTTCCCCATATGTTTGTATAGGGAAGCCATGCGTTTGCAATGTTTTTTGCCCACGCGCTACGTAAAAAAGGGGAATACCCGTGGTGTGCGTTATTTAGAAACTTTCTCAAAATTGCAGTATAGGTTGTTTGCTTGCTTTGTATGGCTCTACTGTGCATCCTAGATCCTAGGTGTATTATGTGGTTTTCTGGACAATTATTTTCTGCTTAGTGTTCTGGTCTTGTTATACACTATAAGTAGAAAAAAAAAGAATTTAAATAATGTAATTCACTGAGGACTTGGGAGCACTTGGGCAGATATTTATTTATATGGGCACGCAGAATGGGTCAAAACTAGAATTTTGATGGCAGGGAATTTTGATTCACACCTTAGAATTAAAGTTATGCCATTTGCAATGTTTGCCCATAAAAAAATTACGGGCGCGGGGTATGTTGACGACCCTTTACCAAACACCGTATATATGGCTATTTGGATGCCTGCTTGCATTGTATGGCTCTACTATGCATCCGGCTTGACTGTGAGGTGGTTTTCGGACCATTTTTTCTGCTTAGTGTGTGGTCCCCTTGTTACACACTAAGTAGAAAAAAAAAAAAGATTTCCATTATTGGGACTCTGGGGAGCGGTTGGGACCGTAAGTTTTATATGGGCACACAGAATGGCTCAAATTACGAACTATGATCGAGAGATATTTTTGATTCATGCCCTAGAATTAAAGTTATGGCTCTTTTGAAGTTTGTATAGGAAGCCGTTCACTTGCAATGTTTGCCAAACAATTTTTACGGGCATGCGTGATAAATTTTAGGGGCACGCGGAGTACGTTGACAACCCTTTACCGAACATTGTGCATATTGCTGTTTGGGTGCCTGCTTGCATTGTATGGCTCTACTAAGCATCCAGCTCTACTGTGTGGAGATTTTCGGACCATTTTTTTCTGCAGTCCTATTAAAAGTCTGAGTCGGTATATATGCCTGTAGTAAACTCAGCTATTGGATGCTTTAAATTTTACAGTCGGTCGGGTTAGTTCAAACGAACATTTAATTCTGAGTGGCCTAATGTTATGCATAATTCATTCAATGACATCATGCAGCTATTATAATATAGGTTTAACTGAATAATTCCTTGAGGGAAGTATGCTATAATATCCTTTTACCCTATGGTAAGTATTTATGGCTGACAAATACTTAGTTACCCTAGAGACAATAATGTCACAATAATGGGATAATGTGGCTAGCATGCACTCCTGGTTGCTCTGATGCTGGACCTAGTGAAGTAAGGCTGTCCAACAATGCGTTTTAACTTTAACTTTAGTCCTCAGCCTACGTTTGGCTATTCAGGTTGAGAACATTGGCGAAAACCCAGCGCGCCTATTTCATCATAATAGTATTGTATAATGCATCCGGATGCCTGGTTACATGGCTACGCCCTCTCCTTGCTAAAGTTGGTAGACCTATTGGGTTTACCGTTGACAAGTCAATTAAGAAATGGAATGACTAGGAGTAAATCAAGAGAAAATTGCTATAATAAAAGTATTGTCACTTAATCATGTAACTTGTAACACTGGAATGCCTTAATTGGAATATTTAGCCATGTGATGTGCATGTATCCACTCATATTCAGTGACCTCGAGTCAGGGAAATTGAACGCTCAACTTTGGGTAGAGGGCTCAAAAAATGGAGATCATTAAATTTTATGAGGGAATTAAAATTGAATACTGAATTCAATTTTAACTTTTTGAAAATTAAAAATACAATGCTGAAATCATTCTTTTATATGTGACCGTCTCTGAGAAAACCCGGCATATGGGATTTTTTTGTGAAAGTTGAGTTGTATGTATGGTTGATAAGCTCTACCATAGAGCTAACCCGTGTTCATGTTTCAGACCGACTGTGCGCTTTGTTGTGGAGATACAGCGCTTTGTTTGCGATCGCACCACACCCCCAATAATCAAGAAATTACGGTCTAAAGGCGTTGCTATGCACGCGTATGGCGTTTCCGCATACTACGCGTGACCCGGAAATCAATTAAATGGACCTGGGCAGAGCTGTTTGAAATGATCGTAAAGATCGAGCAAGAGTTGAATTTCGTTGTTGACAACGACAGCCGATGGTTCTTAGATGCCCAAGAAGCTAAAAAGGTGAGCGAACGTACAGTAGTTAGATGAATCCAGCTGTATCTAGGTAGAGAATTCTAATTAGTGCCCATAGCAACGGGCTCCGTGTAGGGTAGCGGTACAGACTAGGTAGGTCAAAATGAAGGCTTATTTCGCCTTTATAACTTACGGTTAGCCTCCGCAGTCGACGGCAAAGGTTAGTAGTAGAAAGGTTTTTTGGCATGTATATGACAAAAACTCAACTTGGACATTTTTTGACTTGTGGTACTAAAAACGCGCATTGCGCGAATAGCGCGCGGATCCCATATGCCGAGTTTTATCAGATACGGTCACATATGTTGTAGAATTTAAAATGCAAACTTAACTTTTTAAATTTTAATGTCGAAATGAAGAGATTTGATCTGAGGATATCCTCTGTCCTTTAAAATTTAGAGCAAGGTAAAAGAACAGAATAGACGCGAAATAAAGAGATTTTATCCGAGGTTACCCTCTGTCCTTTAAATTTAGAGCAAGGTAAAAGAATAGAATTGACGCGAAATAAAGAGATTTTATCCAAGGTTATCCTCTGTCCTTTAAATTTTAGAGCAAGGTAAAAGAATAGAATTGACGCGAAATAGAGATTTTATGAGGTTATCCTCTATCCTTAAATTTAGAGCAAGGTAAAAGAATAGAATAGACACGAAATAAAGAGGTTTTTTCTGAGGTTATCCTCTGTCCTTTAAAATTTAGATCAAGGTAAAAGAATAGAATAGATGTGAAATAAAGAGATTTTATCTGAGGTTATCCTCTGTCCTTTAAATTTTAGAGCAAGGTAAAAGAATAGAATTGACGCGAAATAAAGAGATTTTATGAGGTTATCCTCTATCCTTTAAAATTTAGAGCAAGGTAAAAACAGAATAGACGTTGTCTGTTTTAAAAGTTGATCAATTGGTTCTTGGAAGAAGCCAAAATACACATCCTTTAAATTTATATCATAAGAAAATCGATGGCCCAACCATACATACATACATACATGCACTAAGAATGACTAAAGTAAGATTCAGGCAAAATTCCTGAAAGCACAGGCACTAAGTATTAGAGGAGCCAATTTGCATTACATAAAAAATTGTTTTTGTAAATACCATTATGGAAAAACCGACCACTCGCAATTTTTTATGAAATTCGCGTTGTGGGTATGGATCGACACAGAATTTAGTGTAGAGTTCAACGGTCAAAGAGCTACGCTCAAAAATGTTTCCTAAGCCGAGTTATGGCCAAAAAATTTTACATGGGTCACCCGTGCCTCAATTTACAATTTTTGAGAAACGGAGCATTTTGTATGTACATAGCTAAACATTTAATGTTTCCGTATACGCTCCGTATCATACTGCGTGGTTAGCTGACTAATGGATTTGCCGGGAAAGAGATGAATGTGGGATACGCTGGATCTGGCCATGGAAAGGAGCGAAAACATGGAAAGAACGCCAAAGGTACGCTACCTAAATTTATATCTTTTCTGTAACTTACCTGGATGTGGTTCTTCATAAGTCCTAGGCAGGACAGGTGAAGTTTTGACAAAAAGGTTTGCCGCTAGTTTCCAATGGTTACAGTAGTTTTAATAATAGTGTGAAGGTTGGAATTCTGTTCTGTCGTATTTCGAGGAGCTGAACACTCTGATGGTTTGTTGAGTGTACTATAGACAACAATAGAACTGAATTGAAACCTGCGATAGCGCACACTATAACCACCTACCGTGATGTATGTCCCTTCAGGTCTATGAGAGTACCCCTTGCTTGAGGGGCCTAAATAAGGCTTTATTGGGGCAGAAACACAGGACAGTAACAAACGAAGTGAGTAGGTATGTGAGAATCTATAGAAGTTAAGTACTGCATGCAGAGAGACAAAAAAATTATTTTTGTGGGCAAGTGCGAGCATTGTTCCCTGGCTATCAACAGTGTCCACAAAATCTTGCATGCCCGCTTAGCAGCCAGTGGCTCACCACTGTCGGTGGTGGTGGTGGTGGTGGTAGTGGTGATACAGGTAGGAGGGGGAGTAGGTGAGCGGGAAGGCGTTGCTGATTGCGAATGGGAGGGAGAAGGATCTACAGAAGGTCCACCAGGCCGTGGTCAAATGGTATCCTTCAAGTGATCAGGGCAAAATTCCTTGATCTTCACATACAGATACCACTGCTGCTGTAGAGAGTCCTAAGGGTGGGAGGACAGGGGGTAGCTGGTCTGCCTGGAGCTTCCAGTTCTTATCCTTTAGTATACTCCTCTTCACCTCTGTAGCTCCAGCTCTCTCCTTTACGAAGATGAAGCCAGGTGAAGAAGACTCAAAGCACAGCTGGTGTAGCTTCTTGATCCCCTTCACCTTCCTTCGTACAGAATTGGGAGTACTCCTGCCAGTTGTAGGTGGTGATAACAACACTTCCATCCTCCAGTCCCGTTGGCTGAGCGATATTGACAGCTGCAGAGTCATTGACCACACCACAGAGATCACTGAGGCCTCCCACCTTCGTCCGTCGATACTTCTTCAGAAGTCCAAAGTACCAGTCTGGACTGAACTTTGTGTGCCCCGGGATCATGAAGAGTAGTGTGATCTCTGAGTGCTGCTTGGTCATGACTCTCCACAACAGGTACTGGATCATGGTGGCATTCTTGTTCTGCCCACCACACTTGTCAGCATGCAGGTGTACTGTCTCCTCGCCCAGCCCATGGTGCACGAAGAAATGGTGGAGCATGCTTACGATGGCATTGGAGCCCTTCCCCATGTCGACAGCCTCGTTGATCAAGTAGTTCACCTGTCGGGGGAGGGACTCGCAACACACACTGAAGATTGCGCACTTCCGGGGAGTCAGGAAGTACACTGGGCCGGGCTGGAGAGCGTCGTTGGGGTAGAACACCTGCTGTGCCATGTTAAAACTGTAGTGGGCATGGATGGGAGTGTTGTTAGATGGTCTCTTTGCTGCAGGTGGTGGTGGAGAGGTGCCTTCTGTTGAGAAGTGAGCGAGGACAGATGACTTGGCCTTCTCCAAAGCTTCCCTGTACACCAATCTCTCTGTGGTGACGTCAACAAGGTGACTCTCGGCTTGTCTGATAGTCTGCATGCATGTATATGTATTGTAGGGTAGCTAATTAATGCACCCCTTGTGTATACATTGCACACCATGCATAGACATGCACTTACGATTGACTTCTCTTCAGGACGGTTAGCAGCACGCATGATAGCAGTGCTGTTCAGCTGACAGACCCAGCACAAGTCGCTCATAGGCTTCATCACCACTACATGGGGGAGAAGCTGACACCAGAGCTGGGTGAAGGTGGAGTAAGCCACTACCCTCATCACACTGGTTGCTGCTGCCTGGAGATACAACTCCCAGATGGCGTGCTTGGTGGTGCTGGAAGGGAGGAGCTTGACATCAGAGCTCTTTTACCCAGGGACTCATCCAGGCAACATGGCATTGGAATCTGATAAGTAATGAGGATGGCAGTTGTTTATGTGTAGCTTTCCTGTTGATTCTCACTCACTATCTCCTCTCTCTTTTTTTTTTTCAAGGGGACCACACACTAAGCAGAAAAAAATGGTCCGAAAACCACCACACAGTCGAGCTGGATGCATGAAAGAGCCATACAATGCAAGCAGGCATCCAAATAGCCATATATACAATGTTTGGTAAAGGGTCGTCAACGTACCCCGTGCGCCTGTGATTTTTTTTATGGGCAAACATGGCTTCCTATACAAACATATGGAGAATTTTAAAGTGCCATATCTCTAATTCTAAAGTGTGAATCAAAATTTCCCGCCATTAGTTTCGACCCATTCTGCATGCCCATGTAAAAATTATCTCCCCAAGTGCTCCCAAATCCTCTGTGAATTACATTAATTATTAAAATCTTTTTTTTTCTACTTAGTGTGTAACAAGGGGACCACACACTAAGTCTTAAAAATGTATTTTTAAGCTACCACACAGCACAAGCCTCTAGACAGCTGGAATACTACAAGTTTACATAGAAACACTGACACTTATAATTAAAATTCTTCGGTTAATTATCATCCGCCCGACCGACCGACCCTACTATTTTGTGGTCATGTTAGTTAATTTATTCTGTGTGGCCTTATTATGAATGGTACATGTATGCTATCATCGATGATCCTATAGCTATGTTTAGGTTTAGGTTGTTGCTTTTAGTAATTTTCTTCGATTGATGCAATTAGTTTATCGATATTGATGCTCATGAGATCTGTGACTGCATTATCCTTATGTTGTACCTATGTGGGTGTAGCCTGAGTTACGTTGATAGTACAACCGTGCAAGTTTTGGAACGTAAAGTTCGATGAAGTTGAAGGTTGATGTGGCTGACATACTTTACGTGAAATGTTCATTTTTTCTCTCTCAATATGCTGATTGTAAGATGTATTGCTAGATGAACTAGGAGTTGAAATGATAGCCGACACAGCTTGATGTTGATGTTCATTTGTACGCTCATATGTCCTAAATAATTTCACAGGGAAAGATCGAGTATTTTGTTCTCTGGGATGGCTACCCTATACAAGAGGCATCTTGGGTCACTAAGGAGAATGTGGCCTCAGCTGCAATGAGGTACAGTACAGATCACAGCTAACTTAACATACGAGTTTGAGTGACTCGCGCATAGCACTGAGAACAGAGGTTCATTCAAGAATAGTGAATATGTGGAGAGCTAATTTTAAAGTGTAGGATATTGTCGATAGGTTAGCTGAAGAAGGCGTAAAAGTATCGTGGACTGCTGTCTACAATCTGCTCACCAAGCTTAAGACGGAATCCATCGCTGATATGAAGAGAAGAGCACGTTCAAGGCGAATAAGTGAAGAACATTACCACATTATAGATGAACTAATGATGAAAAATACTGACCTGACTTCTGACTAAGTTAAGTACTTCATAAATAAGCTGTAGATAGTAGACTAGACCCCTTCGTCTAGGTAAAACTTGACGCAAAAGTTTGTGACATAGGCGGCCATTGCCTGACTTTCACGACAGGAAGGTTGCTTCAATGTTGTGACAGCTGTCTCTATCATCATGTTAGCTATAATTTCGTTATTTCAGCTTCATAGCTGCTTCCCTTGTAGAAATACAAATAGCTTGTTACTCGCAAAAATTTCTAGACGCAAACTGTCACCCGTAACCTTAACAGGAAGCATGCACTTAATTAAAAGTGCCAAAACACAGTAGGTGGGGCATGCGTAAAGAACATGTCGATGTAGAAAGGCCTACCTACAGTGGCCAATAAGCGACCAGAGAGCGTAATTTTCGAAGTTTTCTTCTCCAGCCTATTTCTAGCCTTCTTTCTGGGCTCATGGAACCAATTGCTCGTCGTTCAGCTGGCTTGCTCAGGCATACGTGCCTAATAAAGGGCGATAAAGCTCGCACAAAACTATGCGCTTAATAAAAAGTATGTGCTTAACGGCGAGCAACGCTTAATAACCAGTTTCTATGGTATTGTTAGGATATTAATTATCATATATATGCATAATTATTATTGTGTACATGAACAGTCATGTATACACTTAGCATTATTATCTTCACACAGTAGTTTCAGTTTCAGCAGATTGATCTTGAGAGGTGCTGACAATTTCAGTGTGTGTCCTTCCTCTGTGCTCAAGCTCAATCTATTAACATTAACACTTAGCAGACGATTGTCACGGATTTGTGACGCGCACGCTTGCACGCAGACAATTGTCACGCATGCGTGACACACATATGTACCACACGGACGATTGTCATGCATGCGTGACATCCAAGGTGACCGCCCCTTTCATGAATTTTGTTACTTAGACGCGCGAATTTCGACGTGATTCACACCTGTGATCGACGGTTCTCTCATTCACAAAGGCTGCAAAGACCATGGCAAGGCTATTTGACGCTGCCAAGGTTGCTGACGGTTTGTCAAAGTTTGAAACGGAGGCTGAAAGCGAAGACAGTATGTACAATGAGTCAGAGAGTGATAACACCAATAGTAGTGACAATGATGCTAGCCTAGATGACAGTGATGCTACAGCTAGTGATAGTGACTCCTCTTCAAGTCTTGGAGGACCCTCTGGTGATGATGGGGACAGCTCCAGAGATAATGTCAGCACCAATGGGAGGGGCAGGGGCAGAGGCAGAGGTAGAGGACGGGGTAGTGGAAGAGCAGGAGTGAGAAGAGGCAGACGAGCCACTGGCAGACGAGGGAGGGCAGTCACAGGGTCCAGCAGCACCAATCTGTATGTGTGGACAACAGTTGGAGAAGGTACATACCACCAGAGACCTAGTTGTACACATACATGTAGAAGTAAAATTGGCACCACCAAGGATAACTTCAAAACTCACATTTACATTGCACACATAAGCACATGCAAGTTACGTATATATTTTACTCATTCTACCTGTACATGTACTTACATATTCTCCATTTTGCCTATGTATATACTAAAAATCATTATTTGAGTCTTATCTTGGGTTCTATTCAGTCTAAAAGTGCACGTACATTCAAAATGACTAGAGCATAGGTTCACATATAAGTACATGTATGTACATGCAAAAGTAGAATGAGATAAGAATCACCTAGACTTGCATGCTTGTACATGTACATGTAGGTACATGTGCATAAATTTGACTAGTCATCAACATACCTGTATAATTCCTTTTATGTAGACGATCCTGCACCAGCCGCCCAGCCATTCACAGAGCAACCAGGGCCCAATGTACCACCATCCTGCCAGACTCCAGAGGACTGCTTCTCCCTCTTTTTTGATGACACCTTGCTCCAGTACCTCGTTGACACCACCAACATGTACGCTACAAAGAGGCTCGCCACCATGACCATCTCAAGCCGGTCACTATACAGGAACTGGAGGCCTGTGACGGTGGAGGAGATGAAGGGCTTCATTGCTGTGGTGCTCAACATGGGGATAGTGCAGCTCACTAACCTCAAGGACTACTGGAGCACATATGACACCACTAACTTCCCTTTCTTCCGCTCGGTCTTCTCCAGAGATCGATTCTTTCAGATCTTTGGCATGCTGTATGTGGGAGATCCAGATGGCACCACCAAGCGCAGCAAGATCCAGCCCCTGCTTGACCGTCTCTGTCCAGTGTTCGAGGCTACCTTCACACCCGACAGACAGATCGCAGTCGATGAGAGTGTCATCAACTTCAAAGGTAGAGTCTCCTTTCACCAGTACCTGAACGGAAAACCACACCCCTGGGGAACTAAAGCGTTTGTATTGTCAGATAGCAAGACAGGGTACCTTCAGCGTGTGTGTGTGTACTATGGCAGGGAGACTCAGCTCATCGACAACGATAACCCTCACACAGTCCGGGTTGTTCAGACGCTGGTTGAGCCGTTCCACAACAAGGGATACGATCTCTATGTGGACCGGTTCTACACGAGCCCTCTCCTCGCCAGTGAGCTGATGAAGGTTGGCATTACGGTTACAGGCACAGTGCAATCGAACAGGAGGGGCATGCCGAAGGAGGTGACAGATAAGAGGAAGAAGGAACCCCGAGGCAATATCCGTGCTGCTCGGTCCGGCAACATTTTGGCTCTCTCCTGGCTGGACAAACGAAAAGTGTTGATGCTTTCAACGAAGCACAATGCTTCAACAACACAAGTGCGGACAAGGTACACAATTATAAACTCAATCAGTGATCATAGGCTTGCTAAACATTACAATACAAAATATCATGTGTACAGTATACACTAAGCCCTCACTTTTGCCTGATTGTAGAATGTGATTCAGTAGTAACCACTAATTACGTTATCTTGCATTTGCGGTGCTTCGTGCGCGCGCCGCGCCATATATTGTAGTGTATCGGCAACGCCCACACTTACTCTTCGTGACGTCACAAGGTCCTGAGGCCGGCCAGAAGTAAGAGAAAAATGGTCCTGGTCGACATTTTGCAAGTTCATATTCAACACGAGCAAGGGATTTAGCCAAGGATATTGCACTGGGTAACTCTCGAGGTCAAACTGTCCATGTGATCTTCATATGACTTGGCTCTGACCTTTCGCATCAGGTTGTCCAGTAAGCTGAAATCGAGCTAGCCACGAGTGTGGCGATTGATTGGTGAGCGATCGGCTCCATATCTCAACAACGAAGACAGTTGAAACGAAACTTCTTCCATCCTTTAGTAGAGTTGTAAAACTAATCTCTATGTGAGTCAGCTAGTCTACAGAGCTGTTCATACTTTGACAGTACATTATTGAATGTATAAATTATTTTCATTTTTCATGATCTTATAATTCAACAAATACAGTAAATAATACTTAGTTAAGCAAATATACTATACTGCTAGTGGTACTCTCCTTCCAGCTGAAGTATGAAAGCCTCAGCAGTCTTCGCATCAGGTTGTCCAGAATGTTGAAAATGAGTCGGCCAAACATTTACGGCCGATATTCGGCCGTGTATAGCGAGGTAGCTACGCTTTGGACACGAACTGGACGTGCCCATATGTTGTTTAGCTAGTCTTCTTACAGTCTGCTGTGTTTCAAAACCCAGAAATATACCAGTAGCCAGAAACTAAACTTTTTTGTCATGCATGTTGACCGCGATCGCGGTCTCCATATGTTCAATAGAGCAACCGCAAACCGGAAGTGATCAGGCAAAAGAGAGGGCTTAGCGTATACTGTGTACTTACCTCTCTTCTTTTGTCCAGGCGTGGAGACAAGCCCACGGTTGTTGCCGACTACAACCAATTCATGTTGGGGGTAGACAAGCTGGATCAGCTCATGGCTTACTACAGCTTCCTCCACAAGTCGGTGAAGTGGTGGCGCAAGATCTTCTGGCTGTTGGACATCAACTCCTACATAAATTTACAAGGAGTTTGCTAGAAGACGAGGAGAGAGACCAATCACTCACCTGGCTTTTCGGCGAAGGCTGATTGAAAGTCTGTCCGAGTCTATACGCAGTAGTACCACCTCTAATGCCAGACCTGGTCCAAGGGCATCCAATAATCTCTAGCGCCTCCAACCAGTACAACACTATCCTCAAAAAGGAAGGAAAAGACGTGACTGTGTAGTCTGTAGTGACAGAGTGGTCCTAGACATCTCACTCATTATCAGTGTGCTACATGCCCTGATAACCCCGCTCTGTGTCCTAACAGTTGCTTCCAGACCTACCACACACAAAGGAGTTACCGCTCATAACTCATATCAACGCTCACTCACCCCACCCCTCTAAACACTTTATGACTTTCTAGCTAGCTACTTTATTTTATTTGTGCTTACCTTTTGTGTCTGTATGCATGCCCCGTCCCAGAGTCACCATCACGAGAGGCTTCTCGCTGATTTACTCCAGCGTTTGGCCAGTAAAAACTAGTCCACAATAAACGTCCTGCGAGTCAAACTTAAACGAGACGTGTTCAGCTTATCTATAGCTTCACGGACTCGTGAGGCTTTAGCGTTGCCATGGGTAGCTTCCCGATCTCATCGCTCGAGTCGCTAGCCTAAGGCAAGTCGATCTTTCCCTCTCCTTCCATCTCCAAAGCACGCGGGTGAAGGAAGCCGTCTGGGGGAAATGATGTCACGTTCCGCGTGACGTCCGGGCGCGATATTTAAATATTTTTTCGCATCCGCTAAGTGTTAATATTATGCACAATATGTGACTGGATATGAGAAAACCCGGCATATTGTCAAAACACGCATATGGCGCAATGCGCGTTTTTAGTAGTATCAACATTCAAAATTTATCCAAGTCCAGTTTTTGTCATATTTATGTCAAGAACCCTTCTACTAACTTGCCACCGCCTACAGGAGGGTAAATGTAAGTTACCAAGGCGAAATAAGCCTTCATTTTGACCTACCTAGTTAGTACGGCTGCCGTACACAGAGCCCGTTGCTATGGGCGCTAATTAGAATTTTCTACCTAGATACAGCTAGATTTATCAAACTACTGTATGTATGTATGTATGTTTGCTCACCTTTTTAGCTTGTTGGGCATTTAAGAACAATTGGCAACCGTTGTCAACATTGAAATCCGATCCTTGCTTGATCTTTACGTTCATTTCGAATGACTCCGCCCATGGCCATTTAATTGATTTCCGGGTGACGCGTAGTATACGGATACGCTATACGCGTGCATAGCAACGCCTTTAAACCGTAATTTCTCGATTATTGAGGGTGTGGCGCGATCGCAAACAAAGCACTCCAGCTCCACAGCCAATCGTGCGATGTGTCTCAGACTTGGAGGCAGGTTAGCCCTATGATACAGCTATCCAAATATCCAGCTAACTAAAATTTCATGGATTGATGATAGCATTTAAACCATGCAATGTTATAATTATCATCATTGTTGATTTACTCACTGGTATATTATCGAATAGGCTTGGTCAGGCGGAGTAGAGCAGCTGTCTCTCCAGATTACTAGCCAGTGAGATACCTGGCTCATCAGGCTGCTCCAGGCCAACCTACAGAGAAGAACTATTTAAAAGTAGGACTGATAGAGACTCAAAATATGTGACCGTCTACGGGAAAATCCGGCATATGGGATCCGCGCGCTATTCGCGCAATGCGCGTTTTTAGTAGCTTAGTTAGAAATTTGTCAAAGTCCAGATTTTGTCATATACATGTCGAACAACCCTTCTTCTAACTGTTGCCGTCTTCAACGGAGGCTAGTCGTGCTATACGAAGGCGAAATAAGCCTTCATTTTGACCCACCTAGTCGGCACAGCCACCGTACACGGAGCCCGTTGCTATGGGCGGTAATTAGAATTCTCTACCTAGATACAGCTAGATTCATCGATCTACTGTACGTTCGCTCACCTTTTTAGCTTCTTGGGCATCTAAGAACAATCGGCTGTCGTTGTCAACAACGAAATTCAACTCTTGCTCGATCTTTACGTTCATTTCGAACGGCTCCGCCCAGGTCGATTTAATTGATTTCCGGGTCACGCGTAGTATGCGGAAACGCCATACGCGTGCATAGCAACGCCTTTGGACCGTAATTTCTCGATTATTGGGGGTGTGGCGCGATCGCAAACAAAGCGCTGTATCTCCACAACGAAGCGCATGATCGGTCTAGAACTTGGAACGCGAGTTAGCTCTATGGTAGAGCTTATAGATGCATCAAACTCAACTTTCACAAAAAATCCCATATGGCGGGTTTTCCCATAGACGGTCACATATAGGCAGTGGGGGGTGGGGACTTTTCTTGGTATTCGATATAAAATTGTATAATATCAAGTTTTTTTAATGTCACAATCATGGGATAATGTGGTTAGTATGCATGATCATCTACTAACAGCGCTCACGAAACATGGAGACGTAGTTCATGCACGAACAGTATCCCGCCTGGGCTAGATTGCCCATCAGCACCGATCATTCGACAATGCATCTCTCTAGCTGTAGCTATCGCCCGAGGCACTCTACTTTGTGCACACAGCCCTACAGTTCTGACCAATCCTGAGCCTTGTAGTGCAAACTTTCTCTCCGCCCGCGCCGTGCATTCATAGCAACCGGCCGTATCCATGCACTCATGTGATGACACGCACTATATAAGAAAATCGTGGCTCTATCAAAATATATGGTATAATGACTGTTACTATGATATAATGTGCATGGCATGAATGAATGTTAGTCTTGTTCTTTTATGTCACTTCTTGTTCTTTTTGCTGTTTAGCCTTTTTTTATTGACTTCGTCAATTGCACTGATGCAGCTGGACCACTCCACAGCTTCCGATTCTTTTAAGGTTATATGATACATCTGAAATGTCACTTTTTTATGTACTATACTTTGACTGGGTTGAGTTTGCTCTTCCCAAGAATGCCATTCACGTTGCTCACTTTTCTTTCGTCCATGGTGAAGAGTTTACAATTCAAATTGGCTGACGAGCTGACATATCTAATGTTCATGATGATATCGAATTTACTGGAATACTGAGACCTTCAACTCTTACAGCTTTTGAACTAAGATCAGGATAATTGTTCTCTATTTTCAGCGTGATCAGATAACTTGTGTGGAATCTCTTGTTGAGAGTGTTTGTGATGGGGCAAGGGTGATAGTGGGTACCACTTCGTGGCTTCCTCCTTGACTGATAGGCTCGGGTAACCCAGATGATTGTGCGAGCAAATGGATGTGAATAGGGGTAGAAATATGATTGTGCGAGCAAATGGATGTGGGTAGGGGTAGGTGGAGAGACTGCAAATGAATCTGTCATGTACCATGCATGCTGGCTTACTTTTCACTGGAGTTGAGCTCATTGGAGAGGGTTGGAGGCTGCGGGAGAGGACGCTCAGTAGATGGCAGAAATCCTCTGGTACTTCCCCACTTTGGATTGGAGGAAACAAAGCGAATACTGGAGGCTGTCTTGCTTCTCTTTGATCTCTGACACATCTGAAATTATTTTTGACAACCTCTTATCAATAATAGAGAATGATGCTGACAGGTCTAATAGGCTTTCCATCATCTGACCATTGTTTGGACACTACAGAAAATATATCCAATGTCATAAATAAATACGCCTAGTATACTAGTACATAGTATACAAGCATGACAGTGTACAATAAATTAGATCATACTTCAAATCTGTTTCCTCTACTATTTGATGCCGACTTCATCACTGCTTCTTCATCAGCTTCGTCATAGATAGTAATGACCTGTGCATGACAGCATAATGTAGACATACATGTATATGTACATGTACAAGTTCAAGTGTACACATGGGCCTAGGCCTAGCACCTGTGCAAGATAGCATTATATAGGCATAAAGATGCATGTACATGTACACTACCTGTCAGGTATATAAACATACAACTGTACAAGTACATGTACATATACACAACACACACACACACACATGATGTACCTTTTTGGGAGTTAGATCACTGGTGTAGGTAGAGGAGTGATTCATCTGAAAATAAACTTGAAGAACTGAATGAAATCGAAGGTTGATGGACAGTGTGGCTGCTTTGACTGATTCTGGTCCATTCGGCTGTTTCCAAGCTGCTCATGGCTGCTCTATGCTGAGGCTGGCTTTTCTGAGGTTGGCTACTCTGTGGCTAGTTGTGCCGAGACTGGTTGCTCCGTGGCTGGCCGCTCTGTGGGTGGCTATTCTGAGTTTCACTGCTCTGTCATCTCCATTCCACTAGGCACTTGTCAATAACTGAGGGC
This sequence comes from Cliona cf. orientalis, assembly GCA_963930775.1. Classification (NCBI taxonomy): domain Eukaryota; kingdom Metazoa; phylum Porifera; class Demospongiae; order Clionaida; family Clionaidae; genus Cliona; species Cliona cf. orientalis. The sequence goes on from OZ005689.1 coordinate 25,801,572, forward strand.
TCAGGTGGATGCAGAAGGAACTTGCGAGAGATAACACTGATACACTTGTCGCACTCGAACTGTACCATGTAATGACTCACTCCTGTCAACTTCAGAATTGCTTGTCTTCTTGTCAGTTCTTTATCTTTTCACTGGATTGAAGCCATCTGTCGATTTCGCTACTGAACACAACAAAACTTTGGGGAAGAAGTGTGAAAAACCCTTCAGCTTCATCTTTTATCGTCTTGGTGTAATTGCGCTATACGCATGCACGTGACGCATGGCATGTCACGCAATTGTCCGCACTGCGTGTTTGCATAGGCAATGAATTTCAAGGCCTCGCATGTAAATTGTCAACACTCGCGTGCTAAATGCGTGAGTCTGTTGAGTTAACTGTGATCTGTACTGCAATAATTTGTATAGTAAATCTTGAACTTCTTCGTTTATTGCACTGTAGCTTTGTTGCCGATGCCACAAGCCACTTAGATTGTGCCATTAGTCACAGTCTCTCGTTAGCAGTGAACTTTAGTAATAGATTAGAAGACTAGTAGAGTTTAGAGTAGACGTAGTTAGATATATATTTCAAGTAAAGGACACACCCCCAAGAGGACGAGGACTATTTATAACTTGCAAGACTTGGACAAAACATACTTTATGGACAAGTGGTATATAGCTTATGATAGATTAGTAGATGGATGTAAGATTTTCCAATCAGATTAGAAAGTAGACGTAAGTGGTCAACTCAGGTTTTTAGTAGTAGTGGTAATATCAAACCAAATATATTGAAGGAGATGATTTATGTAACTAGTTAAAAATAGATGCTAATCATAGTCGGTGGACTACAAGTAGGGATGGCCCAGATATGCCATATATATAATACATTACAAATACCCAAATATCTCAAATACGTATTTTGTGAAATTTTCAAGCAAAGCAAAGCAAATTATCTACCAAGACCAAGATTTTATTCATCAAATTAATTGTACATGCCAGAACCAGATGTTCAAAAAAATGGCCATTTCTCATTCTGTTTCTTTCTTTTTTCTTTCTTTCTCATTTCCAGGGCAAACTCAAAACAGTCTGGACCTCTCACCTTGGTTCTCATAAATCCACTCTAGTTTGTAGTGCGCAGTGCAGTGGCACGGTAGTTTAGCGTTATCTCGACAGCTATGTAATAGTGGGTGTGTGTATGGCACATTAACCATTGGGTGTGTCTGATACGCCATTTTGTAATATAATGCGCATGCTTGGATGTATTGCCATGGTGAAGTCTTGTAACAGCACCTAGGTGATCACAAGCTCGCTACTACTGTTGCTTACTGTGCGTGTGACGACCATTACCTTACGCGTTCAAAATTTAACTCTCACTAAAATGATCACCCCATAAACACAAATATATATAAAAACCGCTTCCTTCCCTTGTGTATTCGGGGCTTGCTCAGGCTCGCCCCGAATAAATGTGGATTCTATTGAAACACTTTGTTCAAAAGTTCTGGCAATATTTCCTGATCACCTCTGCTAGTGCAGTGCGCCGAGGGTTTGGCACGATAATGCTTCATTTAGTACAGTATAATAGTTGGACCGTAGTTACTAGGATTATTTAGAAGATCAAAGGGACTCATGTACAGCCCGAGCAATGTCGAGTGTCTAAGGGCAATCGAAGGAATATGACAGATCATGTATGTCCAGACATTTGTTGAAGAAAGCAACACACCCACTGTACTAGAAACGCTGGCATCATCCCCAGCTTCCCCGATCTTTTCAAGGAATACATCAAGGAGCAATCAAGTACTTATTTTGAAACAAGTATAAAAACAATTGAATAAAATTGAAGGATGAAGTAGGGATGGCAATGCCAAAAAGTACACAAACAAGATTTTAGGGATAAGAGATAATCACAACCACTATACATCCCTACGCTTACTTTTCTACAGACTTATTGATGTCGACTTATCCAAGGCATGCTATGCTTGGAGTATTCTTGACTTACATGTGGAAGAAATTTACCCTTCCAAATATTGGCCACCATTTCAAAGAGCCCTTTGATTTCTTTCACACCTTCTGCTGCCTGCATACTAGCTAATTGAAGCCAATGACATGCACAATAGAGATATGAAGCATGACATGCATGAACCTGCATCCTCTTATGTACTCCATTATGGGCTCCTGAAAATGTAGCTGCTCCATCGTACCCTTGACCCCTTGACCAATGAGCTTGTGATACTCCAATCCTTTAGTCTCGATAAAAGACGTCAGTGCTGCAGTGATAGCCTGGGCATCCGTTGAAGTGACATGGAGAATGGTGAGAAAGTGTTCTTCAGGGCGACCATTAACTATCCACCGACAACAAATGGACAGCTCTTCTTGGGAGGTGATGTCCTGACTCTCATCAGCCATAATGGAGAAGAAAGGACTGTCTTTCAGTCTCTTCTCCAATTTTCGGTCGATCCAGGTATCTAAGGTATCTATGCCTTCAATTATTGCAGTCGCAGAAAAGGAAGATGTGTACTGTGCATTTGCAGCACCTTCAATATGACGCTTCAAAAGCTCATCACCATTCTGTACTACTGTAATTGAAGGAGTTACGAGGGGTTTGGTGACAAGGGTTAGTATTATAGTGGCAAGGTGTATAAATTTGGCAAAAAACGGCATCCAGCAGCGGCGAGCAGGGTGGCTGAGTGGAATAGGGCTTGCTTGGGCTGGTGGTACAGTGGTGGGTGGTGGTTTGAATTCGGCTTGATCTATGAATTTTTTTTCTCTCACTTTCGAAAAATTTCTAAGTTTTTTGGCGGGCTATGTTGCCGGTACTCGAAGTGCAAAATTTCCGGTACCGGTGCCGGAACTGTAGACACAGCGTATAATTTATATATACAACAAACTTTTGATACCTCAGAGTAGTAGAGTAGATGATTCCAGATGCTCAGTGAGGTAACTAGAGCCTATAGTACAGGCCATGAACTCAGAAGTCACCATCTGATGAACTGGACTACAGCTCGAACGCACCTTACTTACCATTTTTCAAATTTTCAGTTAGCTTTGTTTCTAATTAAACGAATTACGTCATTGCAAAGAAACTTTAGCCTAATGTTAATTTAGTGAATTTGCTTCCAGTCGCTAAATTAAGATGCAGTTAACTTTAGCAACACTAAGGTACAGAGGTTTGCAGGTTGGTTGAAGATAGCCTTAGACAGGGCAATATGTATGTGTACACAAGTAGTACAGCATGGTTACTCATGTATGTCAACCACAAGTACAAGGTGCATGATTGACAGTGGCAGATGCGCTGAGTCATGTTGCATACAGTGTATTGCATATCAGTTGTCACAGCCCAGAGTATATGGGCATTTCTATACTATGGCTTCAACATGTCTGTGTTTGAAAGTATGTAAACACAGCTGTGCCTATGTTACAGTACTGTAGCATGAATTCAATGAATACAATTAACCCTAGCGTTCAAATCTGTGTGTGTGTATGCATGAAGCCTAAGTCTTATTCAACCGATTTGCGTTGGCGTGTTGTGGTTGCATGCATGTGTTTTTGAAGATGAGTACACAGGAAGTAAGCCGGCTGATGCTCGTTAGCACCCGCACTGTGCAGAGATACTGCCATAAATTTATGGCTACTGGTGACCTTGAGCCCCAGCAACACAGGAATGGCCCACAGCGGATACTGACAGATTTTGAAGAGCTGATACTGGTCAACTTGGTGCTAACTCGCCCTGGCATCTACTTGTACGAGTTGCAACGTGAGCTATTGATGACTACTGGTACAGAAGTAGATTGCTCTACCATCTGTCGCCTATTCAAGAGGCTAGGCATAACCCGTCAAAAAATCAAGCGCATAGCTCTTCAGAGAACTGAAGAGAAAAGAGGAGCGTTCATGGCAGAAATGATGATGTACGACTCTTCAACACTACTGTGGGTGGATGACACGGGATGTGACAGGCGTAAGCTTGTTCGTGACTATGGGTATGGCATTAGAGGGATCCTCCCAGAGATCACACTCTCAAGCTCTCTGGAAAACGCCACCATTGCTGCAATGAGCAATGATGGTGTTGAGGATATCTACATTCAGGAAGGGAATGTCAACGGAGCTGTATTCCTTGATTTCATACGCAGGTGTTTGATACCAGTTCTAATGCCATTTAATGGTCACAATCCTAAATCGATAGTCATCATGGACAATGCATGCTTCTGTTCACAAAGGTGCAAGGTTGCAGGAACTGATCAATGAAGTTGGTGCTCTCGTACGATTCTTACCTGCTTACAGCCCTGACCTTAACCCAATAGAGGTGTTTGCAGAGGTTAAAGGGTACCTGAAGGCAAACGATGGAGTTTTTAAAGCAACATCATCACCCAAAACACTCATAAATTTAGCTTTCAGTAGTGTACCCAAAGATAACTGTGTGTCATACATTCATCACTCAGGATATTCTGATTAAATTAAAATTGACAATGTATGTTCAAGCCCATTCCCATACACATGTATGCATGGGAATGTGCCTGAAGAAGAGGATAGCATGCTCAGACAATAATATACATTATGCATACACAACCATCAAGTTACAAGTAAAATTTTTTTAGTTGCTCCAAAACTGGACGTTTTTGGTCAAGAAATTCTGTTTCGGTTAATGCACCAGACGAATAAAGAATGCAATTCTTTAATCTGCTAGATATACTTTGCTCTTAAATCAGCAATTCTTCCAGGTGATGCTCCACTGGTAGTTGCAGCAGTGCTTGTACTTGTGCTTGCACTAGTGCTTGGAGTAGTACCTGCTGGCGGTAGAAGCTGTTTTGGCTGTAGATTACCAGTAAAAGCATGAGCCATGGTAGTGAAAGCAGCTGCTATCTCTGATGTGTGTGACTTGTTTCGAGTACTGCGACCACCACCAAACATAGGGTAAGGTGGTGGAGAATCGTATGAACTGTGAGAATTTATAGCTAGAAGTTCAGCCCACCCTCGGTATTGCATTGGTGTGAACATACTGCCATGCTTCTCATGAAGCTTGCGATTTATGCTGTCTATGCGCTGTTGATGATCATCTTCACTCATTTCAGGTGATGCTGCTGAACCTTTGTGATCTTTACGTGGTGGCTGCTTACTGGAGTCATCCTCATGCATGTGTGATTCCTTCACACCATGTAGCCACAATGATCCACTGCCTTTACTAAGTTACTAAGTAGATCCCATGCATCAGCCAAATCACTGTTGGTACGAATCCATAGTTTTGTCTGACCTCTGAAGTATCCAATTGGAAAATCATCGGTGTCAGGGACTATTTTGTCACCAAATTGCAGAAATAATTCCTCTCCTAAATCAGAGGGAGTAGTTATTTCTTGGAGGTTGGGACGAAAAATGAAAACTTTAGCTTCCTTTTTCTTTTCAGGGTAAATCTCTTTCACAGCAACACTGGTTGTGGGATTGGGAGGTTGAGCATGATCATCATTGACCGCAGCTTTTTGCTTGGGGTTGGGGGTTGGGTTTTCTTCATCTACATCAATAACTGGTGGATCAAGTGTGTCTCTACCCTCGCGTATAGAAGGGCCTGGGTAATACTGCCCAGACCTGCTATCACCAATGTTCACATTTGTAACTTGCCTAGTTTGCTGTCCTGCACCAAAAGGAGGGTAGTAGTGATGATAACCAGGCGTATTGAAGGTGAAAAAGTTGCCGTTGTTCATGATATTTGAGTAGATCAAGATGGCTAGCACTTCAGTCACTGCAGTAGCCTCAGTGCGCGCGCTATTGCGGTTGTAGTCAGGTGCAGGTCAGCTAATAAAGCAGCAGACTATGTCTATATATAGATCAGACTGTATACTATAAATACACAAACTGCACTGTATATGTATAGTGGGCTTAATTATATTCATTGACCACAACTCAACAGAAGCCATAGTGTAGAAATGCCAATGCTGTAAGGCTGTGACAACCGACTTGCAATACACTGTAACAAGCTAGGAATGCGCATGTGCAGTGCTTTCAAATATTCAAATCATTTCTAGAGTGCGCGCTATTGAGACCATAGTACCTGCGTGTGGTTTTGTCAGGTATGCCACGGAAGTACTCTGAGGATTTCCGTTGGAGGATTGTCTTCCAGCATCGCATACAGGGGAAATCTATATGCATGGTTGCCAGGGACAACTATATTGGCAAAAGCACTGTGGAAAGGCTGGTCAACCGCTACAAAAGGACTGGGGATGTGGTGTCAGTTCAAGATAAGCATGGACCTTCTCATAAGCGAAGTGATCAGGAAGAGCTTACGTTTTGCAATTATTCCTGGATAATCCTGGGATCTATTTGAGAGAGGTACAACAGGAGCTTCTTGATATCACTGGTACCTGGATCAGCTGTGCAACACTGTGCAGAGCAGCACAGCGATTTGGCTTATCAAGGCAGAAGATGCGAATGTCGAATCTACCACCAGACCATGACAAAGAGCAGACATCACCTCTCGCTTCGCTCGAGGCTCGGTGGCCTGCTGAGCAGGCCACTCGAAACGCGCAGCGCTTGCGCCGCTCGCTTGAGCTCAAGAATGCATTTCTATGGCCCCTAGGCCTTGGCAACCTCGTTTGTGCACACGGCACAACAATTCTGACCAATCGTGAGTCTTCTGAACTTGTAGGAGAGCATATCTTTTATGCCCTCCAGGTTAGGACACGGACTATATAAGAAAATTGATCGTCTGAAAAATATTTTTCGTTGTATATATATAACAAAAGATTGCGTGCTGACTGAACAGAATAGAGCTAAGGGCTCTCCCGCTAAGGGCTTCGGCATTGGTAACAGGCTTGTAAGAGGGCTGGCTGATAAGGCTATCAAGCTTGATCCTTTGGCCTCAAAGTTCAACAAGGCCCAGGAGCTAGGCACCTGGATACGGTTTAAGTTTCAACCAGAGTCTCAGTGGCAGGTTCAAGAGCTGAGAGCAGTATTGCCACCAGTCATTGAGTGCATATCTATCCCTTTGGAAGACCTCAGCTGTTGGCCTCGCATCCCTGGGCAGGTATCTCCAGACCAATGATCATTAAACCAGCTGCTTAATTCAACTTTTCGCACTGATTTAAAGGCCTTGGCTGTGGTCTAACATCCCTCCAGCAGGTATCTCTAGACCAATGACCTGTAATCTAGCTACCTGATTTCAACTTGGCCACTTCTATACACTGATTGTGGATCTGCTTCACTAAATTTAACTCATTCCCTCCATAGCTCCATAGAGGTAAGGTGGGTGGCTCCAATCTCTTTTCTACTTCTCTCCTCCACTGGGCAGGGCTCTGCTCTGTGCAACACTTCTTCGCTAGGGTCTTCACGATACACTCCAGCAAGACATAGTAACAGTTGACCCGGTGTCCACCAAAGCAGACACACTCTCACCCTCTAGGAGGACTTCCGCCGTCACCACTGGTCCTAGCTCGACGGTCGAGTCGGGAGTCTTGCTTGTCACACCATGCATCATGGCTGTGGTTTCACTCAAGACAGCATCTACTTCTGCCTCCTGCCCTCGCCCATTTTGCTGCCATTCACTGTCCCTGGGTACAACTACAGAGACTTGTTCAGGTTTCAGCTTTCCACAAGATTTTCCTGGGGCGCCACGTTGCCGATAAGGGCATTTCCTCTCAGGTGATGTGGAGAGTCACAGATATCACATCTCAGTCCGGCAATGCGAGATATCGTGGCTGGAGGTGGTCGACCCTCCACTTCAGGCTTGTTCGGAGTCGGCTCTATGACGACCTTCTGTTTAGCACCGGCAAACTCCTTCAGCTTGGCTTCCTCGACCTTGGGTTTCAGGGTGGGATTGATGCCAGCTACAAACTGGGAAGAAAGCAATGCTCTCTGCAGTGGCACTCCCATCTTGCGTCTGGGGGTAGGCCTTGTAAAAGACTTCAAGTCTTGTGCGTAGCTGTTGACGCTCTCCTCTCTTTGTTTCCGATAGTGAAAAGACTGGTCTGGACAGATTGAATCCAAACTGGGGTGAATCGTCGCGTTAGCTCCACAATAAGTAGGTCATAATCAGCTTTCTACGGTGGCGAACATGATTTGTAAAAGGTAAATGCCTCACCCCGCAGTCGAGTGGTCAGATGAATTAACTTGGCTCTCTTGCTCCAACCACATACTTCAGCCATCAACTCAAACTGCGCAAGCCACTCCTTGAATGGCTCTTCTTGCTGTTGCTCTCATCCACTGAACTTGGGGAGAGGTGGAAGCTGTTGAGCCAATAATCCTGCTTCAGGGACAGGAACTGCCTGTCTTTCTAGATGCTGACTTTTGTGGATATGCCTTGTCAGCAGCAGGTGTTGGCTTCTTAGGTGCTTGATTGGTTTGGGCAGTAGTACTCTGCACAACTACCTGTATCTGAGTTGGATCTTGTTGGGTTGCAGAGGTTACTATTTGTTATCCTGGCTCTGACCGCTGGTCACATCTCCTTGGTGAGATTCTGAACTCTCTGGCTGTTTCCTCGTTAGTGGCGGTCTCTCCACAGCTGTCCGACTCTGCACTGCTCTGGCTTACTGCAGCTGCATCTCCTGCATCTGTTGCTGCAGGCCTCGTACCTGCTCCACAAGTCGATCTTCTCGTGCTTCACTCTCGCTCCTTAGAGCCTCTAAGGCACGTAAGCGCTCGAGCCCGTTCTCGTTCACACGGAGGAGCTGCTCTTCCAACTGGCAGCATCGGTCTTCTAAGGCTTGGCTTCGCTCGACTGCTTCAGCCAGCTCAGCTTGAAGATCTTCACCCAGTCGATGCTGCTGCTCCACTGGTAAATCCGCCTCGGTCTGTACCGTTGGGTCCATTGAGCGTCGACTCTTCCGCTTCTTCTTGCCGCTATCCAGAACAAGGTGAACGTTGTCCTCGTCCAGCACGGCCGCGTTTCCCGAAATGTCGTCTCGCAAACGAGCATTCTCTGCCTCCAGTTGATCAATGTTCCACTTTAAATTATCCAGTTGGAGTTGCAGATCCTCTCTTGCCATCTCCTTTTGCTATTCACATACGGTGAAGTATTTATTCACAGCCCCTCTAGCCAGCTGTACTGACTGGGACGTTTCCCCCACCTATGTGACAAGTTTATGGCTTACTGGCTCCTAGTTGCATCAGTAGGTCACGAGTTTCCCAGACACTGGCCCCCAAATGTAACGAAAGGGTAGCTCGCAGCACTCAGCTTAAGATCTCGATCCTAACTGAATATTATTTCTTGCAGGAATGCACACACACATTATATATCATATTACATCACAGAATATATCAACTAATTACCCCGCGCGCATGCGCAAGGGGCAAAGTAATCGGTCGTGTCGTTGTCGTGAGCACAAAAATCGCCATATCTCGAGATGTAGACGTCTAAGAGACTCGTAAGCACAATGAATCAATCGAATTCGGCGAAAAACTGGCTTCAGTGTCCGTCAAATCGATGGACACGGTCCATGGGCGTCACAAATAGTGCCTTTGTGTTAGCTAACGTAGCCACGCCTATCGACAGTGCCTACTCAATGCATAATGCATGCCCATTGTGGTGTTGTCTGCTCATGTGCACAACTAAGTAGCCAAGAATCATATTATGACTGGTAAAGATCGTCGAAATTAATAATGTTGTTGAAATGTTGAAATCTATACTCCATCCGAATCCGCTGACGGAGCTGAAATCTGCAGCCCTATGGAACCAAAACATAATGTAAGACGGCTATACTATTACAACAGATTATTGGACATATCAGTTCATATCTCCCTCCTATAGTAGTCTAGATCTAGTACAGAGAGAGTGCTTTTGTCACTGGGACCTCCGGTAGCTATGACATTGTACAATTAAGCAGCATTTCCACTAATTTTCTGAAGTTCACAAAATTATAGCCATGCACACAAAGCAATTCTATAGATTGCGCAATGTGCGCGCGGGGTATGTGCTCTACAGAGCTCTAGTTATTAGTTAGTTTAATATATTATAGTCCAAAAGTTCAATGCATCACATTTAGATGCCTGTATCTCGAAACATGGCAATTTTTGTGCTCACAATGACACGACCAAATACTTTATCCCTTACACATGCGCACAGGGTAATTAGTGCCCATAGCAACGGGCTCTGTGTACGGCAGTCGCACAGACTAGGTTGGTCAAAATGAATGCTTATTTCGCCTTACATCATAGTTGTAACAAGCATTTCGATCTGATTGGTCAGAAGGAGATGTCTATTTCTCATAAAATCTCTAAGTGGCGTAGCCAGAGGGGGGGTGGTTTTGGGGGCTGGAGCCCCCCTTTGTCAACTACTATTTATAATATTATAAAAACTTGCCTTTTAGAGTTTGACTGTTGACACCTAGATCTATCACCGACGCCTTTGACCGCCATAGATTGCATAGTCTCGTGCCCAGACCCCACCCCGGGTCTGGGCACGAGACTATAGATTGCATACCCTGGAATGTAAACGGGGTGTGGTCAATGTTGCTGTGCAGGCGCTTTAGGAAACAATACCATCCTGGGATTCCCCTGCGCTAGTGCAGTTTGCTGTTAATGTATTACAGCTGATGCATGCGTTGTGGCCTGTGCGAGCACGTTGGTTTGTCTGCACAGTGCAGAGCTATGTCCTTGTACAGGTTTTTTGCAAAGAAGACAGTGCCACAGTCTCAGCCTGAGGCTGATGATCCAGATGAACCTACCCCTGGCCCATCCAGGTATTAAGGGATAAAGTAGCTAGCTTAGTACTAAAACTGTATGTCTGTAGGCCTCCAGATGAAGTAGATATACGTGAAGATTCCTCCAGTGGTGAATATGATGCAAGTCGGCCTCCATCTAAGCGCCCACACTTCGAATATTGTCCCCGGGATATTTCTAACTATATCGCACACTCCTCAGCTGACAAATCTGATGAATCAAAGAAGTATGGTATGATTGTTGATCATTTTGTACCTGATGCTATGTACACATTTCCAAAACCTTCTAATGGACGCAGTTTTCAGTATAAGTCGCTGTCTAAATATCTACAGTGAGAAGGCAGATGGTGGGTTTTGTGTTGCCTGTGTTCTCTTTTCTCATAGTTCCAGCTTCCGTTCTGACCAAGGAATCCTTGTTAATACTCCCCTTACTGATTTCAAGAGAGCTTTAGAGAAGCTGAATCATCACGCAGAGAGAGTTTATCACAAAACAGCCACAAGTGAAGATGGATGCATTCATCAGTAATGACAGGTAGGAAGCAAAACATCCAGTCACAGTTAGATCATATCCGTGCAGCCCAGATTGCTGAGAATCGTCAGAAGATCAAATCAATAGTCGAAACTATCATTTTCTGTGGACGACAAAATGTCCCCCTTCTAGGGCATCGTGACAGTGCCCTCGAGTTGGAGCATGACAAAACAGCAAATGGTGGCAAGTTTTGGGCATAATTGCAGTTTCGTGCATGAGCAGATGATTTGGTACTTCGAGATCATCTTGCTCATGCTCCTCGAAATGCTGTGTACACGTCTCCTGACATTCAGAATCAAATCATCAACATTCTTGGTGAATACATTCGACAAAAGATTTTCTCTATGGTTCAGAGGGCACAATTTTTCACCATCATTGCAGATGAGGTAACTGACTGTTCTAATAAAGAGCAACTCAGTCTTGTACTACAATTTGTCGACAGAGAGAGCAATCAGATTGGTGAAGATCTAGTCACATTCGTAGAGTGTGATACTGGCGTTACTGGTAGAAATCTTGCCGACAAGATGTTAAATTTTCTTAATTCACAAGGAGTTGACCTCACAAAGATGCGTGGCCAGGCTTATGATGGAGCTGAGAGCATGGCTGGCAAAACCAATGGTGCAGCTGGTCTTATATCAAGACAATATCCCCTGGCTTGATATCTCCATTGTGCTTCGCACTGTTTGAATCTTGCAGTTGTGAAGTCTTTGGATGAGACCAATGTACGCAACATGATGGGAAGTGTGGATTTTCTTCTCTGCTCATCCAAAACGACAGAGAAAGTTAGAAGAAACGATTGAGTCAACTCAACCAGAAGCCAAGGTTCAAAAATTGAAGGATCTGTGCCATACACATTGGATTCAGCGAATCGATGCTCTGGATCGTTTTCAAGTGTTGCATCCTTCAATAGTGCAGTGCATTTCTGATGAAGGGTCTAGACTGGTCAGCAGATTCTATCACTGATTCAAAACATTGTTACTAGCCATCACCACCACAGAATTCATCAGTGCTCTGGCATGCTTGCCTGCATTACTTGCTTGTATAGCCTTCAAGCTGAGGCAAAAGATATTGTGGAAGCAGTAGCTGAAGTTAAGCATGTTGTAACGGCACTAAAGGAGTTCAGAGAGAATATATCTGTTCACCATAGGGAGCGGTTTGCAACAGTTGAGCAGATATGTGATAGTGTAGAAGTTGAGCCGTCTTTACCTCGTCTCTGCTCGTCAAAAGAACAGATCTAATATTCCAGCTAAAAATACATGTGAGTACTATCGGCGAGTTATTTCCTTCCCCTTGCTTGACCATCTTATCTAAGAGCTTGAATCACGCTTCGATAAACACAATGTACCTGCACTGCTCGTGACATTTCGCTGAAAGTCGGTGAGCTTGGTAAGATGTATGTCCATCACTTGCCTTCAATTAGCAGCCTAGAAAGTGAGCTCCATTGCTGGCACTTGAAGTGGAAACAGCAAGAATAGGAACACGGCCAGGTTTCCTTGCCTAAGACACCCTCCTATCCTCTACCCCATGCTTCAACTGTTTTCCCCAATATCAAAACTCTCTTGCTGATTCTTGTACGTTGCCAGTTACCTCTTGCTCAGCAGAGAGAAGTTTCAGTGGACTGAAGAGCATTAAAACACCTCTTAGATCCACCATAGTGAAAGAGTGCTTGTCTTCTCTGGCTCTCCTCCACCTTCATAGAGACATTACCATTACAGTTGAAGACATTGTCAATGAATTTGCCAGGCGTCACCCATGTAGACTTGAACTAGCAGATATTTTGTCTTAAACTGTTTGTTACATTAGCAAAATTGTTATAATAATATTTAGCAGTCTCAGAAGCCACCAGAAACGATCTCAGAGGGTGTAAAAATCAAAAATTTCTGGGGGGGGGGGGGGGGGGGCATGCCCCCAGACCCCGCTAGTTTGAGCGTGCTTATGCACGCTTAATGTAATTTAACTTGACTGATCAGCCTCCCTTCTCTAAAGTTCTGGCTACACCCCTGATAGTTATATCACAGGCGTGAGGGATCAATGCGATAGATTGCACCAAACCCCGAGGGCGCTTTGCGCCTGAGGGCTGAGTGCAATATATCACCATAGAACCCGAGCGCACATTATGTTCTAGTTATTCACTGGGGGCCAAGGAATTATGGTAGTAAACGAACCAATCCCAAAAGCGCAGCCCGAGGGTGAGATTTGTTTACATTGCCATAATTCCTTGGCAATCAATGAATCACTAATATATGTGACCGGATTTGGGAAAACCCTCTGTATGGGATTTTTTCAGAAAATTGAGTTTGATGCATGGTTGATCAGCTCTACCATAGAGCTAACCCACGTTCAAGTCTTAGGCCGATCGTGTGCTTGGTTGTGGAGATACAGCGCTTTGTTTGCGATCGCGCCACACCCCCAATAATTGAGAAGTTACGGTCTAAAGGTGTTACTATGCACACGTATGGCGTTTCCGCATACTACGCGTGACCCGGAAATCAATTAAATGGACGTGGGCGGAGCCGTTCGAAATGAACGTAAAGATCGAGCAAGAGTTGAATTTCATTGTTGACAACGACAGCCGATTGTTCTTAGATGCCAAAGAAGCTAAAAAGGTGAGCAAACGTACTGTAGATCGGAATCTAGCTGTATCTAGGTAGAGAATTCTAATTACCGCCCATAGCAATGGGCTCCGTGTACGGCGGCTGTGCCGACTAGGTGTCGCCTTTGTATAGCACGACTAGCCTCCGTAGAAGACGGCAACAGTTAGAAGAAGGGTTATTCAACATGTATATGACAAAATCTGGACTTTAACAAATTTCGACCTGAGCTACTAAGAACGCGCATTGCGCGAATCGCGCACAGATCCCATATGGAGGGTTTTCCCAAATCTGGTCACATATCTGAGAAAACACACCATATTCATCAATCCATGAAATTTTAGTTAGCTGTATATTTGGATAGCTGTATCATAGGACTAACCTGCCTCCAAGTCTGAGACACATCACGCGCTTGGCTGTGGAGCTAGAGCGCTTTGTTGGCGATCGCGCCACACCCTCAATAATCGAGAAATTACGGTTTAAAGGCGTTGCTATGCACGCGTATGGCGTTTCCGCATACTACGCATGACCCGGAAATCAATTAAATGGACCTAGGCGGAGCCATTCGAAATGAACGTAAAGATCGAGCACGGGTCGGATTTCAATGTTGACAACAGTCGGCGATTGTTCTAAGATGCCCAAGAAGCTAAAAAGGTGAGCGAACGTACAGTAGTTCGATGAATCTAGCTGTATCTAGGTAGAGAATTCTAATTAGCGCCCATAGCAACAGGCTCCATGTACGGCGGCCGTACTGACTTGGTAGGTCAAGATGAAGGCTTATTTCGCCTTGGTAACTTACATTTACCCTCCGTAGGCGGTAGCAACAGTTAGTAGAAGGGTTCTTTGACATAAATATGACAAAAACTGGACTTTGATATTTGACTGTTGATACTAAAAACATGCATTGCGCCATATGCGTGTTTGAAAAATATGCCGGGTTTTCTCAGATCCGGTCACATATTAATTTTACTACTCTACTACTGATCTTCTAGGTTTCTCAGATCCGGTCACATATTTACTACTCTACTACTGATCATCTAGGTTATGCACTCAGTACCTAGAAACAAAACTAACCAGAATTTGAAAGTAGAAATGAAGTAGCTAGCCTTGTAGTCCATCACTGGACACTATCAAGCTCAGTACATGACAACCTAGACAGTTATAAACTATTCCAGAGTAGCATTAGTACCTTACAGGTCAACTTTAGTTCAGGTTCTCGTCATTTGTTAGTCACAGTATCCATGCATACAGCTACTAGAACTCATCACAAAACAGACTTCGTAGCTGCTCTAGGAAGTGGCACTAGTTCGAGATACCTCCTCCGACTTCATTTACACAAGCGACCTAATTGAAATACTTTGTGGTGGTGTGGTAATGTGTGTTCTATGTCTGCTACTGTAATGTCAGTGGCGTATCTAGGATGGAGCTCAGGGTGCTGGAGCACCCCCCTCAGCTCTGGCACAACAGCCAGCTCAGTACCTCAGCACAAATATTGTCAATGATAATCGATAACTGGCAGCTCCTACCAACAATAAACTTACTGGCCTCTAAATTTCGCTCCTTAAACAGCGTTTTCTCATCGTCACTAGGCCTAAAACAGCCTTCTTTGTCAGCCAGCTATCTTCAAGAACGTGTAAATGAGGGGCGTGGACAACGTTTTGGGGGCGTGGCTAAAGATTTTGCGCGCGATCGACCTAGCACCTCCCTCCTTCAAATCCTGGATACGCCACTGAATGTGTTGTTCTGTGTGTGCATTCAACCTATGCTCAAGCCCCAGTACAATTTCTCAAGTTCAACTCAGTGCCAAATTGTTTCCAAGTGCATTTTACACTTGCTCAGTTGCTATGCAAGATCTCTACTGTGATTGGCTCAAGTGCTCCACTAGCGGAAGAATCTTTTATATGGTGGTGAATAGCCTGTTCTGAAGTCATTCTGTTATGATGGCACTTTTAGCTTGGCGAGGACACTTATGAGCCGGTCAAGATCCTTTTGCTTCCTCTGAAGACGTACACACACAGAACAAAATTATGGCACAAACTGCGTGGTGTAATATGGAGCATATTATACAGAAACATTGAACGTTGAGCTATGTACATACAAAACACTCTGTTTCTCGAAAAATTGTGAACTGAGGCACGGGTGACCCGTGAACAATTTTTTGGCCAACTCGGAAACTATTTAGAGCCTGGCTCTTTGACCATTGAACTCTACAGTATAATCTACGTTGATCCATACCCAAAACGCGAAATCGCGAGTGGTCGGTTTTTTCAAGCGGGTCACATATGAAGGGGTCAGAATCAGAGTGGTATAACCCCATATGATGAAAATCCTATTTGATCTGTTTAACCGATTGTACGCGATAGACACCTCGAGGTGTCAGCTGCACGAGCCATACACTAGCTGGTGTTGCGTCCTCAGATTGTCGCGGGACTATCTCTGTGGTCTTCCACATCACTCTCCACTTACCAAAGTTTACCCCACTGTGGTTTTTTGGCCAGGCTTCCATAGGGAAATTGACCTCGAAGTTTATTGAAGTAAGTACAGTACACGCCCATGGCAATAGTACAGTATGAACGCGTTCAGCTTGTGTCATGAATAAAATTTACTCAATAGAAGCATTGAAACGGAGCTAGCTATGGCTAAGAGAGCTAGGTTGATGACAACTGAGGATGTGCTGAATGAACTTGAGCTGGTTGACAACCAAGATGACTTTGATGTGCCCATGATGCCAGGGAGCGATGATGAATTCAGTGACTGTGAATTGGACGAAAACCTGGAGGATGGAAACGATGATAGTGGTGATGAACAAAACACTCCTCCCTCCCCTACTCAACAGAATATGCCAACACCAACACTTCCTGCTGACTGGTCTACCAATCTGACCTCAGTCGTTAAGCCAGCGGTCCAAAACACGTACAAGCGTTGCAGATCCAGGAAGTGCATCCGGTGGCACATTCTAATTTTTGCCGTTTTTTATCTATTTTTCTTACTTGTTCTATCTAGGCCATCTTTCACTTCTAGGACTCCAAACAAAGACCAGAAGACAGAGGAACTCTTCTACCTTCTGCTCGTTCAAGTCCCATAACCCGGAGACATTCATGAGCTCCGCGCTTTTGTGCATGCTACTCGCAAGCGCTCACAAAAAGTGCCTCGCGCACAAAGTGGTACGTTTTGGTTCCCCTGGATGGATTCCCATGATTCAAGCACCATTCAATAGCTCTTGTGTTGCTCTACAATATAAGATTGGAATGAAGTTTTTCCATCGAGCGATTCCAAAGTTACACGCTGTTAAAAATAGTACAAAAATTGCTATTTTACCGTGTACGTTTACATACAAACCAATGACATTAAACATAGTACAAGCTAGCTATGTTGCTGCTAGCTATCAAAGGCCATCTTGAAGTTTTGCTGAAGGTTGTTGGAGCTTTCACAATCAGTCTCCTATTCCATCATCACAGCTATGGTTGACAGAAAGCACTCTCTTCATATACTTGGTAATCTGATCACAGCCGGGAACATCACCTATTGTGTACCTACATGGGGTCAGGGTGAGAGAGAGCGAGAGAGCGAGAGAGAGAGAGAGAGAGAGAGAGAGGGAGGGAGAGAGAGAGAGGGAGAGGGAGAGGGAAAGAGACAGAGAGAGTGGGAGAGAAGGAGGGAGGGAGAGACACAGATAAAAAACACTAGTAAAGTACTAACTACCTCCCTGGCAGTCTCAGGTATTCTAAGGACTGGGTACGCGCGCGCCACAGCAGGGGTCACGTGCGCGCAATATACTTCAATACGTTTAGTCACATGATCACGATCATGGCCATATAGTAGCTGTACAAAGGCGGAGGTTGGCTGAGGCGGCGATGAAGACGCTTAGCTATGAAGATATCTCCGTTGTATGAAGCGAATAACGACGATTTTAAGCCATACTGCCCTGGGGCAGGAAGAACTGTTAAACGAGACGGGAGATATTCAGGTAAATAACCCTCGTGTGACCTTAGGTTTATCACACTTTGGGGCATTCCCGCTCAGTACGATGACAGATCAACTTGCCCCAGTGATATTTATTAGTTAGGCAGATAAACTTTATTTAAGGCCTAGAGAGACAGTCGTCCAGATTGATCTTCACCGCCGCCTTTTGCGATCTTGTCTTCGGAATAGCCTTTACGCATGACGTCACCAGGAGGCAGCTAATTAATGGGCGTGGCCATTAATTAGTTTGCGGTTAGAGAAATGGTTGGTCTATCTTATGGTGCAACTTCCTTGTTCACAACTTGTAGTGTTCTGGAGATATGGTGGCTAAAGTTGCAGCTAAAATCATGCTCTGAAATGGGTGTCCCAGTCCTTAGACCGCCTGAGGCCTGAGGTTGCAAGTATACACTCGGGGGTTTTCAGCTAGTCTTGTCCCCAGCCTAGCGCGCGAGACTAGTTTTCAGCTTTGATGTGAGCTGCTTTAACACAGGCTCATCCTCTGATGTACACTGGTAAGGCTCACCCCCATCCCTGAACTTATGCTGATACACTCGCCTCACACATGCTTTGTCATGATAATGTTATTCACCGTGGCCAACATTCAGATATGCTTACTTGACTATAGAGAAGGAATCCTTCCATCTGGATGACGATGCCTCCTCCCTAGAAGCTTGGCAGTACACAAGGAATACTCTTTTTCTTGTCATTTACGATTTGTTCTTGGGCAGACTCCATAAACCTTCGATGGAAAATACCACGCGGTTGCACTGAAATTTTCTGATTTTTGATGCCGTGTAACTCTGGAACCGCTCGATGGAAAAACTTCGTTCCAGTCTTATATTGTAGAGCAACACAAGAGCTATTGAATGGTGCTTGAATCATGGGAATCCATCCAGGGGAACCAAAACGTACCACTTTTTGCGCGAGGCACTTTTTGTGAGCGCTTGCGAGTAGCATGCACAAAAGCGCTTGCCGCGGAGCTCATGAATGTCTCCGGGTTATGGGACTTGAACGAGCAGAAAGTAGAAGAGTTCCTCTGTCTTCTGGTCTTTGTTTGGAGTCCTAGAAGTGAAAGATGGCCTAGATAGAACAAGTAAGAAAAATAGATAAAAAACGGCAAAAATTGCATGCACTGGAATGTGCCACCGGATGCACTTCCTGGATCTGCAACAATTGGACCGCTGGCTTAACGGCTGACCTCACTTACCATGAGTGACTTCAACTCGTCAGTTGGTCCCACAGTGCCAGTCCCTGAGAAAGCCTCGGATATTTTCGACCTCATATGTTCACTCCATCCTTTATGGACATGATTGTGGAGCAGAGCAACCTATATGCCAGACAGGTGATGGGAGAGGAGAAGTATGCCTCCTGGGAAAAAAATTACCAGGGAGGAGCTCAGGGCATACTTGGGCTTCTGTATTCTAATGGGAATCGCTCACCTTCCAGCATTTGACGACTACTGGAGCACCGACCCCACTCTCCATTACTCCCCAATAGCAGACAGGATATCCAGGGATCGGTTTCGGGAGATCTCATGTTACCTCCACTTTGTGGACAACACCACCCTTCCAGAGTGGGGATCACCTGGATACGATCATCTGGGAAAAGTGCGGCCTGTGATTGGTCTCCTGTCGGAGAGATTCACCGAGCTGTATGAGCCTCACAGAGAAGTAGCCGTTGACGAGGCTATGATCAAATTCACAGGCCGTTCCTCAGTGAAGCAATATATGCCCATGAAGCCTATAAAAAGGGGAATCAAGGTATATGCTACGAGCCATTTATATACTCGGATTGTACACATACATGGACAAACATATACCAACAGTACATATTATGAACAAATACACCCCAAACTCGTACATACTTACACACCCTGAATAGATACGCATAATGTGCTCACATGTACACATGCACTCGTGTACAATCACATGCACACACACATACCCTAAACACACATGTGCACGCAAATATCCTCAACACATGCACAAACACACACCCTGAACACGCACCATGTACACATCTATACACTTGCACACATAACATCATGAACACTGAAATTAGGTATGGGTACTTGCAGACAGCCACAATGGGTACTTCCATACCTTTCAAATTTATACTGGAAAGGAGGGTAGCGGAGAGAAGCAGCTTGGGCAAAGAGTTGTGAAGGATCTCACACGCATTCTCAAGGGAAAGAACCACCATGTGTTCTTTGACAACTTTTTTTACCAGCGAAAAGTTGCTCCAGGATCTCCTTGAGGATGGTATCTTAGCCTGTGGGACAGCACGGAAGGACCGCAAAGGTTTTCCACCTACACTGAAAGCAGCAAAACTCAAGAATCGGTATACATGTAATGCTGGAATAATAGTAGCATGTGTGTGGATGTGATAATAGTAGTATAAAAGTGGTATCAAGAGTGTGTACACACATACATACGAGCACACTATATAAAATGTTCACGTCACACAAACACATGCACACACACACACGCACATACACATGCGCGCACACACACACACACACACACACACACACGCACACACACACACGCACACACACACGGCACATGCTTGAGCGTGCATTATTTGGAGTAATGTATACAATACTGTGTACATACGGATAGTACCTTGTGTATTCTGGGCATACGCATGTGCACATATCATCCAGAATATTCTCTTCAGGGGAGACTCGGAAACTGTCCAGAAAGGGAGCGTGTCAGCAAGTGCCTGGATGGACCAGAAGGTAGTGATGGTCATGTCATCCAACTGTCAGCCAACTGGATTGGGGACTGTCCTTCGAAGGCTGCAAGATGGTTCCCGAGTTTCTGTCCCCTGTCCCGAGAGCATCATCAGCTACAACAAGTTCATGGGGGGAGTGGACCGAGATCAGCTTCGGGGTTATTATAGCTGCAGGACAAAGAGCAGGAAATTTTATAAATACATCTTCACCTTCCTGCTCGATGTAGCTATAACTAACTCCTACCTTCTCATGAAGCACTACTGTCCCTCGTGTCCCTTCACCAACATCAAGAGCTTCCGCCTTCAGCTGGCAAAAGAGCTGATTGGTGAATACTGCAGCCGTCGCAGACGAGGTCATGGAGGAACCGTCATCCGCCCACTTCAATATCGCCACTTCCCTATCACCATGGAAGACGAGAAGGCCCCCCACCAAAGCGCAAGAGGGGTAGCTGTGCACTCCACGCTGCATCTCACCTCCGAGCGACATCAACGTGGTACTGCTGGGAATGTTGTGTGTTTCTATGTCACAATGGTGACCCTGCCAGTGATTGTTTTGTGAAGTGGCACACACGTCATCATATATAACTAATTATTCCCCTCTACACTGTCCTGTATCCACCTCCGCACTTCTCTCTCACACCTGTCCTTCCATCATTTTTATTCATTCATTCGTGCAGTGTGCACACACACACATAATAACCATAATAAAAATTGAGTGAGCAAAAAGGCTCACAGGCTACTTTGACATGATAAGCGTGGGTAGGCTTTTATTTTACTTGTGTACCCTGCATAACTGTCGCAAGGCAGTAGCAAACTATTTGGGATGCTTGTTTTATAAAGCAATAAGCATGGGCTTCCACGCTCTAAAAATCTAATTTCAGTATCCACGCGATCGACACCTACCGCGTGGATTAGCTAGTACATAAACACTCTCTCTGGTCCTAGTAAGTACCCAAACATACCCTTTTATCATCTAGCTAATCCATCTTGCATAGATTATGAGCTTGAAATAGGTACTTACCGGCTGCCTTGCCCGTTCAGCTTGCTCTTTTGAATGTAATCTCCATATCTCAGCTGTACTCCATCAAGCGCTCACTAAACGACGATCATGGGCTTGGTAGATAGCCTAGCAATCACTCTTCACGATCACCATCAGTTGCCAATACAAAAAATGAAGCGTTGGCGAAGTATGATCCCTGGTAGTCACATGATTCAAATATTACTCTCCGCCTCAAATTAATTTCGCTGTTCAGGAACGCGCACGCGCGTACATTTCGCGCATAATCGGTTAAAGTTAATTAGCAATAATAAATTTCATGAGGTAGATTAAGGTTTCACAAAGCTTGTGATGGTCCTTAGGTTGACTGGGATGTCTCCCTGTGTGCCCACAAACGTTTTTCAGGTAAATAGCTCCAAGTAATAATTATTAATTACACGGAATTCATTAAAGAAGCAAAATTACAGTAACTACAAGGTTGCTTGTCGAAGTTTGAACAGTAAGGGTGTTTGTTCAAGTTTGAGCAGATATGCTTAATCATTCATTGTCAGATTCTCCACATTCTTTTCCCGAATCTGTCTCATCATCAATGCTGCTTGTACCTTGATCAGGAATCCAGTTCCTTGTAGAACTTCTGGTACACGGAGGGAACGTAGTCCATGAGATCACGGATATCGCTTAGCTTCAGGGAGCTAACTTTCCTTGGATGATCATAAAGTTGAAACTTGCCTATATCACAAGGACGACCCCTTCTCCGAAGGATAACAGTTTTTCCAGGCTTCAAGCTCGTTATGTGAGCAGCGGTATTGAAATTTTAGTGGCTGGCTTTTTTTAACTCGAATCCATTCTATCTTTAGCCACTGCACATTCTCTCTATCCTTCCGGTTGACTATGCATCGAGTGTATATGTGTTTTTGGTGATCTTTACCTAATATTAAAAATTTCATGTACAAGTATTGATAAAAAGTTTTAAGATGTCAATTTAAGGTGGCGTCTAAATCTATTTACATCTGAGAGAGAAAGCGCAGAAGCTCTCACTCGAATTGGTATCTATTTTGAAGCACTATTTCGGTGCGCTCTATTTGGAATACCTCGTGCTCGGCGGTGTACTCTATTTGGAATTTCGCAACATGACTGAAGCCTTGAATTTCCACAAGAAGCGAAGAAAGGTCATAAGAGCCTCCTTGACAAAACTTGGTACCAAGGTTACAGACCTTGAAGGCACCCGCCCCATCCCTGGACTTCTGGAGACTGCACAGAGTTTATCAGGAAAGTTAAAACTCAGCAAGATGATTTCAAGACACACCAGTTGAAGATAATCGACCTCACTGATGAAGAGGAGACCCCTTTGGAGGAGCAACAAGCTCTCGATGATAATGATGACATGGTATCTGAACTAAACATACGGATTCAACGACTAATAGCATTAGTCACACCCTCAACAGACGCGGACGTGATGAAAGTTGCTCCCAAGCAGTTGAAGCTGCTAACAGGCAAGCTGAAGGATATTGAGATGTCTGTCAATGCGTTAGAAGACGAGGATGACAGTATCTGTGCATTGGAGGAGTACAGAGACCAAGTGGGTGAGATCAAGGAGTTGAACGGGGTCAAAACCTCCCTTTTGAAGTCTGATGTAACAACAGACGATTCTATCATGCAAGATCAGACCCAAGCAGACAAATTGGCTTTCAATTGCCTTGTCTTGATCAAGAAACGCCTCCGTTCGAATACTGCCCCTAAGACTACCTCCAGTGAAGCCACCGCTACCAAACTCCCCAAGCTTGAGCTTCCGACATTCCATGGGGATATACTACGGTGGAAGAATTTTTGGGAACAATTGTCCGTACATGAGTGGGCGAGTATACCCAAGGAAGAGAAGTTAATGTATCTACAGAACGCCATCAAGGACAAATCAGCGAAGAATCTGATTGCTGGCCTCACGAAGTCTAGCGAGCACTACGATGAAGCAATCAAATGTCTTCAAGAGAGGTATGATCGTCCTCGTCAGATTCACCAGACCCACGTACGTCGCATCATCGAGGCAGCCCCCTTGAAAGATGGTACGGGCAAGGAAATTCGTGCACTACATGACGTTGTCGTCCAGCACCTAAGAGCTCTCAAATTGATCGGCCACGAACCATTGGGAACATTCATAACGTCCCTGTTGGAGATGAAGTTAGACCCAACCACCATGTATGTTCGAATGGCAGCGGCACAGTCAAAAGTACGCAGATGTCCCCGACTGCCAACTTCTTCTCGACTTCCTGAACCTCCGTGCGCAGGCTGCCGAAGCCGCAACTGAGAAGAAACAACACACCCCTGCTGGAAGGTCAGTCAATTCATTGCATACCAATACCACTTTGTGTGATGACTGTATTGCATGCGGGTGCGAGAAGCATCAGCTCTACACGTGCTCCAAGTTTCACGCCCTGCCACATTCTGAAAAGCTAGAATTGCTTCGATCCAAAAATTATTGTCTCAATTGCTTACGCCCAGGGCATTTTGTAAAGAAGTGCATGTCACTGAATCATTGTAAAATTTGTCAGAAGCCGCACCACACTCTGCTTCACACAGATAGTGTCTAAATCTAGTGAGCCTTCCGCATCAGCTTCGTGACCGTTAACTCAGCCGTGAGTGTCCCAATTACCTCTAACGCACTGTTAATGACTTGCCAAGTCATCCTTGAAACGACCCATGGAGAGGCTAAGGCTCGCGCGCTGCTAGACACTGGACCATCGGCGTCATTTGTGTCAGAGCGTCTTGCTCAAATTCTGAAGCTACGCAGATTTACTCAAAACGCAAGAATATGCGGTATAGCCGGTCTATCGCACGGTAGTGGGAAGCAATCCGTGACCCACTTCCTCGTTTCATCTATGCACTCGCCAGTAAGGAAGCTCAACGTTAGTGCATTCATTGTCCCCCAAGTCACGTGCGACCTACCAGCGCATCCAGTCACTACCAAAAAGAGTTGGAAACACTTGGAGAGCCTGAAACTCGCCGACCCGGAATACAACAAACCTGGAAGGATTGACGTCCTACTCGGAGTCGAGGTATTCCTTGAAGTACTGCGCCAGGGCCGGCGGTGTGGTCCTTCCGATTCACCCACAGCAATCAATACTGAGTTTGGGTGGGTACTGGCTGGAAGTGTAGGTGACATAACACAGACCTCCATGGTGGCAACTCACGTAGTCTCAATCCTGAGTGGAGATGACCTACTCCGACATTTTTAATATTAGGTAAAGATCACCAAAAACACATACATAACTGCCGGCCAAGACATAATGTCTTAATAACAATGACAAAATCAGCCTATACAAAAATCACCCAGGGAAGCGATGGACTGGTTTGTGTAGTCCAACTTAACACAAAGGATAGGTCATATGCCAGACCTGTTGCCAAGGTTGCCCTTGTGAAAACTAACTCTTGCGTTATAACACTAACTCAAATGTGACTCTGTAGTTGATTCTTTTTGTATAGGCTGATTTTGTCATTGTTATTAAGACATTATGTCTTGGCCGGCGGTTATGTATGACATTGTGTTTTTGGTGATCTTTACCTAATATTAAAAATTTCATGTACGTATTATTAGAACAAGTATTGATAAAAAAATTTAAGATGTCAATTTAACGTGGCGTCTAAATCTATTCGCATCCGAGAGAGAAAGAGCAGAAACATTGAGAGAACGCTTTGAGATCCAGGAAATCCTGTCGCGACATCTGCACGACCTCAAATGGGTTAGCTCGTCGAGCCGTTTGGATGACATTAGCCCAACTGGATGGAGTGTATACCTGCTGTAAGCGACGCTTATGGCTCTCAATGCTGCCAAAATCTCTGTCATTGGGCAAATATGAATGCCCCAGGACCATGAACTTGTGGTCAATAGAGGTATACGTGAATCTTGCATTTTGCACAATATGTAACCATAGGGTAACAAGGTGAATGTTTCGGTTTTGTCCTCCACAGCTGTCACTGTACAAAGTGAGGTGTGTTGCATTCGTTGAAATGATGGAGAAATGCTTCAGTATGCAAGAACCAATTTCACAGGAGCCTCGAGAAGCTAGTGCTTCATGCCAGAGGTATATGTGGCCTTTGTCGGTTTTACAATCGTATACACCCAAATTGTACATCCAGAGCTTTCTTTTATAGAATGCTGTTAGTAGAGAGCATGGGGGTGGGAAGGGATTGTTGCAGGTCAAAGATCAGCATGTCTTCTTCTGCTGCTTTGGATTTGCAGTAAGCAGCATCTTCACGTAACTGTTGAACAGTTACGTGAAGATGCTGCTTACTGCAAATCCAAAGCAGCAGAAGACATGCTGATCTTTGACCTGCAACAATCCCTTGGTGAGCTCGTTCAGCTTTTTGATGATGGAGTGCCAACTCACTCTCTAACCGAGACTTCTCTGCTGAATCACTTTCAATTCTCCCTTTATACCTGTCACATGTATGACACGTATCAGACCTTGGACTGCAATGAAATTAAGAAGAATCATAATACTGGTATCAGTATACGCATGTGTGTACATTTGTTGGTAGTTGCCTAGCAACCAAAGTATTTATAGGCAATTTACCGGCTATGGGAAGGGGTTAGATCATCATAAAGCAGGCCAATGATGAACAGAGGTCAACTACCAACATAATAGTTACCTGACAGTAATTGGGGTGCAGGAGATACATGTTATCTGACAGTAATTGGGGTGCATTCGGCCATGCATCTCATGCACCCCAATTACTGTCAGATACCTATTATGTACAAGTGCATGTGCGCATGTATGAGTATGTGTGTGTACGAGTGTGTGCATGTGTACGAGTGTGTGTGCATGTGTACGAGTGTGTGTGCGTGTGTACAAATGTGTGTGTACGAATGTGTGTGTACAAGTGTGTGTGTGTACCTGCCAAACTTTAGATTGAAATTTTCATTGAATACTTTCCTGTACACCCAATCACTGACTGGATCACGTCCATTAGCAGCACACGTCTCCTTATAAAGGCAATACATCTTGGCGATGGAAAGATCAGATGACAGGTACCTTCTGTTCGGATTATCCCTGCGGGAATAGTGACTGGAATACTGAGGAAAGGATTTGATATGCTCTTTTACAGCTTCTATCTTTGTATCAGGTGTTTTGTTCCCAGGTGGGTGCCTCCCACGTTCATCTCGTTTAGGTGTTCCACCTCTCCCTGCGGCATTTTTCAGAACTCTAGTTATGCGACCATTGGAAATTCCGTGTATGCGGAGGAAGGGCGTTTTGCATACACGTACCGACACCCTTCCATCATGAACATAGTAGACTCTGGTTGTGTTACGACGAGATTGGGTACGCTTGGTGTACCGCCTCTTAACGGCAAGTGCCTTCACAGCTCCACATAAGTATCCATTTTGGATATCGTATGATCCAAGCTTCCAAAAGTTGTCAAATATTCGCTGTCTTTGTTCCTGAGACAGAACATCGAAACAACGAAGCCCACACTTGCAAGAGATGGTGGACATAACCCTGGCTGGCACCTGCAGCGTACATATAGCATTACATTCACACTAAAACGTCATCGTATAATCTTCCTGGCATACCTGGGTGTCAGAACTTGAGGTGTACTCTTGCCCAGAGTTGCGGTGTTGCTTTCTTTTGCTGCTCTTCCAAGCGGCGACATTACGTGCTCTTTTTCGAGAGCGAGGAAGCCGCGCTGCTTCGTCGCTGTCACTAGCACTAGCAGACTGAGAGAGGCCAGTAGTGCTGCTTGTAGCCATATTAGCTGTTGAAGGATTAGCGCTATAGCACGTGGCAGAGTAAGCCTTCACGCGCATGCGCATATGCGGGTTAGCCCGCATTTTGCAAAAGCAAAAGCACCATTCTTTTATGTGGCTATACTATCATACTGGCTTGTAAACTTTCCGTGTTACATTTCCTGGTAAATCCGCATACTGTATAGCAATGAATGGAGGACGGTTTTTCAGGGAGATCGCTCGAGGGGAAGGAAGCGACTTGAGGGCTTCAAATTTGAGTCACAGGTAAGGGAAAGACCCTACTTCACTATGATGTAATAATCTAATTTAGCCAGGGTATGACCGAGTCGCGTACTTGTAGCTATAGTGAACAATACGCGCTTGCGCGATAAGGGCCCTTTTCGCAGAGCCTATCACATATAGCTGGATGTATGCATGCAAATCCTGGCCCACCTTGTAGCACTGAAGGAGCAATCATTGCACCCACCAGCTTATATTTATCTTCAAATCCCCACTCAATTTTTGGCACAAGTTGTTTTTGCCCTTGAACCAATCTTTACGGACTTTTCTCAATATTTCAATGAGAAATTCATTCCTCAGTGCTCCCAAGTCTACTCCTTCCTCTCCGGAGAAAATAAGTGATGGACTTTTTCAGCTCTGAGGGATTATTCACTGCCGATTTATAATAAATCATAGCCTTGTTGTACACACAACTACGAGCAACATGCATGACATTGTCATCTAGCTCCATGACCTTTTTCAGCATGTTCCTTGAGGAGTAGGGGTGACTTAGGACCGTTTTACTCAACTAGGTAGGTAATCTATGATGAGCTCCACAGATTATCGTCAACCCTCATGGCCCTTATGACACTTTTAGGTATGTTTGGAAACATTTTTTGAAGCATAAAGTTAGCATCTACCTATAAATTAGTAGAAGACAAGTGCTTAGATAGCTATATATCCCAACCTTAGTGTCTACTGTACAGAGACTAGAAAGATGATTACATGCACGTACAGTGGAACCCTACATTGCAAACAAGTATATTTAACTTAAGTATAGTAAGAAGTCTGCAGGCAAAAATCTTTGGTTTGCCACACCCACTTTTGTAGTTTGAACTGAAGACACAATATTATACATACATACATACATACATATACACACACACACGTACAATTATACTATAATATATAATGAAAAATATTTTTCAGACGATCATTTTTATATAGTCCGTTAGTCTATCAACCTAGACCCCTTTTTCACCCGGCGACCTTTACCCACTCTATCCACATGTGAAGAACGCATCTAGCAAAGGTCAGTGTTGGAATGTAATTCATTTGGTGAAGCTATTATGAGTGCGCACTGGGCTCAACAGCAGCAAATGGCCGAGTCTGGTGTTATCATGTTTGAAAGTAAGCTCTAAAAACACTAAAAGCATAGTAGGCCTATTCTAGTGCCCAACGGTTACTCTATACCCACGCATAAATTGCTTGCATGAATTTCAAAAGCTGAATCTGATTGGCCAGACAGAAAAATATGACGTACATATCAGATCTATTAGGAGGTGGAAGCACGACTACCAACATTCCTTACGCTTACAATTTGCTCGGACATCTAGATGTCGAGATCTGGCGATTTTAGTGGTCACAATGGACAACAGATTACTTTATTCCTTGCGAATGCACGCGTGGTATCCTTGGAACGATGAAATTTTTGCAATAATAACCCTAGCATATGGTTATCCTAAGCCACTGGTCAAAGCTGCTGTCGCTCAAAGTGATGTCATTGACATTAAATATGAACTTTGATCAAGATAAAGTGCATGCGCAAATTTATGGTCACCAGCAGATCTTTCATTGGTTTGTCTCTGTAGCTGTCTTGTGTTACCTCTAGTTGTCAAGGCAAAAAGGGACATCTAAACACGTTAAACCAGCCATAAGAAAACCAGAAGCACAGTCATGGCTACTGGTGGCAACGATCCTATGCATCTGGTGTCCAGCTCAACTACAACCAGAACAATCATGCAGAGACTCACCGCGAGATCCAGTCCTCTTAATAATGCCAATAGGCTTGTTGGCAATGACTGTGGATCACCTGAAAGTGCTCCTCAGTGTGGATCTGGAACTGAAAGGTACATGAACCATGTGTATGCATGAAGTCAACATGTAGTTAATTATGAAAGTATGAACAAGCTATTTGCATGGGCGGATCTAGGGGGGGGGGGGGTTCAGGGGGTTGCAACCCCCCAAACGGTTTTGAGCAGCCCCTCCCACTTATATACAAGGCTTACTATAGCTTGGCACAGTAGCTGCCACTGTATGGTTCACAGCAGACAAGCTGTGTAGTACATAATTGGCCTCAAACCAACAGGTGGTGCACAGTGGTTAGTGGTACACCCTGAACATGGCTTCAGCTATGAATAATCTACAGTAGACCACAAGAGTCAGCTGTGGTGCTAGGCGTGGCAAAGCTCTATACCTACAGTGTTATAGTACCTACAGTCTCTGAGGCGCGCTAAGATGAATAAAGTGGGCGTGGTCGCAAAAATTTTCGCGTGCTTTGTGCGCAATTATACCTACAACCCCACCATACTAAAAATCCTAGATCTGCCCCTGAATTGGTACATGTGCTCATTTATCTTTTCACGCATGTGCGTGTAGGTAGAGATTAGGGGTGGCACAAAAACTGGGAACTAAAAATTGGAAATGGAAATAAAATGCAAATGGTTGTCTCTAATACTAGGATAATACCGTAAATCGCGAATATTTCGATGCTTCGGACAGTATGGCTTGTGTGAAAATTAAACGCACGAAATACATGCGCAATATTAACGACAATGCGGTACAGGGTCAGGGCAAGGGGGGCAGGGGGGGCTTTTGCCCCCCCCCTGGAAACTTGGTTACCCCCCTAGAAATTTGTTTATTGGTCCTGAAAATTTACTAGAGAGAGAGAGAGAGAAAGATGTAGCTGCATAGCGTAACAAAATGGTAGCTAGAAGGTTGTTGTCATGATCATCATCATAATATATGCTCTCAGAAGCTACCAGAAGCAATCTCAAGGGTTGTAAAATGCCCCCAGACGCCCCTACATTGGCATGCTTACGCACATACGGGCTTTAACTTTTATTTAATGCTCTGCAGCCTGTAAGATAAAATATCATGGTATGAAGATATCATAATTAACCCTGTTTAACTCATGCCGATTAAGTATACAGCCTCTAGAGCGAAAACGGGACCAATTCAATAAAATGGTTACACAATCTAGATTGCTTACTATTACTATAATTAGTACAAGCAGGGGGGCTCGCTTCGCCTGCCCCCTGCTGCACCCATTCTGTATAATAATATATATTCCATCATGTACATACACCTTCAGTAAGTGCTATTATATGAAGGGCTCAGAATCAGAGTGGTATAACCCTCAAAATGCACTTTTGCACCTTTGGTGGTAATATCCAAGTTTATGTCTTGTGTAGTGTGCATGTTGGAACTTAGTTCGATCAGGCATACAATAATACGCACAGCAAGGTTACGGGTAACTCCCACACTCCAGTTACAAGTGTTGCCCAGCAACCACTAGAAGCTGAACAGCTGCTGTCTGTTAGCCTGTGGTGCACTGTGACCATAATGTCAGCCACTGCCAGTGAAGTTGCAAGTACCATTAACTCCCTCATACGGTTTTCTGGTGAAGACCAGGAGAGGATGCTCGAGGTGATAGTGGACTTTTTTTTTATCTATCCCACTAACTCTTCAGTGCATGATCCTGAAGAGGAGTTTAGTGATGATGATGAAATGGAAATGGACACAGGTAATAATAATAATAATACTGCATGCTAAAAATACTGTAGTGTAGCTCTGGTACTTTAGAATGCTTAAAAGCAAAAGGCACACTGCTAGTGTATCTCCTCACAACATAATACTATGCTCTCTATGCTACATGTACACTTAATATTTTGCTATTAACTGAACTATAGATACCGCTGATAATCACGAGTCCAATAGTGGTGGTCTTCCTGACTTGGATGGTGGTGGTGATCCGGAGTTGAATGGTGGGGGTGCTGGTGCTCCTGATTTGGAGGGTGAAGATGATCTTGATGGCTTGGTCGACACTGAGGAGAGAGTTAGCGAGGCAATGCAGACAGCACAAGCCCAGCTTGATATCCCCCTTGAGACTCTTCCCAGTGACATCCAGAATGAAAAAGCCATATCAGACTTTATGCTGGCTGATGTGCATGCAAAAAGGGTGGTGGTGGGAAACAGTGCTGCACAGAGTTCTCACAGGAGTACATACTGTCAGTTAGGCTGTCTTTTGTGGAGCTTACCAGGAGTTGGACCTGGTGATCTTGGGGCAGTTGCTTGCTTTCACCAACAATAGTCCAGGTGTAGTGACTACATCTAGGCATGCTGGAGGAGAATGTCAACGCTCCAGTACTTCCTTCTTTCATCAAGGCAAGGTTTGTGTCAAAATGTTCCGAATGTTACACTCGATAGGAGAGAAACGCTTTAAATACTTGATGAAGAGTTTGAAGGATGGCCTCACACCGCGTATCCACGGCAACACGAAGAAGAAGCATCATAATGCACTCTCGTTTTCATCCATCGAGTATGTCGTGCGATTTTTCCTCAACTATACGGAGCAGAATGGCCTGCTTTTGCCAGGAAGGGTCCCAGGGTAGTCGTACAGACACAAAGCTCTTGCCATCGAGCGTGTCTAAGAGAGGGATCTGGCGAGTGTATCGCGCGGCTGCTGAAGATGACAACAGTGTCCATACCATACCATATCGTTGCCTACTCCACCTTTTGCAAGCTGTGGAAGACATTGGTTCCTTCAGTGGTGATTATCAAGCCAATGTCGGATCTCTGCTGGCAGTGTCACCACAATAGTTCAGCTATTCTTCGTGCAGCAAATCGCCCCGAGGAAGAGAAGATGATCACCATCATCAGGGAAGCACAGAAACACCTGCGTGTGGTTCAGCTTGAGAGGTCATACTATAAGACCACATATGATGAATGTCGTGCATCAGTGACATCACATTTCACCACCGACGGTGAGTTTTCTCCACCTTCACCACTTTCAACTGTAGTATCGGTCAGTTCCATCAAGGTGCACTACTCGTTCAATTATGCCCAGCAACTTCACTATCCATCAGATCCTCTCCAGCCTGGGCCCATCTACTTTCCGACCCCTCGAAAGTGTACAATCTTCGGCGTGAACTGTGAGGCAATACCTCGTCAAATCAACTTCTTGACGGATGAGGCTGGTGACTACACAAAGGGTGCGTGCGAATGTGGTGATCAGTAGGTTGCACTATTTTTTTGACCACCACAGTCTGGGTGAGAAAGAAGTGTACCTGACAGCTGACAACTGTACTGGTCAAAATTAAAATAACACCATGCTCCAGTACCTCTTGTGGCGCACACTCACAGACAGACACACCGACATCACCCTCTCCTTCCTCGTGGTGGGACATACCAAATTCTCACCAGATAGGACAAAGGTCGGCAGCTTGAAGAGCATAGCAGAGGTGGCAAACAACTCAGCTGAGTGTAACTTTACTCAGCTAGTTTCCCGGGAAGATGGCAGCACAATCGTTCCAACGTACGATTGGACGAGCTTGTTTGCACCTCATTTCAAAAAGCTCCCTGGAATCAAGAAGATTCACCACTTCAGAATGTCATATTCTGAACCAGGGGTCATACTCTTCAAGGAGCATTCTGACACCACCGAGGTGAAGTTCAGCATGTTCAAGGAGTCATGGTCTCCCAACAAGGCTGATTTACCGGAGATAGTACCACCACGAGGCTTGAGTGCAAAGCGTCAGTGGTATCTATATGAACAGATACGTCCTTTCTGCCCTGACGAGGATAAGGACTTAACATGCCCCCTGCCGAGAGTACCTAAGCCAGGTAGAAAGACGCCAGCTCCAGAGGTTGAAGAGGCACCTTGCCCTCCTAAACGGAAGCGACCCTGTAAAAAGAAAGTATAAAGCTTGTGTACAATCCTTTCACCTATCACCCCATCATGTTTTTCTTGTTTCTGTTTCTCTCTCATTCCCCTCCCCCCCCCCCCTCCCCCACTCCCCCTCTCTCTCTCTCTCACTTTTACACCTAGCTTCATTTCTTATTGTGTCATACTTTGATGCTACCTATATAGCATTTTAAACACTAGGGTAAACTAATAAAGCTAGCGTTCTAAACGCTAGGGTAAACTAACAAACTTTTAATAATCCGGGTGCATGACACTTACCTCGTCTTGATGGGCGCGCCCCTTCTTCAGTGAGAGGCGCTTGAAGCGGCAGTGCTACCATTGTTGGCCGCTTCTTCCCCGCCCTCCCTCTGTCGATGGTAAGTACGGGATCGACGATACTAGCTTCTCCAGGTAGCAATAGGTTAGAAGGGTATGAGCTGCCTCTATCAAGCGTTGTTGATCTTTATCAGTGCATGCAATATCCCGCGAGTGTCCGGATAAAGAATATGGCCCTCAAATCAACAATGACGCTACCTCTGGCTTTGAAGGGGCGTATCTCAGGAACGGAAAGAGCTATAGCAACAGTTCAAGTTCCATTCTGTTGCTCATTCTATGCCCTTTGACCCTAGCGCATAAAATAGAAATCGACTTCCTGCGTGATAAGGGCCCTTTTTCCAGAGCCTGTCACATATACAGGGCCGGCGCAAGCGGTCCGGTTTTGGCCGGACCAATATTCTGGCAAGAAAGTGGGCGGACCTACCTCATTAACATAGGTTTGATCGAGCATGCGCGATTGAAATGGGTGGGGCCGCATTGCAATCTCGATATCTGAACTGCAATAATTATGTAATATGGCGAGCGTTGGTCAGCTGTCAGATCTACCAGAGATTCCAGATAGCCCACGTCAGCCTGGGCCTGAATTTAACTTCCCCAAGCGTTCATTTGGAAAAAAGAGCGTCGTTTCCCGATCATTTCAACATTCTTGGTTCAGGCAGTGGTCATTTCTACATTATGATGAGAGAAATGATTTGGCATATTGTCATACGTGTGTGATGGGCTTTAAGCAGAAGATGAGGACTTCCAAGGCTGATCCCGCATGGATTAATATTAAACTTATAATTAGGTATCATTATTATGGTTAATTTACCAGTAGCTATAAATCTAGCTAAAGAAGCAGTAGCTAGCTTACTAGATATATAAATTAATTGCAGCTGAGCATAAACTATTATTATTGATGATAGGTTAGCAGGGGCTATTCAAACTGGAAAGATGCTACTACAGCCTTCAAAAAGCATGAAGAGAGTGGCTGTCATCGTGAGGCTATAGAAGTGATGATCACTCTGCCTTCCACTACCATGCACATTGGTGCTATGCTTTCACGACAACATGCAAAGGAGATGGAAGAGAATCGGAATATGCTGATCAAGATATTGTCCTGTGTCAAATTTCTTGCTCATCAGGCACTAGCACTTCGCGGTGATGGTGATGAAACTGATGGTAATTTCCTTCAGTTGCTAAGATTTCTAGGAGAGGATGATGCCTTGATTCTTGATTGGTTGAAGAGAAAGCAAAACAAGTACACCTCTCATGAGATCCAGAATGAGTTACTCAAGATAATGGCTCATCGTGTCCTACGTAATATTGCTGATAATCTTCAAAAATTACCTTTCTTAAGTATAATGATCGATGAAACAATAGATGTTTCTAATCAAGAGCAAGTTACGATCGTGATGAGGAGAGTAGATGAAGATCTGGAAGTCTATGAAGAGTTTCTGGGACTTTACCAGGTTGCATCCATTGGTGCCGACTCTTGCAGCTGTTACAAAGGATATCATGACAAGATTAAATCAGTCTATGAGTAAACTTCGTGGGCAGTGTTATGATGGGTGTAGTACAATGAGTGGAGCCAGAAGTGGTGTAGCAAAGAGGATAACAGATGAAGAGCCCACGTGCCTTGTTCACACATTGTTATGGTCACTCACTTAATCTGGCAGCCAGTGACACAGTCAAGAATTCAAGGCTTATGAGAAATGCATTAGACACAACCCATGAAATTACAAAGCTCATCAAGTTCTCCCCACGACGTGAAGCAATTTTTAGGGAGCTTAAAGCTGAGGGACATTTAGCATCAAGTTATCATGCAGCTGGAATCCGAGTACTATGTCCAACCAGGTGGACAGTCCGTGCTGACTCTCTTTTCAGCATTATCAGCAATTATTCTGCACTACTTAGCACTTGGGATGAAGCCATTGAGGCAGTAAAAGATACCGAGAGTAAAGCAAGAATTCAAGGAGTAAAAGCTCAAATGAAAACATTTGATTTCCTCTTTGGTGTTACTCTTGGAGAAATGGTGCTGCGACACACTGATAATCTCAGTAAGACCCTGCAAGACAAGTCATTCTCAGCAGCTGAGGGCCAGCAGGTAGCCAATATGGTCCTTCTCACGCTTCAGGCACTCAGGGATGTTGACTCATTTGACTTATTTTGGAACAAAGTGACTACAAGTGCAGAATCACTTGAAGTCGAGGAACCTCAGCTGCCACGACGACGAAAGTTGCCTAGGAGGTATGATGAAGGTACATCTGAAAGTGAGTTTCACACTGATTCAAAAGCCTTTTATCGTCAGCATTACTATGAAATAATCGATCTCATTGTCAATTGCATACAAGCTCGCTTCGAGCAGCCTGGTTATGCGGTGTATCGCAATCTTGAGCAACTTCTTGTGAAAGCTTCTCTTGGAGAGGATATCTCTTCAGAATTACAGGAAGTGTGTTCATTCTACAAAGATGATTTTCAAAAGGAGCTTTTGCAGGCACAGTTGGAGACCTTTAGGATCGACTTTCAACGTGCACAAAAAGAGTCTGCTGGTAGTCACCTTATCAAGACACCTACGATATTTGATATCAAAGACTACTTCACTTCCCTTAGTGCAGCCCAGCAATCTTTGCTGTCTCAAGTATGTAATGCACTTAAAATCATCTTGGTGATGCCAGCAACTAATTCCACATCAGAACGATCGTTTAGTGCTCTTCGTAGAGTAAAGACCTATCTACGGAGTACAATGGCTCAACAGAGATTAAATAACCTGATGGTGCTGCATGTACATAAAGATATCACTGACTCAATGAATCTAAAGAATATTGCAAATGAATTTGTAGGAAATTCAGAACATAGGCTGAGGATCTTTGGATACTTTAAGTAGACTTTATAGTCACAGACTCAATATATTTTTGTTTTATTTCTCCATCATGTAATAACAATATCATTGAATAAAATGATTATCATACTGGGAGGGGGACGGTCACACCTATACACATAGTGCAAATCATGTGTGCACACCATCTCAAAATGGCCTGACCAAAGAAAATTTGCTTCCTCCGGGCCTGATATATGCTCGGATAACATGAAAAATTTACAAGGAGATTCTTTGAAGATCTACCGAATGTACAAGATATCCCAAAACATGCAGCAAATATAGATTTGCTGGAGTTTGTGGACAAGGTACTGCAATTAAATTAGTTTTATTAATATTAAGTTTATATGAATATAACAATAATCATAGCTCAATGCTGCCACTTCGATAGAGGAGATCAATATGTTGCTAGATGATCCACACTACCTAGCTATAGTGAACTCGTGTGGGTGGCCACCAAAAAGGTTATTAACATTGCAACCCAAGAGGAGTTCCTGCACGGCTTGGTCAATCACGAACTACTGGGGAAAAGGGAAACACAAGTACATCACCTCTATCAAGGTATGGAATTGCTCAGTCTAGTAATACTCTGATAAGAGCCCACCCTCAAGACCTGAAGCCAGTCTTGGTTTATGACTGTAGCCAAAAGCTAACTTCCGACTCACTCCTCAGTGAAGTGGACATCATAGAACTAAAAAGTGTCACACATGAGCAAGTCTTGAGTTTTTTTAAGCAGTGTGTGCTTTCTCGGGACACGTTACATAAATTAAAAAATTAGCAATGAGCATCAATCTCGTAATGATTATCATTAATGTTTTTATATTACGTAGCTGCTTCAGATGATCAATGCCAGGCAAATCTACAAGATACGCTACGATTCTGTACAGGGTTTGGAAATTTTACCACCTATGGGACTGCCAAACTTAATAAAACTGGAATACATGGACCACAATGTTGCCTACAGCCTCCGCATGCTACTGCATCCTGAGACTACCAGCAGCAGCTACTGCTATTATTCTACTACAGTACTCGCTCTAATTATCCGAACGGCCAAAAATAATTATTAATATCGCTGTTCGGTGTTTAATAGAAAGTAAATAAATTCGGGCAATGCTCTAGAGTTCTCAGTATCGCTATGCTTTCAGGAGTGATCGCAAAATGATCACCGTCTGTCTGTTACCTTTCCGCTCTTATATGCTGTCCAAGATGTGGTAGCCACACTCTTCGATGAATGTGGAAGCGTTGTCTCGAGCTCCTGCCATGCCATACCATGTGGCCGTTCAGTTGATTTAGAGTGGATGAGAAAATTTGTAATTCAAGATGTTTGACGAATTAGGAAGGAAATAAATTACTTAAACTTGCCGTTCAGACTATTAGAATGTTCGAATAATTAGAGCGAGTACAGTATATACAACGAAAAATATTTTTCAGAGTGACAATTTTCTATCGAGGTAAATTTACTCATGGGTAGGACAATATCCTATTGTGTTTGGGTGTTACTTGCAATTATGTTATATTATCTATTGTAGTTTCCTTTAATCAAGAGTATCAGTATCATACCAGTATTCCTGTTAGTATATACGCATTTGTGGGCCATTAATTTTTTGACATGTATATGTACACCATTAGATATTATTTAGTTAGTATGGAAGCAGTGTTTGAGGCAGGGTGTTGGCGATAAGAATGATTTAGTTGCATATTTTGTTGGTGGTATTTATCGTGTTTGTGTCTGTGGATACTGTTTTTTTGCTACTCATTGTTGGTAGTATTTTGTTATCCTAAATGGTTTAAATCTCATACACCAATATGCTTAAAGAACTTCCTTAAGGCTTTACCATTTATGGCTCTTTTTTATTTACTGCTGATGCTAAGTGGTGATATAGAAGTAAACCCTGGCCCTAAGTCCAAGATAAACCAGCGTACGGCAAAAAGTAGATTCATATCTGACTTGAACACTGATGCAAGCTTGACTCACTCTGATCCCAAAGAATTGGCTACAAAATGTCATGTGAATGTTCGAACTGTTCGAAGGTGGCTTAGAGATTGTTTACCGTTACGATTTAAGAGTTGCAATCCTTTGTTTGACAAACCTGAATTGTTTCTCGAGCGTGACGAGTTGCTATGCGAAAAATATGACGTACATATCAGATCTATTAGGAGGTGGAAGCACGACTACCAACATTCCAGGTTTGCATGTAGCGTTGATATGGATAATGCTGACAATGAATTGGCAAAAAAAGACGGTGTTCGAACAGCAACAATCAACTTATGGAAGAAAGATGCAGATACACAATGGGCAATTTGGCATGAATATTCTGAACAATTGATTGACTGCAGTGATGTGTTTGAAAGTATGTGCGAGCCGATTTGTATGTTGTGAGAGTGAGATAATTTTATTTCCATGTGATATCAAATGGGTGGACAGTAGAAGGAAAACCTCTCCCTATAGAGCCTCCAAGTTTAAGAACCTATCCTACAGCCTAACTATTCTGACAATGGATAAGGATGGGGTGCTCAAGGTGGCATGTTATAGACACTGTGGCAACCTCAACTCCAGTGAAGAGCGTTTTGATGATTTTGAGTCATTACCAGATTGGTATAGCTGGGTTTGGTAATCCCGTAGGCTAGCAATAGGATCACATTCAAACCATCCAACTATATTCCTATGTGCATAGTTCAGGTCCAATCGGATATGGTGTGTCTATAGATCACTTGAGGAGCATGGCAGGGATACTTCAATTTCAAAAGCATATTGGAGACATAACTGTACCCTATGATAGGAAGCCGCTTTGAAGCTTTTCACTGGCTAAAGAAAAATAATCCCTTATACCGTATTTCTTTCAAAAATTCAGCATGAAATAATATTGCTTTAGCTTCGCCGAATTTTTAGAGGTTAATATTCAACATTCTGTCTGCATATGCGTTCTATTCCCATTTATAGCATATACGCGTGATGACCTTAGCAGAAAATTAGAGACTATTTTCAATTATTCGGTAAAGGGAGCCGAATAATTAGAAGGGCCGAATTTAGAAGAAATACTGTATGAACAATTTTTGGTTCAGAAACACTATGCTTACTTTCCAACAACAACCATGAGTGGAGCTGGAAATCCTCTTCCTATGAAAACTGGTGATATTGAAATAGTATCCGGTAAACAGAAGATCTTGGGCAATGTGAAGGAATGATCATAGAAGCTGATACACTAGCTGCCGTTGCGAATGCTCAGGTTCAAGGGATAAAATTAATGACTTGACATTGTTAGATAATGCTGGTGTACAAGGACGTAGAATAGCTAGTGACAAAGATTTGAAACTCCTCAGTACGTCATACAAAATGAGCTTAAGAGATCCCAAAATTTGAGGAGAAACATCTATATCCATTTGGTAGAGGGGGCTTTGACATGACTCTTCGCTCATCTTCAGTTAATGGTCAGTACGCAAAATCAGATTGATGCATGCTGATCCTAGATGGCATCATGACAAAGTATGGCCTTTTTTTGCATATGATTGGGTCATGAAATTTAGAATATTAATGTACAATATGTGACCCGATATGGAAAAACCGACCACTCGCGATTTTTCATGAAAATCACATTTTGGGTATAGGTCGACGCAGAATTTACTGTAGAGTTCAACGGTCAAAGAGCCAGGCTCTAAAAAGCTTCCTAAGCCGAGTTATGGCCAAAAAATAATTGTACACGGGTGACCCGTGCCTCAGTTCATAATTTTTCAAGAAACGGAGCGTTTTGTACGTACATAGCTCAACGTTCAATGTTTCCGTATACACTCCGTATTACACCACGCAGTTAGCGCCATAATGAATTTGCCGGGAAAGACGGCCACAGAGAGAGCGCCAGTGCAGTGGTATGAGCTACGATTGTGAAAAGCTCAGTATGCCTTTGTTGTAGAAAATGTAATTTTGAAGGCTCTGTACTGCGCTGTGAGTCTACCAACTGACTGGATGTGATGCTCTCACTGTGAGGATGAGTCTGCTCACTGTTTAAGATTTGGAAAGCTAAGGTACATGTATAGTAAACAGGGAGTTTGTGTGCATGTTGAAGAGTGTGCGTGTGCATGTACATGTATGCGTGCATGTACATGTATGATGTACTTGTAGAAATTGGGGGGAGGGCGAAGGAGAGAAGGGCTTAAAGCCAGCGACAAACATGAGGAAGGAGAGTCGACTAGTCTTGCATGAGATCGTATACGGTGGGAAAGGTATGCATCCAAGCTGGCACATTTGAGCTGGGGGTTGTGTGGATGTCAACAAGGTTAGTGGCTGTTGACTCAACAGTGATTCTGAGACTGCGGACTCGGATTCTGTGTTCAGCTACATGTAAGTTGAGCCCATCATGTGTTTTGCTGTATTCAGTCAAGGCTGACATTTTTTATTCAGCTGAGTTGTGCCTACCATATTTTTTTTGGCTTTGAATGGTCCTGAGTCTGTGTTCATGTAAATAGAGCCCCCCATGTGTTTTTGATGTGCGCGGACTTCGTCAGTCACAGCTGACAGTCCGTGTTCAGCTAAATAGAGCGCTCCAAGTGTGTTTGCTGTGCGCAGACTTCGTCAGTCACGGCTGACAGTCCGTGTTCAGCTAAATAGAGCCCGCCAAGTGTTTTTGCTGTGCGCGGACTTCGTCAGGTCAGTCTAGGCGTAGAGCCCACCATTTGAATTTGCTGTGCGCACTTCGTCGGTCTAGGCTGACAGTCTGTGTTCAGCTAAATAGGCCCACCATTTGAATTTGCTGTGCGCGGACTTTGTCAGTCACGGCTGACAGTCCGTATTCAGCTAAATAGAGCGCTCCAAGTGTGTTTGCTGTGCGCAGACTTCGTCAGTCACGGCTGACAGTCCGTATTCAGCTAAATAGAGCGCTCCAAGTGTGTTTGCTGTGCGCAGACTTCGTCAGTCACGGCTGACAGTCCGTGTTCAGCTAAATAGAGCCCGCCAAGTGTTTTTGCTGTGCGCGGACTTCGTCAGTCTAGGCGTAGAGCCCACCATTTGAATTTGCTGTGCGGGCTTCATCGGTCTAGGCTGACAGTCCGTTTTCAGCTAAATAGGCCCACCATTTGAATTTGCTGTGCGCAGACTTCGTCAGTCACAGCTGACAGTCCATGTTCAGCTAAATAGAGCCCACCATGTGTTTTTGCTGTGCGCGGACTTCGTCAGTCACGGCTGACAGTCTGTGTTCAGCTAAATATAGCCCGCCAAGTGTTTTTGCTGTGTTGTGTGTTTGCTGTGCTGCATTCGCCAGCGATACGGATACATTTATCAGACCCCTTCTCTTTCTGTGTGTGAAGGGGGCTGGGTACAAGACTAGTATTCTTGCTGTATTATACTATGGGGAGACTTACTGTGTGTATGCAGCTGCAGCTTGTCAAAAATATGATAGTGTTTGATGACAGTGGAAAGCAGATAGATGACATGGAGGAAAGTGCGTCTAAGGTGGAAGAAGATGCTAAGAGAAAGATGTTCAGACAGCACCTTTTTATAGGGTAGGAGAGTTAGTATCACACTGCCAGTGCTACTCAAATATTTATTTCAATTTTAGGAATTTTATAATTGTCGATCAGTGATATTGAATAAAAAAGAAAAGTGTTGGAACGACTCATTGACTGAAGAGAGGCACCCAGGCTGTAATGATGACAGCTTGCTTGGTGCTACAATTACAATTGCATGTTTACAGTGTGTACTTTTCAATCTCCTGCTTGCTAATAAAATGTTATGCCATATACATGTACATTTGTAGTAGTAATAACGACAATAGTATTATTCTGTCGTGCATTTATGCTGGAGAAATGGAGCACCATCCATCCGCAAGGAACCCACCTAAGGATGCTCCTGAGTGGACTACTGATGCAGGTATGTGCACCGAAATTAATATAGTCATTAACCCTCAGTGCATGCATGAGGGTTATGGGTTATGGTAGTCGTTTTATGCGAGTGTTTGTGTGTCTGTTGCCACGCTACCTGCTACATACCTGATCTACACATCGGCTGCTGGCTTAGCTTACAAATTTGCAACGTGGTAGCTATAGCAGAAGTACGTGGCTATAGCTGTTGCAACACGCCCGGGAATTTACACTATTTAGTGCTTTATTATCGTATAATATATTATAGTGGGCCTGAAATTTTATGAACTTGTGTAGTTTACATTGGCAGACCACACTGAGTGTCATTATCAATGCTAATGATATATTTTATATAGGACATATACAAAGGTCAAGATCTGTTGAACTGGCATAGATTAGATTCTCTATGGACCATGGACACGTTAAATTATCTACATTGTACAATAATATTATTGTTATTATGGTGATATTGACCTTATATGGTTATGAATTAAATATTAGAATCTAATGGCTGTGAACTAGCAGTATTCAATAGTGCTTGTGGAGTGGGCAAAAAGTGTGCAAAGGTGTACTAGCCTCAGAAGTGCACAAAATAGTGTACAAGATGTGGCCAAAATGTGTGCAAATGTGCACAAGCTGTACTCTCCAAGTATGACAACCTTGGATACTCTCTTGGGAAATTGAGTTCATTTGCCAAGCAGTTCCAAGTGGCACACAGGCAGTATTCAAACTTGTGCACCACTTGGATACGTATGTGCACAAGAGAGTTTCCAAGCTGCACACGGCCTACTTTTGTGCTGTGACATTTCCAAATGGTATCGCTCAAGGAAAATTGTATGCAGTCTGAAGATTTGGTGTATGCAGAACTCCTGAATAGACTCCGTATTGGCAACCATAGTAGTGATGATTTAGAAGTGCTGTCGAGATGAACGTGTTGTACAGGTCACCCTTTTGATCATGAGTGTGCCATCACTGAAAACGCAACAGTACAGTGTTCAAAATATGAATATAAAATATAAGGATGTCATAACTGAACAATTATTGTCCACCTTGCCGTCAGATGTAATAGAGTGCCATGCTTCCGATAGTGATTATTTGGGTGCTCCTTTGAACAAATTTCAAATACTGTAAAGTCTGGTTAATAAGCGCATGCGCTTATCATTCTTGGTGGTAAGGAAACATGCACCTATTAGACGATGTGCGCTTAATAGACAGTGACGTTTTGGTCCCGCCCACTGCCAGCACATTCGATCGTGCACTCAATTACAAAGCTAGCAAGTTGTGAATACAGCGATTCTTGGAATAAGCTCTAAAATAGTTCATAAGAGTATGATCGGAAGCCATCACTGGAAGAAAATGGTGGAAAAATGGCCGACTTCTTTGGCAAGACTCGCTTCAAAGTCAAGGTCAAGAGTCCAAACCCGTCTCGGTGGAACATCGCGGTGTCGAGTATAGCTGATCTCGTGCAGGTGGCTATCCGAAAATAGGTTGGTAAATTAGTTCTAGCGATGTAGAGCATAGAACACTATTGATTGAACGGTGAATAATACTGTCATCCTTATTGGGCACATGCACTTATTAGACGATACTTAACAACAGGAAGGAAGCATGTGCTCATGAAAAATATGCGCTTAATAGGCATGTGCGCATATTAACCAGACTTTACGTAACTAAACTAAATCAGAACAAAAGTGCACCTCCACAAGTTTTGAAGCTCAAATGTGGCGCTCACGCGTAGTCA
This sequence comes from Cliona cf. orientalis, assembly GCA_963930775.1. Taxonomy (NCBI): domain Eukaryota; kingdom Metazoa; phylum Porifera; class Demospongiae; order Clionaida; family Clionaidae; genus Cliona; species Cliona cf. orientalis. The sequence continues at coordinate 25,845,463 of OZ005689.1, forward strand.
TTACCACAAATATTGATGTAGCAGGTGGTGTTGTCAATGGTACTATTGGGACCGTAGAAAATATTCAGCCCAATTTAATCACTGTTAGACATCTTAAAGACAATGAGCTTATGCGCATTACCCATATTAAACACTACGTTAGCTTGCGTCATAGTACAGACATTGCCATTAGGGAACAGTTCCCTTTGATTTTGGGTTGGGCAATAACTGTTCATAGAGTTTAGGGTATGACTATAACCAGCAATGTATTTGTTGTGTTGGATTCAACATTCTTCGCCTCGGGGCAGGCTTATGTAGCACTAAGTAGGGTAAAAAAATCTGCCCAATTACATCTGCTAGCTTTTGATCCAGACAATGGAATTATTGTATCCAATGTCATATCCTTATATGGATTACAGCCTCTTATGCAGTCCAATTCTGTTCGCGTTGAGCCTACACCTTTATGTATACACCCTAAAACCATTTAGCCTAGTCCCTGTACTGTCACAGATGTAGATGCTTTGGTCTTCATCCACCGACTTGCTAAAGGAAGTTACTGTAAATGACATGGGCAGGATTGAATGCATTTTTAGACTTACAATGCATGTTTTTTTCTACCAACAGAGCAGTTTCAACTTTTTTTTTTTATCGATAACGAGAGTACTATCCAGCTGTTGATCCAAAGACTTTATTCCCTACCAGTTCCATATTCCACACAACGCTCTGTAACCGTGGATACATATACAGCTTCTCGGTTACATCCTGCTATGTTAGAAGCACTCACTCCAGTGCGTACTACAGGGAATGGTGACTGTCTGGGGAATGGTATATCTAATTATCTCTGTGGTAGTGAGAGATACACGTACAGCTTGCGCTTACTAACTGCTTATGGTTTAATAAAGTTTAAGGAGAGAATGATTGCACAGCTTTGTGTACAGAACCTTGGTGATACGGCTGGTGCTGATCGTAGATGGTCCGATTTGCTAAAAATTGCTATCACACCAACGGCGTGGGGGACAGACTTCCATGTGTATGTTATTTCAGTAGTTTTGAATATTCCCATTTTCATGTTTACGTCATTTGTATGTGAACAGGACAGAATACCCAGTTATTACATTGATCCCTCATTAGATTTGACACAACTATCTGCTTATTTTCTTTTCCATGGTGAGAGATGTCAGTGGCGTAGGCAGGGGGGGTGCTCAGGGGGCTCGAGCACCCCCCTCTGCTCTTGGCCTAGTCATGCCTAGTTCACATAGTCCATAGAACAGCCTCATCCAGCAACCCCTTGGCTACTCCAAACTATCATCTACTACAAAAAAAACAGCTTAGAAGATAGTTAGAAACTTATCTCATCCCAAGATTCGGCCGAAAACCTTGAGCTAGCTTGCTAGCTACATTCAGAACGCGTTCTCTTTGACAATTTGAACTTCGACCTTGACGGTTAATAAGTGGGCGTGGCTTAAAATTTTGCAAACGCGCTTTGCGCGCGTACTCCAGCACCCTCTTACCTAAAATCCTGGCTACGCCCCTGGATGTACAGCTCATCAGTTGCACCGCTCGGAAGAGCTTGTTCAAGCTTACTAAATGAGCCATATGAAAGATGGATTAGAGATCCTATATGCATGTTTTTTCATATTGACCATTTTGTGGGGCTAATGTACACCACGGAATCACATAAACAACAAATTCCAGTCCCCTACAGTAGGTGGTATCATGAAGATTAACCGATTATGCGCGATTGTAGCGAATTTGCTACATGCATGCGCGAGGACGTCATCCACCGTCATGTGGGCACTTTTAGCCATTCTTTAGCTAGCTATTGTAGAATGTATTACTATTTATTGAAATGAACTTTATACTATGGACTACCACTTACCAGTTCAATGAGTACTCACTGAATAAGCGACAGGATCGATAAATAAATGATGGGCGGGGTCGCCGGAGGGAGTGTACTTTCCTCCAGCACTGTGCTGACAGTGATGATGACTATATTGAGTGTGACTATGATCCAGATGAGCCTGTCATGGAAGGTAGTGATGACGAATTCAGTGATTTGGAAGGAGATGAATCTGATGACGACATCGATGGTGGTGACTATGATGCTATGGACAGTGCAGCAGCTTCCAGCAGTGCAGGTGCCTCCAACTCTCCTCAGGATCCCGAGTCAACATGGTACGAGCCTTCATGAACCCCCCACAAATACAAACAGGGCTGGTGCCTCCTATTTGGCCGTACTGATTTTTGATCCTAAGGCGGTTACCAAGTCTATGCTCTTATACTGCATACTCGTACATACTCTGGTTATATAACATAGGGCATGGTTAGGATACTAACCTCTATCAAATTGGCCTTCATATTTCAGGGGAAATGAATGGAACACAACCATCAAGCGGCTGAATATTCAACCCTTTACCTCCCCAGTAGGCCCTACTCAAGACATCTCATAATCACCACTGGAAGTCTTCGACCTGTTTTTCTCGCCAGACCTGATGGAAAGAATAGTGAGAGAGAGTAAAGCATATGCAAAGTCAGCAATGGGCAATGAGAAATATGAGAAATGGTCGAAGATAAGTTGATGAGCTGAGAGCGTTCTTGGGATTTAGCGTTAGTCTCGTCCCCAGACCCTCCCTCTCTCTTCTCGCGCACTGGAGGGTCTGGGGACGAGACTAATTTAGCGTGCTGATGGGAATCAACCACCTGCCCTCCTTGAATGACTACTGGTCACGAGATCCTCGTCTAAGGTACGCTCCAGTGGCTGACCGCATCACCCGAGACAGATTTCACGAGATCTCCCGGTATCTCCACTTCGTGGATAATAATACCCTGGTACCACGTGGAGAGGATGGCCATGATCGTCTCGTGAAGGTCAGACCACTGATAGACGACTTGTCCACCAAGTTTTCGGAAGCCTACGAGCCCCACCGTGACATCGCTGTTGATGAGGCAATGATCAAATTTCAGGGAAGATCATCGCTGAAACAGTACATGCCACTAAAACCCACCAAGCGTGGGATCAAGGTGTGGGTTGCCGCAGACAGCACCAATGGCTACTTCTCGAGGTTTGAGGTCTACACAGGGAAGAAGAATAACACCACTGAGCATGCATGGTCTAGGAGAAGATCCTCACCTCAGATCTGAAGGGAAAGTATCACCATGTCTATTTTGACAACTATTTCACTACTCTGAAACTCCTGGAAGATCTTGAGAAAGACAACACGTACGCCTGCGGCACTGCGAGGAAAGATCGCAAGGGTTTCTCTCCCCAGTTGAAGAAGCCAAACCTGAAGAATAGGTGTGTGTGCATATAGGCATGTACATGCATGCATGAGAGTGTGTATGTGTACAACTGTGATAATGCATGTGCATGCATGTGTGAAATCCATTTTTCGAGCATACATAATGTACATGTATATAGCACACATGTAAACACCATTCTAACTACTCCATGCCCATACACCGATTTATGTTCGTGTGTGGAGTAGCTATGTGTACTGTAGAGTATATATGTATGCTCAAAAAATGGAACTCACACACGTACATACAAAACAATCCTATCCACTCCACACACATACACACATGGGTGTATGTGCATGTGTGCAGGGTAGCTACTCCTCGGCAAACATGTACGTATGCTGATCTCGGCACACATGTACATGTACATATATTGGTGTATGGTGTATGTACATGATGTGAGCCAAGCAGATACTCTTCACACATGTATGCACACACATGGGTGTACATGTGTGCGGAGTAGCTACTCCAGCTACTCCACACACATGTACATGCACCCATGCATGTACACGTGTACGGAGTAGCCAACTAGCTACTCCACACACATGTACACACATGGGTCTACTCCACACATATGTACACGCATACCCATGCGTGTACATGTGTGTGGAGTAGCTAGTCGGCACACATGGGTGTATGTGCCATGCGTGTACATGTGTGTGGAGTAGCTAGTCGGCACACATGGGTGTATGTGCCATGCGTGTACATGTGTGTGGAGTAGCTAGTCGGCACACATGGGTGTATGTGCCATGCGTGTACATGTGTGTGGAGTAGCTAGTCGGCATACATGGGTGATGTGCATGTGTGAACACAGTGTGCAGAGCATGCGTGTACATGTGTGTGGAGTAGCTAGTCGGCACACATGGGTGTACGTGCGTGTGTGAACACATGTACATGCACCCATGTGTGCAGAGTAGTAGGCAGGTAGAATAGTGCATCAGCATGTGGGCTACACTGATATATCACAAAGAAGGGAATATGCATGTCAACAGAATGTAGCTATAATAATACATGTCAGTACTGTAATAATAGATAAAATACACATCACACAGAGGTGACTTCCTTACGGTCCAGAAAGGCAAAGTTTGTGCAAGTTCCTGGATGGATAGAAAGGTCGTCACAGTCATGTGTACCACCGGCCAGCCCGAGTCTAGTACTGTTCTCCGGCATCAAAGGGATGGTTCAAGGTTATCCATTCCCTGCCCCATGCCCCATGTCCATCGTGGACTACAACACCTTCATGGGCGGCGTCGACACAGGAGATCAAGTCAGGGGCTATTACAGCTGCAGAACGAAATGCAGAAAATTTTATAAATACATGTTTCACTTTCTGCTGGATGTGGCAATCACCAATGCCTTTATTCTTCAAAAAGGATACTGTGAGGATGCACCCTTCAATTCCATCAGAGTTTCGCCTGAAGCTGGCCAGTGAGCTAATAGGAGACTATTGCAGCAGAAGGCGAGCTGGTTGTAGTGGCGGAGTTGTGCGCTCTCTCCTCCTCCGACACTTTCCTACCACCATCCCTGAGAGCGATCCATCAAAAAAGGCAAAGCACAAGAGAGCACGCTGCACCAGGTGTTACAGCCGGAGCAAACGCAGCGTGTACACGTCATGGTACTGCCCCCAGTGTCAGGTGTGGCTTTGTCATACGGGAGAGCAGAGCACAGACTGCTACATGTCCTGGCATGCCCAACACGTCCCTGAACTGTAAAGTGTGATAATAATATTATTTTGTATTTTTATGATTGTGTATGCTATTTATGGCAGCTATCAGAAACTGCCTCTGCATACTTTTGCAACTCTCATATATAACTTCCTAGCCAAAGAGCCTACAAACTGAATAAATACTCAAGCCATCAGCGTAATTTATACTGCTACCATCTCTAGCTACGCTATCAAACCTTGACATGCAATACTTACCTGAATTGACTTGTAGCGATCTCATTTCCAGAGCTGCTGTTCACGATCGAGTTCGGTATCAATCGAGAGCCCATCAATCGCTCCTGAGTCCGGTGGCTTCATCCTAGATCAAGCGCTGCCCCAAAGCCAGTTCTGACCGCTTTTAGTCACATATGGTGTCAAAAATTACGTTCCGTAAAAAATTAATTTCGTTCTAATAGAACATCGCGCGCGATGCGATCTTCGCGCATAATCGGTTAATGCTTGCATTTAACTAACCGTGAATATTCCTAATAATAATATACGTATTGGTAGTGAATATTATAGTGGAATCTTAACCTTTCTGTGGTGTGAACCTATATGTGACCGGATTTGGGAAAACCCTCTGTAATGGGATTGAGTTTGATGCATGGTTGATAAGCTCTAGCCCGCGTTCAAGTCTTAGGACGATCGCGCACTTCGTTGTTGAGATACAGCACTTTGTTTGTGATCGCGCCACACCCCCAATAATCGAGAAATTACGGTCTAAAGGCATTGCTATGCACGCGTATGGCGTTTCCGTATACTATGTGTGACCCGGAAATCAATTAAATGGACTTGGGCGGAGCCGTTTGAAATGAACGTAAAGATCGAGCAAGAGTTAAATTTCGTTGCTGACAACAGCCAATTGTTCTTAGATGCCCAAGAAGCTAAAAAGGTGAGCGAACGTACAGTAGATCGATGAATCTAGCTGTATCTAGGTAGAAAAATTCTAATTACCGCCCATAGCAACGGCCTCCGTGTACGGCGGCTGTGCCGACTAGGTGGGTGAAAATGAAGGCTTATTTCGCCTTCATATAGCACGACTAGCCTCCGTAGAAGACGGCAACAGTTAGAAGAAGGGTTGTTCGACATGTATATGACAAAATCTGGACTTTGACAAATTTAGACCTTAGCTACTAAAAACGCGCATTGCGCGAATCGCGTGCGGATCGCATACGAAGGGTTTTCCCAAATCCGGTCACATATTTTGTGTGAATCTCTTGATACTATCAACATAAGTTATCTATTGTACTGTGAATAGCATGGCAGGGTTAGACATTACCACTAGATATTCATATTATGATGGCCAAATTATTGAACCTAAGAGAATGCCTTATACTCTCAAGTATCAACGGTGATCTTTGACGCAGTTTATTATGTGTTCTCACATAGAAAACAATTAGATTTTGGATTGGTATTGGGTGCCGATAAAGGAATCATCTTGCCAGATAGCCTGCTCCTTAAAGTATTACATGCACACACTAGAGCCGAGGTAATTACAGATTTCTGTGTATCAAGATGGTTTGATAGTTTTGCCGAACTTGAATGGTATTTGGAGAAATATTGGCATTCAATGGACACGGGAGATATTATGGTAGGACATGAGAATGGGCAGCTATGGAACATTGCATGCCCCAGTGCTAGTCACTATGGAGCTACAACCAGGAAGCAGGGATATAAGCTCCAATCCATATGGGAGCACTATGGCGATGACTATGGAGTGTTTGGGTTTGAAATAGATGATACCAATCCTACTTCCATGTTCCGTCCTAGCTTCCTATCCCTGATTAATGCTCCATCAAATTGGAGTACTGTTGATTTAGATCAACCATACTTTACGGATTGTCCAATTAGTCCATGGAAAAGTGAGAGGATATGGAGGAGCTGCCTGTTTTTTAAATATACCCTCTGCAAAGCCTGCTATTACAGCAAGAGCGCATAATAAGATCGTGCGTACCGCGTGTGGGGGAGGAGGGGGAGGGGAGGGAAGGAGAGCGTGTAATTTCCGGACTTTCCTGGCCTGGCACAATTTTTCAAACGTGCTATATTTAGAACTGTCCGTGTTTGGACTCATAATACTTGTGGTGGCAGTAGCCCACATTTACGTAACCACAGGCCACAATTGCACTCGCGATCGCTCACGCACGTGCTTGGGGAATTGTGTATGTACACTTACACGTGTCTGTGGCAATAATTGTATCACACTGTCCAAGTACTACCAGCTATAAATACCCAGTATACATACGTGCATACATGTAATAGTTATACCCCAGTTGCCTGGGATTTATGGCAGTAAACCGACCCAAGTCCGAGGGCGTAGCCCGAGGACAAGGGCGGTTTACGTTGCCATAAATCCCAGGCAACTGGGGTGTAAGTGTTATATATCCCATCTGATTGGTCCATTGAATCCATGCCGGCGCGCGCAAGTGGCCTTCTATGATGTAAATACAAGGCTACCTTGGTAACGTCAAGAGGTCCTGAATCTGACAGCTTCGAGAAACTGCCATGGCCTGTTCTTTCTCTGACGATCCTCTCTGCTTTGGAATGTGCGAGTGGACTGATTGTGCGGCACAAAACTCCGTCCTTGGTGAAAGCTCCACCTCCAGTTCAGCTGCTGGTCCTGGCCCCTCCTCTGCGGTCGCAGCCCCTCCCAGGTTTTCCGAGTTCGTGAGCGACAATGAACTTACTACGCTTAGCAAGGGGCTTATTCCAAAGAATACAGCCTTCACTGACTATAGCTTAGTACTTGTAGAATCTGTCAGCTATGAAGTGTAGTTCATGCAGCCTCACTCATTCATGTGCTCACGCAAGGCACTATATTTAAACCATGTTTACTCCTAGTATGCTTTTATCAGTTTGTATGTCATACATTTAGGTCTCTGTTGGTGTGATGTACCACTGTCATAAAAAAGGAAGGGGTGTGCACATCAGGGGAGGGAGACTACTAAAAAATATTCTTCCATGAGTTGATTGCACATTCTTGAGAAATGTGCAAAGAATTGTATTCAAATGAGGAGCAAGAGCAGAATGATTTCTATATGGCCGACACACGAGGCATTGCAATCTGGAATGGAGACAAAATTTAGGTAGATGTTGAGGGATCTGGACAAAGGGCACGGGAATGTGATTGGACACTTGAGCAGTACATTCACCTTAGTAGTGCTAAATTATTTTCAAAAGCCCGATTTTACTGTGTCAAAAAGTACAAAGGTATGCTTGCAGAAGATATAGTCTATCACTAGCCAGCATAATATTCATGTGATTTTATTGTAGCTATTGTAGACACAAGTGAAAATGATTGCACTGGAAGGAGTATTGGTATGTGTACATGAAATCACAGTAACTACTTGTCCACTCAGTAGTTTCCAATGTTTCCAGCTATATGGTAGTTGTCACTACTACACCTTTATGTAGGTTCTACCGTGTTTACCTTCAAGTATCAAGTTCAAGAATGAGCTGTGCATTGCACTTAGGCTATCATCATTGGCTGAGGAAATAGGTATAGAGAGGAAGATATTGCTAAGCAAGTCAAAGCTAGTAATATTGGGGGTACTCAGTTAATAAGGATTTTTTATCTCCAACAAAACACGACTTGTTTGTTAAGAGGGGAGTGAACTCTGATAACCAAAGGAGTGGAGTGTGGTGATATGGTCATCCTTTATTCCATCTTTTGTTAGCCTAACTGGAGCCAGGTATGATATGCATGTATAGCAGTCTTCCATTAGCTGAGTTATTCATTCTCTTATAGTTATAGTGTCCTGCATGCATGCATGCAAGAAAAACAAATTCCAACAGAAAGCTCAGGATCGATATCCAATGCAGATGGAGATGATATCTCTCCAGAGCCACCAAATAAAAGAAATACTGCCACATAAGTTGTGTACTACAAGTAAATTGAACATTGATGCATAATTATTAGAGAATGGCGATTGATATCTTATGATTTTCTTTGCTTACCTAATGAACGTATGTACTCTAACTATTGACTCAAATATTAATGTTTAATTTCCTTATATTATTCTCATTGTTACGTCATATGTCATTTCCCTATATGTATTATTGCTATTTCCTAAATAATAATCAGTCTTGCCATAGTGATACCAGTAAAGAAGTGCATGTTCAGGAGCTGCTGAGCAGAGGTCTTTTACACATTTATAGTACGTGTTGCTCTTGTTTGTCCCAAAAGATTTTCAAGTTTCAAGGTATTAATTTTTTGCGATTGAAGGGCTCAGAACCAGAGTGGCCTAACCTAATTGACAATTAAACCCAGTACATTTGTACATGCATGCATGCACTGAATATACTAGCAGCTAATGGCCATCCACAAGAACTGATTCCATAAAATTTTACAGAACGCCTACCGATGAAAATTGTTCCATCAAAAGTTTCCAGTTATGATACACAATTGCATAATGTGATTATAATGCATGTATGTTTGGATAACAATTTAATAATCACAGGAAAAGTAGTCCACGTAAGCGGACTAACGCGGTCCACCGTAGTGACAAAACAAATGGGCGCCACACTACAAGTGGACAGCTTTCCTTTAACGCGGACTCAGTCAGTGGCCCGTATATGCACAGCACGGTAGCCTACGGTCTCCGTTGCTTGCGCGGACACCGTACCGTCCCCGTACGTGGCGAATGACGGACTCTGTTGCTACACCTAGAGTGACTCCACCCTAATGCCACGCCTACATATTATAAGGATATGCTGGGCCTCTGCGCGCGCCGCCACATCAAGCATGTCTGCGCATGCGCATATACATTGCCTGCCAAGGCGCGCTATATATACGACAACCAAAGAGGTGTGGTTTTCAAGTTAACGATCGATCGAGCAGACAGTACAAGTCAACAACAGCAAGCATGGATATTTGTGGGTTCTCAGAGCAAGTCCTCATATCGCCACAAAAATAGCCGAGAATGGCCGAAGGAACAACCAATAAATAAGAGTCTAGTCTCGGAATCTGGACATAGCTACTTCAGTTTGCTGAGATAGTCTCAACGACCCATCGCCGCACAGCCAAGTTCATCGGTCCATAATTTGGATGGGATGTGAAAATACAGGTATGGCCATACTGTTTGCTACTGGCATAGATACTTCTGCTTGATAGAGCTGGTTCAGTTTTGTTGGAAACAGCCAGCGCGCCAAATAATATTAGCTAGCTAGCTAGCAACAACATTTAATACAGTTTCACCTCCTGCCTACACAGGTTTATGTGTTTCCAATGACCACTCGCAAAAGGATTGAAGGGAATGTGTGTTGGTTTGATTGTTCTTGCTAGCTCCATACTAGCTCTAGACTAGAGGTGCACTCTGCACATAGCTACTAATCATGTTTGTGCACCTAGTGTGATGGTTATCTAACAATAGATTCTGTAATTGAGCTAATTAGCGTATTGTCCCATGATAATCACTCAATAGTTTATCATTCTACTTGGTGTTTACTATGTGACTAGACTGGACAGTAGAATAATATTATATGCGTACCGTATTTCCTCGAGTAGACGCCGCGGCGACTAATTTTTTCCCTCTGCTGAAACTAGCGGCGACTATTCGAGGGCAGCAACTAAAACTTCATAGTGGTAGAACTGCATACAAGAATAATGAAAAGGTTTGTTCTAAGTTCAATACCTAGCTGCTTTTCACCGTCTGCCTTCGTCAGAAGCTTTACTAGTCCCTTGATGGCTTTATCGCGTACAGTAGCACCGCTCGCAAGCACGTGGACACCGTTTAAGGGCGTGGCAATTGGGCTCTAATTAGAGAGTGCGGCGATAATTCGAGGGCGGCGACAGTAAAGATCGGGCATGTGTAGCTAGCGGCGACTATTCGAGTGCGGCGTCTATTCGAGGGCGGCGTCTGATCGAGGAAATACGGTATAATATTTATTATGTTGGAGTGTCATTTAGGTGTGTAGCTGAAAGAGCATAAAGATTAATTAAGGTTATGTGTGGATATTATATTAGATGTTTGTGTGCGGAATTTGAGCCTGTTCGTGAGTGATTCTGAGTGAGCATATAAATAATATTGTCTAGCCTGCTGTAAGATGGCACATCTTTCACAGCAAGACTCAGCTAAGATGGCACATCTTTAAGCTGAAAGAGAACAAGGGTATGGGTTCATGTGTGTGTGGCTATTTTGTGTGTGTGGAGCTTGAGCCTGTTTGTGTCTGGTTATCGATTCTGAGCGAGCACGTAGTTATTTAGCCTGCTGTAAGATGGCACATCTTTCATAGCAAGACTCAGCTAAGATGGCACATCTTTAAGCTGAAAGAGAACAAGGGTATGGGTTCATGTATGTGTGGCTATTTTGTATGTGTGGAGCTTGAGCCTGTTTGTGTCTGGTTATAAATTCTGAGCAAGCATGTAGTGTTATCGATTCTGAGCGAGCACGTAGTTATTTAGCCTGCTGTAAGATGGCACATCTTTCACAGCAAGACTCAGCTAAGATGGCACATCTTTATGCTGAAAGAGAACAAGGGTATGGGTACATGTATGTGTGGCTATTTTGTGTGTGTGGAGGCTTGAGCCTGTTTGTGTCTGGTTATCGATTCTGAGCGAGCACGTAGTTATTTAGCCTGCTGTAAGATGGCACATCTTTCACAGTAAGACTCAGCTAAGATGGCACATCTTTAAGCTGAAAGAGAACAAGGGTATGGGTACATGTATGTGTGGCTATTTTTTGTGTGGAGACTTGAGCCTGTTTGTGTCTGGTTATCGATTCTGAGCGAGCACATAGTTATTTAGCCTGCTGTAAGATGGCACATCTTTCACAGCAAGACTCAGCTAAGATGGCACATATTTAGCTGAAAGAGAACAAGGGTATGAGTACATGTATGTGTATACTTGATGTGTGTGTGTGTGTGGAGCTTGAGCCTGTTTGTGTCTGGGTGAGTGATTGTGAACGAGCATGTAGGTGGATATCTATTATAGCCTGGTGTAAGATGGCACGTCTTTCATAGCAAGACTCTGCTAAGAATCGTTTGGCACAGTTCACATATAGCACATCTTGTTGGCCATGCGTAGCCTGTAGACAGTGCCAGCCATGTGCTTTCTACTCGTGTGCATATGAGCGCCTGCATGACAAGACAGTATTATGCAGTTAAAGTTTGGCAGTTAGTATTAGCATATCTGTTTAGATTCGAATTCAGTATGTACGCGGGGTATGCATAATTATGTACTCCGTACAGTTATACAGTTTAGCTATAATATTATTGTTTGATATACAACACTTGGTATGAGATTATTATGCAAATCAATTATTAAATTTTGTAGAAGCAGTCCATAGCTACTGCGAAGGTCATCGGAGGATATTTAGTGATAACTACTTCAAGACTATGGAACTTAAAGACTATGGAACTTGCTGAGTGATAATGTAGTATTTGTAGCATATCTGGTGATTAATTTTGTTGTAGACTAGGCAGCAGCTCTGAGAGCTGTAGCAGTGAATCTGAATAAATATTATGCAAATTGTCATTAATAATTCATTTTAATAATAATATTAATAATTCATGCGCTATATGAGGCGAGGCATAAGGGAGCAGTGAATACTGAACGGGGTAGGACTGACTGGAACGGGGACACCAGACGGATTCAATACGTGCTAGAAGACGGTGGCGGCCGTTCGAGAAAAGGCCAGAGACGGACTCAACTCGGAAGAGACGGAGTCACTTGACGGACAAGAAACGAATTATGTAGGCGGTCTGCAACGGTCTCTGCACGGATCTGATAGCGGACTCAGTATAACAGTCCGTAAAAAGTGGTCCCAGTACGGGCGACAGCGGTACTCGTTGTCCTGGACATCGGAGTTTCCGTTCAAAGCTCATCTTTGCGGTGAACGCGGGCATAGTTCTCCACGTATACTGTGCAGTGCACGCGGCTAGGTTTCCCTGTGAATGTGGTCAAAGTCCAGCTTTTGTCATATTCATGTCAAGAACCCTTCCTACTACTGTTGCCACCGCCAACGGAGGGTAAATGTAAGTTACCAAGGCGAAATAAGCCTTCATTTTGACCTACCTAGTCAGTCCGGCCGCCGTACACAGCGCCTGTTGCTATGGGCGCTAATTAGAATTCTCTATCTAGGTACACCTAGATTCATCGAACTACTGCACGTTTGCTCACCTTTTTAGCTTCTTGGGTATCTTAGAACAATCGCCGACGGTTATCAACATCGAAATCTGACCTTGCTCGATCTTTATGTTCATTTCGAACTGCTCCGCCCAGGTCCATTTAATCGATTTCCGGTTCACGCGTAGTATACGGAAACGCCATACGCATGCATAGCAGCGTCTTTAGACCGTAATTTCTCGATTATTGAGGGTGTGGCGCGATCATAAAGAAAGCGCTCTAGCTCCCCAACCAAGCGCGCGATGGGTCTTAGAGTTGGAGGCAGGTTAGCCCTATGATACAGCTATCCAAATATACAGCTAACTAAAATTTCATGGATTGACCAATATGGTGGGTTTACTCAGATCCGGTCACATATGTGACCGGATTTGCGAAAACCCGGCATGTCGCGACAATGTACAATAATGGCTATGGGCAGTTTTAGGCCACTGGGCCGAATTTTGTCAAAATCGCGATTATTGCATGGATGGGTAGATAAATGACCTATTTACGTACCTGCGAAGTTAGTAGGCTCGAAGCGTCACCATAAGGGCGAAATAAGCCCAGACGCCGGGCCATGTCTGTTCGCTTGTACGGCTACATCACCAGTATACAGAGAGTGTTGCTACGGACGCTAATTGGACGCTTACATGACTGTACAAGTGCGCGCGCGGGAGCCTACCTTGTTACAGGTGGATTCTAGTCAGAGAAGCAGCCGCTTTCGAGATGTCGTCGTCTAAAGAAGTAGCTCAAGCTATCAATCGCCTCGCGGGAGAAGGCCTTGACCTTCTCGGAAGTTCAGATGGCTCCGCCCTCTTTGACTTTGTCGAAGAGTACTTATGTGGGGACGACCCCGATGATAATGAGGACGAGCTTTCCTCAGGTAAGGTACCGTTTAAAAAAAAATACAACTTTTTCAAACACATTCTGGTACAGATGAAAAAGAAGACAGAGACTTGGCTACTGCTGGTAATACTTTTACATTCACAACTCACAACAATGCATGTAAAAAAACTAAACTAGATTCTTGTGATGATGGCTTGGAGGATGATGGTGGTGGTGACAGTCCTCTCATTGTCGATGTAGAGGAGGCAGTAGCCAGTATTCCAGGTGACATCCTTGACCCACCTTCAGACTTGACTCGGGCACAGCGATCAGCTATGCTATTCCATCATGGTGGGTGGAGAATATGTGGCAAAACCTTCCAGAATTTGCATGGAATTGGTATGATAGCCATTATAAGTACATGTACATCTAAATGGGACGAAACACAGTAATAAAGGTATATTAAATCCCAGGGAAAGATCGCTTTATTGCTGTGAAGGCACATTTCCTCGCCACGGGCCTTACCACCAGGATACACAAGCGGAGCAAGTGCTTACCTCATAATGCCTTGTCTTTTGTTGAGGTCCAGAATATTGTCCGCTTCTTGAGCAACTACGCTGAGACACGCCATTCTTTTGCCTGGCCGTATCCCTGGATACAAGCGGGATGATGATATTCAGCTACTGCCAACTTGCACCACCAAAAAAGTTAGTTACAGGCACATTACGCATCAGCATCACACAATTCCAACAGAAAGGCACACATATTGATACTAGTGGCTTATAGGCCCCCTCCCCTTCCTTGATAATAGGGCCCACATACCAACTACATTCCAACAGAAAGGCACACATATTGATACTAATGGCTTATAGGCCCCCCTCCCCTTCCTTGATAATAGGGCCCACATACCAACTACATTATTTGATAGACTGTGGGGTCCTACCATCATTAATATACCTTGCATGAACGTTGTAGGCTGTCTGGATCGACTACAAGCTTGCTTGTGACGACACAGGGCTAAGCGCTGCAGCCTACTTCACCTTTTGCTCACTGTGGAGGCAACTGACACCACACATTACAGTCATGAAGCCCTTGTCTGATCTGTGTTGGATTTGCCAAAAAAACAGCGGAGCAATTATGAGAGCAGCCAACACACCCGAGACCGAAAAGTTGCAGGTAAATCAAACACATGTGCCACTCCCAGAAATACGTGTATGCACATGTGTCACATACATGTACACATGTGCACAATCTCATGCATACACGCACACGCACACTATCATACCAACATACATACACACATACACACAAACACACACACACACACTCACACTCACACTCATACTCATGTACGCATGCACGCACGCACGCACGCACGCACACACTCATGTATGCATATAAAAGCATTTACATGTACACGTTGATCACCTCCGTAAAGGTACTCAAAGATGCAGAGGCACACCTTGCTGGGAACCCAAGAACACGTTTACTACAAGAGCTTGATTGAAACAGCTAAGGCAGTCCTGCAGCAGTCCTTCAAAGTCGATGGAGAGCTGAAGCTGCCATGTCTTCATGCTCGGTTAAGCCCTGGAACCCAGAAGATCACAATGCATTACAGTTTTGACATTGCACAAGTTAGTATGGGTAGAAAAACACTGTTTCAAAACTGAATAAACGAAGATTCTTTTCGGACAACTTAACTGTTCGGTAAAACTTGCCGACGTTTCGACTAGATGCTCTAGTCGTCCTCAGGGCAAAAGTGAAGCGAGGTGCGAAAAGGGTGGTGCTCTTATAGGCGTGGCTACTGCACTCGCGCGCCCATGCGGCTGGGTGCAGAGGGCAGAGCGCTGGTGCGATTAGCGCTAGCGCGGTTGCCCCCGCGCCCTAGTTTCTTCATCGTCGCGATCCAACAGCCGGTAGCTCGTAGCCCCCGTCTCGATTAAGCCTGTTGTTTGCTAGGGTCTTATCGATGTGTAAGGCTTCCTTTACCTTTAGCTGGACAGGTCTGGCGGCCCTGTCCAGCACTCTGGTTGCATCCCAATCCACTTGGTGTTGCTGGTCCCACTGGTGCTCGGCTATGGCAGACTTCCACGTGTCCCCCTTGTTGCATGCATCCCAATGCTCTTTGACTCGCGTCTCTAGACACCTCTGCATTTCCCCAACGTACACCTTACCTTTAGCTGGACAGGTCTGGCGGCCCTGTCCAGCACTCTGGTTGCATCCCAATCCACTTGGTGTTGCTGGTCCCACTGGTGCTCGGCTATGGCAGACTTCCACGTGTCCCCCTTGTTGCATGCATCCCAATGCTCTTTGACTCGCGTCTCTAGACACCTCTGCATTTCCCCAACGTACACCTTACCACGCTGGCAGGGGATCTGGTAGACCACACCTGCCAGTTTCTCCTTGGGGAGGGGGTCCTTCACTTTGGTGAGCAGTGAGCGGAGAGTTGGGCCCGATTTGAAGACAACCCGTAGGTCGAACTTCTCACAGGCCTTCCTGATCCGCTCACTCACATCGCTTACGTATGGGATGACTGCCAGTGGTGGCAACAGCCACATCTTCAACATGCGGTGCCGTGACGAGGATGTGATTCCAACCAGCCTACGCATCAAACCAAAGGTAAGAACCAGGGAGGGTTACGCCATCGCGGAACGCGCCAGCAAAGCCTTTCTACGGGCACGCGTTCACCAAACCTTCCACAGAAAACAATCATTAACTAAGCAAATCACGAAGCTTGAAGCTTCACTCGAGGACCTCCTAACGGAAGACTATTCCAAGGTCACCAGGCTCAGCCATAACTCAGCTGAAAAGGCTTTTGTCAAGAGTAAGCAGAACCACCAGAGCAAGCAGAAGCAGCCAGAGCTCCGCCCAGAAGGGCGTGACCGATGGGTAGTCAACCTGACGGAGAGAGTTCTCTCACCCAGCCAGCAAGAAGTTTTGAGTATGGGTCTTAACTATGCACCCGTTCCCACCAAGTTTCCCCTGCAGGATACCATCGCTAGTGTTGAGAAGGTAGCCAAGCAGCTTCCCAAAGACGATGCCGACGACCTTTGAGGCCGTGTGTGTGGAATCTTGAGGAGTGCCAGGCTACCCAAAGACAACTTGAGGAAGGATCACCGGAAGGCGCTCAGGAGTCTGGAGGATGAGGTGATCCTGCCGGCCGACAAGGGGAACGCGATGGTGGTGATGCGGAGTGACTACGACGAGAAGATGAGGGGTATGCTGGACGACACCACCACCTACAAGAAGTTAAAGAAGGACCCCACCGCCACACAGGAAAACAGGAGTGTTCGTACACTACTACGGCTACACAATAATGGGGAGTTAACTAAATGTGACCGGATCTGAGAAAACCTGGCATATTGTCAAAACGCGCATATGGCGCAATGCGCGTTTTTCGTTTTAGTATCAACAGTCAAAAAATATCAAAGTCCAGTTTTTGTCATATTTATGTCAAAGAATCCTTCTACTAACTGTTGCCACCGCCTACGGAGGGTAAATGTAAGTTACCAAGGCGAAATAAGCCTTCATTTTGACCTACCTAGTTAGTACTGCTGCCGTACACGGAGCCCGTTGCTATGGGCGGTAATTAGAATTCTCTACCTAGATACAGCTAGATTCATCGAACTACTGTATGTTCGCCCACCTTTTTAGCTTCTTGGGCATCTAAGAACAATCGGCTGTCGTTGTCAACAACGAAATTCAACTCTTGCTCGATCTTTACGTTCATTTCGAACGGCTCCGCCCAGGTCCATTTAATTGATTTCCAGGTCACGCGTAGTATGCGGAAACGCCATACGCGTGCATAGCAACGCCTTTAGACCGTACTTTGTCGATTATTGAGGGTGTGGTGCGATCACAAACAAAGCGCTCTAGCTCCACAGCCAAGCGCGTGATGGGTCTCAGACTTGGAGGCAGGTTAGCCCTATGATACAGCAATCCAAATATACAGCTAACTAAAATTTCATAGATTGATGAATATGGCGGGTTTTCTCAGATCCGGTCACAAATGCATATACAACAGGACTAGGCCCACCGGTTCATCCCCCCCTAGGATATATGGATTACCCAAAATACACAAACCACACATCCCACTTAGGCCCATCGTTTCATGCATAGGAGATGCATAGGAGCCCCCTCATACAAACTTTCCAAGTATATCGCATCTGTTATCTCCCCATTGGCTGGAAAGACCAGTTCACACGTGAATTCGTGAATTCCAAGCATTTTGTAGGTATGATGAAGGATGTGCGTGTGGAGGCGGAGGAGGCTCTCGTCAGCTTTGATGTCACCTCACTGTTCACCAAAGTCCCCATCAATGAAGCAGTAGATGTCATCCACAGGAAACTCATGGAGGAGGACTTGGTGGAACAGACCCCACTACCAGCAGAGAGGATCGCAGAGCTCCTTCATCTCTGTCTGAAGTCAACCTACTTCAGCTACAACGGTGAGTTCTATGAGCAGAGGCAGGGTGCAGCCATGGGCTCCCTCGTCTCTGCAGTAGTTGCCAACTTGTACATGGAGTTCTTTGAGGAGCTGGCACTACAGTTGGCTTCCTTGAGACCTAGGTTCTGGAAGCGGTACAGGGACTTGCACACTTCTTGCCTAAATGCGTGTAGCGTAGACCGTGGACCGTTGAGCGTCGACTCAATTCGGACCGCAGGGGGTGTGACGCGCGCGATATGACGTAATGCTCGAGAATTTGAACGTACAGTCAAGTGCTACAGCGCATACGTTACAAAATGGCTGCTACGAACTGCGAGCCCACAAGATCTAGCACATATTCGGAAGACTTGCGTTGGCGCATTGTCTACCAGAAAGAAGGAATGGGACTTTCTTACACTGAAGTAGCTAAGAATCTAAGTGTTGATCTGTCTACAGTCAAGAGAGTTGTGAAGCTGTTCAATAATACTGGCAATGTCACCAAAAAACGCTATGACAAATCCAATTTACCTAGAAAGGTAACAAAGGTGGTCCAGTTTTGCATACTTCAACTGGTAATTCAGTATCCTGGAATAAAATTGAGAGAGATCAAATCAGAGGTTAGCTATTTGTTGCAAGTAGAGTTGAATGAGTCAACCATATGCAGATTTCTCCAGTCACAAGGCCTCACAAGACAAATAGTTGCCAAACAGAGGGATGAGTATGAACGAGCAATGTTTGCTGCTGAAATGTCTGTCTATGATCCTGATATGCTGATCTTTTTAGATGAAACGGGTTGTGATAGGAGGAATGTGTTGCACCGTCGTGCATACAGTTTTAGGGGGAAGCCAGCTGTGTCACACAAGCTACTGGTCAGAGGAAGACATCTGAATGCAATAGCATTCATGAGCAGTTCTGGGATCACTGACTGTCACATTGAGGATGGGCCAGTGGATGGATGATGGTGACCAGTTTTATTTGTGTGTGCAGCGGTACCTCTTGCCCCATCTCATGCCTTTTGACGGTAGTAATCCTCATAGCGTGGTGATAATGGACAACGCGTCTATACACCATGTTGATGAAGTGGTACAGATGATCCAGGGAGTGGGTGCAATGATCATATTTCTACCTCCATATTCTCCGGACTATAACCCTATTGAAGAAGCGTTTTCAAAGGTCAAAACAGTGATCAAAGATTACGAATAAGTGTAGAATCAGATGGAATGGACCTCAAGGATATTGTACTTTCATCATTCTATTCAATTACCCCTGAGGATTGCATGCATTGGCTAGAACATTGTGGTATATACATGCAAATAATCACCATGTCATACTGTAATAATAATCATGACATTATATTTGATTTGGACAAGTTGTTATCCTCGAAATAATTTTTTAGTGCATGAGTTTACGCAGTGATGCAAGAACAAGGGCCTTCTGCTCGGCAAATTCTTCTGTTAAGATGCCTTGATCGAGAAGACACTGCACATCCCTTAACTCTTGTAACTTCTTGCTCCTTAGCTCCGTTACTCTCCCAGGAGAAAGGCCAACTGACCTCTCACTCTCACTGACAACTTTGGTTGGAGTTTGTGCTGCTGTGCTTCCAGATAGGAGTTACAGTTGCATTAGAACCTCCAGTCTGTCTTATATCAGGTCCACGAACAGCACCAGCAAACGTAGTAGCAGCTTCTACAAGAACCTCGCTCAGTGTTTGCTTCTTCTGCTTCTTTACTCCAACTCCAGTAATTACTGGGAGATCTGGAGGCTCTTCAGTGCTGTCGTGATTGCCAGATATGATGGAACGATCCCATAACCTTAATTGTGGCAATGACTATTTGTCGCCCTGTTTCTCCTTTAGTTCTGCAACTGTACTGTCAACTTCAGCCTCAATTTGTTGGCGTTTATTTACGAGTCACTGCACTTTCTCTTTGCCCAACTACTGTGGCTCCATCCACAGCTGTAATACGTGCATCTGCCCACAGCAAAAGCTTATCTTTTCCAGTTTTATACATTGCGTCCAAATCTTCCTGAGTAACAATCCAACGCTTAGCAGACTGCTTTCCATAAAAGTATCCCACCTTGAAATCAGTGGTTTCAGGTAGCTCATCTTTAAATTCTTCCATTAGTTTTTTCTTCATGTCCAAAATAGTAGCAAATTTTTCAACGAAACGATGAACATCACGAATGATGAAGTCACTCTTTTTATTCGGATTGATGATCTTCAGACGATAGACATATCGCTGCAGAAATCAATATATTGGATTCTAGATATCAGAATACCCGAAAAGAGAGAGTGAGAGAGAGAGAGAGAGCGAGAGAGAGAGGGAGAGAGAGGGGGGGGCGGCCGACTCAAGTAGTGAAAGCCTGTTTTCTAATTAATCCACACTACACTGATGTTCCAAATTTAATTCTTATCTACCTTTTGAGACGACGCAGGAGCGTCGATGTCTTCATCTTTGCTGTCTATTTCCGAGGCATCATTATCTTCTGGATTCGACATAGCTGATTGTGGCCCACAATGAGCTCGAGACCACTGAGAGTGAGGGCTCATCCTCGCCGCACCATAAGGGTCATAGCCATAAGGTGGATAACTATACCATTGATTCCAAAGATAGTCGCTTCCAGTTTCAGAGTCTTCTAACTGCTCATCCTCATAACCACGTCTGCCTGTCATGCCTGGTCCGTCTCAAGCTGGATGTTGGGGTTACTATAGATCTACGCATGCGCGTATAACACGTGTAACTAACATGCATACCTGTGTGACCACATCCGGGTAACGGTCCACGGTTAAAACGTTCAAGTAGTGTGCAAGTCCTTGTATGTGGAGGACACATGCTGCATAATGGAGAAGGATGAGGTTGGGTCTTTACTCAACCATCTCAACAGTGTACGCACCACCATCAAGTTCACCATGGAGCTGGAGAGGGACAGCTCCCTTCCCTTCCTCGACACCAAGCTAACACGAAGGGAGGAGGGTGCTCTGGACGTGACTGTCTTCAGGAAACCTACGCACACAGACAGGTACCTGCACTTCAGCTCCTACCACCCAGCAAGTGCAAAGAGGGCAGCCGTCAGGAGTCTCTTCGACAGGGCCAGGAACGTCACTCTACGGAAGGAGAACCTGCGAGAGGAAGAATACCTCACCACCACCTTCAAACAGAACGATTATCCCTTACCCTTCATCCGTGCCATCTCCTCTTCCATACAGGAACCACCAACGCCACCGGAGGAGGAGGAGGATGAGGAACCAGACGACGAAGGATCCCAGGAGGATGAGAGGAAACCACCACTGGTAGTCATCCCATATGTAAGCAGTGTGAGTGAGCGGATCAGGAAGGCCTGTGAGAAGTTCGACCTACGGGTTGTCTTCAATTCGGGCCCAACTCTCCGCTCACTGCTCACCAAAGTGAAGGACCCTCTCCCCAAGGAGAAACTGGCAGGTGTGTTCTACCAGATCCCCTGCCAGTGTGGTAAGGTGTACGTTGGGGAAACGCAGAGGCGCCTAGAGACGCGAGTCAAAGAGCATCGGGATGCATGCAACAAGGGGGACACATGGAAGTCTGCCATAGCTGAGCACCAGTGGAACCAGCAACACCAAGTGGATTGGGATGCAACCAGAGTGCTGGACAGGGCCGCCAGACCTGTCCAGCTAAAGGTAAAAAGGAAGCCTTACGCATCGAGAAGACCCCAGCAAACAACAGGCTTAATCCAGACGGGGGCTACAACCTATCGGGCTGTTGGATCGCGACGATGAAGAAACTAGGGCGTGGGGGCAACCGCTAATCGCGCCGGCGCTCCGCCCTCTGCACCCAGCCGCATGGGCGCGCAAGCGCAGTAGCCACGCCTATAAGAGCACCACCTCTTTTCGCACCTCGCTTCACTTTTGCCCTGAGGATGACTAGAGCATCTAGTCGAAACGTCGGCAAGTTTTACCAAGTTGTCCGAAAAGAATCTTCGTTTATTCATGCAGAGCAACTGAGAACGATGTCACTTCATGTTTCAAAACTTACCAATTATTCTATCATAGGTCCACTATCCATCAGACCCACAGCAGGCAGGATCCATTTACTTCCTGACACCACGAAAGTGTGGGATCTTTGGCATCTGTTGCGAAGCGATACAATGCCAGATGAATCACTGTAGAGGTATTCTATACAAAGTTGAAGTCCACGTCTAAGACTCCCATATTTATGGCTTGAGGGGTCATCTAAAGAATACTAATACACAGCAAGTAGATGCAGCCTGGTATGGGTGGGCTATATTTAAGACAGTTAAATGATGCGTATGGTGGGCAGTAATTAGAACATGCACGGATACACATACATGCATACATACATACATACACACATATGTGACCGGATTTGGGAAAACCCTCTGTATGGGATCCGCGCGCGATTCTCGCAATGCACGTTTTTAGTAGCCAAGGTCTAAATTTGTCAAAGTTCAGATTTTGTCATATACATGTCGAACAACCCTTCTAACTGTTGCTGTCTTCTACGGAGGCTAGTCGTGCTATACAAAGGCGAAATAAGCCTTCATTTTCACCCACGTAGTCGGCACAGCCACCGTACACGGAGCCCTTTGCTATGGGCGGTAATTAGAATTCTCTACCTAGATACAGCTAGATTCATCGATCTACTGTACGTTCGCTTACCTTTATAGCTTCTTGGGCATCTAAGAACAATCGCCTGTCCTTGTCAACAACGAAATTCAACTCTTGCTCGATCTTTACGTTCATTTCGAACGGCTCCGCCCAGGTCCATTTAATTGATTTCCGGGTCACGTGTAGTATGCGGAAACGCCGTACGCGTGCATAGCAACGCCTTTAGACCGTAATTTCTCGATTATTGGGGGTGTGGCGCGATCACAAACAAAGCGCTATATCTCCACAACGAAGCACGCGATCGGCCTAAGACTTGAACGCGGGTTAGCTCTATGGTAGAGCTTATCAACCATGCATCAAACTCAATTTTCTGAAAAAATCCCATATGGAGGGTTTTCCCAAATCCGGTCACATATACATACACACATACACACATATACACATACACACACACACATACACAAAATGTAACCTATGACTTCAATCATTTCCTACATGTCAACTACTTGATAGATGAGGCTGTCAATACAGGAAAGGGTGCCAACAACATAATAAGCATGTTGCACCACTACCTGGAATACCACGGCCTAGGGGAATCTGATCTCACTCTCCACGCAGATAACTGGTGTTCCGGTCAAAATAAAAATCAATATGTGATGCAGTATCTTGCGTGGAGAGTGATGGTTGGCCTAAACGACATCACCGTATCATTCTTAACAGTGGGACGTATCAAGTTTGCTCCCGACTGGTGTTTTGGCCTTCTGAAGAGAGCGTTTCGATGCACAAGGGTGGGCTGCCTCGACGACATCGTCAGAGTAGTGGAGGAGTCAGCTGTGGTCAAACATGCCCAACACGTAGGTGCTCAGGATGGGATAGTAATTGTACCAACGTACAACTGGGCCAACTACTTTCATCGCTTTTTCAAGCAAACTGCTTTCAAAGGAATCAAGGCAATGCACCACATGCAATTTTCGAGGCGACAGCACGGGAAAGCATACGTAAAGAACTCGGTGGACTCACAGGAGGAGATAAGCCTGCTGAAACATGAAGGATGGCTAGTTGGAATTCTCTATAGCTAGATTCATCGAACTACTGTACGTTCACTCACCTTTTTAGCTTCTTGGGCATCTAAGAACAATCGGCTGTCATTGTCAACAATGAAATTGAACTCTTGCTTGATCTTTACGTTCAGTTCTAACGGCTCACCCATGTCTATTTAATTGATTTCCGGGTCACGCGTAGTAGTATGCAGAAACACCATACGCGTGCATAGCAACGCCTTTAGACCGCAATTTCTCGATTATTGGGGATGTGGCGCGATCGTAAACAAAGTGCTGTACTCCACAATGAAGTGCGCGATTGGCCTAAAACTTGAATGCGGGTTAGCTCTATGGTAGAGCTCATCAACCATACATGAAACTCGATTTTCAGAAAAAATCGTTAGGAGGGTTTTCCCAAATCCGGTCACATGTGACCGAATTTGGGAAAACCCTCCGTATGGGATCCGCGCGCGATTCGTGCAATGCCCATTTTTAGTAGCTCAGGTCGAAATTTGCCAAATTTTGTCATATACATGTCGAACTAACAGTTGCCGTCTTCTACGGAGGCTAGTCATGCTATACAAAGGCGAAATAAGCCTTCATTTCGACCCACCTAGTCAGCACAGCCGCCGTACATGGAGCCGGTTGCTATGGGCACTAATTAGAATTTTCTACCTAGATACAGCTAGATTCATCTAACTACTGTACGCTCGCTCACCTTTTTAGCTCCTTGGGCATCTAAGAACCTAAGAACAATCGGCTGTCCTTGTCAACAATGAAATTCAACTCTTGCTCAATCTTTACGTTCATTTCGAACGGCTCCGCCCAGGTCCATTTAATTGATTTCCGGATCACGCGTAGTATGCGGAAATGCCATACGCGTGCGTAGCAACGCCTTTAGACCGTAATTTCTTGATTATTGGGGGTGTCGTGCGATCGCAAACAAAGCGCTGTATCTCATCAACGAAGCACGTGATCGGCCTAATACTTCAATGCGGGTTAGCTCTATGGTAGAGTTTATTAACCATGCATCAAACTCAATCTTCTGAAAAAATCCCATACGGAGGGCTTTCCTAAATCCGGTCACATATTACATCAATCACTGCAACAATTGCTCAAAGAATAAATTTTCTGACTGGTAATGGTTTAGCTTGGCAGCTATCAGTTATATTGATTTCGGTCAAAGTACGACGTCCTCTGATAGTTGTATCGTGCTGTAAGATGCAGTTGCGTGTTTAACTACTGAACAAAATACATCACACAGTCTGTATCATACTCACGATTTGACTCTAGATATCTACCTATGTTGACAAAAACAATAATATTCAAATTCAGACCACACTCTCCTTGCTGTATTTCCTTGACACCATTTGCTAATGTTAAGTAGTTGCCATGTGTATGGCTCTGTAATACGCTTGTTCTTATTTGTGGCTGGCCTTTTTCCATTGAGATTACTGCATCCCTTACAGCCGCATGCTGATGAGCAACCTCGATCCATAGTTGCCAAGTTTTTGAAAATGGAAACCGGGACATTTGACCACACCCATCAATTAAACCGCACCCACTACCACTGTATAATCAATAATGATGAGACAGAACTGAACAGTAAAGAGAATGCAGTAATGTACAAGAATAAAAAAGGTAGCTACCGAGTGTGGATAAGTATTGTCATGAAGTTAGTGGTCCAATAGTTACTTTGAAGCTCTTTGGGACACTTGCACACTAGTTGCCTTCTTACTCTTGGACAGTAGCTCCTTTGGCAGTTTGATGTCATCTCATGTGCCACACCCCCAGTCTGGACTGCTCTACCGGGACATGACCGGGACAGGAGGCCAAATATCGGGACTGTCCCGGTCAAAACGGGACGGTTGGCAACTATGTCGATCCTTGGCTGGACAACGGCATAATAGTCTTCCTAATTGGTGTGCACATGCCATAGTTTTCTTTGTTGTCCTTACAATTCACCCCACATCTACACTTGGTTGTGTCTGCATTTCTCTACTTCACCCATGCTTCCCTTTATCACCAGTCCATCATAATGACCCTGTCCTACAGCAGTGTATGCCAAGTGTAGTACAGTGTAGTCAACCTAATTCGAATCAGCATACCACGAATTTTCTTCTAATTCGAAGTCTTTCCAATTCCCCACATAGAGCTAATACACAAATATAAATTCGAAATGTCACTTTCACTTAATTAGATGAAACACAAGGTCTAGTATACGGACGTGTACAATATGTGACCGTATCTGACAAAGCTCGGCATATGGGATCTGCGCGCTATTCGCGCAATGCGTGTTTTTAGTAACCCAAGTCAAAAAATGTGACAGGATCTGAGAAAAGGGCGCTAAACGCGATTTTTTGCCACTTTTCAAACTGTCACCATTTCAAGGCCTCAAGAGCCCTAGGCTTCTTCTGGCTTGGTTTGTTAGCAGTTTGGACCTTCTACTTCACAGATCCAACGTTAGAAGTCTGAGCAAGCCTCCTGTCCTGAGCGGTGAGCCACCAAAGTGAGGCATAAAACGGCGATTTTCGAACGCGATCGACGCGCGCGCTCGCCCCACCCACACCGGAAGTGGGCAGGGCCCGCGATTTGCAGCGAGTGTAGTAGGATGATTGAAGAATATTTATGCCAGGTTTGAAGTTCATAGCTACTATGGTTCCAGAGATATAAGCGTTTTAAAATGAAAATTCGGGAATAGCGCGAAATGGTCCCTTTTCTCAGATCCTGTCACATTAATGTCGAAGTTGAGTTTTTATCATATTCATGCCAAAGAACCTTTCCTACTAACCTTTGCCGTAGTCTACGGAGGCTAACCGTAAGTTA
The DNA here is from genome assembly GCA_963930775.1 of Cliona cf. orientalis. Taxonomy (NCBI): domain Eukaryota; kingdom Metazoa; phylum Porifera; class Demospongiae; order Clionaida; family Clionaidae; genus Cliona; species Cliona cf. orientalis. The sequence continues at coordinate 25,872,258 of OZ005689.1, forward strand.
CAAAGGCGAAATAAGCCTTCATTTTGACCTACCTAGTCAGTAGGGCTGCCGTACACAGAGCCCGTTGCTATGGGCACTAATTAGAATTCTCTATCTAGATACAGCTAGATTCATCGAACTACTGTACTACTCACCTTTTTAGCTTCTTGGGCATCTAAGAACAATCGGCTGTCGTAGTCAACAACGAAATTCACTTCTTGCTCGATCTTTAAAGGAAATGAAGGATGAAGCTGATAACTTTCATTCACTATGGTATATTATATCTATAGTATGTCATTATGCAAACAAATTATGCATAATATATTATACCCCAACATCCCATGCTTTAAGTTTTATTTCCTGTCACAATCTTTTTATGATTATAGCTGTTCGCAAAATATTTGTGCGATGCACATGTTCTCAAAACTGGCAGTTTCAAAATTTCCTATGTTCACATCTGTCCAAATTCATAGCTTTGAACTTCAAGCAGAGCATTCCAGAGCCATTCCAAGCGTACTGATAAAGTGCTCTGAACTTGCAGATCCCATCACAGGAGTGTAAAGGTGATAGATGAAGGAATCAGAGTGGCCGCCGTGTGTGGGCCTCTTACAGGATTGTCAGCAGAAAAGTTGAAAGAGGCCAATCCTGCTTATTCTGGTGCACAGTTGATCCTGATCAACGCTCCTAAGGTATTTAATATTACTATACTGATACATGACAGTGTGCTAATACACATCAATTTGATTAAAATAATTTTGATACATCCATAATTACCTCTAGCTATTATACTGTTCCCTCACTATACAGAATTGCAACTCAGACACTCTAGAGGCAATTGCTTACACTAGTAGGCAGATAAATTCTGCTAGCACTTCTCTGAAGTCCTTCACTGTGATTATCCTGTGTGAACTAGAGCAGTTCAGTGATGTAAAAGCAGCCTGATCAAGTGTTTCGATTCAAAGGAGACAGCATACATCTACAATAAATTAGCTCAATAGGTTGACTTATAGACAATAATATTATGGCTATCTACCAATTCAGATTTGTAACTTCAAGAATGCTGTGCTATTATAGCTAGATTAGGTACCCTCACAACAATACTCTATTCATACTTCAGTCCTGCATAATAGGTGTATAAGAATTGGCTGCATGCCGCTAGTATGAGACATAATATAGGCAACTTTACCAACTTTATGTGCATGTCATGACATCTGTTCATATGCTTAAGTGGCTATCTAAACTAGTAATTATTGCTAAGTGTCCCACTTAATAACTGTGTAGAGTCTTATCTCATCTTGGAAGTTTAATACATGTGCATGCATGTAGCTTGCACATCCATTCACGTACTACATACATATGAACATTCACCATTCACCATTCACCATTCACCAAATGTATGTATCACTGTTTCTTAGTACCAAGCACTCCATAGACTATACAAAGTGTATACTATAATACTAATGCATGAGCTGGTTATTAGGGATTCTGAAGTACATCTGAATCAAAAATGCAGGGTATGTAAATGTATACCTGAAGTACGTATTTGAAAACTAGCCGTGGCTACTACCGTATAGCCGGAAATTATGACTCTAACCACTGAGCTACGACCACCCACGTCGAGCACTGGCGGCTCAAGCCAGTGATCTGGGTTCGATTCCCGGCGGCTTCCCGGTTCTTTCCCCTTTTCAGCCTGTGTTAGTAGTATCACCTCAATATATATACATATGGCAATCTTGTACCGAACCTCCCAACTTAAATTTGCTAATATTCTTGCAATATACGGTATACCGGGTATTAATTTCAGCCTTCTGGAGTGCAGCTCCTATTCAAATAAATATGGTATATTATTATCCAAAGTAGCTTCAGACAACTTAAGGCATGACTATTTAGCCCATTAACTGCATAGCAACCGTTGCTATCCGCCATGTTGGTGGTCAACGCTGTCATAGCTTTATACAGCGTACGGTCGCATATTATAGTAATCTTGATTAAAGCTTGAGTGCTATCATTTACCAGCTAGCACCATGGTATCATGCATGCACTATAGAGTGTTGATTATTGAGGATGAAACTTTACTATACTGTTTATTACTATTAATACAGAATCTGATGGGAATCTGCTGATACCAGCCCTGAGCAGCATTGTCATTGGGTATTGGTCTCAAGAGGGGAAACCACCCAACTGGCTGGGCGAGAGTCACCATAATGTATTCTCACAAGATCAGTGGCGTAGCCAAGAATTTAGTGAAGGGGGTGCTGATGCTAGATGGCCAGCTTGCTGGCCATAGGGGGTGGGTGCGGGACACACCCCCCTCCTGCCTGAGGCGGAAGCTATTGGATTTTTTAATACTGCAACTGGTGTATCTTATCAATTTTAAGTGTAATAGCTACTTACTAGTCATAATAATAGAGACATACTATAATTATGCAATTTTTAATCTTGAAGAATGTTTGCAAGTTGTATACGCCTTGGGTGGCGTCTAGCAAACTCATCGATTACATCCGATATTTCAATGTCTATATCTCTATGAACATGGAGTAGTGTCAAGGAAGTGAGCCTTTCATTGCTCATGGTAGATCTTACGGCTATCTTTACATGTTTAAGAGCACTAAAGGATCTCTCTGAAGAGCAGGAAGTAACCGGTAAAGTGCGAAGAATTCTCAAAAGGACACCAATGTTGGGATAATAGGATGATACATGGGGCAAGGTATGAGATAAGCTAGCTGGAAGACCATGAACTCCATAAAGATTTTTCTCTTTCTCCCACTTCAGATACCATTGATGTAGCTCATTCCGAAAGGTACTGTCTTTGAGATTACTCTCGTACATCTTCTCTAATGGACTAAGTTTCTCAACAATCTCTTCAAACTTTTTTTGTGATTATAATTGATGGGATCAAATACAATCCAAGTAGAGCTGTTTTCTGGTGAATGCTAAACCGGGATTCTATCTCTGACAAAAGGTGATCCAATACTGGAATTGTAACTGAGTAACTGAGCGTCGATAATATTCAGGTGGATCTTGAGCAGGAACATTGAAGCGATGAGATTGGCGGCCACACAGACGGGGAAGCGAAGGTTGTACTCCAACAGAGTCACACATCTCCACTTCCATAAACCACTGACCATGATATGTGTCAACATTCTCACATACATCAATCAGAACATCCTTAAGATTGTCGACTTCTGTGACTGCCTCAACAATATCCTTTGCCTCTGCCTGCAAACTACATGTAAGTGCCAGCAAGTAGTTAAGACATTTGTTAATAATTACCAAAGCACTTAAAAAATGAGTGGTAGTGATCGCTAACAAAACTGTACTGGCATCTGTCAGAGAATTAGACGTCCAGTTGGTTGATCCCTCGGCTGAAATGCTTTCAAAGCATTCCACAACTGATGGGTGTAAGTCTTTGAATCTGTCCAGTGCATCAATCTGTTCAATCCACCTTGTACGGCAAATATCTTTAAATTTAAGGACTGAAGATGTTGGTTGTGTTGCTTGGATAGCTTCTTCAAGCTTTCTTTGCTGCTTGGGATGAGCAAAGAAAAAAGTGGAGACCTTATTCACGATTCCAATCATATTCCGAACACATTGGACATCAAGGGATTTGACCACAGCTAAATTGAGAGTGTGAGAGGCACAGTGAAGGTACATGGCTAGAGGATGATCTGAAGATATGATTGCTGCTGCTCAGTTTGTTTTTCTTGACATATTTCCTGCACAATCATAACCTTGACCACGCAATTTATGAAGATCTAGACCGTGTGCCTCGATAAAGCTGGTCATCTTCTCAGCAAGTGCACGACCTGTGATGCCAGTATCACACTCAATGAACTGAACAAAGTCTTCACGAACTTGGAGATTATCTGGATCGATATACCTAAGAACTAGGCTAAGCTACTCCTTGTTTGAGCAGTCAGTGACTTCATCAGCCACTATAGAAAAGAACTGGGCCTATGTGACTCTGCTAAGGATCTTGGTTTGTATGTGATCACCAAGTACATCAATCACTTGATTTTGAATATCAGGTGATGTATATTTGGCATTTCCAGGAGCATTAGCCAAGTGATGTCGTAAATTCATATCCCCAGATGACACTCGGAATTCTAGCAGAGCCCAGAAGTTGCCATGGGGAGCACAAGGATCCTTTTCAACTTTCACCGATTATACGCGAGATGCGCCTTAAGGCACATGCGCATGCATGTCATTAAGCACGAGAGATGCCTTAAGGCGCAAGCGCCATTGTTGCTGTGCTATAGCCGCGCCCATCATTCCATAGTAGTTTGGGCTTGGCATCCTGTCTGAGGTTAGTACAGGAAATACCTTACTCCAGTGTGGCTTCGAGGTCACTTGTTGACCTTCAGAAAGGAAGTACTAACGAGATTACTTATCGAGGTAGAGATGGCCACGATTGACCTAAGCGTTGAAGTAGCCTTGTTTTCTGCCACAGTACGTGCAGTAGAGACATATCGCTAAGCATACAGTTAGACTAGGTCTATGTCTACCTTACTGTGTAGACAAAGTGAGATGAAGAGTTCTACTAGCCACAGATGGACTTGAGACGGCGACGATTTGGAGGTAAGTAAGCTTTTAAGCTTTTATGTTCACAAATAGCGTACTATATGTACATACGAAGCTAAAGTAACGAACTACGAAGGTTGTACAATGACTCCTTCGTGTGAATAAAGCGTCCATAGCTATGACAACCGTTCTAGGACGCGGTAAGAAGACTAATAGCTAGTACACTATTTTTACATAAATGAATTTAGCGGTTACGTGTAATGACGTCATGTACATTCCGCGTATAATCTGTTAAGGGAGCTGTCTCTGTGACCACGAAGTGAAATGTTTGTCGGCCACAGAGGATGATTGTTTCAATGATGTGATGGACTGAATCTTTTTGCGATTGGCGACTATTAGTTGTCGAGACTGTTCATCAAGTCTATGACGTATGCTAGGTTACTTATTTGTCATGACCTTCATAAAATTTTCGAATACCACAGCAGCGGTCTTATGATAGGTTTTCTCTGCGTGCTTCTTGAGAATCTCCAGAGCTTTCTGAAAGCTGGTGAGGGGAATTTGGACAAGCACTCCTGGAGCAGCGCGAAAATCGCTACTTCTTGCAAATAACACAAAAAAGGCAATAACCACCATCATCATGCTTACTATACCTCAACCACGGATACCTTGTCAACCACCTATGTTGAAAGCTTCTACCATTATCAGCCTTCGGAAATTTGTATGAAGAATCGGGATTGAATCGATGTACAAGCTGGTAATTCTCATGATCAGTGACACCGACACGTTGACTTGACTTTCCTGCAACAAAGTCACCAATATCAGTTTCTGTGGTGAGACGAGGTTGTTTTGCAGGTGGTTCAACTGATTCCGGAGGAGACCTTGGTGGAGGAGATGCCCGTTCAGAAGAGGAAGGAGAGTGAGAAAGGGACCTTGATTCATGAGGCGATAGTAGAGATAGATGAAGGGAGCATGATGGTTCACTCACATTGGATGCATAATCATTGGGCCTACGTTATTAAATTGGCATAATAATTATTATAATAGCCTATCTTTCTTTGCTATTGTACTTACACTGATGGACCAGGTTGCTCATTTGTTTCCTGCCTTGGAAGTTGTTTCTTAAAGAATTTGTACAAAGACATAGCAATAATGTGACCGGATTTGAGAAAACCCTCCGTATGGGATCCGCGCGCGATTCGCGCAATGCGCGTTTTTAGTAGCTCAGGTCTAAATTTGTCAAAGTCCAGATTTTGTCGTATGCATGTCGAACAACCCTTCTTCTAACTGTTGCCGTCTTCTACGGAGGCTAGTCGTGCTATACGAAGGCGAAAATTAAGCCTTCATTTTGACCCACCTAGTCGGCACAGCCACCGTACACGGAGCCCGTTGCTATGGGCGGTAATTAGAATTCTCTATCTAGATACAGCTAGATTCATCGATCTACTGTACGTTCGCTTACGTTTTTAGCTTCTTGGGCATCTAAGAACAATCGCCTGTCCTTTGTCAACAACGAAATTCAATTCTTGCTCGATCTTTACGTTCATTTCGAACGGCTCCGCCCAGGTCCATTTAATTGATTTCCAGGTCACGCGTAGTATGCGGAAACGCCATACGCGTGCATAGCAATGTGCATAGCAACGCCTTTAGACCGTAATTTCTCGATTATTGGGGGTGTGGCGCGATCACAAACAAAGCGCTGTATCTCCACAACGAAGCGCGCGATCGGCCTAAGACTTGAACGCGGGTTAGCTCTATGGTAGAGCTTATCAACCATGCATCAAACTCAATTTTCTGAAAAAATCCCATACGGAGGCAAATCCGGTCACATATTATGTCGGAGATCTCAGAAAACAGCTGGTTGTGGCGAAGCCTTTCTAGCACACGTGGCACTGCGGTTGCGGTACGCGCGCGGTACGGTATATAGCGTACTTACATGCATTAATTTTGATAATGCTGGGCGCGGCTGAGCTTGCACCCCACCCACAGCAATTAACCAGTCACGAACTATGACCTTTATCGCGCTTGATAACATTTCCAGTGCAAGAAAAGAAGTTCTGAACGGTAAAGCTTATAGAAGGTGAGTTATACTTTCATACATTAGTTTCCAAGAACAAAGGGGGTGCTTGAGCACCCCCCTGGCTACACCACTGAAGATGGAGACAATCCATGTGCCCTTAAAGTGGAGCTGATCACCACATTTTCCCATGATGGCCAGACAGTGATTGACGCAACAGGAAGTTGTAAGCAAACATAATCATAAAAGTGAATACAAATTTGTACTCCAGTATTAGAAGTGTATAAAGATTATACTTAAAATGACTGATACGCTTCCCATTCACCTAGGTTCAGTTGCTGCCTCTCGGATTGGTCGAAATATTGTCTATGTTGAAGAAAATCCTGCAGCAGTGCAAGAAATATTGAACATAATTGAAAAATATGGTAATTTCTTGGTAGCTAAGCTTTTTATGATTAATTTAATGTGAAAATTGACACTAAACATAAATGGAACTTACTAATCAGACGCTGTTCCCTACTTCATTCTTCAATTTTATTCACTTATTTTTATACTTGTTTCTATTCTTTTTTATTGCACTTAATGTAACTTATCGATGCCATCTTACATGGTTTGCTCTCAGCTTCTGACTAAGTGGAAGATGGGAGGTGCGCAAAATTCTTTGCCAAGCCCCTCAATAATGCGTTCATAATAATATTATTGTGACGATGAACAGGATGACAAAGAACGCTGGTTTAGGCGGCCCAAGTAGGGATAGCGCTAGAGAGTAAATTGCCTGCCTAGTGCCTTACTGCTCCTCAAGCCTTGAACCTTCATATCCATGATTGGTCCAGCGCGCCATTGCACACGCTAGTGCTAGCGATGTACGAGTAAATAGCTAGCTCGCCCAGGTGCCTAGGGCCAAGTGCTGTCACATGACTTCACCATGGAAACATATTCTGAGCATGCGCATTATATCATAAAATGGCATATCAGACACACCCATTGGATAATGCGCCGTACGTACACACCCACTATTACGTACGGTTGTTGAGATAACGCCAACCTAGCATGCCACTGCACTATGCGCTACAAAATGGAGTGAATTTATATGAGAACTAAGATGAGAGGTCCAGACAGTCTTGGAAATAACGAAAGATTGAGAAATGGCCATTTATTGAACATCTGGTTCTGGCATATACAATTGATTTGATGAATGATCTTGGTCTTGTTAGATAATTTGCTGGAGATTCTGATTTTCACACTTAGAAATTTACCTATTTTGAGATATTTGGATATCTGTAATGTATTATGTATATGGCATATCTGGGCCATCCCTAATTATAGAGTCTACCGACCCTATGACAAAAGACAATGAACAAAACTGACTTACCCTACATCTTTGTCATTTCTCATATGCTGTTATAATTTTCTTTGACCTACTTGTATCAGTCAGAGATGAGCTGCCTGATGCTCTTTCGTGAAAGAGTGCCACTTGGGCCAGCATCAGACAGGTGACATTTGAGATCCAGGTCTCTCAAACAAAGTAGGGATAGCATCATCTTTGATCCTTCTATGTTTCTGTATATTCATCTGTGAAGCCAACTCTGTCAAAGTGTTGACTGCACAGAACGCTGTACTCACTTGGACCACTCCATTGGGCCCTAGTTCTCTGAACATTCTTGACCCACTTCTGTCTTAATACATGGTCCTTAGGAAACTTGAATAGGCTTACATTATCGCTGTAAGTATTAGAGCAACCTGCAGCAATGCAATGCTTTACCATAGTGAGTAGAATCCACACTTAGCTTCTCAGAAACGTAGACACACGGCATCTTTCAAAGCGTTCTGCTACTATGTATATGCTAGCTGCGTTCCCCCCGTGACGTCGCGTAAACTCTCCACCCATTAAGGAAGAATATTGCAATCCAGATTCCGCTTCGTATTTCGGACACATTTTTTGTCATGTTAGGATCATCTTAGAATTTTTTCGTTATTTTTCCTGAAATCTACGCCCTTGAAAGTATAATATGGGGCAAAACACAATCTTTTTAATTTTATCATGAAAGCCCCCCCCCCCCCCTTAAACCGAAGAAATGTAAAGCCAAATCCTAATGATGTCACTGCTGCTAATGATTTTCTATCAATTGTCACTACTTGTCACATTCTTGCTGCCAATACCGGTGGATGAAAATGTGGATGTTACTGGACAAGGACAGAAAGAAAATTCTTATGTTGTTATGCCGCAGAGTCGTCGACACTTACACTAACTTCAAGTTTGATATAAGAAGTCCTCCAGAGCCATCAGACAATCATATCAACGCATATGCTGTAGGCTATAGGCTGTAGAAGGAAGTGATGAGTCTCGTATGGATATGGTGTACACACGTTACGCTGCTGGAAATATTTAATACCAATTTTTAAAGCTTCTGACGGAAGAAATTACTCCATCGACGCCTTTCTTGCACTCTATCAGTACTATTTCATGTTGTCTCCACGTCAGGCACACCAACTAGTTTAGAGCAGATTTATTAACACACATGGATAATCTGGAATGCAATCTCCATATGGAGCACTTAAACAGGGTATGTAAAAAGGAATGGGAGCTAATAAGACCGAGAAGGCTATTCAGTGAGCAGCCAAGGGCAATAGGCAAAAGTTTAGCAGTTGTAGACAACTTTATTCGTACAATAAAGCATCCCTCAACATCATAGAAACAATCTAGTGCTGACATTACTAAGGATCGTGACCTTATCCTGAAGGAACTTATTTCTAACAATGTATTTGGCAAAATATCCAGACAAGAGCATGCCTCATTCCCTAATTTGGGTAACACCCTTATGATGGGTGTTGGAGAGAAGCTGTATAACGGATTGGATCAAAGATTTCATTTATGTCCACAACAACTAACACTTGGCGATTATGCAATCTTCCCAATCACATTCTAGTATGCATGTCACAAAATGAGCACTTGGTACCAAAATCAATATGTATATAGTTATCAAAATCTTTAAATAAAAATATTTCTGCAGCAGGTGCTTGTGTTTTCTATATACTTCTTCATGCACTCATCTACGACCAATATGGTGGAACAAGGCAGCTGTTCCATCACGACCAGCACGTCCAGTTTCTTGGATATAACTTTCAACGTTGCTAGGCTAGGCTAGGTGGCCCAAAGTGTATAATTCGGTGAATATCTGGACAGTTAGTGCCCATACCAAAAGCTATGGTAGCTATCACAATCCTGAGACAAGATACAGTGGATTCTGTCAAAGCATAATTTGGTCCTTCACGCAGGGTTTGGTGCAGCTATGAAACATCTCTACTCTCCGATATTTAGGGATGTCAGGGGCACCTGGATAAGTAAACTTGCTCCTGAGCTTTTTTGAAATAAAAGTAGAGGGTACCAACAGTCGTTAATGGCATGGCAAAATATTGAGCACTTTGTCCTTTCCGTCTTGCTTTTTGACTATTTCATCGGTTATAGTTAACACACTGTATTTATTTGGTGAGATGGAGATGACACGTGCATTTCTCATACCAAGTGTTTTCATTATCCCATTAGGCAGTGAGTTAGAAGCTGTTGCTGTTAGAGCCATTATGCTTCACAAACATAGCCAGCAGGCAATCCTTTACTTTGAAAAACCTTGACCTGATCTTTCATCAGTGCCACTAGAGGGGATATAACGATTACAACAGATTTCACCTCACTCCGCAGGCTATCAAAAGCGGCAGGTAAGCACCCATAACATAGGCTTTTCCCATAGCCAGTGGGAAGAACCACGAACATGTCGTTCCCCTCCAAAAAGGTACGAATGGCGTCCTTTTGCTGCTCTCACAAGTGTTGATAGCCAAGGCTACCAGCAGCATCCTCAGCGAGCTCAATTCTTCTTCGGACAGCCAGTCGCGCAATCTTTTTCTGGTCGGTGCTGATTTACTTCCTGTTTGCAGCCAGATATGCCACAGCAAAAATACGTAATACATAAAGCTGCAATCTGATTGGTCACGCCTCATACAAGGCGCTGGGACAACTCCATGTACAGCACTTTAGCAGACTCTCTCCCTCCCCTTCCCCTCCCCCTTTTCCCTGAGAGTCTGGCTGCGCGAGACTAGCTCAGATAGACGGCCGAAACTGATGAAGCCCGATACTGGCAGACTGACAGCTGACAAAGCCTGACAGATAACGAGACACAGACTAACAGCTGAAGCTGACAAAGCCCGACACACAGAATGAGATACTGACGGACAGACAAAGCCCGACAGAATGATTGGGACACACATGTACACAGGTGACAAAAGCAAGACAGAAACCGTCCTGAAACCAAAGCCCAGCAAGCTTTCTTTTCTCTTTTTCATGTCCGCTCAGACCCCGCGTGCACATACATAAATAGGCTAATTTTTTTTATATTTCACTCTATTTAGCAAGCAGGTATCCAGCTTCCACGTGCACATACAGTTCCATTCCCAGACCCCGCTCTTTGCAGGATGTGTAGCATGTCATAATATGTGACCGGATCTGGGAAACCCTCCGTAAGGGATCTGCGCGTGATTCGCGCAATGCGCGTTTTTAGTACCTCAGGTCGGAATTTGTCAAAGCCCAGATTTGTCATATACATGTCGAACAACCCTTCTAACTATTGCCGTTGTCTACGAAGGCTAGTGTGCTATACAAAGGCGAAATAAGCCTTCATTTTGACCCACCTAGTCGGCCCAGCTGCCGTACCCGGAGCCCGTTGCTATGGGCGCTAATTAGAATTCTCTACCTAGATACAGCTAGATTCATCGAACTACAGTACATTCGCTCACCTTTTTAGCGTCTTGGGTATCTAAGAACAATCGGCTGTCATTGTCAACAACGAAATTCAACTCTTGCTCAATCTTTACGTTCATTTTGAACGGCTCCGCCCAGGCCCATTTAATTGATTTCCGGGTCACGCGTAGTATGCGGAAACACCATATGCGTACATAGCAACACCTTTAGACCGTAATTTCTCGATTATTGGAGGTGTGGCACGATCACAAACAAATGCTGTATCTCCACAACGAAGCGCGCGATAGGCCTAAGACTTGAATGCGGGTTAGCTCTATTGTAGAGCTTATCAACCGTGCATCAAACTCAATTTTCAGAAATAAATCCCATACGGAGGGTTTCCCAAATCCGGTCACATATCATGATTGAATACATTATTATTATTGTAGAATAATAAAACCCTTAGATTCAAAGATCAACATGGGCACACCAGCAAAACTATTTCACCACATGGGAGTTTATCGATAAGTGAAACTGTCTTCGATGTTATGAATTCAATAGGTACAATAGATCGGCTGTCTGGAAGTTTGTAACTATCACTCTCCCAAACAGTGATATGTTTCCGTATGCATCTTTGTTCTGGTGTGGTTTGTACCAGGTAGCTCTAAAAAGTAAGAATGTATGTTGAGTATTAGCAATGGTCACTGTATGCCGAGCAAAGTAGTTCACTTGTTCTGCAGTTACTGGATTTCACATAGCAAAGATGCAGCTGAATGGCATGTATGAGCCAAGAACCTTTCCGTAAGCAGTAACCTATTGATACTTTGGGAATGCATTAGTAACATCTATGCTAGATGATGGAACATTAGATAATTCTGAATACAAGCAACTGAGACGATCAAATGCTTCACTTAGAATGCTTAGGGAGTTGATGTTGTGAATTCATGCACCAAACAGTTATTGATGGAGAGCTGATGGTGGGATGAAACAGTCAGAGAGTGTACCAACCACACGTCTAGATTTGAAGTTACCGGGGCTTAAATTCTTCCTGGTACTCAACTGGTGTACGTACACAATGGACAGTTGTTTTCAAAGAATCGTTTCATTAATTGAATTTCAATAGAGCGGTTGTTTGGTAAATCTTCTAAAATACCATTGTACCTCTCAAAGGAATACAAACAAAATACATGAGGACCGTAATCCTGTATACACTCAAATAAATGAGTATGCATGTGCATGTTGGGTGTATTTTCTCTTTACCATACAATCCTTCGACTGAAGTATAGAAATAGCGTGCCTGGAAGTTTTATTAATTTTGATCATGGAAATCGGCATGCTAATATAAAGTGACGCCAACACTAGAGGTGTTCACCACATTGTATCTCGTAATGTCACAATGAGAAGTAATTTTTGTATTGATCGGCAGTGAAAGTTGACTATGTTTTGATAAGTATATGCTTACCCGACCCTAAGAATAGGTTATGCATCGGGTCAACTGCTAGCATCCTCGTTGGGTTCAAATAGGGCAATCGAATTAATTCAGTGAAACGATAGTTTCGCAATAGCTGCCTTTGTTTTACATGACTGAAGTTGGAATATCCTTTCATGCTCAGCTCGGCTGTGTTTTAGCCAATTGTCTCTGTCGAATCCAGAATAATCCAGTTCACCAGGGCTTCCAGAGAATGACTTCAAGCAATGGGAACATCCTTGGTGGGCGTTATAGGATAAGAATCCACATAATTTCTCCCTGCAGATAAGTAACATGATGCACACCTCACATTTTTTCGAGCTACAGCCAGAAATCTCTAGTTCTTTACCGGCCCAAAATCCATTTAGTTTAGTTCATCTACCAATGGTTTCAGGAAACCATTGATATTGATAGGTTCAGATGGCCCAGGTAAAATACCTACTAAAAGTAGTTTCTTAAATTACGAGGAAGATTCATTATTGTCAATCCAAATTTATAGTAAATGCAAACAAATAGAGCTAGAAAAATGGACAGCCATTGTACACCTGAAATTCATTTCAGATCTTTCCATCATATTATACATCCCTGCAAGGTATTGTCCCACACAACTCTTGTTCGCCACTTTTCACAATCTGTCAGAAATGATGGTCTTAATCATAGGCGTAGGAACAAAATTTTTACTGGGGGGGCCCATTGAAAGACAATATCACTTACTGTAATCATGATAAAAGTGTTTAATATTCTAGTACAAACAACAAAATTTAAATACTGCACAAAACATCAGTAGCTTCCAAAAATACTTTTCTTCTGTCATTAACTGCAATCACTGTCACTGTCAATGGAGGAGTGATCAGGACACTAGAGATGACAGATTAAGGAGCTGTGAGCTTTGGTTGCAATACTTGTAAGGTTGAGTTTGTCTGTCCTCTATAAATATGCATAAGCATAACATCATTAAATTTTAATCTTGGCTTTCATAGTCGACCTTAAGGTTTTAAGATGCAAGGTGGAAAAGGTTCGTTCAGCAGTACCTGTAGTGACAGGAACTGTCAGCACAGTATGGAGTAGTGCACCGACTTCACTGAACATAGTTTTGCTGCTGTTGACATCATTCGTCATTTCACATAGAGTCCTTAGATTTGTGACTTACTTAATAGCAGAAGCAGTTTTTCACTCATTGAATGTCCTCACAAGTTCAGGCACCATTTGCAGCAGAATTGCCAGGCGTTGCTTGTCCACTTCCTTATAATATCCAGCTCACTGGGAAGATCAGTCACATTCTGAGCTGCATCTAGAAGTTTTTCCATCACAGCAGTAACTGGCATTCCCTTTCCTTGTTGAAATCGTTTCTTTAGCTCTCCAGTAACTACCGTATTTCTTCTAAAAATTCGGTCCTTCTTATTATTCGGCACCCTTTACCGAATGATTGAAAATAGTCTCCGATTTTCGGCAAAGGTTGTCACGCGTATATGCTATAAACGGGAATAGAATGCGCACGCACACACGCAGAGAGAATGTTGAATATTAACCTCTAAAAATTTGGCGAAGCTAAAGCAATATTTCATGCTGAATTTTTAGAAGAAATATGGTAGATCCAATACTTCAAAATATTGCTTCTTGAAATATGATTTGGACTGTCAAACACATGAGCTAGTGCACCATCATCTATCCGCCTAGGTGGACGGACGTCTTGCACGAGGAAAAGTAGGCTCATCTGTGATATCTTCACATTTGGCCAAAATGTGAGTATAAAGGATTCATAAGCACTGTCACATCTTTGCCTCTCCAGGAAGTCCACAGGAAGTTTTGACGCCTGTATAGCATCTTGTATTGTGGTGTCCTTTCCTTGGAGGGTAATAGATAGTTGTTCGGTAGCTGATAAGATAAGATGGGACATTTTTAGCCCGAAATAACTACTAAATTTTAGCATCGAGTGCTTCCATAGCATACTCATCTCTTCCCTGCTTAATCACTTATAGTGCATCACGCAACAACTGTTAGCCAAAACTGCCTCAATAGCCCTCGTTCTGACAGTCTTTCTTGTAGGATAAAGAGGCTTTAAAGTAGGTGCACTAGGGGAAACCTGAGCTTCCATAGCAGCAAATAAGCTAGACCTCTTGGGTGAAAATCTAATGAGCTGGCTTAATTCCAATAATAAATTGAGAGAATATCGAACACAAAGAACCCGACTTCCAACCTTTTAAGGCATAAATTAGTGCAGTGAGCCAAGCAGTGGACAAAAATGGCTGTAGGCTGACACTCTTGGATACGAGCAGCAACACCACAAAATTAATGTGCTCACTCATATTTGAAGCCCCATCATAGGCTTGTCCTCTACACTGGCCAATAGGCAAAGCCAAACGTATCAAGCAGTCCTTAAGTACACTAGTTAATGTTCTGCATGAGTTTTAGGAATTTGAATTAGCTCAACAGGGGTTTCGTGGATCTGAAATTCACTGTCTACTTATATTGTGATGCAAAGCTGCTCTTTCTGAATAGTATTTGTAGCTTCATCAGCTATTAGTGAGAATTTGCCCACTTCCCTTATTTCCGATAAAATTCCTCTTAAGGCACGACCTTAATTGTGTAGATGTAAGGTGGGGATACGCCACATCAAAGTCATAAGTGTGGTGCATGTTGAGTGTGACCATGCCCTTTTAATTGCCCAGGTGTCAGGGGTGTGGCTGCTAGAGCCGGAAGTGTTCATTTAATATCCTGAATGGACTGGAAGAAGAGCCGGGAGGGGCCAGGCCACGCCCAAAACAGCACCACCCCGTGCCTTAAGGTCCACCATTCTCAATCAAGTGCCGACTGGCGACCGGATGCCACCGGAAGCCCATAATCCCAATTAAAACACAGCTTCATCGAGGCCAAAACACACACAAACACTTCAAGGCAGTTCTGCCACACCGCCCACACAAGAGCTCACCTCATTTCCTGTGTGGGCGGGGTAACAACACATCCTCGCAACTATATCTCTCAAACCATCATCAGCTTCCATCTAGCCGTACGGTCCCCTCAATCACACCGGCGTACAGTGCCTCATTAACTGACATGGCCTCACCTTTGACTTGCCACGTCCCAAAGTCACCTGTCGGGATTCAAAGGTCACAGCACATTGGGGACATGCCCACCTATCACTGCGGCCCGGTCCAGTGCCCCGATATCCAAGCATTGGCTTGTGAAGCCACACCCAATTGGAAGCAATAAAACCTGCATTATTGCACACGCACATACTGCATACAGTGCCTGGAATATGCCCACACACTTAATTAGCCATGTTTTAAGTCGTTTCGGTAATAGTTAAGATAGAATGCTTTGATGAGGGCAATTACCGGTCTTATCTTCAGGGGCCAGTTCCGGTCGCTAATGATGCACATATTCGCCCCTGGCTCTTTCTGGACAAGCCCACCTCTGACCACAAACACTCGTATGGCCTCGGCCACGACCCTTCACGATTCGCTAATTGAATTAGCCAATGCTCACGGTACACCCACGCACTTAATTTAAGGTCCTACCTTAAAATTTCAATTCCCATAAGAGCAATCATTTCGTTTGTCATTCGAGAGGTATTGCCCATCTCTTATAAAGGGTGTCTAAGCCAGAACAGTGCTGAGCTTGTAATAGCAATAATTGCATTAAGTTGCCTTCCCTTTCCTCATGCCCTAATTCTTGTCGAACAAGAAACCGTAGGGAGGTAAGCAAAGTTAGTAGCATGTTTCTGTGTACTTTCTCATTATTTTTGTGTGTATTATCCAGTATGCTTACATCAGGCTGTTTCATGAGCTCAATTTTTAAAATTGTCCCTTTATGGGAAAGGTGCTCCAAACAATCAAGTGCCTTTTTCTAATAGTTAAACCTAGTAGAGTAGTAATAAAGGCTGCTTCTCCAAGCTTATGTCACAAGACCTCTTCTGTGAGTACCAACAGTAAGCACAGAAAGCCTTTAATTTAGTTACACATATGGATAACATTTGTAGTGGTATGTACTGTATACTTCATCATGATTTGTGTGCTATATATCTGTTATGTAACTTACATGATTTGTGGTTTATTATACCATCTGTATGTATCTATATGAAGTGCTGTAGAGTAGGCGATCGATCATCGGACGACAGGAATAGTCGGACTTTGTAATAGACGTAGAAGAGGGGGCGGGGTCGAGAGTAAGCATCAACCAGGTAAGGCCTAGGCCAAGTATGAACATACATTAGAGTTGGGTTCGTACCTTCGTAGCCAGAGCCGCTCAAACGTGCTGTCCGATTACATCGAACCTCGGACAAAAGAACTTGTTTTCGGACCGCTTAATTTGATGGCACAAGGTAGATCGCCGACATCTCGGGTGGACTGCCTTTGTATGCTTAAGTGGAATGACTGTTCTAACCATGCTCCCTTTTTAACCCGCTCCCTAGGTAGAAAAGAGTCCGAATTTCGGACATAAAGGAGAACCATTCAACTATGCTTTGTACTACGTTTGTACGGACGCATATGTGTCTGTAGCGGCGCGGAAGAGCTGTGACCACGAAGCCACACCCATCCCAGACCCCACCCTGATCGAAGCAATGGCAAATAAAGCATAATACTATATAGATAAAGTGAATGGAGTGTTATGAATACAAAATCTCAACATCTACTACGAAGACACCACTTCAAATTCTGAGGCTCTGGGTTATCTGCAGGAATAGTCAGATAAATCTTTGACATGCCACAAGTTAACTGACCTTTCTTCTGGCAGATTGATTTGCCACTCTTGCCACTGGCACCACCCTCCAAGGCGCGCAAAATTTTAAAGCCACGCCAAAAAATATTTAAACCACGCCCAAAATCGCACCGTTCGGCGTTCGTGAGCAAATCTATTGGCTTATCGCCTATCGCAGAACTGTGGTTTGCGCTCATACCTAGATCGACGAACTTGCTGAATCAGTGCCAGCTATTTTGCGTGCGGTTTGCATACCATTCGTGCACACGCGCGTACGTGCAAATGCCAATGATATGGTGTTGAGCGGTCAAAGGTCAAGTGGAAGGCACAAAAAGTGGGGCGGCTCGAGCCGCCCCTGCCGCCCCGCCTCCGACGGCCTTGCTTGCACTGCACTACTGTGTTCAAGGGAGGGCAAAATTTGGATGGAGCCACTGGCTATACATCGCAATGCTATTACACTCCTCCCATTCCCACATCAAAGGTAAGTCTATACTGAAGCTAGTTGGGCCGACATGCCGTATGTATGTACTGACACAAACTTGTAGATCCAGAAGAGGCTTTTTGTACTCCATCATTTAAGTTCTTGTTCAGCAGCTGTCGTTTTTGGCCCCCTTGTACGCTTTCTTTCTTTAATTCTCTTAGCTTCCTTTTGGCGCTTCTTGCTGTTGCTAGTTCCGCCTTTTCTTGTCTCCTTTTTTCAAGTTGCTGCTTACGTTCTTCTTTCAGTCTGATCTTTTCTTTTTTCACTCGCTCTTTTTCTTCCATGGCTTTTATGTTCTCCTTGCTGGTTAATATTTGGCCACATGACTTCTTTTGTGGTGGCTTCTGTGTCACCTCTTTCAAAGGAGGTACAAGTAACGTTGATAGAGAGCCATTATGTGCTGCTAACATGTGAAGTTCATGTGGTGAAGAGGTCTGATGCTTAGGATAAGAGGATGAGCGACGATGGTGAGAAGACTTGATAATACGAGTTGGAGGAAATGAGTAATCCGATGATGGATTACGGCAATGAGATGATGAACAGTAAAGATGTGCACTAGGTGATAAACTGTCCTGTTGATGACGACGATGTTGAATTGACGATGGGAAACGGTGTCGTCGAGACCCAAAACTACAATGTCCAGAGGAAAAAGAGTGATGAGCAGATGAGGAGTGAGAGTGACGGTGACGGTAACATTGGTGTTGACAGGTGAAACGATCAGGGTGACTTGGTGAGGGAGGGGAGCGACCACAGCGAGTGGATGAAAGTGAGGAACGACCATGGTGTTTGAGTGAGCGGAAGAAGTGACCACGGCGATTTGATGAGAAAAGGGAGTGACCAGAGCAACTGGATAAGGGGGAAGAGCGATTACGGTGACGGGATGAGCGACCATGGTGATATGATGAAGAATAGTGACCACCGCGATTGGGTGAGGGGAAGGAGCGACCACGGTGACTAAAAGAGGGCAAGGAGTGATCATGGCGACTGGAGGAAGGGGAGGAGTGAACACAGCGATTTGATGAGCGATGATGGTGACTAGATGAGGGGGAGGAGTGACCAAAGTGAGTGGATGATGAGCGAGAACAACAGGATCGCTGATGTTGGGAGGACATATCACGACCACAGAAACTAGACAGTGATTTTGAGGCAGGATCATGTTGCAAGGAAGGCGACCTACAATGCTGATCAGAAGAAGGATGATTACGTTTATAATGCCGAGAGGTAGATGGAGAATGAATAGAGCGAGATGAATCACTAGATTCACTTCTGTGATGGTCGTTTCTTCTTTGTTTTGCTGGGCTAAACAAGGGGATGTAGGCTAGCCCAGATTTTTTTGCTAATGTTTCCATCGGTTTAGGCACTTCTTCCAAGGGAAGCCTCAGATCATTCCGGTCAAATGGACAGATGCCGCAAACCTTGAACCCAGACATTATGTTGCGTATTGAGATCGCATTTGTCCATGCCGTGGAGAAGAGCTTGGAAAACATCTGTTGACAACCTTCCCTGGGTGATCAGACATATAATTGTGGCATTCTTCTTTCCAATAAGTTTTGAGTGGTCCAAAACATCCCTTGTCCAAAGGCTAGGAAAGGTGAGTCGTATTCGGAGGAAGAGCAAATATGTGACCGGATTTGGGAAAACCCTCCGTATGTGATTTTTTCAGAAAACTGAGTTTGATGCATGGTTGATAAGCTCTACCATAGAGCTAACCCGCGTTCAAGTCTTAGGCCGATCGCGCGCTTTGTTTGCGATCGCGCCACACCCCCAATAATCAAGAAATTACGGTCTAAAGGCATTGCTATGCACGTGTATGGCGTTTCCGCATACTATGCGTGACCCGGAAATCAATTAAATGGACCTGGGCGGAGCCGTTCGAAATGAACGTAAAGATTGAGCAAGAGTTGAATTTCGTTGTTGACAACGACAGCCGATTGTTCTTAGATGCCCAAGAAGCTAAAGAGGTGAGCGAACGTACAGTAGATCGATGAATCTAGCTGTATCTAGGCAGAGACTTCTCCCATAGCAACGGGCTCCATGTACGGTGGCTGTGCCGACTAGGTGGGTCAAAATGAAGGCTTATTTCACCTTCGTATAGTACGACTAGCCTCCGCAGAAGACGGCAACAGTTAGAAGAAGGGTTGTTCAACATGTATATGACAAAATGTGAACTTTGACAAATTTCGACCTGAGCTACTAAAAACGCGCATTGCGCGAATTGCACACGGATCCCATACGGAGGGTTTTCCCAAATCCAGTCACATATGATAACCCTCTTCTTTGCAGCTAAGCGAACCGTATCAGGACAATAGTGGCTTGAGTGTCCATCCAATAGCAGTAGCAATGGCCGGGCTAATGGCTAATGGAGCATGCTTCAAGAAATGATCAGCAAACCATCCATCAAATAAATCTTGGTCAATCCACCCTCTTGCTGACATTCCGTAAGCTGTTCCAGGGACTTCTCCATCAGTAAATCGGGGTGGCAGTGTTTTGCGATCTAAAATGACCATCGGCGGCATGAAAGATCCTGCTGCACTTACACATGCTACCACAGTGATCTGGGTTTTGTCACCAGAAGAAGGAGCCGTTGGGTTTAGATCACCCTTTTGAGCCACAATCTTGACATGCCCTCCATCTAAAGGCATACCAGTTTCGTCCATATTAAAGATTTGGCATGCCTCGCCGAGAAGATCGTTCTTCACAAGGACATCTTCTAAGAGATCAAAGTACCGATCAAGTACAGTTGGATCAGATGCAGCAGCACGAGCTTTAGAAAGGGGTGCTGGCGCTCTCAAGGTGAGATTCAGATGGTGGCTACAAAAGGACTCCCACCATCCATCCACTGGTTACTGGAGCAGTTATTCCCTTTTTCACAAGTAGCCTTCGTACTAGCGCCAAAACTTGCTTCTGTGATTTGGGATAGCCTATCTCAGCACAGCCAAGCAGAAAACGAACCAGCTCCTCTTCTTCACTACTGTTGAGGTATGTTGGGGGCCACTGGTTGCACCACTCAATACTCAGCCGCTCACTCTATCACCAAGGGTAGATTTGGGAATGCCAAATTTGAGGACTGCTTCTCTTACAGATATTGCCCCCTTACTATGTGTTACAGCAGATACAGCTTTTGTCATCATAGACTCGTCCCAGGCTTTATACTTTGGGGATCTAGAGCTTGTTACACCAGAGAAAGTTTCTCCCAATCCACGACCATGAATTACCCGATCTTTCAGCGATTTAGCCATCACATACAACCCTATAGCGTTCATTAATTAATATCAGTAAATTTACGATTTAAATTTATGATTCACATGCTGCACTAACTGATATGATAAAAGTGATTCTGTGGAGGACAACAGGCTGGGAGATCGACAACTTCTACACTGTTGAAGAGTGACCTGATCACGATAGAGCGCTGGTGAAGGGCCAAGTATGAAATGTGTTGCTGGTGTAGACCACTGCATGCAGTAGACAGCACGTGCTGTTGCGTTCCAATTCCGGTTTCCCAGTCAGATCAAGCTCTGAGCTGCGCGTTCTTGTCCTTACCTAGCCCCAGATCCGTGCTGGGCACTCTAAATAAAGCGCACCGCACGATTGTGCGTTAGACCACACCCACTGTATTCTACCAATTCATAATTTAATAGATTATCCTCGATCTCCAACACGTCCGAAATTTCGGACAATTTTCTACCTAGGGAGCGGGTTTAAATGGAAGGAAGAGTGGTTAGAACGGTCAAACGGCGCCCAGTCCACTTGAGCATACTAAGGCAGTCCACCCGAGGTGTCGGCGATCTACCTCGTGCCATCAAATTAAGTGGTCCGAAAACAAGTTCTTTTGTCCGAGGTTTGATGTAATCGGACAGCACGTTTGAGCGGCTCTGGCTACGAAGGTAAAGAAGGTATGAACCCAACTCTAATGTATGTTCATACTTGGCCTAGGCCCTACCTGGTTGAGGCTTAGTCTTGACCCTGCCCCCTCTTTTACATCTATTACAAGGTCCGACTATTCCTATTGTCCGATGATCGATTGCCTACTCTACCTGGGTATTAAATCAATTGTGTGCTGTTGTCTATATTATGCTATCATGATACATTATCGTATGAGTCAAAGCTAAACTAAACGACTATCGCATGGTGTCAGAGGCGGGATGGCGTCCTACAGAATCCCAGCCATAGAGAATTTTTGCAAAACCAGAAGAGTGGCCGCGATGGCTACACCATTTTGAGCGATTCCGGCAGGCCTCAGGACTCGCCACAAAGACCCAGGAGGTGCAAGTAAGCACTCTTATATACTCTGTGGGAGACAAGGCTGAGGACCTACTAGAATCATTCAGTCTTACTACTGAAGACTACAGCAAAGTAAAATCGAAGTTCCAGGGGTATTTTGACAAATGGCGCAATACGATCTACAAAAGAGCGAGATTTAACACGTGCAAACAAGAGGACAATAAGACAGTGGATGAGTTCATTGCTGATCTACACAGACTGGCAAAGCACTGCGGCTATGGGACCCTATGTGAAGAGCTAATACACGATCGTATCGTAGTGGGGATCAAGCATCGAGAGGTCTCTGAGAAGCTTCAGATGAAGAAGCTGACCCTCGACGATGCCATGACGATGACGAGGCAGAGCGAGGCAGTAAGGGTGAAAAGCAAGTTATCTACACAGCACCAGGTGGGAAACGCAACCACAAGGTCAGCACCCAGACCACAGAAGTGCACCAGGTGTGGAAAGTCGCCACCCCATGGCTAACAATACGGTTTGCCATAGGTGCCACAAACGAGGTCACTTTAAAAGATGTTGCAAAAATAAGGCAACCATCAGAGAAATAGCGAAAGACAGTGAGGAGGAAGCGTTCCTCGGGACTGTTAGTGCAAGTGCAATAAGGGCAAATGCTCCATGGCTAGTCAGTCAAGATGAACAAGGACGATATCGAGTTCAAAGTGGACACAGGCGCGGATGTCACAGTAATTCCAGAACAAATGTACAAGGCTGTAAGAGATGGAAAACTACAGCCCTCTAACCTGCCTCTGAGTGGACCATCGGGGGAGTCCCTGGAGGTGTGTGGCCAGTTCACAGGGAGTCTGTCAAGAAATGCGACGAACAGCCGACAGGACATCTATGTCGTGAGAAACTTACACCGACCATTGTTGGGCCGACCAGCACTGGAAGCCCTGCGAGTCGTAGCTCTGGTCGAGCCGATTCAGAAATCAGATATCGTGAATCAGTTCCCCGATGTGTTCAAAGGTCTTGGTAAGCTCAAAGATAACTATGTCATCAAGCTGAAGGAGAATGCTACCCCGTACGCTCTCACCACTCCTAGAAGGGTGGCGATTCCCCTTCGACCCAAAGTCAAGGAGGAACTCCAGAGAATGGAGAGGCTAGGAGTCATCACAAAGATCGAGGAACCGACAGACTGGTGTGCGGGGATGGTGGTGGCCCAAAAACGGAATGGCAAGGTAAGGATCTGCGTGGACTTAACAAAGTTGAATGAGAGTGTCAAGCGTGAACGACATATCCTGCCATCGGTGGAGCAAACACTTGCCCAGATTGGAGGAGCGAGATACTTCTCTAAGCTTAACACCAATTCAGGCTACTGGCAGATAGAGCTGGATCCGGAGTCTGCCAAACTTACCACCTTCATTATGCCCTTCGGGAGGTTTTGTTTCAACCGCTTACCCTTTGGGATCACATCAGCTCCTGAACACTTCCAGCACAGAATGACACAGATCCTGGGAGACCTAGAAGGAGTGATCTGTTTAGTGGATGACATCCTGGTCACCGGACGGACTCAGGAGAAACACGACCAGCGATTAATGGCAGTTTTGTCACGTCTCCAACAGGCTATGTCCGGAAAAGTGTGATATCAACAAGCCGAGCATGAAGTTCCTAGGACAGCTCATCGACCACACAGGAGTGCGACTGGACCCGGAAAGAGTACGAGCAATCCTGGAAATGGAGCCGCCAACTACTGTGAGTGAGTTAAGGCAATTTCTGGGTATGATCAATCAGGAAAGCAAATTCTCACCTCATCTTGCTGACCACACTAAGCCTCTAAGAGATCTACTGAGTTCAAGAAACAAGTGGAACTGGGGACCCGAGCAGCAAACAGCTTTTGAGAGTCTAAAGAAGTCGTTGAGTTCCAGTGAGGTACTTGCACTGTACGATGCCAGTCGGGAAACAGTTCTCTCAGCCGACGCGTCTTCATACGGCCTTGGAGCTGTGCTGAGACGGAGACAACCAGATGGGAACCTTTGACCGATCACGTATGCATCGAGAGCTTTGACTGAGACCGAACAAAGGTATGCTCAAATTGAGAAAGAGGCTTTGGCCACTACTTGGGCATGCGAGAAGTTTCAGGAGTATCTTCTTGGGACTTCCTTCAGAGTGGAAACGGACCACAAACCTCTAGTCCCTCTTCTCTCTTCCAAAGCACTTGATGTGGTACCGGTTCGAGTTCTCATGAGATTTTCATTCACCATCGTACATGTCCCGGGCAAAGAGCTGAACACAGCAGATACTCTCTCAAGAGCACCTGTCAGTGAAGGACACGACAGCAGAGGGGAAACATTCTGTCACGAAGTGAAAGCGTATGTGAATGCCATAGTGAGGAATCTGCCTGCCACAGAAGAGCGACTACAACGCATCCGAGACGAACAGAATATGGATCCAGTGTGTAGGAAACTCTGAGAGTACTGTGAGAAAGGGAAAATCGATTGGAATGGAACAGTGAAGCAGTATTTTCAAGTCAGGAACGAGTTAACGAAAGCCGAGAATCTGCTGATGAGAGAAAACCGAGTAGTGATACCACTTTCACTGCGAGCAAACATCCTGGAGAGACTACACACAGGTCACCAGGGGATGACGAAATGTCGACAACGAGCAAGGGAGTCAGTGTGGTGGCCAGGAATTCGAAAGGCCATAGAGGACAAGGTATCCAACTGCACTGTGTGTTGCAAGCATCAACAGCAGCATCCGGAACCGCTGATGCCTTCTCCACTGCCGAGTCGACCCTGGGAGAAAATCGGAACTGATCTGTTCGAATGGAAAAAGATAGACTATCTACTTGTAGTGGATTACTATTCTCGCTATATTGAGATCGCTAAACTCACCTCAACATCTGTTAATAGTATCATTGCTCACCTGAAATCAATCTTCTCTCGACATGGAATACCTGAAACAGTGATGTCAGACAACAGACCGCAATACTCAGCTGCAGTTTTTGAGGAATTTGCGAAAGAGTATGGATTCACTCACGTGACAAGCAGCCCAAAATATCCACAGGCTAACGGTACAGCCGAACGAGCGGTAAAAACAGTGAAACAACTCCGCAACTCCGCAATGCTTGCCTACAGATCTACACCATTGGAGAATGGCTATAGTCCAGCAGAGCTGTTGATGGGACGAAAAATACGTACCACCCTCCCGATGTCGAAGAAACAGCTCCAACCCAATCTACCAAACGTTGCAAAGCTCAGAACGAAGGAGAAAAAGATGAGACAGAATGAAGAGAAATTTTGATAAGAGACACAGTGTTAAGACTCCCAAACCACTAAGTCCAGGAGACACAGTGTGGATACCGGAAAGAGAAACTGGAGAAACTGTTGAGAATGAATCTAACCTAACACTAACACTAACACTAGGTCTTACAATGTCCAGACAGAGGACAGAACACTTCGTAGGAATCGCAGAGATCTTGTCCTCATGCTGAAAACAGCAGACACTCAGTCAGATGAATGCTCTGAGGAGAGTACAATGGACCCTGCAGATCAGAACCAAACAGAGAGGTATAGTGCAAGGGATGGCACTAAAACACGGAGTGGTAGAGTCTCGAAACCACTGGTGAACAGAACAGTGAGAAACACTTATCCCAAGAAGGGAGACGTAGTGGTATGTACTGTATACTTTATCGTGATTTGTGTGCTATATATCTGTTACGTAACTTACGTGATTTGTGGTTTATTACATCATCTGTAAGCATCTATATGGCTGGGTATTAAATCAGTTGTGTGCTGTTGTCTATATTATGCTATCATAATACATTATTGTATGAGTCAAAGCTAAACTAAAGGACCAGCGCAACATTTGAACCAATCGAAACAAAATCGTCTTGTGTGACCTTGAACTCTCTTGGTCCTTTTCAGTACAGTATCATCTCTCACTTGAAATACATCAAGAGTATCCTGGATTACAGTAACCATCCTCACTGCTTGAGGCTGCACCTTCATTTTCTTGTTGCTCTGAGCCCGAGGCACTTGAACTGGTCTCAGCGGGCTCTGGTTCAGTGTTATTATCACTAAACACACATATTGATCTAGTAAAATGGGCACATAATCAGTTGATTACACCTACCGTGGGGATTCATTTTCTCTCCTAATCCTCTTTGAAGGGCCTGGAAAAAGGTCTCGTAGACTTCTTTGCACCATGACAAATGCATACTCACATGTCTATTACTAGGGTTCGCAATAAAAAAAAGTGAAGTTGGCGAATTCGGCCGATCACCCAGCCGCTGATAGCCCTCAATGGACTAATCCCAAGTGCAGCACAAAATCAGCAGCCATGCCCACTGTAACGTGGAAACGCATCTTTTATTGAATCGCAAATATTTCCATTTTTCGCGAAAATATGGTTAAGTGTGCTATGCTGTAGTCTAGACTGCTCTTGGGATTCCTTATGACGCTGATTCGCATGGTGCTAGCCTCAGAAGGCGGGAAAGTCTATGTTTTATGATTCAAGCAGGCTGAGTGCCAGAGAGGGTGAGCTATCTTTCATGTTCATAGGCATGCTGCATAGCAGTATGATCTAACCTGTAGCTACCTTGAGAAGGGCCATTCATGATCACTATTAGCACTGACTGTGATAGAATTAATGGTCATGATCTATACGTAGCTAACTTGAAGGTGAAGGGATATATTAAATCACTGGGGGAGTGAGCTAGTAGACTAGGCGTAAAAGTATTATCTAAAGGCTTCAATTAGTGCCTATACAGCACTGTTATCTAGATCTGTATAATATTGAACCAGTCCACTGTATAGCTAATTAGCAAGTTCTGTGGCCACAATATTAATATATACAATGTAATAATCTTAAAATTGTATGCATAATTTGATAATGGATATATTATTATATTATGAGAATGTATAATACCATAGATGAGTAAATTTTCGTCTTTAAGGTTTTTTATTGACGATCTTCCCCAAGGAAAATTAAATACGCGAAGTATTTTGTGTGCATTAGTTAATACAATAATGTATTGCGTACGTTTGTGTATGCGACAAAATTAGACTATGCAAATATTTAACAAGTAAAGTATTTTACTGGCGAAAATAACCCAATTTACGGTATTATTATACATGACATTGTATTATGCTATTCAAGTGGCATGTAGTGTACCCTCAAATTGTTGGCTAGTACCTATAGCTAATGATGCCTTATTCAATCAGCTCCTGCAGGGATCTAGATCTGCATGTGTATGTCACTGTATAAACAATTAGCTAATGTTCTAGTAACATGTAATGATCAGTGGAATCCTTTTATAGTAATGGTTATAAACACTATAAACAAGTTCACAATCAAATACATAATACAGTACAGGTCAAAAAAAAGTTTATGTAGCGTAACCGTATTACGCAGCGTACATAGCACAGTATACGTTCACTGCACGGTTGCAGTACGCAGCGAATACGTATGCTCATGTGCGGAAGTACGCACGCATGCATGCGTAGTACGTACTGGCCGGATCAGTGCGTGCGTACATATGTAATAATTATATAAAGGCGGCGTACGCAACTCACAACCTGTCAAGAGGTCAAAGGCTAGCCACAGGAACTCTATAAAACGCGCAGCGTATGTCGAACACAATCTTGTATCAAGCGACTGACCTCGAGATCGAAACCACAACCAGGACCTCATTTAGTAGACCAAGACCTTCACCTCGATGATATCAGTCAGAACTCATCGAAAGATTAACGGTGAGTGTTTTAATTATTAATACGTGTTGGTCATGTACTTTAGCACCTTGGTATAGCTATCAAATCTTTATGTATGACCATGTACATTGCCATGACAGAGGTATGGGTCCTTGTATATTGGCCTGAGGAGGACTCGACAACGGCGGTGGCTATAGATCACTTACTAGATGGAGAAGGCTGTGAAGTGGGAAGTACTTGTGTGGTACAGAATCTTCCTGGCCATACTGGAAAAGTGGCTGCATTAGGTATGCACATTGTGGGGTAAATATGATTATGTGTACGTGACTGTGTATGTAAAATTGTATGATCGAGCCAACACGTAATTTGCATTGATTAGGATTACGTGAAGAAATCGAGGAGCTAGAAGACATGTTCATCAATGGAAAGTACACACCCTTTTCTGATACTCCATTCTCTGACACTCCCTTGTTCGAGACTCCAGTATCGAAGAAGCACCCATTGGTAGACACCACAAATGAAGGGAAGGCAGCTAAGAGAAGGAAGGTACAAGCAACACCAAGTAAGTCTTTGAACAACTCTGTATTCACACAGAATTCAATTTATAACAAAATTATTCATACTTGCTCAGAAAAACAGAAGGCTGGGGGGAAAGAAAATAAGGAGAAACCAAAGGGGTTCATTCTAGCTGTAACGTCAGAGCCTGAATGTAAAGAATCCCTCCCTCCTGCCACTTCCTCTGAGGTGTACAGATTCCACTACTGTGGCCCTCTCTCCCTGCCCTGGCTCTTCTTTAGTGAAACCTCCAGAGCCATCAGTTGCTGCTACTACTGCTGTTGAACCAGATAAATCATCACAGGGTGCACATCAACTATCAGGTACTAACACTGTGTGTGCATGTGATTGGTTAGTCATATTTGTAGCATGTGTAATGATATCAAGCACATGTACGTGTGCATTTTTTAGTTAATGGAGGTACTACTCAGGCACGATCAGTTGCTGCTGAATCAGCACAGGATGCACATCAACTATCAGGTACCGTAATACTAAAAGTGTGTGTACATGTAAGTTAATCATGTCAAGGGTTCCACAGAAATTTTGAGTAGAGCGGTATTCTTTGTTCATTTGGTCAAAGATCAAAGGTTTTAACATTCCTGTATACACTTTATTGACCACATCAAAGGGAACTGACTGCAAGTAAATCCGCTCTACTCTGGCCTATATAGGGAAACCCCTTCATATGTTCTTCGCACCTACAATGACATTAACCGATTAAGGGCGATAGACGCCAATTAGCGTCATATACGTAATGTACGTTATAGGCGATTGACGCCAAATGGCGTCAAAGCCGTTTTCTTCGCGTTTTTCGTGCATAGCACTAGGCTACTACGCTCTACGTCCGGTTTATGGTTAGCCGCTGACCGCCGCTACTAAGTTATGGCTTCAGGTCGCGCCGGTAGCAATTAAGTGGGTGTGACCGATACCATTAACCAAGCCGCTCGATCGCCATTACGATCGACCCTGTCGAGGCTATTATCGTTGAACCAACAGAGCTACAGCCATGGCGCTTGGTCCATAGCTAGACGAGTGGATAGCGACTACCTATGAGTACCTGCTTTGTGAAGCCAACCTTGAACGCGAGCGGCAGACTTGAAGACGGCGACCATGATCGAGGTAAGAAGGCTTCTAAGCTTTTAGACGCTACTACAGCGTTTAATTCGATAGTGTACGGCGGGACAGAAGAACGTGAGGCTTCTGGCAACTTGTGTAGTTGTCAACAAAGCCTTTAGAGGTAGCTAAGGCCTGTTACTTAGCTACAATAAGCTTGTCCATAGGACGCTTTATTTTCATGTTAAATATTTCGGAGTTCAAAGTTCAATTGACCCGTACAACCCCGCCCATAATCGGTTAAGCACATGTGCATGTGCATTAATTTTTTATTTCATTTTTAGTTAATGGAGGTACTACTCAGCCACCATCAGTTGCTGCTGAATCAACACAGGATGCACATCAACTATCAGGTACCCTAACACTAAAAGTGTGTGTACATGTGATACATGTAGGTTAATCATGTTATGCAGTTTAACGCTTGGGTTAACAGAAATGATCTTCATGGTGGTGTGGGCTCCAGTGGCATTGCATGACAGAACTCGTGGGTGGGTAAGGGTCACCAGGGTGGGAGGGCCGTGGGGCATATGGCAGAGCCTGAGCATGTGCACACTAGCAGAGTTATTGGCGGCCTTATGCCTAAGTACGTATACAACGTTCGGCTCTATGATTTTCCTGCCCATCTGCCGCGTCAGAGGGGGTAGGGTGTTAGTTCTTAGGACTTGCTTTCTCTACTGGGCTCCTACCAGGGTTGCCTAGTGTGACTGGGGGTAGGGGTAGGTTGTCGTGGCTGCTGAGATCCCCCCCCCCCCCCCCAGAGAAATCCCTAGCTATCTTCCGCCGACCCTATAGCTTGGGTGAGGTGTTGACCGAATGAACTGTTAACTTAGCACCTGCAATGACATTAAGCACATATACATGTGCATTTTTTTATTTCATTTTTAGTTGATGAAGGTACTACTCAGTCACCACCAGATATTGCATCTCAACCTGATGATCCTCACTTGTCTGTGTCCACTCAGTCCGAGTCTGGTAAGAAATAAACAGATTTCTGTATAGATTAGATAGTCATTAGGCAGAGGGTAGGGTTTGGGTTGGTATTGTTTGGGTGGGGTTAATTGGAAAAGAGGTCTCCAAGGTCATACAGAAATCTGTCAGCATCTCAAGAAATTAATTTTTAGGATGATTAATTTCAGGGAGTTGGTATGGTACATAAAATCACGAACTGATTAGAGACTAAGATAACACATGCAGATCCTCTTCTACTATATAGAAGTTACTGTGTCCATGCTGGAACAGAATATGGATAAGATTTTGCACACTCAGAATAAGATTCTTCGCCACCAAGATATGATCTTTCGAGACCTTGAGGAGAAATACAGAGTCCTCAGCGAGACATCAACATCATCACATCAATCTGTATTATACAACTAACTATAGCGGTTACCCCAAGTCACAATTTCCTCTACTGTCACCTGAGTGGTACAAGGGGATGGACGAGGATGACCTTCAACAGCCACACCAATCATACCATCAGCAGCCCCAAAAAATGCCTCATGTGCAACCCAACACAACCACATTCCCAGCAACCCCCCAATCTCGCCTGAGTTTACATCAACCTGTACGGGCACTCCCTCAACCTACTTCGAACTCCCAACAGATACGGGCAGCCCCCCTATCTCCAACAGAGCCTATGAATGCCCCTCAACCTCCTTCAACCTCCCAACAGATTCAAGCAGCCCCCCGTCTCTCTCAGACATGGATTATGGCTGCTCCGATACTTCCACTTCCAATTAATAAGATGAAGGGTCCAACAATGGAGTCAGCTTCCATCGACAAAGCAAACCTCCTGGCTGTAGAGACAGTGATAGAAAAGTACAAAAGCCTGAAAAGTGTTGGGAGTGCAGGTGCTTCGGCTGTGAAGCTAACTAGGGAGAGCTTTTTTGGGCAGGATGTTCTAGCACACTGCAGTGTATGGATATAGAGAACAACCTGGGCTGCCCAAAGCTGAGCTTTTTCAGCTAAAGCAGACTATGTTCGGCCTCTTCCCCCAGTATTGGGCGACTCCTGCACAGTTCGAGATAGTTTGGAATTCATGCATGCATCACAAGCATCAATCAGTGCTGCAAAAGACTCCGCAAGACTCTCCCCATCACTGACAAGTAACAAGAAACTGAAATTTACACAGGCAAAAATAATATTTACATAATGATTATTATTACATTATTGATAATACAATGTCATTTTAATAATTTATATAATGATTGTATATTATAATATTGTATTCTAAACTAACTAAGACTAACTTAGTATCCTGTAGCATCTCCATATAGTTCAATTGCTCGAGGGATTACCTTTCGTAAGTGCCTAATGTACTTAATGCATTTCTCCACAGTAACAGTTGCCCAGAATGCCTTAATGCCATCAATCAGTTCAGCCTTGGTCCTAGGTTTCACTTCTCTACTCTTTTAGACATATGTACTCTTTTAGTTCGTGCCATAAGTTCTCAATGGGGTTAAAATCTGGTGACTGTGGTGGTGTCTTCCACCCATTGATGCAGTTGAGATCCAGGAAATTAGCGATAAAGTGGGAGGTATGTTTGGGATCATTGTCTTGCATGAATCGGTGGGTCTCGAAATTGTGCAAATAAGGTACCAGGGTATTATCCAGGATTGCAGCAAACAGTTTTGCGTCCATTGTGCCCTCAAAGATACAGATCCCAGTTGCTCCTCTGAGGCTGATCCCAGCCCAAACATGGACCTTTACTGGGTGCTTTGCCCTGCAGGTAAGAAAGTGAGATCATCAAGATTATGCACCACCTATCAATATCAGTCCTGACTACCCCCCATATGGGGAAGGGTGGAGATTTGGAGGGGATTAGCAAATCATTCTCGCCAATGCTCCTGCACTGAGGCACAATGTAGCTACAGTATTATTATTGTGTACGAGTTGTCCCAAACTCTGGAATGTGGCGCGACCAATCAGATCGCTCCATTTGCAATTAACATGCAAAGCGCAGAGTTTATCATGAAAATGATTTTTACAAAGAATGCAGCTCGAAAGAGCCATTATGGTGGCGCTCGTGTCCACAAGGGCTCTATGGCGACTTTGAGTGGGCAGAAGGCATCTAGTCAGTCCAGCGATCACCTCTCCATGATACTGCGCTGTCTGTTGGCTACAGCGAACAAAGAAGCCTTTCGTAGCCCTTGCTTGTTCCCTTTTTTAAGCTTCAAGCTTTCATCGGAGCTATGGGAAGTAACTTTGCTTTGCATTGTTACCATGCCATGACGAGAAGAATGGATAAAGCCATCAATAGTCTCTTGCACAAATTTATGTGAACGCTAGTTACATTCCAACGTGTCTACGTAGAATTCCGCTGCGACACTTTGTTGTACATGATGTTACCAAGGAGGCTGGGTCATGAGATAGTATATACACTATAGCAAGCTCTTTTATTAAATTTTAGTACATGTATACATGTACGTACCTTGGCTTGTTCCTCGGCCTCTGCCCAACCCTTCTACAACAGAAACGCCTATGCGACTCCAGTTGTACGGTACATTCATCTGTCCACACCACATCATTGAAGTCTAGCCCTTGGTTTTCAATAGCCCACTGCAGCCTCTTCACTTTGTTTGGCTCTCGTATCATCTGACAGTAAGCAGACCCACGAAAAGTCCACCCAAGCGATGTACGGCAGCGAAGGATGGTCCTCAGTGATATGTTGTAACCCTTGCTGGCTAGTAAGCGGTGGAGCTGGTGCGCTGTCGTTTCGTCATCTCTCACCATCTGCTCATTCACTATACGCTTGATTTCTGCAGTTATCTTTGATGGTCGTCCCGATCCTGGCTTTCTGGCTATTGTCCCTGTCTCTTGGTAGTGCTTAAGGAACTTCGCTATTCCTACTCGACTGGCCTTGAAAGGTTAGAGGAGGAAAAGGTAGTAGAACTTAAACAAGTTCTTTCAGAATTCCAAGAATTTTAAAAATGCCTAGAGAGAAATAGTCCAAGTTCTAAACAGGCAATAGTCACCCACGAAGGACGAGAGTATGCACCGGTTATTAGAAAGCTTTACTATAATCTACATTCAAATCAGATCCCTGCAGCAAGGGCAGCCGAAACTGTTAAAACAGTTCTTAAGTGTTTCTTGCCTGACTGCAATGTTGATAATATAAAATTACCCTCAGAACGATGTGCTGGCTACATGAGAAAGGATGAACTAACAACCGTCAGCGCAGCGCACAAAGTGTCTGTTTCGTTCGAACAAGTTGATGCAGGACAGAGCTTACAAGTAAACTCAGATGGAACAACTGAACAAAAAATCAACAGCGCTGCTATAAATGGCATTGTGGTTTCTGTAAATGTGACGGGATTTGGGGAAACCCTCCGTATGGGATTTTTTCAGAAAATTGAGTTTGATGCATGGTTGATAAGCTCTACCATAGAGCCAAATCTTAGGCCTATCGCGCACTTTGTTGTTGAGATACATCGCTTTGTTTGCGATCGCGCCACACCCCCAATAATTGAGAAATTACGGTCTAAAGGCGTTGCTATGCACGCGTATGGCATTTCCGCATACTACACGTGACCTGGAAATCAACTAAATGGACCTGGGCGGAGCCGTTCGAAATGAACAAAGATCGAGCAAGAGTTGAATTTCGTTCTTGACAACGACAGACGATTGTTCTTAGAGACCCAAGAAGCTAAAAAGGTGAGCGAACGTACAGTAGTTCGATGAATCTAGCTCTATCTTAGTCTCGTCCCCAGACCCCGCCCCAAAAAGAAGGGGAAAGGGTCTGGGGACTGGCGAGCGTTTTCTTGGTCGTGCATCATCAGCAGTTTTGTTTTCAGGTAAACCAATCAGATCACAGCTTTGGTACGGTCATATGACTCACTGCCCGCAGGAATGTAACAGTAGAGCCTACTAACCAATCAGATTCGAGGTTTGTTTGAGCGCTGGCGGTGTCGGCGCACGCACCCAAAGCCGGCCCAACCCAGCAAACGCTCGCCAGTCCCCAGACCCTTTCCCCTTCTTTTTGGGGCGGGGTCTGGGAACGAGACTAGCTGTATCTAGCTATAGGTAGAGAATTCTAATTACCGCCCATAGCAACGGGCTCCGTGTACGGTGGCTGTGCCGACTAGGTGGGTCAAAATGAAGGCTTATTTCGCCTTCGTATAGCACGACTAGCCTCCGTAGAAGACGGCAACAGTTAAAAGAAGGGTTATTTGACATGTATATGTGACCAGATTTGGGAAAACCCTCCGTATGGGATTTTTTCAGAAAATTGAATTTGATGCATGGTTGATAAGCTCTAGCATAGAGCTAACCCGCGTTCAAGTCTTAGGCCGATCGCGCACTTCGTTGTGGAGGGAGATACAGCGCTTTGTTTGTGATCGCGCCACACCCCCAATAATCGAGAAATTACGGTCTAAAGGCGTTGCTATGCACGCGTATGGCGTTTCCGCATACTACGCGTGACCCGGAAATCAATTAAATGGACCTGGGCCTGGGCGGAGCCATTCGAAATGAACGTAAAGATCGAGCAAGTTTTGAATTTCATTGTTGACAACGACAGGCGATTGTTCTTAGATGCCCAAGAAGCTAAAAAGGTGAGTGAACGTACAGTAGATCGATGAATCTAGCTGTATCTAGATAGAGAATTCTAATTACCGCCCATAGCAACGGGCTCCGTGTACGATGGCTGTACCGACTAGGTGGGTCAAAATGAAGGCTTATTTCGCCTTCGTATAGCACGACTAGCCTCCGTAGAAGGCGGCAACAGAAGAAGGGTTATTCGACATGTATATGACAAAATCTGGACTTGGACAAATTCGGACCTGAGCTACTAAAAACGCGCATTGCGCGAATCGCACGCGGATCCCATACGGAGGGTTTTCCCAAATCCGGTCACATATGACAAAATCTGGACTTCGACAAATTTCGACTTGAGCTACTAAAAACGCGCATTGCGCGAATCGCACGCAGATCCCATACGGAGGGTTTTCCCAAATCCGGTCACAAATGAAGTACCTGACAGAACGGCCGAATCTATTATCAATGATATTGATATGGAACTTGAGAAATACGAAATTCTATTAGAGAGATCTGGGTCTTTCAAATCATATGAGCATCAACTGGAACATAATTGCATCAGCAACATCGGACAGTGCTTCAAGTCAAGCAAAATTCAATAAACTCATTGAGATGCATAAAGAAGATGAAATGAAATTGGGCAAAGTACTGGTGGGATGGAGCTCATTACCAAATTTACCAAACCTAAGGAAAAGCTTTATCAGTGGGATTCATAGATTGTCTGAATCTGATAAAGATAGTACAGAAAGGGAACATATCAAACAGATTTCATTCATGGATTTACCAAGCTATTCGGGCAACATGACGTACCAGAACAATTGCGTGGGAGTCCTACAGCTTAGGGATTACATCCAGCTACGATTAGAACAAGCTAATGATCCAGAAAAGATATCTTATTACCAAGAGTGTAGGTGAAGAATTTCTTGAGTACACTGGAAAATATTCAGGAACTAAACTGGAAAAGAGTGTGTACACAATATTGAGAGATCCTCAGGAGCTATCATGCCCGAAGGCAGATGCCATCATATTTCATCATGTGTATGCAGACTTAGTATTGCTTGCAAAGAGTACTGACCTGGAAAAATCTGCCTTTGATATGGGGCAGCATTACCTAGAACTGAAATAGTTCTTGGAAGAGGTGGAAAGATACCCTAAAAATTGTATGGACTGCTCATATCAAGTACTATCATCTGAACAGGGGCGTAGCCAGGATTTTAGGTAAGGGGGTGCTGAAGTACGCGCGCAAAAATTTAAGCCACGCCCACTTATTAACCCTCAAGGTCGAAGTTCAAATTGTCAAAGTGAATGTAGCTAGCGAGCTAGCTCAAGGTTTTCGGTCAAATCTTGGGATAAGATAAGTTTCTAACTGTCTTCTAAGCTGTTTTTTTTGTAGTAGATGATAGTTTGGGGTAGCCAAGGGGGTGCTGGATGAGGCTGTTCTATGGACTATGTGAACAAGGCATGACTAGGCCAAGAGCAGAGGGGGGTGCTCGAGCCCCCTGAGCACCCCCCCTGCCTACGCCACTGCTGAACCACGACTATATGGTATGAGCAAGAAGATTAACCACAGAAAACAAGCCTTACACCACACTATTTGCGATCGATTGTTCAGAGAAGATGAATGGGATGATAATTTGTATTCTTGCCTTAGAGATCGTGCAGCTGCTATGAAAGCAAAACTGTTGACATATGCTGCAAACCAACTTCCAGGTGGTAAGTACTGGGAACCTGAGCCCCAAGTGGAAACGGTTTTACGTCAGCTTAGTTCCAACAATGATTTATGCGAGTCTATCCTTGGCCTTAATGATTATCTGGTCACAGCACTACCAAACATGACCCAGCAGACAAGATCAAATCTCATTGAAGTAAAAAAGAATAAGATAATCAGCTGGCTCGAAAGTCTATCACGAAAAGAACAGGAGCACATTACCGGATTAGCAGTAAAAAACCGACGTACTGTTCAAAAACACTATGCAGAAAATCAAAATAGTATAGCGAAACAAAGAAGATATATGATACAGGTAAAACAAAAGAGAGATTGAAGGGAGCAAAAGCAAGCTGAAGAATGTCAAAAAGGTCATCTAATTACGTCAGTGAGGGAACTTGAAAAAGTCATTTCAGATATTAATGATGAGCAGCCTAGCAGTGCCACGAAAAGGGCAATAATTTTGTCTTTGCTCAAAGAACAGGTGAGAGTAAGAGAAAAATTGTTACACGAAAGATGCAACATCAAGTTTTCAATTAATTGGAAGCAGCGCCCCCTGACAGAGATTAGTAGGAGGTTCGCAACTTTATTTCAAAGCATGATGGTGCTACTGCAACAGCTGAATGTATTCAATCAGATGATCCCATGTCCCTTGTTGGGAAAAAAGGTTTCACATAAATTCATGGATGAAAGTGACAATGAGGAATGGTACATCAGTTTTGTAGTGGTGTACAATAGTGCCAAGCAACTCCATGAAATAGCATATGAGAATGAAAATGACCGTCATTTCAATCTCATGGAGGACTTGAAAGCAGGGGATCTCAAAATTTGTTTATCCTAGCTCTTAGATTTTACTAGTGTTGGAATGGTAATTAGCCATAATATGTCAATGGTTACTGTTTGATACATGCAACTGTAACAAACACTATTATAGAGCTGTACTAAATACCATAATATAAAATTTATATTGAGGGCTCAATTGTATTTATATTATTATGGTCAAAATAATTATCTTCAAACTTTTATTGTATAATTTATTTTTGTGAGCGGAATGCTTATTACCTTGGTATCACAATAAATAATTATTAATATCATAATGCCATTGTACTAAAATATCGCTGGGTTAGTTTAACCGATTATACGCGAGATACGCCTTAAGGCGCATGCACGTGCATGTCATTAAGCGCGAGATATGCCTTAAGGCTGCAGCCGCAGAGCGTCGACTATAGCGACTTGTGTCTATAATCGACAGCGCTACTTTATCGCGGTCTTTGCGAGGATTTCCCGACTGGTTGTAGTTTGCTCTGGTGTGGTCAACTTACGCGGTTCCCATAGGGGATTTCCCAGAAAATTGCCTCTGAAGATAATAGTACATTCCTGAGGTAAGAATGTAATGCATGCGGTGGTCTATGGCCACGGATAGCAATAACACTTATCATAACAACAAATTACAGTAATCCTAAGCTAAAGAATGGCTAGAAGGCTGCTATCTACTGAAGCTGTGCTTTAGATTCACACCTTAGAATTAACCGATTATACGCCATGATGTAATACCCGCGCGTGACGTACGGCAGCCAAATTAAACGTGACCGCCCCCCATCAGAACCGCGTGACTAAAACCAGTCAGAACTGCTCAAGGGTTGAAGTTGGCTATAGGCAAGCTGTTGAACAATGGATACGCTATCCAGTAGCGAAAGCAAGAAGATCGGTCCCTCAAGTAGTGAGATATGGCAGACTTTCGGCGATCGGTAAGTAAAATTATGGTACATGCCTAGCGTTAGTCACTATACGAAGGAGCCCTTTCATAAATGAAACTAACTGTGGATTGAAAACGATAGTTCTATGGCTACTTACTTCGTTTCTAGTTAGTTGGCGCCTGTTGATTTGGTAGGCAAGGTTTGTAGGGCCAGGAAACTAAACAATTGTGGCGCTTTACATGTCTGTACATGTAGGTAGCCTACCAGAACGGTCAGACCTTATGAGCCTGGTAAGCAGTTAGAGGCCAGAAATTTTACTAAGGTAAGAGTACATACATGCAGAAACATTAATTGACATACTGCATGTGCATATTAGGCATATAGGACATCTGATAGATCACGCAACTTGCATAAGCCTGTATCCCTTCCTCGAACATGGAAAAATACATGTAGTGCAGATTTGTGTATGCCCATGTGCATGTACATAAATGTGTGCACTGTAACTTGGCCCTGTCAAGAAAGAATGATGCATCCATGCATGCTCCTATACCACCTGCATTAGTATGGTGTGTGTGCACACTGCCAATTTTTTTTTGTTGTTGTTGTTTTTTCAAGGAGACCACACACTAAGCAGAAAAAAAATGTCCGGAAACCTCCATATAATCGAGCTTCGAGCTGGAAGCATAGTATAGCCATACAATGCAAGCAGGCAGCCTATACGTCAATTTTGATGAAATTGGGTAAAGGTCGTCACGTTTATGTGCGCGCGTGGCCCCGCCCCTCACGTAGCGCGTGGGCGGAAAACATTGCAAACGCATGGCTTCCCTATACAAACATATGGGGAAACACTTAAAGTGTGATATCTTTAATTCTAAGGTAAAAATTCCGCTTCCAAGAAATTTCCAGGTGCGATCCATTCTGCGTGCTCATATCAATAGTTCGTCGTGAATGGCTTCTCAGAGTCTCAAACATTATTTAATTACATTAAATTCTTTTTTTTTTTCAAGCTAAACCACAACCTAAGATAAAAGAATTTTATCAAGCAGTAATTAGTTAACGGTATGTCACCATTTTCTATCATACATATCTGCTACAATAGGTCAGGCAGAAAATCTCAAGTTGCAAACATTGAATACTATAATGTCATAATACTAATGCATAACATATCTGAGAGTGATTTGGGGCTTGTATAATATGTAATCATCCCCTAGTCTAGATCCAACGTAAGGAGCATCGCCCATGGAATGTTGTTGGTGTATGTAGACTGCCTTCCCAGCATCACTGGCAGTGAAAAAAAAGATGGAAAAACATTGGCCCCGGGTGGGATTCGAACCAGTGCACGCATTTGACACTGGTTGGCAGACACTGAGCTTAACCACTGCACCATCTGGACAGTAGTCATTTCCTTCATACTTTAGTGGTCAGAAACTACTACGACTCGTATTTCAAAACTGAAAGTGAAAATCAAAAATCTGAGACGATTCAATTATTATTTTTGATCCACTCTACATGCTGATATAAAAATTATTGCACAATACCTTTTCCTGTGCTTCGAATGAATTTTTTACATTACATTACATTACATTACATTAATTACATTACATTACACGCTCACATATTCTTTTATCTTAGGTTGTAACTACTTAGTGTATAACAAGGAGACCACAACACTAAGCAGAAATAAAATTGTTCGAAAACTGCCACATAGTTGAGCTGGATGCATAGTAGAGCCATACAATGCAAGCAGGCAGCCTGTACATCAATTTTGATCAAAGTGGGTAATGGTCGTCAGGTTAATGTGCGCGCGTGGCCCCGCCCCTCACGTAGCGCGTGGGCGGAAAACATTGCAAATGCATGGCTTCCTATACAAACATATGGGAGAACTTCAAAGGGCCGTAACTTTATTTCTAAGGCGTGAATCAAAATTCCCCAAGGTCAAATCTCTAGTTTCAATCCATTCTGCGTGCCCGTGCAAAAATTATGTCCCCAAGTGCTCCCAATTCCCCCCTGAATTAATTATTTAAAATATTGTTTTTTTTTCTACTTAGTGTGTAATTTGTGTGCACATCCCTGATTCAAAGGGGTGGGGAAGAGAGAGAGAGAGAGAGGTAAGGGTGATGACACTAACATAGTACTATGATGATACATAGGTGCTAATGCAGTTACTCTTCTTGTTCTCTTCTGTTCTTATGCCACAGGAGGAAGCAGTCGGTCTCAGGTATCCCAGAATGACACAGCCACACATTGCACTCTCAGCAAAATCAAGAAGAGTCAGTATGCTTGTGTCGAACCTGAAGACAGCGCGCACAACGTCCTCTCTTGTTCGCTCCAGTGGTGTCATCTGGGACCTTGAGGGGGAAGTGCATTAGGGCCACCACGACCAGCTCGCCAACGACTGCATGCAGTAGTCCCCTAT
The DNA here is from genome assembly GCA_963930775.1 of Cliona cf. orientalis. NCBI lineage: Eukaryota > Metazoa > Porifera > Demospongiae > Clionaida > Clionaidae > Cliona > Cliona cf. orientalis. The sequence goes on from OZ005689.1 coordinate 25,913,089, forward strand.
GAGTTGTTCTGCAAGGTGTAGCCGGAATTCTTTGAGGGTTATCCCAGTTGCAGAGCTAAAGTGCTTCCACAAGATGAAAGCATTTGTGATGCTGACATCAAAAAGAAAGTAAAAAATGTATTTATAAAACTTGCGGCTCTTTGTGTGGCAGTTGTAATAGCCACGCAAGTTTTGGAGTTGTATGAGATCACAGTTTCAGGGCAAGGAACAGCCATCCGCGTCCCGTCCTGTCCACGGAGCACAGAACCTGTCGCTGTTGGCTGCGTGTTTGTAGACATGACGGTGACAGGCTTATTGTCCATCCATACGCTCGCAGTCACCTTGCCTCGCTGGAGTATCTTCGATTCGCCTCTGTGGAGAAGAGATCGTAAGTACCTTAAGGTAACTATTTTTTGCAGGTACATTTTTCTGCGGATAGAGATTAAACTGCGTTTTGCGCGTACTAAAATTTGCGATTCACACGCGGAATTGGTACGGGGTCGATAGTTGGTTGATGCCGCGCTGTCGACCCCTTACCGATTCCGCGCACAATTACTAATGTTTGCGTGTACAAAATTTTGCGATTTTGTGCAAAACCGCAGACGTTAGTACCCGCAAAAATTAGTTACCTTAAGGTATTATGATAATTAGTAACCTATAGGATGTATATTGGGGATCATAATTATGCTCTTGTGCAGTGCACATTAATCTGGTGTGTTCACCCTTTTCCTCAATGCATTCACACTGTACATTCCATACACATACTTTTCTTTCAGATCAGGATTCTTGAGTGCTGCTGGGAACTCCTTCCTGTCCTTCCTGGCTGTCCCGCATCCATAAATACTGTCCTTCTCCAGATCTTCCAGGAGCTGGTAGCTGGTAAAGTAATTATCAAATAATACGTGATAATTCTTGTTCTTTAGGTTCTCAGTCAACATTTTCACGTGTGCCCCAAGTCCCTCTACTCGCCCTTCTCCCCTGCCAGTGTGAACATCAAATTGGCTGAAATAGCCGTTGGTACTGTCTCCCAGTACCCACACTTTTATTCCACACTTCGTTGGCTTCTTAGGCATGTATTTTTTCAGGTTGGAACGACCTTGAAACTTGATCATGGCCTCATCTACAGCAACCTCCTTTGATCGTTCATAGAGGGTAGCAAACTTGTCGCTGAGATGAGTGATCAAGGGTCGAACCTTGCCAAGCTGATCGTGAGCTGAATCACCACGTGGAGCAAGATGGTCGTTGTCCATAAAGTGTAGGTACCGGGAGATTTCCCTAAAGCACCAGCGGGGAATCCTGTCGGCGATCGGAGCATACCGCAGTCGTTGGTCACGGCTCCAGTAGTCATCAAGCGATGGCAGATGGTTCACACCCATCAAAATGGAGAAGCCAAAGAAAGCCTTGAGCTCCTTCACAGTGATGGGTGTCCACGACTGATACTGTTGATCGCCCATCACTTTCTTAGCATATCGATTGCTTTCCCTTACAATCTCTTCCTGTAGGTCGTTGGAGAAGAGGAGTTCAAGAACATCGATAGGCGACTCGGGGATCTCTATGGTGGGACCTACTGTGGACGTGAAGTCGTTGATGGTGACTGGTTGCAGTTGATCAGTCCCCGAACTTGGTGATGTTCCTACAATGATATTGAAACATGGTAAGTGCTAAAAATCTGCGAATATGTCTAACTGTATGTGTGTGCGTGTGTGTACTTGTGTGTACATGTGTGCGTGTGCATGTGTGTACATGTGTGTGTATGTGTGTGCATGTGCATGTGTGTATGTGTATGTGTATGTGTGTGCGTGTGTGTGCATGTGTGTACATGTGTGTGTGTGTGTGTGCATGTGTGTACATGTGTACATGTGCGTGTGTGCATGTGTGTGTCTGATATGACTGAGTGAATATTGTGTGTGGATTGGGTCCCACTCTTGCCTGGGTTTTTCAAGGTATATAACACTAGCTTACTCCACTAAACTAACCATTAGCAGCTTGAGAAGTTGAGGGTGGTGGTGGTGGTGTTGGTGGGGCGCTGTCCATGTCGGAGTCATTGCCTGGGTCAAAGTTGTCATAGAGGGGGCTGAGTGATGGTTGTTGGCCATGCAAGTCCGTTATATCATCATCATCATCACTATCTAACTCCAGGTCGGAGAACTCGTCATCACGCGAAAATGGCGTCGAGTGCAGCGATCCGTGTCTATGTGCTAGAGGGCCAATATGCTCAGCTATCTACTCTGGGCTTCCCTGCCTCGCTTGTGCTAGAGTTGCAGGAGCGTGGTCTTCGCTTAGACAACGCAAAGTGGTCGTCTCGCCGCTCAGATGCCGGGTTTTCGGTCTCATTCTTCTGGCCAGTAGCCCTTACATCTCAACGTCGTAGGTGCAGGTGCAGGAGAAGGAAGCCAAAACCCCAGCAAGTTCCTAAATATGTTAATAGTGATTGTGATCACCAACAGCTACCTGATATTCCATCTGCTGCTACGTTACCAGCGTCAGCTTCACCCTCAGGCTCCCGGTCTATTGTTCCAGCTAATGCCCACCATCCTCTACCATCAGCTGTCACTAGCTTTCCAGTTGCTGTGTCCCTTTCCACGTCTAAGCTTGAAGTCTCTCCTGAGCTAGCTGATAGCAGTGCCACTGATAATGTATCTGTTGAAAGTACTGCCACCAGGAGCCCCAACTGTGATGTGAGTCTTGAAACAGCGGACTCCTTGCAACATCTTGACGATGCAGACTCTGTTGAATTTGAGGTTAAGGATGAAGAACCAGTAGTGAAGCACACAATTAAGGGAAAAGTTGGCTGGACACCCATCAGAGTTACCAACCGCTATTCAACTGAGGGAGAGGAGTATAGTGTAGAGTACTTAAAGAAGTGCAAGAAGATCAGCATTCTTTGTAATGAAGACTCTGGCTGGCAAGCTAGCATTCGCTGTGGGTCTGCCTGGTTTTCGACACCAATTGCAGCTCGTACTCGCTCAAGAACTAGCAGACGTAGCAAAATTTGTTTTTGTTGATCTCATGTGTGACATTGTGTATGTTTACTGTACAAGGGGCACCCCTCGCATTAGCCTTTGGCTATTGGGTTCTCCTGTAGCGATGCTACAAATTGTTATAGTTAAACACTAAGTAGAAAAAAAAAGCAAATAATAATTAATTCATGGGAGATTTGGGAGCACTTGGGGAAATAATTTTTATACGGGCGCGCAGAATGGGTCGAATGCAGAGATTTGACCTTTAGGAATTTTGATTCACGCCTTAGAATTAGTTACGGCCCTTTGAAGTTTCCCCATATGTTTGTACAGGGAAGCCATACGTTTGCAATGTTTCCACCCACGCGCTACGTGAGGGGCGGGGCCACGCGCGCACATAAACGTGACGACCTTTACCAACTTTTTGACAAAATTGCAATTTAGGCTTCCTGCTTGCATTATATGGTTCTACTATGCATCCAGCTCGATTATATGGTGGTTTTTGGACAATTTTTTTTCTACTTAGTGTTCTGGGCTCCTTGAAAAAAAAAACAAAAAAAAAACTGCCAGGCATTAGTGGCTCATCTGGATCATCCAGCTCATCCTCATCATCACTCAAGTTCTGTGCTACCTCCTCAGTAGTCCACCTAGGCCTCTTAGTTATTGTGCAGTCTCTCTAGTGATTATAGATTAGCTAGTCAGTGCTTAGGTTATAGCCTTAGCCTACACTATTTCAATTGTAAATATTGTCATGCACGTTTTTATCATTGATATTTTATGCTTGGTTTATGATACTTACTGGCTACCAAGCAATATCAAAAGAACTATCATAAGTTACCTCGATAGTAGTCCGAGAATCCTCGCAAGTGCTGAAAAGAATGGCCTCTCCTCTGGTGACTTATCGCGAGTACAGCTGGAGTGATTGCAGCTGCCGCGAAAACGCGTCAATGGTGCCGCGCATGCGCGACGCATTATTGTGTCTGGCATATAATCGGTTAAAGTTACCCCATATGTTTGTATAGGAAGCCATGCATTTGCAATGTTTCCACCCATGCACTACGTGAGGGGCAGGGCCACGCGCGCACATCAACGTGATGACCATCACCAACTTTGGTCAAAATCTATGTACAGGCTCCCTGCTTGTATTGTATGGCTCTACTATGCATCCAGCTCAACTATGTGGTGGTTTTAAGACAATTATTTTTTTCTGCTTAGTGTATGGTCTCCTTGTCATATCCCCCACCTCACGCCCATGTACTTTGGTGAAACCTTAAGTTGGGTGAAGTAGCTCAAAAAGTGGGGGGTGGGGGGGCCACGGCCCCTCTTCCCCCCCCCCCCCCCCCCCCCCCCCCCCGGTTCCGACGCCTATGATAATGGCGATTGTAGGAAATTCTCAAATAACAATAATACTTTTCCTACTAGTATAGCCACAACACTCTAGAATGTTGGAAAACTGTAAGCCTCAAGAGGAAAACCAAAGGCAGACCAGTCGATATGGGACTCGTCCAACTACCTCCTCTCTATCCTGGACGGAGACAGATTAGTCAGGCAAAGCTAACTGACCTCAATGAGCTTCTGTCTATGTTCCATCTGTGCACCATGCTTTCTATATGGCACTCACAGCTGCTAATGCTGATGGCAGTGGCGAGAGTGACCTGGGCTCACACAGAGAGGTAGAAGTTGATTTTGAATCAAACATGTGGAAAGTGACAATGACTAGTCTATTGTAAACTGGTGCTATTCTGTCATCTTCGCCCAGTTACATAGTTTTAACTTACTAGTATCACCGCTTACTCTTGTAGCACTTTCACCCTTCATCACTCACTAGTATCACCACTCACTCTTGTTGCATCTTCACTCACTGTTGTAGCACTTTCACCCTTCTTTAACAGTTGCTGTTATGCACATGTTTGTGTTGGACATTCTCACTCACACTGCATCTCTGTATCGGTGAACTGGTGAATGTTGGCACAAACTAAACTGGAAACTGATTGTACCTTAGGTTGACATCTCATAAAATCTTACACTAATCTGTACATATTAGAATACTATTAATGTCTACAAGTTGGGCTTTGAGCCACCAGGAATTTATTGTAAACGAAGAAGTTAAAACGCTCATATCTAAAATTGTGGACTGTGTGGGTTGTACAACTATGCTTTTCAGCCCTTTAATTACATGTCATCCTAGTAGAAATCTGTACGTAATCTCTGCTCCATGCTACAGACCTGGGCCAAAGTTATCAAGAAGCACGATAAATTTTTATTTACTTTCATTGTTAAGTTGTGTAGTACTTCTGGTGCTACTGAAGGTATGATTTTTATATAAGTATGGAGCATAAAAAATGATCATACTTTCATATAGGAAGGATCTGAAGAGATCCCACCTTGTACTCGTCCAAATTTTTTGATAGCTTAGCAAGTTATTGCTAATAAAACTACTAGGACCTAAAAGTTCATTAGCAATAAGAGCACATATCAGAGTGATGATCCTTACCAAATACGCTGAATTTGCATTTGGCCTATGAAATAATATTATGGTGGGATTTTTTCCCAACCCCCCCAAAATATACTAATTTGGTTTCACTATGCAGTGGTGGATCCAGGATTTCTTGAAGGGAGGTTCTAGTACAGTCTTGCGCGCGAAATTTTAGAAGCCACGCCCACTTTGGGGCAAAACCACGCCCATTTCGATCGTTTTTGAGACAAAATACCAGCCCTACCAGTCCAATCAATCTGTTTTTGAACGAATTTTCTTCTAAACCATTCTAAGGTGAGCCATTAGTTCTATAGCCAGAAAGGGGGGTTCCATTTAGTTAACCCTCGGCGCATGCGCGAGGGTTACGGTAGTTGTTCTGTGTGTGTGTGTGTCTGTCTGTCTGTCTGTTACCACGCTAACTGCTACATACCTCGTTTGCGAGTCCAAATTGCGATGTTATAAGGTTCCTTATGGCATTCCAAACTCATGATTTGTGTGGATTTCGTAGAGAACGCTTTGTTCGCTAGTTTTGGAGTCATTTGCTGATTCTAAGCTTCTTGACTTCTCCAATCTCAACCAGCTAATTTTTCATATAAATAGAACGCTGGGTGTGTCGCGCTATATACGGCATAGGCCTAATAGTTATACGCATGCGCGAGGGTTACGAAGGCGGGGTCAGGGGACATATGAATGAGATGTATTAAGTTAGCAAAAAACAGCAACCAGCAGCATTAAGCTGGGTTGGCTGAGTGGAGAAGTGGTCATGGGTTTGAATCCCGCTTGATCTTTGAATTTTTTTTTTCCCTTCCACTTTCAAAATTTTCAAAGCTTTTTTGGTGGGCTAGTTTGCCGATACTCAAAGCGCTAAATTTTAGACACAGCCTAATATTATATAATCATATTTATAGCTACCTGCGTAGTATAATATCATTACTATAAATCTGACTGTGCCGAGGGTTTAGCACCAGTGGTGTTCATTTATATCAGTACTTCTTAGTGTTAGATGCAACCCAAAGGGGGGTACACTTGCACCCCCCTTACCCCGCTGGATCCGCCACTGCTATGCAAGTGCTGTATATTATTATAATCGCATAGTAACTTATGAACAAGAATGTGAAAAAGACAAGCACAGGGGCAATCTTTGTTCGGTGGGACTGGGACATTGGCAGGCAGATGTTTGCACCTCTGTGCTAGTGATGCATGGAATTAAGTCGACTGCATAAATAGAACAAACTTTAATCATGTGCACTGTAATCCCACAGATTTCACTTGGCACTAACTATAACTATGCTCAACCATTGGTAAATTTCAGAAAATTTCATGCATCCTTGCAAAGTATGCTGTAACTGAACACGACCAAGTGGCTGTATATCACTGTTAGTACAGGGTCATCATGCAGCGAGGCCACATTCCCAAGTCCTATGCTGTTACCTTCACAAAGACAGGAGTATATGTGACCGTATCTGACAAAATCCGGCATATGGGATCCGCACAATGCATGTTTTTAGTACCTGAAGTCAAAAAATGTGTAAGTTGAGTTTTTGTCATATTCATGCCAAAGAACCTTTCTACTAACCTTTGTCGTCGTCTATGGAGGCTAACCAAAGTTACAAAGGCGAAATAAGACTTCATTTTGACCTACCTAGTCTGTACAGCTACCGTACACAGAGCCCGTTGCTATGGACATGGGCGCTAATTATAATTCTCTACCTTGATACAGCTAGATTCATCAAACTACTTTATGTTCGCTCACCTTTTTAGCTTCCATATCGAAACATGCCTATGGAACAGTTAAGATCAGTAGCGCGCATGAGCGCGTGCAATAATTGATGAATACGTCATTTTCTTAAAAATTTTTATGGGTGATGACGTCACATATGCAGGTATCCATGGTGCCGGTTGATATGATGGAAGCTGGAGCTGAAAGAAGGCCTGGACTACGTCCAGCTCATCGCGTGAACTACAAAAAGCTGTCTGAACTAAAACTACCGAAAGCGTCTAGATCAAGGCCGTCAACAGTAGACCAAGAGCATCTCTACCCTGTGGAAATAGTCGAAGAAGATTCTCTGCGTTATAAGGTGCACTACGTGGGATATAGTCGATCGTTTGACGAGTGGAAATCGAAAGAAGAGATCGTAGCGTTTGGAGAAGACGCGGATGAAGACACAGGTAGTGTAGAACTTGTTCCTAACTCTGAGCGTTTCATGCTGTATAATGAGCTTGCAATACGGATAAAAACCTCATTAAATAGTCACAGAAAGTTATCTCCAGTAGTGAGAATCGATATGCCATTCGATCGTATTGAATTTGATGGTGGATTACGTATCTCTGGGAAAGAGAAAAGATCTATTCATGGAGTACAGCGATATACCATAGCACAATTTCAGGATCTAAACAGATTATTAGGAGTAAATTGGCATTTCAGAGGCATTAATGCTAATGGAGACTTTTGCTATGTTATTCGTAACACAGTAGAATATTACCTCTACCATCGGCGACCTTTAAAAGAGTTTATGCCATCAATAGGAGAAGGATCTAGCCCTATTAAGTTACGGGATACTGGCTATATGCTAGTGTTTACGTTTGTGAGGGGAGATGGGACCTCCGACAAATTTGGAACTGACCCTCAAATATTTGTGAACTAACTTGAATACAATATGAAAACTTGAGTATAATATTGTGAACTTGAATACATAATGTATATATACACACTTCAAGGATAAAATGTTTATCATAATTATACGTAATCTTATATTAATTTTATGGTACACATAATGCACAATGTAAGGACACCATGCAAGTGTGCTTTACTTGAAATACGTACATGTGTAACAGTGTGCTTTATTCAGAAATAATCGAAGTCATATCGGATTTTCGTGTCCAGGTGCTAGTACATATGTAACAGTGTGCTTTATTCAGAAATAATCGAAGTCATATCGGATTTTCGAATTCGTGTCCAGGTGCTAGTTCTCGAAGTGGGGAACGAGATGGGCAGGTGCGTCGATTATGATCAACTTTTCCACACACACTACACGTTTGTTGCCGTATATTGCGTTTGAATCCATCGTCCTCAAGTTCTTCGATGCGGTTTCGCTTTTCCATTACTTGCTTCAGTGCAGCCACGTCATGATGATTGGTAGCACGTAAGAAGTGCTGGGTAGTCAGATCATTCAGGTTTTCCAATCCTTGTTGATTAAACTTGCATACACTGCCATACTGTTCAATAAACTCAGGAACATGGAATGCAAATGCATGGACATATGGGGTTATGTTCTTCGTCTGATAAACTTTAAGAAAGTTTCTCACCCAATTTTTTATGTCCTCCTGTAATTCCCTAGTATCAATGTCAGTCTTTCCGAGTTCATTGAATAGACGCCAAAATTCGATCCATATGTCTTGTAGCAATGCACCATGTTGTAGTGCCGGAAAAAAACTTAGGTATATCAATATTCTTAAATAGACGTATTTTTTCCGGACCAGTGAGATCCCTCCACTTCATCTGTTTCGTTTCCTGTGATGTGTACCACCTAAAGTGTATTTTGCACACAGTGTTCAAGAAGGTTTCGTACGACGTAACATTATTGTGTTTTTCTCTATTTAGAGCAGCATTTGCTATACCATCCTCCCTGCGTAGATCTTGAATGAGAAGATTGATAAGTAAATCAGACACACGAAGAAATAGATGGAGGGTGTCAATAATCACGTGGTCTATTGGAATGAATTTAAAGATTGGGACTTTACAACAACTAAAACATTTGGACTTTGATAATTTGCAGTGTTTTTCGATTTCGTCCGTGGTCCTTGCTCCTTTTGACGCATCGAAAGCCGACCAATCCTTGCTCATATCCCACCTATCACCGCTGGCACACTTGCACCAAATACAGGCATACTTCGCATTTGCTGCCTCAATTCCACACACTATAGCAAGGAATTTGAGATCACCTCCCAAAAAGTATTCGATATTATGCTCCTTTCCTTTAATTTCAATCGACTGTAGTTCGCTAGCTTCTTTTACAATATCTGAGAGCGACGTTGCAAGAGTATTGTAGTCTTCTGGTCCCTGTAGTATTGCAAGAGAATGGTTTCCAAATGGTGAACTAGCAATGGATTCTTCGTTAAGCAAGGTAAATGCAAAGTTTACAACATGTATACTCTTCGCAATATTAGTTCCATCACCAGTCAGCTTAATTTGAATTATCTCTCCATCCTTGAGGCTCAGGGCTCCTAATCGTACTAACAACCTAGCTTTAAGACTTTGCTGGACACCAATTGTCCCACTAGGAGAGGATAAAATTTCAAATTGCGAGTTCATATCCTTCGTTAGTTCCTTCAGTTTATACAAACGTGGAAGATCTGTTGTGAGTTGACTTATCTCACGGTATGTAGCATCAGAAAGGGAAAATTTGTCCTTACAGTATAGGGCAAAATGGGTCATGTCGTGATCAGTCATAGCACTAGTGCTGCATTGCTTTCTCGTGAATGTACCTTTATCCAAGTCAATTGTTTCATGCTTTCCTGTTTCAATATTTTTGACTTCTACAGACACTGGACTAAAACATTTTGTGTCACAGGCTGAGAGTGCTGCCTGGACTCCTGAAATTAAATTTTTGCGCATTACACTCTGATGTGGTCGGCTATATTCGGACCATCTTTTGGATGACGTCCCACGCCCTTGCTTAGATTGTCCCGTCTTTAGTGATACTATTGTTGCAGCCTGATCTTGGGATACTTTCTTTAGTGACTTCAGTTCATACTTGAGTGAGGATGCAACGGACTCAATCTTTTGCCTCTTTGATACTTCATGTTGAAGCTGATTTTCCACTTGTCGCTTACGACTAATGAGCTGCCTGCTCACTTCACGAGGATCAATAGTGAATGACCATACTGTTTCTTCCCACTTCTGTAATAGTTTATGGCGCTGAGTTCCTCCAAGGCCAGATATGGATTTACCGAGTCGCCAAAGCTTACTTTTGAACGTAGTTCTGATATTATCGGATATTTCAAGAGGTATGGCATATCGTGTAAATACCTTTGTGATCACACGTTCTTCAGCAAGTTGTCGTTCAGTGAATGAGTGACTGCTTCCTATTTGAGCTTCAGTATCCTTTGATAGATCAACTGTTGGCATTCCATGTTTATCAGGGTGGGAAATGGAATACAAAAAGTAGCTGTTGTGTATCACGGTATGAATGGATCGCGTGTACGTGTGTGCCAGGGAGGGGGAGAGGGAGAGAGAGGTAATTTATATGGTTCTTTTGTACTGTGTATATTAAAATAATATAAATTTACTTGTTAATTGGGTATGATTCCATCACCGTATCCAATCGTATTAAATATGATTTCTTCTTTCGACTTCCACTCGTCAAACGATCGACTATATCCCACGTAGTGCACCTTATAACGCAGAGAATCTTCTTCGACTATCTCCACAGGGTAGAGATGCTCTTGCACCTTCGCAGCTGCTTCGCTGATGGAACTCGACTACCATGCCCCCGCATATACGCACTGATACAATAGAATTAACTAGAACTCGACTACCATGCCCCCGCATATACGTACTGATGTAACAAAAGCGGATATTAATGTTGGACTTTATTACACTTGTTTGGTATCAGGAGGATGTGACGCTCATGCTTATGACACAGCAGAGCGAACTGGAGGAAAACCCCTTACGAAACTCGAGAAATATTGATATTTAGAACATGACTTAATTATGTCCATAATAGTGATAGTACAGAAAAGGTCAAAGTGCTCCTACTAAAGCAGCAAATAGCGTTGTGTTCTTGACCAGCGATGGGTGCAAGAGACCTCCATATTGTAGCGAAGGCGTAGAAGGTATGTAACTGCGAACTACATAAGAATTGAACTGTAGAGACCTGCAATAAAGAAAAATATCACAAAATATGACGATTTTTGGACAGCTCTTCATAGGCTTGTATAGTCGTTATCGATCTTGTAATATACCTTGTATATTGTAATTATCTAGTATAGCAAATCTTACACTGTGGTTTGATATGTTGGGCATCTAAGAACAATCAGCTCTCTTTATCAACAAAGAAATTCAACTATTGCTCGATCTTTACGCACATTTCGAACAGGTCCATTTAATTGATTTCCGAGTCACGCGTAGTATGCAGGAACGTCATACTCATGCATAGCAACACTTTAGGACCATAATTTCTCTATTATTGGGGGTGTGGCGTGATCGCTAACAAAGCACTGTATCTCCACAGACGCACAGTCGGTCTGAAACTTGAACGCGGGTTAGCTCTATGGTAGAGCTTATCAACCATACATAAAACTCAACTTGCAGAAAAATCCCATATGCCGGGTTTTCTCAGAGACGGTCAGGTCACATTTAACCGATTATATGCCATTGACGCCAATTGGCGTCAGTACAGCTATATTAGCGCTATGGCACCGCCTACATTCCAAAGAACGAGAAGCCATAGCTTTGGCTTCCTGTCTATGACTACTAGGGGGCCTCCCTTGCATACCTGTGGTGTGAGGTCACGATTGGCCCAACCTACCGCTCGCTACTAAAAATGTTTTTGTGAAGATCGACGATAATGGCGATCAATCCGGGTACGAGAGCGGTACGTTTTCTACCACAGGGCAGGAGCTACAGCTCTGTCGCTAAGTATATACACTGTAGCTAGACTAGGTCTATACCTACACAGATATGATGAGCTTTTCAACAGACCCAAGCGCTTACCTGGGAGCGACTCGAAGACGGCAGCCATTATGGAGGTTAGTAAGCTTATAAGCTTTTGTGTATGTTTGTAGCTTATAGTATGTATAGTAGCGCCCTAGCGGCGTACTAGAATGTAGCAGCTACCTGTCTTACATATCATGAAGGCCTGTACTGCCTGTGTGGCTGTGCTGCTATGTTGTATAGGACACTTTATTTGTGTCACTATACTTTCTTGAATACAATTCGGCGTTGGCAATACATATGACGTCATGACCTCTTGGCCTATAATCGATTAAAAAGAAGCGTCCTATTTCCATATTAAGAAATAAATCTGGTCCAATCAAGGTCAAAGATTCAATTTTGCTTCATTGTAGCACAGACGTAGCAATTCACAAAACTCCCTGTTCATGGTGCAGGTGGTGCCTGTAAAGCTGTGCTCATGGCTAGCAGGGTGGCACATCACTACGTATTGCGGTGCAGTTAGAGCGGGTGGAAATCATCTAAGGTAATTGGACTATGGTATACATCCCAATGCTCCACCATACAAGCACTGCACACTGATTAAATTATTGTGAGCTAGGTTAGCTTTGTTTTGTTAGTTTTCGAACATGATTTGGCTATGGATGCTCTACTGGAGAATGGTCGTAGTAACATTAGATGTTACCATATGAACATATACCAAAGACTGATAGTTCATATGGAATGCTTAATTTGCTCAAACTACATGTACCTCACAGCTCATAATCACTTTAAATGAGGTAAAAGAATTTTAAAATCATACTCAATTAAAATTTAATAAGAACCAGGATCCACTACTTTTACCTCTTCTCTCTCGGTACGGCATGGCTGCAAAAACCTGGCTATAATTTGCTCAAACTACATGTAGTTTGATACTTTACTCACTGTTTTGTGTTCTTACATTAATGTGTCTTTATTAGCTAATTTTATTCTTATCGGTGACTTTAATGTCGATATTTTGAATACTTCTCACCCATTATTGCCAAAGTTGCAGGCTTTGTCATCTAGTCTTTGTTTAAGCCAGGTTGTGTCTGAACCCACGCATATCACTACTGAAAAGGCTACCTCACTTATTGACTTAATTTATTTATCTGTGCCTTCTTCTGTTCTCAGTTGTGCAACCATTTCTCCTTTAGTGAATTCCGACCACCTTGGCTTGTATCTCTCTATTTCTGTAGGGCAAAGGAAGTCTGCTCCTAAAACCAGGAGTCGCAAGATTTGGCGATACGCCCATGGAGATTACAACCGCGCCTGTGAACTTCTAGATGCTGTGGATTGGGGATCAATTTTCAATCCAAAGGACGTTAATGAAAGCTGGTCAAAGTGGAAAAAGAAATTTTTGGAAATCATGCAACTGTGTATTCCACAATCTACAGTCCGTTTGTGCAGAAACTTGCCTTGGTTAAACAAGAAAGTGATGCAAGCAATCCGAAAACGTGATGCTCTATTCAAGAAGGCCAAGCGATGCAAAAATCCTATGACATTCCAAAAGTATAGGGCTGCGAGAAACAGAGTCACTGCAATGATTCGCTTGAATAAGTTGAAATTTTTTCAGTCTTTGAAAGGTTCGGACTCCAAAGTATTCTGGAAGGCTATCAAGGTTTTGAATAATCGCGAAACTACCATTCCAACACTTGTTTACAATGGTTCTTCGTACAAGACAAATTGTGATAAAGCCAACGTGCTTAACTGCTATTTCCACCAATGCTTCAACAAGGATGTCCCTGCACTAAATCCTCAGCCGACAACACTTGATCCACTTCTTTTCCCTCAAGAATATTTGTGTACAGAAGATGAAGTGTATGATTTAATTACTGAGCTTGATGTCTCAAAATCCACTGGACCTGACGACATCTCGGTAAAAATGCTCAAGGCTACCATCACTTCTATTACAAGCAGTTTGACCACCTTATTTAACCTTTCTCTACGTAATGGTACTCTTCCCATGGAATGGAAACTAGCTCGGATTGTTCCCATCCCCAAATCCACAGATCTATCTTCACCGACCAACTTTAGACCCATCTCAATACTGTCTATCTTGAGTAAACTGATTGAGCGTCATGTGCACCGTATACTTTATGACCATCTGTGTAATACTAATCCTATTTCAGCTAGGCAATGGGGATTTCTTCCTAAAAGGTCAACCTCATCTGCTCTTCTCTGTGTAATGCATGATTGGTTGGCACAGTTGGACAGTGGCCGTGAAGTATACTCAGTCTTTTTTGACATTCGGAAAGCTTTTGATAGCGTCTCACATGAACTCTTGTTATCTAAACTCGCTTGTATCCAACTTAATCCTCACATTATTCAGTGGATAAGGTGCTACTTAACCAACAGATCCCAAACAGTGGTTGTAGGTGGAGAACAGTCTGCAGTTTTACCGGTTCTTTCAGGTGTCCCTCAGGGTTCTGTGCTTGGACCTCTTTTGTTTATACTGTTTATTAATGATGCTGTTCTGCAGATCTCTCCAGGAAGCACTCTTTCACTATTTGCTGATGACATGGCCCTCTTCCGTACTATCCTAACTGTGGAGGACTACTGGCGCCTGCAGTGTGATGTTGAAGCTCTAGCCAACTGGATAGATTCAAACTGCCTATCACTTCAGCCAGCGAAATGCTGCTCCATGCTCATATCCAGGAGGAGGAGCTGTGCAATTCCTCCCCCGATCATCTTTGTAGGTAACTGCCCGCTTGCTCAAGTCTCCTCAGTCAAGTACCTCGGAGTACACATCAGTTCAGATCTAACATGGTCACCCCACATAGCTATCCTTTGCAATAGAGCAAGACGATTAATTGGTCTCATGTATCGGAGATTTTCCAAGAATGCAGATACAAAGACTCTACTTCAGCTTTATAAGTCCTTCATCAGGCCCCACCTGGAATACTGTTCCATTGTATGGGACCCATACCTAGCTAAGGATATTGAGGCCATTGAGAAGGTTCAGCGGTTTGGTCTGAGGACGTGTCTGAAACAGTGGGACTTGAACCAGGAGGAATTACTTCAAGTGGCAAATGTAGCCTCACTGGCGTCCAGGAGATCCCAAGCCAAACTAAATCATCTTTATAAGATTGTGAACGAGTTGGCTGACTACCCGAATGCACCTCTACTCCCCAAAATGCATCACTATAATTCTAGACGGTCTAATTCAAGGCAATTTGTTCAACACCGAGCCAGAACAACTCAGTTTCAAAGATCTTTTTTTCCGGACACAATAAAGAAATGGAATTTACTCCCTGCAGAAGCTTTGGCAGTACAATCTTTACCAAGTTTCAAGAAATATATCTTGTAATATTAATTTTTGTAATTGCCCTTTCCCTGGCTACATACTAGAGTTAGCTTTGCTATTTATGTATGCCTCTGTATGTAATAATACAGGAATTGTTATAGAAAAAAAAAATAAGTACACTCCAGAATACACGACATTGAATCTATACAAATAACCCTCTATTAAACAACTCACCTCCTCGCAGTCTTTGCAAGGTCAGCCTCTGCTCTATAACAAATGTATTCTAAATCAACAGCAGATAGAAGTTTTGTATGTCTGTCACCAATGAGTGGGTGCAATGAAAGTTAACCATTAAGCTTAGGAAACAATATCGTAGAGATTCATTGCTATAGACTTAAATGAGAGAGTTGTTCAGCTTAGCATAGCATACTTTTCATCGATGGGATGTTTCGGTCCGTGGACCTTCGTCAGCAATAAAACAAATGCACGTTACATGTAAATAAATATGAAAAATGTTAGCAGGTAATTAGAGAGTAAAATGATAGAGTGTTGGGGTGTGGTCTATCAAGTGCGCATGGTCCATGTATCACTGAGCGTCAGCCCACAGTCCAGATTGCACGTTTGGGGGGTCTTCTGAATCCAGATCGCCTCCAAGACACGTCTCTTCCATTGGTGTGGCTCAGTCTCCATGCCTCCCAGTCAGGTTGGTGACCCATGTCCCATGTGTGAACTGCGATACCATTCTTTCTGTTGTTGATTTTGACTACATATTTGTGCTCCGTGATTCTCTTCTGCAGGGTCCTCCCTGTTTGACTTATGTAGCTGGTTTCACAGTCTTGATAGAGGATCCTGTATACTACTTTCTTCATCAATACTGGTGTCTTGGTCTTCACTCTGGTCAGTACATTCCGTAGGGTTCCACTCAATGTAGTTTAATGAAAAGTATGCTATGCTAAACTAAACAACTCTATCTTAAGCACCACAAGTACACGCAGTTTGGTGTCTTGGGAAGTTCTTCCTGGCGTGTGCCTGTTTTGGTGAGAAAGAGAGAGCAATAGTAAGTGGCACAATAGTATTACCACACACAGTAGCTTCATGCACATGTACAATGGACCAGTATGTATAGTAGGATATTGTCAGATCTGATTATGAAGTTTCTATGATAAATTATGCATAATACCGTATTTCTTCTAAAAATTCGGCATGATAATAAAATTGCTTTAGCTTTGCCGAATTTTTCGAGGTTAATATTCAACATTCTGTCTGCGCATTCCATTCCCGTTTATAGCATATACACATGACGACCTTTGCCGAAAAATTGACTATATTCATATTCAATATTCAATCATTTGGTAAAGGGTGCCAAATAATTAGAAGGGCCGAATTTTTAGAAGAAATATGGTAACTCCTATTACTTGGATGCAGATGCACAGTATCCCAGAGTGAGAGTAGCATTGACCAAACATACATTCCCAATGATACAATAGCCCTGCTGGCCTCTATGCAGGTTACCCCCTGGTAGCTATGACTGCACAGAGGTATTAAATTCTTAGCGGAATGCTCCACCCTCTAGTAACATACCACCCCACAATCTTGGGAACAAGTCACTGGTTAACCCGCTCTTCGTTCTGTAGGACTCTGATTGAGGTGTGTGCACAAAACGGGGAGCTGCGGACACACTGCATAACTTGTCAGTGTATTTCTGGCTTCTTAGACTTCATCAGCACAGCATACCCTAATTGAAATAACAAGTTAGCACTACCCAATACAAAAGTATACACGAATAAGCACACATACACACACACACACACCAACCTGCAACTTACGATTGATTCTACATTTCTGATCGTCAAAACATATGCACTAGATACAAATACTAGTTATGTATATAATATGTATACACAACATTAATTTTGAGAAGCTATACAAAAGAGCTGTATGGAGGTTAGTCAACTGGGAAGTTACGACAGTGCATACATCAAAAATTAGTCTCCAGTTACACGTGTGTTTGCATACCACAGTGGGCGTGCAAGAGATTCTATCACCACCTATGCTTCCAACATGCAGAATGGTTCATATGCAGAACAGTAATTATCATCATCCTACACCACTGTGTAGCTATGTCTATTCAATATGATAGCTGGGTGATTTGTGAAGTGAATGAATTTCACGAACATTCTATTGCTAGCTACAGTGGAACCCCTCTATAGTGGCCACCATTGAGGAAGTCATAGAGGGGTGGCCCTATATCAGGGGTTGGCTGTTGACCGTGCCTAATATGTTTTTCCATCCACGAAGAATGACGTGCTCATTAAAGACACTATCAGCAAAAAGCAGACACAAATGGAAACCATGACGTTTAGTGACGTTTTTTGTATTTTTTCTGGGCCAGGAAAATGCCATATACGTGCTCCATATATGTGACCGGATCTGAGAAAACCCGGCATATTCGATTTTTCATGAAATTCGCGATTGCACTCTAGTATCATCGTATGACCTTTGAACTAACTGCCGTTCAAATTTGAGAGCGATCGCTTACTTTTTTTCTGAGATGTGACGCGTTTTATGCGCCCGCGCTTGAAATATTAAATTCGAGAAATTACGTTCTAAACGCGTTGCTAGGGGCGTGAACCACGGTTCCATATATCAACCGTATACGCGCGCGCATTGCGCTAAAGAAGCGATTACGTAATAGTCAGCTGATCGCTATAGCCGCTTGAGCTAACACAAAGAGAACGTGGAGAGAACGAGTTCTTAAGATCATAGAGAGAACGAAGCGGCAAGGTAAGTGTATGGGCTAATACGGAAAGGGGGTCTTTAGCTTAGTTTTATAATGCCCTTTTGCCACTGTTTGATAGATTATTTCGAAGACTGGCTGTACTACAACATCGAAGAACGCAGATGTCAGCTGTTTCAAGGGAGAGAGAGGCAAGGTAAATGTGACTGGATTTGCGAAAACCCGGCATGTCGCGACAATGTACAATAATGGCTATGGGCGGTTTTAGGCCACTGGGCCGAATTTTGTCAAAATCGCGATTATTGCATGGATGGGTAGATAAATGACCTATTTACGTACCTGCGAAGTTAGAAGGCTCGAAGCGTCACCATAAGGGCGAAATAAGCCCAGACGCCGGGCCATGTCTGTTCGCTTGCACGGCTACATCACCAGTATACGGAGAGCGTTGCTACGGACGCTAATTGGACGCTTACATGACTGTACAAGCGCGCGCGCGGGAGCCTACCTTGTTACAGGTGGATTCTAGTCAGAGAAGCAGCCGCTTTCGAGATGTCGTCGTCTAAAGAAGTAGCTCGAGCTATCAATCGCTTCGCGCGAGAAGGTCTCGACCTTCTCGGAAGTTCAGATGGCTCCGCCCTCTTTGACTTTGTCGAAGAGTACTTATGTGGGGACGACCCCTATGATAATGAGGACGAGCTTTCCTCAGGTAAGGTACCGTTTCAATAGAAAATACAACTTTATCAAACACATTCTGGTACAGATGAGACAGAAGACGGAGACTTGGCTACTGCTGGTAATACTTTTACATTCACAACTCACAACAATGCATGTAAAAAACTAAATCTAAACTAGATTCTTGTGATGATGGGTTGGAGGATGATGGTGGTGGTGACAGTCCTCTCATTGTCGATGTAGAGGAGGCAGTAGCCAGTATTCCAGGTGACATCCTTGACCCACCTTCAGACTTGACTCGGGCACCAGCAGCCACAGTAGCTAGCCCAGAGAGTGTGAGTGAGGGTGCACCTACCCCAGAGAGTCTTGACTGCCGAGAGCAGTGTGGTAAGTCTGTGCCAAGTCCTACAACTGTCTCACCATTCACTGCTTCACTAGGATCCAGATCCAGACCTCACCAGGTTTTTGGAGAAGGGATGTGGCTGCAAAAGAGGAGCAGGAGGAAAGCCATGTTCAGCACTGTTTCCTCGAGAACACTATGAGGAATACAGGCAACAGTGTGCGGCACTCACGAGAGACGAGCTAGATCTGGTGCTCCTTGG
This sequence comes from Cliona cf. orientalis, assembly GCA_963930775.1. Lineage (NCBI taxonomy): Eukaryota > Metazoa > Porifera > Demospongiae > Clionaida > Clionaidae > Cliona > Cliona cf. orientalis. The sequence goes on from OZ005689.1 coordinate 25,932,453, forward strand.
CCAAATAATGGCACTGCTGTCCAACGACACAGAAACTGGAGCCAGGTCAAAGAAAGCACCAACCACAAGACAGCGATCAGCTATGCTGTTCCATCATGGTGGGTGGAGAATATGCAGCAAAACCTTCCAGAAGCTGCATGGAATTGGTACGATAGCCATTATAAATACATGTACATGTGAAGGGAATGAAAGACAATAATAAAGGTACATTGAATCCCAGGTAAAGATCGCTTTATGGCTGTGAAGGCACATTTCCTTGCCACGGGTCTCACTACAAGGATACACAAGCGGAGCAAGTGCTTACCCCATAATGCCTTGTCTTTCGTTGAGGTCCAGAATCTCGTCCGCTTCTTGAACAACTATGCTGAGACACACGCCATTCTTCTGCCTGGCCGTATCTCTGGATACAAGCGGGATGATATTCAACTATTACCAACTTGCACCACCAAAAAAGTTAGTTTTAGGCATGTCATGCACCAGTATCACACAATTCCAATCGTAAAAGCACATACATTGACACTAGTGGCTTATAGGCCCCCCTCCTCCGCTTTCTTGTGGTGTACAAGCCCTTTGTGGCTCACACCACCATAGGTAGCAAGCATTAGCAGGCCCACATACCCACTACATTACTTTGACACACTCTAGTTCCCACAATCATTAACATACCTTGCATGAACATGCATTGTAGGCTGTCTGGATTGACTACAAGCTTGCTTGCGACGACACAGGGCTAAGAGCAGCAGCGTACACCACGTTTTGCTCACTGTGGAGACAACTGACACCACACATCACAGTCATGAAGCCCTTGTCTGATCTGTGCTGGGTTTGCCAGAAAAATAGCAGAGCGATCATGAGATCAGCCAACACACCCGACTCTGAAAAGTCACAGGTAAACAACACACACGTGCCACTCCCAGAAATGCATAATATACGCATGTGCATACACACACGCACACAAATGCATACACACAATGCGCACTCACATACACACACACACATACACAAACAGATACACACACTCACATGAGCACATCCGCACACACACACAAGCACACTCACATACGCACACACATGCACACACACACTCACATACGTACACACACACAAACACGCACGCACACACACACACACACACACAAATGCATACACACATGCACACACTCACATACGCACACGCACATGCACACATAAATGCATACACACTCACATACGCACACACACACACACACACACACAATAGTTATCTACCAGTAATTGGGGTGCATGAGATGCATGGTCGAATGCACCCCAATTACTGGCAGATACCGTATTCGCTCGATCAGACGCCGCGGCTACTATTTATTTCATCGCCCGAGTTTATGCGGCGTTTATTCGAGAGCGGCGACTATTCGAGAGCGGCGTTTATTAATACCAGTAGCTGCCAGAGAGGCAATCCTCAGAGAAACTGTCGATTGACAGAACTGATCTAGGAGATTCTGGCCCTTTTGCTGATGTAGAAGAAGATTAAAACTTGCTCTAGACTGGTTCTCGTGTACCTGCCATCGAAAACGAGTCGCGGGACATGTCCATGTGCTGGTGTTCTCGAATAGTAGGCGTGGCGCGGCTACTATTCGAGAGCGGCGACTATTTCGTTCAGCACTTCCGGAGGTGCGGCGACTATTCGAGAGCGGCGACTAATCGAGAGCGGCGTCTGATCGAGCGAATACGGTAACTATTTTGTTGGTAGTTGACCTCTGTTCATCATTGGCCTACTTTATGATGACCCAACCCCTTCCCATAGCCGGCAAATTGCCTATAAAAGCTTTGGTTGCTAGGCAACTACCAACAAAAATGCATGCACACACACATGCATGCACACACATGCACACACACTCACATACGCACGCACACACGTGCATACACACACATGCACACACTCACATGTGCACACACATACGCATACGCACACACATGCACACAAATGCATAAACACACTCACATACGCACACACACAAACACACAAATGCACACACACACATGCACACACTCACATACGTGACACCCACACAAATACATGTACAAAAACTTACACATTGATCACCTTCTCCATAAAGGTACTCAAAGACGCTGAGGCGCACCTCTTGCTGGCAACCCAGGAACGCTCTTACTATAAGAGCTTGATTGATACAGCCAAGGCAGTCCTGAAAGAGACGTTCACGGTCGATGGAGAGCTGAAGGTGCCATGTCTTAGTGCACGGATAAAGCCTGGAACTGAAAAGATCACCATGCATTACAGTTTTGACATGGCACAAGTTAGTATACCTAAAAAATGCTTCAGAACTTACTAGTTATTCCATCATAGGTCCACTATCCATCAGACCCGCAGCAGCCAGGACCCATGTACTTTTTGACACCGCGAAAGTGTGGGATCTTTGGTATCTGTTGTGAAGCGATACCACGTCAGGTGAACTACTATAATCACAAGTGGTACTCTGCATAAGATTAAAGGCCACATGTCAAAGACACTTACAGCTTACTACGGGTGGGCTATAAATAGGAATTTGTTGCACATGTACTATGGGTGGGCTATAATTAGGAAAGCATGGACACACACACACACACAGCTGATGACTTTAAGGACAAATTATTTCCCACAGGTTAACTACTTAATTGATGAGGCTGTGAACACCGGCAAGGGTGCTAACAGCATAATCAGTATGCTGCACCATTACTTTGAGCACGTACCACAGCTTAGGGGAATCTGACCTCGCTCTCCACGCAGATAACTGTTCTGGTCAGAACAAAAATCGATATGTGATGCAGTATCTTGCGTGGAGAGTGATGGTTGGCCTCAATGATAGCATCAGTGTATCATTTTTGATTGTGGGGCATACCAAATTTGCTCCCGATTGGTGCTTTGGCCTGCTGAAGAGAGCGTTTCGACGCACCAGAGTGGGCTGTCTGGACGACATCGTCAGAGTGGTGGAGGAGTCTGCAGAGGTGAATCATGCCCAGCTTGTAGGTGCTCAAGATGGTAGTTATCGTACCCACTTACAACTGGGCAGATTACTTCGATCCCTTCTTCAAGCAAAATGCTTTTAAAGGGATCAAGGCGATGCACCACATGAGGTTTTCGAATCAACACCTTGGGAAAGCCTTCGTGAAGAACTCCGTGGACTCGCAGGAGAGGGAGATCAGCATGCTGAGAGACTCAGGATGGCAACCTGACAGAAAGGAGCTTCCTCCAATAGTTCCTCCATCTGGGCTTTCATTGGAAAGGAGGAAGTATCTTTTCGAAAAGATACGGGAGTTTTGTCCGCGTGATTGTCAAGACATCGTTTGCCCTGAGCCAGTCGACAATGCAACACCACCAACGCCTAAAAGAAGGAAGCATGGCGATTAGTTTAACTCATTTCATTGTTTTATTGTTTGTCTTGCCATGCATTATGTGTAAAAGCTATAATAATTACCCCTCCATGAACGCGAGGGGGATACAAGGCCAAGGGTGGTCAACAAGCGTACCTACATGTACGTTATAATGATGACTGTATCCTATCAAAATCGCGTTAAAGGCATTAATCTAGGCCTAGATCACCTTAGGCACCTCCCGCAAATACTCTGAGGAGGCTACTTTAGTTCTTACCTGGCTCTTTCTTCGCTGATATTCCACTCCTTGTAGCTCATGTACGTGTCAGCTGATTCTTTACAAACCGCACGTGTTCACTTGTACGTGACGCGAAGTATACGGACACCCCGCCCATCTCCGTAGCAACGTGTTTGGATTGTATTTTCTCGATTCCAATATAGCGGACACGGGTGAATAAAACGCGTCATATCTGAAAAACTGTACGGACGATCGCTTCCAAAATCGAGCGGCTGCTAGGTCATGACCAGTAGAATCGTGCAGGTGCGCAATCGCGATTTTCAAGATTTTCGCGACATGCCGGGTTTTTCCAGGTACGGTCACAAATGCCTATGAATAGGCACCTGAAATAGCATGTAAAGCATGCACAGATATAAAAGAGATAAACTGGAGCTATTGCATGCACAGATATAAAAGAGATGAACGGTACAAAAAATAATAAATCGGAAGTAAGTCAGTGCCTCCTCTGTCGCTTAGGTGTAGGTGGAGTGTTCTCTTTTGCAGGGTCTGGACAGACGAGATCTTGACACTCTGCTGGGCAAAATTCTCGAATTTTTTCAAATAGATATTGCCTACGTTCAAGTGACAGCCCAGGGGGTAGTATAGTATGGTGGGAAGTAAGCAATCAGCTGAGGGTGCCCAATGGTCATCTTGTATGAGCTTGATCTCTCACCATCAACGCTGTCCTTAACAATTACACAGCCACGTTTGGTGCTGGTGAAAGTCAAGTGATGCATCGACTTGATGCCTTTCAAAGCCCGCTGTCTGAATGGTTGATCGAAAAAGGTTGCCCAGTCGTATGTGGGTACGAGGACCTTGCCATCTTGTGTGCCAACCAGCTGAGCATGATTGACAACTGCTGAGGACTCCACTACTCGCACGATGTCATCCAAGCACCCTATCCTCGTTCGCCTGTACTGCTGTTTGAACAGGCTGAAACACCAGTCCGGTGAGAACTTAGTGTGTCCCACTATAAGGAATGATAGGGTGATGGTTTTGTTCAGGCCAGCCAAGACTCGCCATGCAAGATACTGCATGACGTAGCGGTTCTTGTTCTGGCCTGAACAGTTGTCTGCGTGGAGGTGGAGGTTGGCTTCTCCGAAGTTGTGGGTTGCCAGAAAGTGGTGGAGCATGCTAACCTATGTTGTTTGCTCCCTTGCCAGTGTTGACCGCTTCATCAATCAGGTAGTTTACTAGTCTCGTAAACCACACCCTCCTACTTCCGCAGCGCTGGATGTATTGCATCACCAGCACGCGGAGAGAGAGGGTCTGGGAACTCTGGGCGCTACGCCGTGTCGCCTGCAGGAATGTCGGCAGAGCCAATGGGATTGCAGTGGTCACATGACATCGAGGTCCGCGTCCACAAAAATGTTATCATCGCGAAAATATACTGTACATGCCAGCTATATACTACTATTAATACTCGCGGAAAAACTGAGAAGTTGGCCAACATGTTTGATCGAGTAGACGCTGCTATCCACAGTGCAGTCTCAAGACTTGGTTTCTCTGAACTGAGACCCAAGCAGTTGCTATGCGTCAGAAGGTTCGTAGAAGGCCACGATGTGTTTGTCTCCCTCCCTACCGGTAGCGGCAAAAGTTTGTGTTATTGGGTTCTTCCTTGGACATTTGACGCTCTCAAAAGAAGACATCGCTCCACAGTTTTAGTTATCAGCCCTCTTGATGCTTTAATGAAGGATCAGCAGCGCAGTCTTCAATCCCTCGGAGTCAAGGCTATACAGGGTACCTCAGATGACAATAAAATCATTGAAGACATCAAACAAGGGTACTATGAGATTGTGTTCATCAGCCCCGAACGCTTGCTAACTAGTGAAGACTGGAGGGATATGCTACAATCACCTCTCTACAAAGAGCAGCTAGTTGGTGTTATTGTAGATGTGTGAAGAAGTGGTAAGTTGTACGCAGTACTCTCAGAGTTAGCTACCATAATCCTTTTCCTCTGTGGTACAGGGGTCAGGAGTTCAGGAAGGAGTTTTCTCATCTTGGAGAGGTTCGCAGCTTGATTCCTTCAGATGTGCATCTAATGGCACTGACAGCTACAGCTACAAAGCAAAGCAGGAGGGATATTTGCAAAGTACTGAGTATGAAGAAGCCTGTGGTTGTCTCAGTGACCCCTAACAAGCCCAACATCAAATACGAAGTAATTCCGAGATGCAGCACTTTAGAGGAAACATTAGCTTCTCTGGTTGAGGAACTGCGCCAACAAAGACGCTTGATGGATAGGGTTTTAATCTTTTGCCAAAAATATGACGATGTCACACATGTCTACCGCTTCTTCTTGAGCAGGATTGGAAAAGAGGCATTTGACCCAGTCGGTGCTCCTAATATGGTCAAATATCGTTTGATTGATATGTTCACAGCTTGCACCCATCCTGATGTGAAGGATTCAATTTTGGCGTCTTTTACCACTGCTCAGTCTACACTGCGGATTGTGGTGGCAACAATAGCGTTTGGGATGGGGCTTGACTGTCCTAATATCAGACGGATTATCCATCTCGGACCTCCGAATGACATAGAATCATACCTTCAGGAAACGGGTAGGGCAGGAAGGGACAATCAGCCAGCGAAAGCTATTCTCTACCATAACAAATCTGACCTCAAAGTACAACACATACAGGAAAGTATGAAGGCTTATTGTCGAAATACAGAACTGTGTAGGAGAGAATTACTTTTAAAGGACTTTGATCAGGAAGAAACACCTAACATCAGTACTGACAGTGTCTGTACATGTATATGCATGTGCTGTGATATATGCAGCAAGAAATGTTCATGCCAAAGTAATGATTAGAATGTGTCATTGTCAATAATAATTATTATTGATTAGCTCATTATAAACTTTTATAAGGTAAGGGGTCAGGGTTTCAGTGATATGTAAGAATCTTACTAACTGTACTAGTCAACCACTGTTCCAGTTCTTTTCTGGACAAAGAATTCATTGAATTTGGGCGAAAATTAGGAAAGTTTACATGGGACCTTTGCGGAATGTCAGAAAATACGTGTGTATCCTGAATTTGTTGGAGGACTTTGGCTAAATCTTTCTTGCTTGAATGTGTAGTATGATACCCAGATTCCTGTGGTACACCTAGCATCGCATCAAGGTTGTGTACTGTTTCACTTAACACCTTAATAGCCCTTCCGACCTTCTGAATAGATTTACCAGTGATATTGGCACCCATACTGGATATTGCATTCTTGCACTCACGATTAAGGTGCTCCATATGAAGATCTGAGGACACATTCTTTCCTGGTCTACCATGAATGTTGACTGTTCTGTTCCATTTTAACTGGGCAGCCATGCGAGGTGAAAGGGTAAACTGAAGTTGAAGGAGAAGATGTACAGCCTCTATTGAGTAATTGGTTCGACCATTCGCTTTGAAGATTAGCATCATGTATCGCCAACATCTACATATACGATGACCATCTCCTTGTCGAATAGCATCAATGAATTCCATCAGCAGTAAACCAAGATTGAGGATTTCACATGCATACTCTTTCACACCATCACTGGGAGCCGAGGTAGGCGTTCTTTTCTCCCCTTTACCGAAACTGACGTCAACAAAGGAGGTTACTATCTGACCAGCTGCTTTAAGGAGGATGTCTCGCCTCTGTAGACTATCAGTTTCTTCTGAAACATTAAACATCTCATGACTTGGTGTGTCCTCCAGTGATTCCATTCCAAACAGAGTCATAGCTGCAGCTAAAATGTGTGCTTCTGTTAGAAGTAGCATAAAATCCTCACAGGCTACCACATTTTTCTTTGTATCCTTGACTACATTTCTGCGGTTGATTAAGTTACGCAACTGGTACATGGTACCTTTATCCATTCCCGAGGTGGTGCTATATAAACGTTTCCATATGACCTGTATTAAGAAGTTATATGGCACCAATAAACGACTGAGAATTTGTGGGGGGGGGGGGGGGGGGGGGGGGTTGATAGGTGATTTATGCTATGCCCTTATAAGGGTATGCTCTCAAAACTTACATGGGTGGAGCAATAATGCCTTGCCATGTGGGCAAATATAATGTACTCATATGCACACAAATACATACCGCCAAAAGAATTCCCTTTGCATGCCAATCCTCACTGGTTGGTTCAAATCCTTCAAGTCTGTCTAAACTTCTTTCTGAATTGCTTCGTATACGTTGTGCACCACGGGCTCTTGCTGCCGTAAGTTGATCACCTCCCAACAACATACGATGGAAACGATCTTCTGTAACCGAGCAATCTTCAACTTTGCCTTCAACTGTAACACTTGTCTTAGTAACTGATGTAACCATTGGTACGTACTTGTGGAGATCCTCTAGGATAGCTATCATATCAGCATGATTAATCTCGCTTTTCAAAATTATCCCTAAAGGGACCTGTATACACAGAGCAAATAAGTAAGAATAAGTCAATGTACACTATAGTGTAAACTTCTCACACAAGCAGTACAATTATTGCATATGCAATTTTCTCATTACTGTGCAAATTGCTCACATGGGTCAATAATTACCCATCACGGAAATTGGAGATGATGGATTAATTTTTGAGGTGAAAAATTAGCCACTTAGATTTGCTACCATTCACTTTTAACTCCCCCCCCCCCCCCCAACTGAAGCCAGGTATTGAATGTAAATGTAGTAGTCAGTTAACTTACTACATTCGATTTTGAACTCATCTCTTCATAGTACTCGTGCCTTATGTGCCGCTCCAGACCATTACCAAACTCTTTAAAAAAAGGCATATGTTTCTTCAATACTTGGGCAATTAGTATGCAAAAATTAGCACAAAGAGCCAATTCATCTTCTTTGCTGGGAAGGAGCTTGTCGATACAAATAGAGCTGATATCTGGAGTAGGTTGTTGATCATCATAGTTGGTTAAATCAATCCGATCTCTAACACCGTATACATGAAAATAGTGAAGAGACTGTGTTTGATTATCCTCTCTCATGTCACGGGGCTTGTCAAGGTTATCACCAACCAACTTGAGAGTAGGAAGGGAGGCCGTGGTGGGAGCAAAAGAGATATCATGACCAAATACGTCAGTTACTGATAGATCTGTTGAGCTGCTGTCATCAGGACTGCTGGAAGTGGACTTTGCAGATGAAGAGGATTCAGCTGATATATCAGAATACGTGGGTGGTTCAACACTGGGTGCAGATGAAGAGTCGTCATCCGATTCCGTTGCGATGAGGGGATTCCCAGGATCCACTTGAAATGAAAGACTTGTTTGTTCATCAACACGTTCTGCACCATTGGAATTGGTAGCATCTTCTTCTACAGGACTGGACTCACTCTAAGACCAAAAACAAAAAAAAATACAATAATACAGGGATTAATACTATAACTGTATGTACTATCGTGCACCAGCCAATAAAGGGGATCTGGGGACATGCTCCCCCAGGAAACACCACACAAAGGGGGAATCCCAGGGAGGGAGAAAATCCCAATGGGGGGGGGGGGGGGGGGGGGGAATCCCAGGGTACGTGTGCCCCCTCTGTATTAATCCCTGCATAATTTTTCATAGCATACCACGTTCATTCTCCTGGTGATCTCGTCTCTCCATTTGATCACAGATGCATCAAAGTTACTACCAAGCTTCTCAACACACTTGTTAGTGGCATAGTTGGAGAGGCAAAGACACAGCTTTTGCAATCTGGTATAAACCTATCATATTATAACGAGATACCATTAATAATAACAAACATCTTCATTCCTTCATTCAGTGAGCTCACCCTCTTGGATGTGTGACCACAGTATAAGATGATGGAAATGATACGCTGTAGAAGATTCATCCTCTGACTCCGACCTCGAAGAAGAAGAGCACAACACACAGATACAAGAAGATCAATGTCGATGATCCTAGATTTCAATTTTTTGTGCTTAGAAGGTTTTCATCCAAGTAAGCAGCCACGCAAAATTGTCAGAACCGAGGGAGCATATTCTTCCATCTCTTTAATCACAGCTTGGATATCAAAAGATTGAATGCTACTAAAATCTCTCTTACGTAGAATGGAATTGACCTTCTTTGAACAAAGCTTTTTCATTTCCTTGCCAGCATCAGTGCCCATGATTTCTACAATCTTTAAACGTATACGCTTGTCCTTCATTACTTGTCGAGCAATTGATTCTCTCTTTGACATTCCAACACTCTTGCCAAGCCTTTTTAAGGATCTGCTTAAAGCGAAGACACGAGAGGAGCCTTTCTTTCGTTTCAGCAGAACCTATAGTATACGTGTACATGTAAATTGATGCAACCAGCTACAACAAAATAAAAATCATGATCTCACCGAGACAGATGGTGATCCAGTAACCACTGTTCTTGATAGAATCCGTCTTTCAGGGGTGTCATAGTGTCGCCTTCGCTTTGGGGATGGTCCAGAGTGGAGTGGTGGTGATAAGTCCCTTTTTTTTGGTGTGAGCGGCAGGATACTATTTTGAGCGGGATACTGTATGAAGAGTGTTCCACCAGATTGTAAAGTAGAAGTAATCTGATTTACTACTTCTTGAGTATCATTCCTCAGCTTTAATAACTTTTCAAGCTTGGCAAAGCAAGGTCTACACCAGAACAATCGTGAGTTCTCACCAAAGTCAGGAGGCAGGAAGGTTTTCCCGGGGAATACTCTCTCATACAGCTCAACGAAAACAGGGAGCACTAGCTTGGATGATTTTCCTCCTACTTTCCTTCTGGAATCGCTTCTAGGAACCGCCCTTCCACAGCAGACACAGAGCTCGCATGGTGTACTCCCTGTAGCCATCGCGAGAATTCACATAAGACATGCATGCACGCACAATTAATATCAAACGCGCTCGCGCGATGTGACGGCTGATGACGTTGCAATGCGGTATGTTTTACACGTGACATTGGCAATTATTACATTCCAAGGCGACACGGCGTAGCGCCCAGAGTTCCCAGACCCTCTCTCTCCGCGTGCTGGTGATGCAATACATCCAGCGCTGCGGAAGTAGGAGGGTGTGGTTTACGAGACTAGTAGTTTACCTGTATAGCATTATTACCAATAAAGTGAAGTAGGTACTGTTTTCTAATTAAAGCGCACCTGCCTCGGTACCGCCTCACAGCACACCCCGAAAATTGCACACTTGCGGGGTATGAGGAAGTACATTGGTCCCGGTTGTTGTGGATCACTGGGATAGTGCACCTAAAACATGTATTGTACATGTATTGATGGTAATGTACAGTATTTATGCCAGTGAATAACATACTTGCTGAGCCATGTCAAAGCTAAAGTGCATGGTTATGTTCTGGGTTGCAGGTGCCAGGTATGCATTGACAGGTGGAACTTTGAGCTGGCCGTCCACAGTAAAAGTCTCCTTTAGGACCTCCTTGGCTATATCTATAGCGCTCCTATAATAAGACCTCTCCTGTGTGGCCCGATAAAGGTGTGCCTCAGCATCTTTAAGCACCTGTTGATGTGAATAAATGTATGTATTTCACCCTCGGTGTGCGCACGTTTTTATTACCTGTGATTTCTCTTCCTCAGGTGTGTTAGCTGACCTCATGATAGCCCTACTATTTTGTTGGCACACCCAGCAAAGATCTGACATGGGCTTCATCACCATGATCTGTGGGGTCAGCTGACGCCAGAGTCGGCAGAAGGTGGTGTAAGCAGCAGCAGTGATGTCTGCCTCATCGGCCGATAGTTTGTACTGCACCCAAACCGCCTATATTATATACAGGTATGAATTCATGTCTTGGCACATTTGCATGTACATGTGCATGTAGGTAGGTTACATGTAGTCACCTTCTACACTGAGCTCTGTGATGTATGCACTACTGAGTGTATATTAACTCGAGTTTTGCTATGCTAAAATCTGTTCACCTTCTTTGTTGTATTTGATGGATAGTTTATACTGCACCCAAACCGCCTATAGTACGTACAGGTATGAATTCACGTCTGGGCACATTTGCATGTACATGCATGTAGGTTACATGTAGTCACATTCTACACTGAGCTCTGTAATGTATGCACTACTGTGTGTATGTAAAGTCTAGTTTTACTATGCTAAAATCTGTTCACCTTCTTTGTTGTGTTTGATGGTAGGAGCTGGAGATCATCTCACTTGTATCCGGGAATCCGGCCAGGGAGGAGGATGGCATTCTTCTCCGCATAGTTGGATAGAAAGGTAATGAGGTTTTTTACCTCGTCCATGCATGCTTAGGGAGCTTTTTTGTATTTCCATGGATTCGCGTGGTCAATCCCGTAGCCAGGAAACTAGCCTTGACAGCCATGAAGCGATCTTTCCCTACAAGTGTGTAATGTGCTATACATGTCAGTGATTCACAGAAACTACTGTCACTAAGTCTGGGTATGGTATGATTGTGTGTGTATAAAACTTCTTGGTATAGTATGATTGTGTGTGTATGTGTGTGCATGTGAGTACGTGTGCATGTTCACTAATCATTGTACCTATCCCATGCAGCTTTTGAAAGGTTATCCTGCAGATCCGTGCTCCTCCATGGTAGAAAGCCATGTTGGAGCGCTTGCGTTGGTTGTTGGCAGCAGTGTCTGGATCACTTGAGAGCAGTGCTGATATCTGTCCAAGGAGGACAAGGTCCAGCTCATTCCTCGTCAACTCACTACACTGCATTCGTACACTCTCATAGTGATCTCGGGAGAACAGAGTGTAGCAAGGCTTGCCCTGGTTCCTTTTACACCCACAACTCTTCTCCAGAAATGCAGTGAGGTCAGTATCAGTGCTGTTGTCAACCTATTACATTACTGTAGTTCAATAGCTATCTTTGTATGAAGCGTTTATTAAGTACCTCTCTCTCTCCCCCCCTTGTGTATTTACTTCAGGAGCTGTTACTGGGTCCGAGGAGATGTTATCTTGCACTGTGCTAGGCTCGAGAAGGTGTGCTGGTGTCCGTGAGGCAAGGTCATCCAAGTCTAACTCCCGGATCAACGGATCATCACCACCATCATCATCATTCCCATCATCACAAAAGCCTATAGCCATACTTTAGCTCTATTGTGTGTGTTTCTATTCAGTATTAATTTTATTTACCATTGAAATCAAAGAGAGTGTCTTCCTGGTCTTGCTCGTCTGCAGTTAGTGGTTGTTCGGTAAGGAGGGTTCAACAGTAAAAGTTAGGAACTCACCAGCGGAATCATTATCAGGGTCATCCCCACAAAAGAAGGCGTGGACAAAGTCTGTTAGGGCGGAGTCATCCGCACTGCCAAGGTAGGCGAGGCCTTCCCGAGTCATGGAGTTGAGAGCGCGAGCAGCAGCTCTGTCTAGCGACTTCGACATGGTTCAGAAAGGACGACAAACGTTCGCTTGAAAGGTCCTCAAGGCTGTCATTACAGGTGGCATTTACCCGCGCGCGCGCTTAGCAGCGCCGCATCACTAGCAACGTACTCCGTAAACTACAATCGCAGTCGGACAGTTCGCCTGACATGGCGGCACGTTTGGGCTTATTCTACCCTTTCTGTTGAAGAATACCGTCTATAACACCTGTACTGCATCCTGTTCATCATCATCATAATAATATTATGAACGCAAGTTAATGAGGGGCGTGGCAAAGAATTTTGCATACCTCTCATCTTCCACTAAATCAGAAGTTGTGAGCAAACCATGTAAGAAATTACACTAAGTGCAATAAAAAAGAACAGAAACAAGAATAAAAACAATTGAATAAAATTGAAGAATGAAGTAGGGATGGCAGGATCAAAAAGTACACAAACAAGAGATAATCACATCTACTATACATCCCTATGCTTGCTTTTTGAGGGGTGCAAAAATATCCAGTAATAACTATGATGCGATTGAATCAAAATTAATAAACCGAACCATCGTGACAACTAGGGAACAACCTGCATGAATTTCTCCCACATACCGCACTTAACAAACACGTCAACCATGATTAATAGGTGCACAATACTACGGTCGAGAAAAGCAAGCATAGGGATGTATAGTAGATGTGATTATCTCATTTGTGTACTTTTTGATCCTGCCATCCCTACTTCATTCTTCAATTTTATTCAATTGTTTTTATTCTTGTATATGTAGAGTATGTAGTATGTAGTATAGTATGTATGTATGTATGTGTGTATGTGTGTATCTGTATGTATGTATGTGTGTGTGTGTGTGTGTGTGTTTGAAGAAAAGAAAATGGGTGGGAGAGACGTCTGTCAACTGTCCACGACTGGAGACTATATGCTCCTAAATGGAATATTTTGTTACCATTTCCTGTGACTGTTCAACTGGTTCCCAATGGTTCACCTTTACTACATAACATGCTCATTTTATTTCTCTCCCCCCCCCCCCCTTCCCTCAACAAAATATTTTGTTGGTTCACTAATAACACTTAGTTAGTAATATATAAGTTGTGCATTGGGGTGCTGAGTGCCTGGCCTTGAGAACCAGGAATGGTAGGTTAAAAGAGCTCTTTGTCCCCGGGGAACTCTCCCTACTCACCCAGCCTGCTCCCCAAGCTTGTGGACATGTTACATGAGGGGTTTATTTACGGCCTACACATAGATCATATATTTCACAATTACTATTATAATATAACATACCTGACATAGAAGATGAAGCCATTTTCTAAGCTGCTCAAGATCAATACAGTAATTTTGTCATCTAGGTACTTTTATACTTTCTAAACCCTTCTAGAAGGTTGCTGAATATTCAACACTCGTGACTAACACCTAACAGGCTCTGGCCTTTTCCCACCATTTATTACCTCAGGAACTCCCCTGTGGCCTCTAGCAGGCAGTGTGAAAGTATTTCCACTACTTCTATTTAGTTCTACAAGGCTGCTGAATATTAATTGCCATCAGTGGTTAACACCCTTCAACCCTTTCCCACCAATTATTATCCTAGGGATACCCTGCGGAATATTAGACTGTGTGTGTGTGTGTGTGTGTGTGTGTGTGTAGTATGTGTGTGGGTGAGATGTTTGTGTGTGTGTGTGTATGCGTATGTAGGCGTATGTAGGGTAGGTAGACACTGAGAGTGTGTGTGTGTGTAGAGTACTGTGTGTACCTTGTTAATTGTGCTTGATGGCAACAGTTGAGTGGTGTCCCGTTGATACCCAGGAATGTGGCCTGGTAAGAGAATAGCCTTATTCTCTGCATAGTTGGAGAGAAACGTCAGGAGATTTTTAATGTCCTCTATCCTCAGGACATTTTTGCGTTGGTGTTTGGTATTGCCATGAACCCGTGCCATCAAGTCAGTAGCCAAATAGCTTGCCTTCAGGTTTTTGAAGCGATCTAATCCTGTGATGGAACTATTTGACAGCTGCATATATTCTGCAATTCCTGTCTTACTTAACCCATGTAACTTCAGAAACGTTTCCCGACAGACTGGTATGGTACTCCGTGATGGTGGAAGGCCATGCGGTGTTGCTGTGTGGATGGTCTGCAGGAGCTGCTGGTCTGGGAACTACTTGGCAAGAGAGCTGAAATCTGGCTGAGTATGACCAAGTCTGACTCCTTCCAACTCAGCTCTGCACATTCCATTCTTGATTCTCGTACTGCTCCCTGGTGAAGGATGTGTAGCAGGGTTTGCCAGCATTCCGCTTACAGCCACATCCTTTTTATGAGCTTGGGATCTGGGTCATCCTATGACATCAATTATTTTTGTGAGTAAACTATTCACTAAAATTGTTGTTTATGTCAAATACAGTTTCTGCTGTTTCCTCCTGCAAGGTTGAGGCAGGTTCAGTCCGTGAAGCGGGCTCTGGTGGAATGGGATGTTCCTGCTCTGTTAGCTCAGGTGGCACTTGGCTGACAACATCACCTAGGTTGAGCTCTTGTATCAGTGGCTCATCACAACCACCATTATCAAAATTGCAACTGTTGTCATTCTCAAGCTCTGTATACATAGCTAGCTTATTACTGTATTGTATTGTATCTGTAGTTTAGTTGTGTGTGTGTATTTTACCGTTGAAGTTAGAAATTTGCTCTTGCACTTCATCCTCTGTAATAATAATTCGGTAAAGTATAGCTAAGTTGATTACATTCCACTTGCCATCGCTATCAACAGGGTTATCCCCATAAAAGAATTTATGGACAAAGTCCAAGAGAGCAGAGCCATCGCAACCTCCAAAAATGTCGTGGCCTTCTCGAAACAAAGTGTTGAGAGCACGAGTGGCGTCTCTGGCGTTCGACATGGCAAGAAGACAAGAAACAAAAATTGATTGATCTGATATTCTGTTGTACACCCTCAGCTGCAAGTACCCGCGCACGCTTTGTAATTAGCGTCCCTAGCAACGCACTCCGTACACTATACAAGCTGCTGCTCGGTGTCTTGGACATGTCGGGACATTTTGGCTTATAACTGGTCTTGTCAGGAAGAATTGGCCTCTGTAACTGCAGTTTCATAGAGAAGAAAGGTCAGTCAACTCATTTATGTCCGAAATGTGATTATCATAGGATATGAGATGACTCACTAAAAACACCTGTAGCGAAAATTGCGTGCGCGTACGTTACGGAGGGTTTTTCCAAACCCAGTCATATATTCGACACCTGTGATGCTGAGCTGCAAATGCGGCCAATTTGCCGATATATCCACCCACGCAATTTACGGCACCCTATGACGATAGCAGCCATATGCACCATCCGGTCCACGTGTAAATAAATGCGCCTTGATGTACTGCTGTATATGCGAGATTTAAGAGACTAAGCAAAAGAAAAAGCATACAACAACAACTCTTTAACAAAATTATTATTGTGATCGTTGTATCATGATTTATAGCATTTAGCTATCATGACAGTCATTTAGAATAATCATCATAAGTTCAATATCTAAGGCTAAGTATAATGTTCCATTTGCAGGCTTAGTCATCTTTATCTGTTGCTAATATCCACCTCTGCCGATATGGCCCAGTAGCCTTCTGTAAGCTGTCAGTTATCTGCCGCCAGTGCATCTACAGGAGTGTCCGCAGTAACTGATGCGTTAGCCTCTAGTATTTGTTCTGCAGCTATTAATAATGACATAAAATAAATCGGATATAATTCTACTATTTAAGTATCTTCTATGTATCGAAACTTTATGCTGCCTGTTTTGTGGGTGAACGTTCTGGTCATGGTTGTCATTGACTTCAGCTTATTGGTTCTCAGGCAGATGGTTGTCAGCCACTGTATATATGATCATGAGATGTTGAAGACTACAAATCTATCCAAAACATTTGACAGCCTATAGCTGCTTATTATAGCCTGCGGTAGTGGTTCTACGTTGGTGGAAACTCACTTTCAACAGCTTATGCAATTACAATTTTCTGGCAGTTAGACTGATCAGTGATCTATACTTGATAGACTGAATTTCTGCACTAGAATGAGATCGCTGGTGGATTGTCGGAGGTGAAATTGTTTAGGTACCATTTGCCCACTATGGCCATTTCCAGATCCACACTATCGTTGCTTCTTGAAAGATGAAGATTGTTGTTACTATATTGGTGCTTTAGGGTTGTATAGGTGTAGGGTAATTGCAATAAGTGTCGGTGTCTGCCGATGGGAGCTCGAGCTGCACGCACGCATGCATGCACGCACGCACACAAGCATAGATGCTTATTTTTACCCCGCGCGCATGCGCAAGGGGTAAAGTAATCGGTTGTGTCGTCGTTGTTGTCGTTGTTAGCACAAAAATCGCCTTATCTCGAGATGTAGGGGTCTAAGCGAGTCATAAGCACAACGAATCAATCGAATTTGGCGAAAAAATGGCTTTAGTGTGCGTCAAATCGAGGGATACGGTCCACGAGCGTCACAAATAGTATCTTTTTGTTGGCCACCGTAGCCACGCCTATCAACAGTGCCCATCAATGCATGATGCATGCCCATTCATTATTGTGCTTTCTGCTCATGCGCACAACTAACAAGCGTATGACTGGTAAAGATCGTTGATGTTCTAAATAATGCTCATTACGTCTATAGTGACTGAAATCTGCAATCTGAAGCCCCATGGAACCAATCAGTATGTAAGATAGCTATACTATTATTATAACGAAATATAGGTAAAAGTGCATGTCTTCCTAGTCTGGCTCGAACAACTAAAAATCATTTCCATTATTTCTCTCAAGTTCACAAAAATATAGCCATGCACCGAAAATAAATCTATAGATTGCGCAATGTGCGCGCGGGGTATGTGCTCTACAGAGCTCTAGTTCTCTTTTTTTTTTCTTTTCTTTCAAGGAGACCAGAACACTAAGCAGAAAAAAAAATTGTCCGAAAACCACCACATAGTTGAGCTGGAAGCATAGTAGAGCCATACAATGCAAGCAGGCAGCCTATACATCAATTTTGACCAAAGTTGGTAATGGTCGTCATGTTTATGTGCGTGTGGGCGGAGAACATTGCAAATACATGGCTTCCTATACAAACATATGGGGGTAACTTCAAAGGGCCATAACTTTAATTCTAAGGTGTGAATCAAAATTCCCTGCCGTCAAATCTCTAGTTTTGACCCATTCTGCGTGCCCATGTAAAAATTGTCTCCCCAAGTGCTCCCAAACCCTCCAAACATTAATTAATTATTTAAATCCTTTCTTTTTTTTTTTTTTCAAGGCGACCAGAACACTAAGCAGAAAAAAAAAATTGTCCAAAAACCACCATATAATCGAGCTGGATACATAGTAAAACCATACAATGCAAGCAGGCAGCCTAAATTACAATTTTGTCAAAAATTGGTAAAGGTCGTCACGTTTATGTGCGCGCGTGACCCTGCCCCTCACGTAGCGCGTGGGCGGAAACATTGCAAACGCATGGCTTCCCTGTACAAACATATGGGGAAACTTCAAAGGGCCGTAACTTTAATTGTAAGGTGTGAATCAAAAATCTGTCCGGTCAAATCTCTAGTTTCGACCCATTCTGCGTGCCCATGTAAAAATTATCTCCCCAAGTGCTCCCAAACCCCCCATGAATTAGATTATTTAATTATTTAATTATTTAAATCTTTTCTTTTTTTCTACTTAGTGTTTAACTACTTAGTGTATAATAAGGAGACCACGCACTAAGCAGAAAAAATTGTCCGAAAATCACCATAATAGTTGAACTGGATGCATAGTAGAGCCATACAATGCAAGCAGGCAGACTATACATCAATTTTGACCGGAGTGGGTATTGGTTGTCAGGTTGATATGAGCGCGTGGCCCCACCCTCACATAGTGCATGGGCAGAAAACGTTGCAAATGCATGGCTTCCTATACAAACATATGGGAAAACTTCGAAGGGCTATAACTTTAATTCTAAGGTGTGAATCAAACTTCCCCTGCGTCAAATCTCTAGTTTCAACCCATTCTGCGTGCCCATGTAAAAATTATCCCCCAAGTGCTCCCAAACCCATGAATTAGATTATTTATTTAAATTTGCTGTTTTTCTACGTAGTGTGTAATTTTTTAAGCAGACCACACACTAAGCAGAAGAAATTGTCCGAAACCACCACATAGTTGAGCTGGATGCACAGTAGAGCCATACAAGTAAGCAGCCTGTACATTAATTTTGAGCAAAGTTGGTAATGGTCGTCACGTTTATGCACACGCGTGTCCCTGCCTCTCACGTAGTGCGTGGGCGGAAAACATTGCAAATGCATGGCGTCCTATACAAATATATGGGATAACTTCAAACGGCCGTAACTTGAATTCTAAGGTGTGGATCCAAAGGTCAAACCTCAACCCATTCTGCATGCTCATGTAAAAATTATTTTCCCAAGTCCTCCCAAACCCCCCAAACATTTAAATTTTCGAGGAGACCAGAACACTAAGCAGAAAAAAAAGTTGTCCAAAATCACCATATAATTGAGCTAGTGGAACCAGACAATACAATCAGACAGCCAAATTTTCAATTAAAGTTGGTTAAGGTCGTCACGTTTATGTGCGCGCGTGGGCGGAAATATTGCAAACGCATGGCTTCCCTGTACAAACATATGGGAATACCTTAAAGTGCCATAACTTTAATTCTAAGGCGTGAACAAAAATTCCCCGCCATCAAATTTCGTGTTTCGACCCATTCTGTATGGGGTGCCGTTTGTGTCAAAATTCATTATTGGCAGGTATTTAGAAAAGTCTGGGGATTTATGAAAGTAGTGGACATTAAATTTTATGTAAATCACTACGACATGACGTGAATCATAGAAGACATCAAGTAGAGATGCTACAACTGAGGATTTATGAAAGTAGTAGATATTTACATAAATCTCACTGGTAGATATTGTGTAAATTGCAGACATTAAGTGATGTCAGGAATTTACAAAAGCAGTGGATGTTTACAAAAAAACAATGTTTGTGACAAAATTCTGTAGTGGCAGATATTATGTCACAGGAATTTACGCAAGTAGTGGATGTTACAAAAACACAGTAGACATTAAAACCAATAGTAGTAATATTAACGTCATCCCCATAGGTTGTGTGCCCCATGCATACGGGGTGTTGTGGGGATTAAACTACTAGAGGTCCATAATTATTGACTAATACAATTAGCAAGTCGTATTATGAGTACTTTTGGTCAAAAGTGGGAGGGGTCTGGAAGAGCCAGGGATGATTATGCAAGTCATTGTAAAGGCCCCTGAAGAAAAGGCAAGTAATTGTCCACTGGCACAAAAATTAATTATAAACTTTAATTAACCTTGTGGGCATGCCCCAAGTCTTGGGTCCAGTATTTGTGCTCGTGTGTGTGTTTGCATGGGGCACACAATATATTGTACTATTGATTTCAATGTCCACTGTGTTTTTTGTAAATATCCTCTACTTTCGTAAATTCCTGCGATATCACTAAAATTTAATGTTGGCCACTACAGAAGTTTGTCACAAACTGTAAATATCTGCTGCAGTTTACTCAATGTCTATATACTGGTGAGATTTATGTAAATATCCACTACTTTCATATATCGCCACAGTTGTAGCATCTCTAAAATTAGTGTCTTCTGTGATTTATGTCAAATTAATTCCCATTGTAATTTACGCAAATGTCCACTCATAAATCCCTAGACTTTTCTAAATGCCTGCCAATAATGAATTTTGACACAAACGGCACCCCATAATTCTGCGTGCCCGTGTAAAAATTATGTCCCCAAGTGCTCTCAGTTCCTCCACGAATTATATCTTTTTTCTATTTAGTGTTTAATTAATTTTAGTTAGTATGTAACAAGGAGACCACACACTAAGCAGAAAAAATACCTGCAAACCTCCACATAGTCAAGCTGGATGCATAGTAGGGCCATACAATGCATGGAGGCAGCCTATACTCCAATAAACAACTGTCCAGAAAGCACCACAAAGTACTGGTGAAATGCATAGGAGAGACATAAATTGCAAGAAAACTCCTAGTAGAGCCTAGAAAACTCAGAGTATATGGTCAGTATTGAGGTTGAGTACCAGTGGCCCTTGCAATACTTTACTTCCTACTAGTACTCAAGATCACAACAGCACACACACAAGGCTAGGAGAAAAGCACATAACAATATCAGTTGTTTCTCAACTCCTTATACTTTCCCACACATCCATGCATGCACAATGTAAAATTATAGCTGTACGCCACCTACCCATTGCCAGATATATGCATGTACGCGCGGACATCCATATCTTTATGGTAGCTGACTTTATAAACTGAAAAATAATTTCGATTCCCTGTGGTCACACCCACCCGTTACGTTTCAGTTGATCCCAGACGTTTACTGGTACGCAATGATGGAATGTCAATTATTGAATCCCACCTACGAGCACACATGGCGAAGCGACCTAGACCAGAGCCTGGATTTTATACCTACCAGCAGCGTTGACTGTAAATTATTATTATACGGTACCATCAGTAAACGATTTTTAATTTTAGTAGTTGATTCTCTGAATCCTTCGGCTGCCACCACCAAGAAGAGATCGATACTTCAAGAACCAGAACACTTATATATTGACATCTTTCTTGTTGACAGATTGTTAACCACTAGACTTTCTAAGACTCATAATGTGAGCATTCATGCACATGCATCAATATGATGTTTAACCAACGATCACCACTAAATATAATACTATGTGCATAGGGACATGTCGAGTATCTTGTGCGTCCGAAGGAAGAGGCAAGCTGGATCCTGGATACAGATGTGACAGCACCTGCAGTAGAGTGAGGATGTAATCTTGGCAATATATTATATGTACATGTAGTACTGCCCATCATCGTGTCACATGTTTGTATAATAATTATGTACAAGAGGGGTAGTCTCGTGCCCAGCCTCTTTTTCTGTTAGTGATAGACTTGGGGGGGGGGGGGGGGGGGGGGGCAGTGCAGCATAACTGTACAAATATCCCATACACAAATTTAACCATAACTGTAAGTGATAACGCCTCTCCTACATTGTCATACATGCATACAGAATATTCAACTACCCTCAGCCAGAGAAGAGAGTTGTTTTAGATAATGGTAGCAATTTTTGTCAGCTATAAATAGAAGTTTAAGTTTAGGTACAGTACATATGCACGCACGCACACATTCTCCGTAGATTTTAATTTTGATGTTTTTAGATTTTGTTTAGTGACAAGGGAAGGACTCCTAGCAAAGGACAAGGATTATTGTACAACAAAAACGACTGTGCTAGTGAGTTCTTCCACAAGGACTGGGACGTAGTGTTGAGATAGGTTAGGTGATGAGTGTACAATTGAGTTTCCAGTGCAGCTGAGACTGCTTGTCAAGGTTAGCAAGAAATGTTTCTTTCGAGGTAGTGATGGTATTCTGACAGAGAAACCTAGGACTTTCGTATGTGTAACACTTTTTAAGCAGAGATGTTGAGTTTTGTATCATACTAATTAAATTTTGTTATTCAAATCTCCTTTAAGACATTACAAATATTATCTAACTGGGGACAATCATTGCTATAACTAAGAATTGTTCTATTAAATTCTTTTAGCTTGATAGATCGAATCACAATCGAATTATACTGCTTAATGACTCTACCGCATGAGTAGATATCAGTTGCCACAGATTAAGCTACCAGTCCATCCCTAAGATCAAGTGTGATATGAGAATGTTCCACTTTGAATTCTTGTCGTTCACTCTCACTTAAAGTATACATTTTGCCACAGTCAATCCTATGTGCCTTACCGAAATCAATTATGTAAGGCTGTAACTGGTGATTCCTAATACAATGTTGTCCAGCTTGATGTCGTTGTGTAAGAAACCCTGTCCATGTATGAACTGCAGTCCTTTGCACACTCCCACCAAGGCACTAGCACATTGTGGGGCAGAAAGAGCAAGGTCTGGATTCTCTTGCTTGTGTAAAAGGGTGTACAAAGTCACTGGTTTGTCATCAACATGGATATAGGACAACTATAGAGTGAAGAGATGAACAAGCTCCAAAGCAGTGTGGCGTGACATCTCCAGTGTTCACGGCAAATAGAATGGCAGCTTCTGACTTTACAGCACTTCAAGACACACGCATATCAACTTTTTTTACACAGACCGTGAAGGTGTCCTTGTATGTCATGCGTGTGCAATGATCGAACCTTTCACTTCCTACGGCACTAGCAGGAGACGTATCACTTTGCAACAATTCATCAGAAATTAATGGCACAGGAGATAATTGCTGATAGGTATCTGGTAAGGATGGTGTTGCTTTGGCTATAGTACGATGTGAGGATGAAACACGGGTTAACTGGGCAAATGAACGTTGAAGAGAACATTTCCGGGTAGATAATTGGGCCAGCTTGGCTCTTTTTTCGTTATTGAGCTTCCTAAACATACATGATAAAAAATCAATCATCATGCCTACACGTACAATAATCACAATGTTATAATATTGTGTGTGGTATGTTAGTGTCTCAGTGTCTCAGGTTACTGCTTACCTTTTGTAAGAGAGAGTTCTTTCTGTCCAAGTGCAGGTTGTTTTCTCGATAGAAACTCGTAGCTTTCTCTCCTTTACCAGATCTGATCTTATTCTTTCCAACTTATCCTTCCTTTTCATCCTTCTTATTTTAGACTTGGGGACAGCGTGGACCGAGTCCATGATGCACTAAACCAATTAGCTACCTCATGTGCACCAGTTACAGTTTGAATGGGCAATTAATCTATACTACCGCAGAGCACGCACGCTGTCAACCGAACGCCCACGTAATTAGTAAAACGTCCATAGAGAGTGCATGGCAGCGGTAGCAATCATTGCACACCACGGACATGGCGGGAAACCATATCCTTATTATGCACAAATTCGTTCTACCTTCATGAAAAGACCACATGGCAAACTGCTTTAGCTCTGAAGGCTTCTCCAGTACATCCGATCAACATGAGTCAGACTCTTTGTCTCAATTACATCTGGAGGTAGCACAATGCAATTGAATGATGATAACTTTGACATAGTGCTGACATTGGAAATCCCGAATCAGCTGCTCTATGACTGGCACAGAAGTTGCATCCCCCCACCTTCAGCTATGCAGTCCAGTCTACGACCACCTTTAGCCATGCTATCCAGTCTACCAACGGCCCCATCACCTTCGGCCATGCAGTCCAGTCAACCAACGGCCCCACCACCTTCAGCTATGCAGTCCAGTCTACCAATGCCCCCACCACCTTCGGCCACGCTGTCCAGTCTACCAACGGCCCCACCACCTTCAGCTATGCAGTCCAGTCTACCAACGGTCCCACCACCTTCGGCCATGCAGTCTGCTCTACTAACGACCCCACCACCTTCAGCCATGCTGTCCAGTCTACCAATGCCCCCACCACCTTCAGCCACGCTGTCCAGTCTACCAACGGCCCCACCACCTTCAGCTATGCAGTCCAGTCTACCAACGGCCCCACCACCTTTGGACATGCTGTCCAGTCTACCACCACCTTTGGCCATGCAGTCCAGTCTACCACCACCTTCGGCCATGCAGTCTGCTCTAACCGCCCCACCATCTTCAGCCATGCTGTCCAGTTTACCAATGCTCCCACCACCTTCAGCCACACTGTCCAGTCTACCAATGGCCCCACCACCTTCTGCCATGCTGTCCAATCTACCAACAGCCCCACCACCTTTGGCCATGCTGTCCCGTCTACCACCACCTTTGGCCATGCAGTCCAGTCTACCACCACCTTCGGCCATGCAGTCTGCTCTACTAACCGCCCCACCACCTTCAGCCATGCTGTCCAGTTTACCAATGCTCCCACCACCTTCAGCCACACTGTCCAGTCTACCAATGGCCCCACCACCTTCTGCCATGCTGTCCAATCTACCAACAGCCCCACCACCTTCGGCCATGCTGTCCCGTCTACCACCACCTTTGGCCATGCAGTCCAGTCTACCACCACCTTCGGCCATGCAGTCTGCTCTACTAACCGCCCCACCACCTTCAGCCATGCTGTCCAGTTTACCAATGCTCCCACCACCTTCAGCCACACTGTCCAGTCTACCAATGGCCTCACCACCTTCTGCCATGCTGTCCAATCTACCAACAGCCCCACCACCTTCGGCCATGCTGTCCCGTCTACCACCACCTTCGGCCATGCAGTCTGCTCTACTAACGCCCCCTACATATACAGTCCAACCTCGATTATCCGAACCCCTTTCTTTGGCCAAGGGGAAATTTCAAACCGTTCAGATAAGCAAATAGTTCGGATAACGTTGACCACACCCACCAGACCGATCATGCATACAAAAACGTATTATTGACAGATTTATCGATGATTTTAATCCCATCCTCGATTGATAGAAAGCTTACTTTGCGTTTCTTTTACTTCTTTGAGTGTTAAAACTAGATTTGACAGCTGGGCAGCAGCTGGTTCTCGCGTGGCAACTACGCGACATACATTTACTGCGCATGCGCAAGCCGCACAATGTGTACTTTGACCCGCATTTTCTTTGTATCTCGAGTTCGGATAATCGAGGGTTCGGATAATCGAGGTTGGACTGTATTGAGTTTCTATCAACGGCCTCTCAGTCCAATGACCCCTCGATCTATTCAGTCTGCTCTACCAACGACCCTCTATCTACTCAGTCTGTTCTTCCAACAGCCCCTCCACCTTTTCAGTCTGTTTTACCAATGGCCCCTCCATCTTTTCAGTCTGCTCTACCAAAGACCCTTCCATCTACGCAGACTTCTCTTTCAACAGCCCCTCCATCTACTCAGTCTGTTCTACCAAGGGTCCCTCCACCTATTTAGTCTGTTTTACCAACAGCCCCTCAATCTGATCTACCAACAGCCACTCCATCTATTCAGTCTGCTTTACCAACAGCCCCTCCATCTATGCAGTCTGTTCTACCAATGGCCCCTCCACCTATTTAGTCTGTTTTACCAAAAGCCCCTCAATCTGATCTACCAACGGCCACTCCATCTATTCAGTCTATGCAGTCTATTCTACCAAGGGCCCCTCCACCTATTCAGTCTGCTCTACCAACGCCCCCTCCATCTACGCAGTCTATTCTACCAACGGCCCCTCCACCTATTCAGCCTGCTCTACCAATGGCCCCTCCATCTATGCAGTCTATTCTACCAACGGTCCCTCCACCTATTCAGTCTGCTCTAGTAACAGCCCCTCCATCTACGCAGCCTGCTCTACCAATAGCTGCACATTCAAAAAACAAATGTGTAATATGTTAAAGTAGCTGCTCAACTTTTGTATAATTATATCGTAAGCTGCTTTACATTTTATTTCTGTTGTTCGCTACTCATCTATTATTAATCTATAGTATATCCTTGTATTACCAATAGCTACACATACCAATGCCAGCAGAGAGAAATTGAGTGATATAGAGATATACCATATGGAGCGTGTTAGCCTCGTACCCAGGCCTGGGTACGAGGCTAGAAGCGTGTGTGAGGCGAGTGTATCAGCATAGAAAAAGTCCAGGAATGGGTGAGCCTTACCAGTGTAGTCTGGATACATCAGAGGAATAGTCTGTATTGTAAAGCAGCTTACATCAAAGCTGAAAATCCCGAGCATATACTTACAATTGAGGGTAGCTAACACTTCACTAGTGTTCTGGTACTTCACCCCCCTCCCTCTCTCTCTCTCTCTCTCTCCCCACTCTGACCCTGACCCCATGCACATACACAATAGGTGATGTTCAGATTTATCGAGTGTTGGAAGAGAGTAATTTCTGTCAACCATAGCTGTGATGATGGAATAGGAGACTGATTGTGAAAGCTCCAACAACCTTCAGCAAGAGTTCAAGATGGCCTTTGATAGTTAGCAGCTATAATAGCTGGCTTGTACTATGTAATAATATTATCATTGATTGTATGTAAACATACACGGTGAAATAACAATTTTTGTACTATTTTTAATAGCGTGTAACTCTGGAATGGCTCGATGGAAAAACTTCGTTCCAGTCTCATATTCTAGAGCAACACAAGGGCTATTGAATGGTACCTGAATCATGGGAATCCATCCAAGGGAACCTAGATGCCCCACTTTTTGCGCGAGGCACTTTTGTGAGCGCTTGCCGTGGAGCTCATGAATGTCTCTGGGTTATGGGACTTGAACGAGAAGAAAGTAGAAGAGTTGCTCTGTCTTCTGGTCTTTGGAGTCCTAGAAGTGAAAGATGGCCTAGATAGAATAGGTAAGAAAACATAGATAAAAACGGCAAAATTTGCATGCACTGGAATGTGCCACCGGATGCACTTCCTGGATCTGCAACGCTTGTACGTGTTTTGGACCGCTAGCTTATCGACTGGAAAGTAAGCAATATCTAGCTAATCTATTCTGTGAGATATTAGTACACTAAAATGTGACCGGATTTGGGAAAACCCTCCGTAAGGCGTTGCCAGAAATGCCGTATGGAGCAGCAGACATCCATGTTTGCATTATAAAAGCCCTTGTAATTACTGATTACAAGCATCATGAATATCATTATAAATTTCATGATCGATAAAATCAACTTATTTATCATTATAATCAGGCCTTTGTAGGCTCCTACAATGTAATTTAGTTGCCGTTTGTGATAAAATAATGTAGTCCACAACAGATCAGTGCAGTTCAACAATGATACTTGATACTAGACAACAAAGTCTAGGTACTGATGGATAACTACACTAAAGTAGCCTAATCTTAACTATTTTCAATCTAAATAGTCAACAGAGACTTCATCTTGACACTCACAGAAGTCCTGTTCACGATTCAGGGCTTCAGCTGTAGACCAGTTCAAAGGTCATGACATCACTAACTAAAACTTCTGCAATATTGCTGAACTTCACCCTCAATTTTAAAATGGCGATGAAGTGAGATTTAGGCTAGATCTATGAGATTTCATAGCTAAACAAGTAGTCTAGATGATCGGAAGTCGGAATTTTAGGCTACTATTGATGCAAAATCGTGCAAGTTTACAGGCACTTCAGCAAAAATGTATTGCTGTCTATGGACAACTTGATCAAGTACGTTTGCTAAAATAGCAGACCTGTCAAGTCTCACGCATCTGGCGTGAGACTCACGCATTTACCTTACTTCTCACGCTCACACGCATTGGCACCAAAATCTCATGCATCCAGGATAGGCTATTATTATTATTATTTGTTATTGCGTTATTAGCGTGCACGCGCATGCAGTCTATTCCTAGACGCGTTGACGATACCGTACCGATCAACGGTTGTACCTTGGAGCACGTGTAAACCGAAATGGCTGATGCTTCAGAAGGCTTTGTAACTGAGTTTTCAAGTGCGGACGAAGGCAGTGATCGCGAATCAGAAGGTACAGATCATGATTCAGATTCAACTCAGGCGCCAGATCCCAAACGAAAGTACAGAGGTTCGGCTTTGTATAACACTACTAAGTATGATCGTGCTTGGCGGGATAGCTATCCCTGTGTACAGGCGGTTAAAAATGACCCATACTCCTTCCTTTGTACTACTTGCAACAAGGTTGTGTCGTGCAATCATATGGGTATTTCAGATGTAAAAAGGCATGTACAAGGGCTCTATCACCAAAAGATATCGAAGCAGCTGGACTCTCAACCGAAGCTCCCATTTGTTTCAAGCAGCAGTTCAACAGCAAAAAAGGTGTGTAGATGCCTATAACTGTGTGTGTATGTGTGCATTTAGGTATCTATTTTCCCCAGGTTCAACGTGCTGAAGTGAAGATGTGTGTCCTGTTGGCACAGCACAATGTTCTTCTTGCTTTGGCAGACCATTTGAGCCCACTCATACGGGATATATTTGATGGTGAAGTTGCTAAAGGGTATTCATGTGCTAAAACTAAGACCTCATGCATCCTCAATGATGCTATTGTCCCCGAATTTCAGCATGAGCTAGGCAGCTTGATGCAGCAGTCACCATATTCTTTATGCATAGATGGGTCAAATGATACGGGATTGTTGAAGATGAACCCCCTTACTGTTAGAATCTTTGATTTGACCCGTGCAAAAGTGGACACAAGGTTTTTAGATATGTGCACCACTAGTGGGGTAAATTCAGCAACTGCTGAAAGCATATTCAGCAAAATGAATGAGGTTCTTTTCAGGTACAACATCCCATGGGTAAACTGTGTTGGAGTAGGTGTTGATAATGCTAGTGTCAACACGGGCAAATCTAATTCAATCATGACAAGGGTTTGTCGAGTCAATCCAGGCACATACTTTATGGGTTGCCCCTGTCATATTGCACATAATACTGCTAACACAGGGAGTGACGCTTTTACGCAGGAAGTTGGTTTTGACATAGAGGAAGTAGTGGTTGATTTATATTATTGGTTCGATAAGAGTACTAAAAGAAAAAGCCTTCTTGAAGAATACTGCTGCTTTTGTGATGTTGAGTACAGGCAGGTAGTAAAATGTGTTTCTACCCGTTGGCTTAGCTTGGAAGCTGCAGTTGAGCGTGCTCTTAACCGATTATACGCGAGAAGCGCCTTAAGGCGCATGCGCGTGCATGTCACTAAGCGCGAGAGACGCCTTAAGGCGCAAGCGCCATTGTTGCTGTGCTATAGCCGCGCTCATCATTCCATAGTAGATTAGTTTGGGCTTGGCATCCTGTCTGAGGTTAGTACAGGAAATACCTTACTATACTCCAGTGTGCTTCGAGGTCACTTGTTGACCTTCAGAAAGGAAGTACTAACGAGATTACTTATCGAGATCGAGATGGCCACGATCGACCTAAGCGTTGAAGTAGCCTTGTTTTCTGCCACAGTACGTGCAGTAGACATATCGCTAAGCATACAGTTAGACTAGGTCTATGTCTACCTTACTGTGTAGACAAAGTGAGATGAAGAGTTCTACTAACCACGGATGGACTTGAGACGGCAACGGTTTGGAGGTAAGTAAGCTTTTAAGCTTTATGTTCAGAAATAGCGTACTATATGTACATACGAAGCTAAAGTAACTAACTACGAAGGTTTTACAATGACTCCTTCGTGTGAATAAAGCGTCCATAGCTATGACAACCGTTCTAGGACGCTGTACAAAGACTAATAGCTAGTACACTATTTTTACATAAATTAATTTAGCGGTTACGGGTAATGATGTCATCTACATTCCGCATATAATCGGTTAAACAGTTTGAAGGCTTACGCTCCTACTTTCTCTCTGAATCTTGTGAGCAAGCTAGGTTTATCAGACTCCAAAATGTGTTTGGTAAGCCAATTTGTGAGGTATATCTCCTTTTTTACCAGGCTATTCTTCCTGTTTTTAATAAATATCTACAAAGAGAAGACCCTTGTATCCACCTAGTACATGATCAGTGCATGAGCCTCCTGAAGAAGTTGATCTGGAAATTTATAAAAATTGACATCATTAGAGCTGCTAGCTCTCTTGTTGATGTAGATATTGATACTAGCAATCAGCTGGGAGATGCAAATGTATTCATTGGCTCTATAACCAGGCAGAAGCTTCTAAAGCTTGAACGAGAGGGAGATGTGAGCCCAAGCGAAAGAAATAAATTTTATAAGGGGGTGCGGAAGTTTTATGAACGTACAATTGATTACATTCGGGCAAAATTTCCCCTTAGTGATGATCTCCTGATGCATGCACGGTTTGTCAATTTTGGAGAGAGAGAAAATTGCGAGTTTGCTGATGTGGAGTATTTTATTGCTCGCTACCAAAGCATTCTCTCTTTTGATGATATGGATATGGATGGGATATTTGATGAATTTGTCGAATATCAACTTCTCGAACAAAGCGATATTCCACAACATGTATGGCAATCAGCAAAAGAAAAGAGAGAAGGTGATGAGAGTGAGGAAAGTACATTTATTCGCATGGATGTTGTATGGGCTTTTCTTAGCAGTGCAACCACAGGTGATGGTTGTAAGTTAAAGTTTGCTCGTTTGTCGAAGGTTGCTAGACTTATCTTAGTCCTGCCTCATTCAAATGCTGGCGAGGAGAGAGTATTCAGTATGGTGCGTCTTAATAAGACACCCTATAGGTCGAGCCTCAGTCTTGATGGTACACTCTCTAGTATTTTAACCATAAAGCTACACAACCATAAACCTTGCTACAAATTTGAACCATCAGCGGATATGCTTGATAATTCCAAAAAAGCAACATGGAAATACAATAAGAAACACTCTAAGAAATAATTCAACTAACTTGAACACAAATATTGTTTTCCATAATACTATGATTTGTATAATAATTGAGTGATTGTTTCCTGTGATTTGCATATAAATTAAAAAATAAATTCTTTGTATCTGAGATGTGTGATACTCCCACAGCGCGCACATAACAAGAGTTTTGAAAAGTCATGTTTGTATCTCACTCATTTGGAAGCTCTGACCTTGACAGGTCTGAAATAGTAAATTCTATGCATGCAGTATGGATAGTCGTAAATCATCAGGAGCTTCCTTTCATTGTATCAAAGAAGTCTAGATCATCGGAAATTGGGTAGTTTGTTGTTTTGGTTTATCCCCATAGAGAATGTACACATCCAATTAAACGAATTATGAAACATTTTCGCTATTCCAACTCTGGGATGGCCGCGTATTTCTGGCAACGGGATCCGCACGCGATTCGTGCAATGCGCGTTTTTAGTAGCTCAGGTCGAAATTTATCAAAGTCCAGATTTTGTCATACATGTCGGGACAACCCTTCTAACTGTTGCCGTCGTCTACGGAGGCTAGTCAATCTATACAAAGGTGAAATAAGCCTTCATTTTGACCCACCTAGTCGGCCCAGCAGCCGTACCCGGAGTCCATTGCTATGGGCGCTAATTATAATTCTCTAACTAGATACAGCTAGATTCATCAAACTACTGTACGTTCGCTCACCTTTTTAGCTTCTTGCGCATCTAAGAGCAATCGGCTGTCGTCAACAACGAAATTCAACTCCTGCTTGATCTTTACGTTCATTTCGAACGGCTCCACCCAGGTCCATTTAATTGATTTCTGGGTCATGCGTAGTATGTGGAAATGCCATACGCGTGCATAGCAACGCCTTTAGACCATAATTTCCCGATTATTGGGGGTGTGGCGCGATCATAAACAAAGCGCTGTATCTCCACAATGAAGCGTGCAATCGGCGTAAGACTTGAACGCGGGTTAGCTCTATGGTAGAGCTTATCAACCATGCATCAAACTCAATTTTCAGAAAAAATCCTATACGGAGTGTTTTTCCAAATCAGGACACCAATATGAACTGCATGGAATAGTTAAGGTCGGCGTCAGAGCCGTGCATACTTCCGCCTTTTTCGATTTTGTTTACAAGCATATACATACACTTATGACCCCGCCCACAGTGACATAATGGCTTTCGGTTAATTAATATAATTTAATTACAAGAGAGGGTGAAGATGAAATTTTCTGTTGGTGCATAGTAAAAATTCATAGGATGTACAGATGCTGAAATATATGGCATTGAAGTTGTCAGTAAATACTCTCTCATTCCACAGTGACCCAGGCCTTAAATTATGGCGTTGAGTGTGTATTGTCTCTTAAGTTAAGCAGTATTGTATGATTCTAATGTTTTTTAATAATGCTAATACTTTTCATGTTTAATAATGAATCATTTCCAAAATAATGCAGTAGCTAACTTCTGATATTTATATGTGACCCGCTATGGAAAAATCGACCACTCGTGATTTTGTATGAAAATCGCGTTTTGGGTATAGATCGATGGAGAATTTACTGTAGAGTTCAACGGTCAAAGAGCCAGGCTTTAAAAAGCTTCCTAAGCCGAGTTATGGCCAAAAAATTGTACATGGGTCACCCATGCCTCGGTTCATAATTTAAGCGATGGACTCTACATTTTGTAAGTTGTCTATGATTGTTTGTATAACTAAGGCTGCATGTAATAAACACCCCTGGGTGTGATTCAACATGAAATACTTCTGGCGGCCAAGTACGAAGGAGTCTGACACATGAGATAGCCGTTTGTAGCTGTGAATTTTAATACTAGCTAGCTTTGTGCGCTGTTTGATGTGAATTACGGTTGTAAAAAGCTTTACCTTTGTTGTGGAAAATGTGATTTTGAAGGCTCTGTACTGCACTGTGTGTCTACCAGTGTCAGCGGAGCCCATACGGCAGGTCCAGCGCTTACCGGACCAAACAAATGAGTTTTTAATACCTTGATCAATGGTAAGTGTAGCTACTTCCGAGCGGCTTTTTCAGACACTTGGACATCATTGAAATGGCCCACTGTCATTTGAGGGTGTGTCCAAACGTACCAGGCCCCACCCTGGACACTTGCGCCCTATAATATGTTTATGTGCATGCGCGCCCGAGGGACGAGGGCGGAGTCTAGGGACAAACGTGCGCAAAACATGAACAGTACGAGTACAAGTCTCATGATAGGCACGTGATCGAAGGAGCACTGACCTTGAAAAGCCATGGCCATGTCTACTTTGCCTGAGAAGTTCCATCCTCAAAAGCTCTTTGTGTTTCCAAAATGCAAGTTTGGATCTAAGGGGTGAGGAAAGGACGTTTAGGGCGGACTGGTGCCAGCAGTATCAGTGGCTGCACTATGATGTTGTACAAGATGCTGCCTTTTGTTACCTTTGCACGACAGCTGAGCACCAAAAGAAATTTTTAGCCAGCAGGAAACGAGACCCAGCCTTCATAACTAAAGGATTTACGTACTGGAAAGAGGCGACTTCGGCTTTTAAGAAGTACCAATCGACCGACTGTCATAGAGAAGCAACACAAGTTGTCATATTCCAGCCGAAAGAGATTCGTCCAATTGATGAAATGCTAAACGAACAGCATAAAACAGAAAAAGCAGCAAACAGAAGAATGTTCTTGAGGATACTTCATAACCTTAGGTTTCTCTCTCGTCAAGGTCTACCTCTTCGGGGCTGATAGCAATTTCTTTCATTTGCTACCCCTCCAATAAATGGATTTTCCAGAGATATGTGACCGTCTACGGGGAAACCCGGCATATGGGATCCGCGCGCTATTCGCGCAATGCGCGTTTTTAGTAGCTCAGTTAGAAATTTGTCAAAGTCCAGATTTTGTCGTATACATGTCGAACAACCCTTCTAACTGTTGCCGTCTTCTACGGAGGCTAGTCGTGCTATACGAAGGCGAAATAAGCCTTCATTTTGACCCACCTAGTCGGCACAGCCACCGTACACGGAGCCCGTTGCTATGGGCGGTAATTAGAATTCTCTACCTAGATACAGCTAGATTCATCGATCTACTGTACGTTCGCTCACCTTTTTAGCTTCTTGGGCATCTAAGAACAATCGGCTGTCATCAACAACGAAATTCAACTCTTGCTCGATCTTTACGTTCATTTCGAACGGCTCCGCCCAGGTCCATTTAATTGATTTCCGGGTCACGTGTAGTATGCGGAAACGCCACACGCGTACATAGCAACGCCTTTGGACCGTAATTTCTCGATTATTGGGGGTGTGGCGCGATCACAAACAAAGCACTGTATCTCCACAACGAAGCGCATGATCGATCTAGAACTTGAACGTGAGTTAGCTCTATGGTAGAGCTTATCATAGATGCATCAAACTCAACTTTCACAAAAAATCCCATATGGCGGGTTTTCCCATAGACGGTCACATATTGTTGTAGATAAGCAGAAAAACCAACAAATATACATCTCATGATATCCAAAATGAGTGTTTACGACTAATGGCATTACATATTCTTCGTTAAGTGAGTGCTGGTATTCAGGCCAGCCAATATTACAGCATAACGGCTGATGAATGCTCCGATATTGCTACCAAAGAACAATTCACAATATGCCTAAGGTGGGTTGATGACAATCTGGATGATCATGCGGACTTCATTGGTCTATATCAGGTTGACAGCATTGGTGCTAACAGTCTTGTACAAGCTATTAAGGACACCCTGATCCGATTGAACTTACCAATATCTGATTGCCGAGGCCAGTGCTACGATGGCGCTTCAAATATGAGTGGCTGTAAGAATGGAGTTGCCACACAAATCATAGCTGATGAAAAACAGACAATCTTTATCCATTGTCATGCACATGCACTTAATTTAGCTGTTGGAGATTGTATAAAAAAAGTCCAAGATCTGTTGTGAAGCTCTTGAAACCGCCTTTGAGATTACCAAGCTCATCAAATTCTCTCCGAAGAGAAATGCTACCTTTGACAAGATTAAGGCAGAGATGGCTAATGACGACTCGAGTGGTGGTATCCGCAAATTTTGCCCAACAAGGTGGACAGTTTGTGGAGGAGCAATCAAAATCATTTTCGAGAATTATGACGTCTTATATCAGCTATGGGAAGAGTGTCTAGAAGAAAGATTGCAGCCTGATGTTAAAGGGAGGATAATTGGTGTCCAGACATGTATGTCACATTATGTTTGGGCTGAAGCTTTGTGAGAGGATCTCGTGCATTACTGACAACTTGAGCAAGACTTTACAGAAACAGTCACTATCTGCTGCAGAAGCACAGGAGCTTGCCAAGTTAATTAACCAATGAAACACTGAAAAGCTTCAGAACGGATGAGGCATTTGAACTGTTTTTTCAGCTGATAGAATGCCTCAGTGACAAGGTTGGAGCAGATGGACCTAGAAAAAAGAACAGGGGCGGAGAAATAGGGGGGGGGCAGGGGGGGGGGGCTTCAGCCCCCCCACTTTGAAAACAAGGGGGGCTGAGCCCCCCCCCCCCCCCCCCCCATTTTATCACATGCCCATACTACAAAATTACAGCAACATAGTTCTGTCATAATTCTAGGTGTTCGTAAAGAGAGCTAAAGTAAAATTGCTACTAAAATCAATCCAAAAATTTGCATCAGAAACGCTCTCAGGGAGTCGAAGTTTCCAAAATGCCCACAGCCTAACAATTGTCACAGTACACAGTCAAAGGTCTGAGCCCCCCCCCCCCCCCCCCCCCCACTTTTGCTACCTATTCTCCGCCCTTGAAGAAGGCACCAAAACGCTACGAAATTGGTGAAGAAGGTTATCATAGCCCTACGGTCTCGGATCACTATCGCCAATTGTATTTTGAAGCTATTGATCTCGTCACATCTGGAATCAGCAACCGCTTTGATCAGCCTGGTTATGCTATCTACCAGAATTTAGAGGGACTTCTTCCAAACAAGGAAGACTACTCTTCTGAGTTCACAGAAGTGACTACGTTCTATGGAAGTGATATTGATAACAGTCAACTTACATCACAGTTGTTGATATTTGCGACAAAATTTGCTACAGAATGTCCGACTGGCAAGAAGATCACTCTAGTAGACATTCTCTCCTTCTTGCAGAATCTCTCTGAGGGACAGCGTACTTTCTTCAGTCAAGTGTGTACCATTGCTCGTCTCCTAATTCTACCTTCTACAAATGCCGTCAGCGAAAGGTCTTTTTCGTCTATGAGACGATTAAAGAGCTATTTAAGAAGCACTATGGGCCAAGGAAGGCTAAACCATCTCATGCTCCTCAGTATTTACAAAGACCTGCTTGATGGCCTAGATCTCAAAGTGATAGCCAGTGAATTTGTTCGAGAAAGTGAACATCGTCAGCGTGTATTTGGAGACTTTACTACCTAAATTACACCATAATACCAGTGATACTAATTTCTAGCATTATCATTGTTTTCTTGTTGGCTCCACGAACTTACTTTCTGCTTTTGTAGCGAGCTCGTGCACTGTAGTGTACTTGTAGGCGAGTGCGCCCGCTATCTACGTGCATACGCACACGCTCGCGGTACACTAGGGATGACGTCATGATCATGAATATAATTAAAAATGTAAAATTTCGCAGCGCGCTTGGCGCGCCGTTACATTCATGATATCTTACCTGACCAACTGTAAATAGCTTCCGCTGACCCTGTCTACCAACTGATTGGATGTGATACTATCACTGAGGATGAGTCTGCTCATCGTTTATATTTGGAAAGCTAAGGTACATGAAGAGTAGGACAACAGACAGGGAGTTTGTGTGCATGTTGAAGAGTGTGTGTGTGTGTGCATGTGTGCATATCTATGCGTGCATGTACATGTATGATGTACTTGTAGAAATTGGGGGGAGGGAGGAGAGAAGGGAGTGACTGGCTTAGAGCTGGCGATACATTGACAAGGTCTTCTCAGTAGTTGTTTATGAAGTTTGCTGCACAGGTACTAGTTCCTTCATCCTCGTTCATAACCGTACAAGTAACATGCATGTCAAATTATACGTGTATGTATAGGTTACATCACGAGGTAGAGGTCTCTACGCGATTTACACACCGAGGGCCTTCGAGGCTGTGTATTGCGTAGAGACCGATACCAAGCGATGTAACCGATCTTATACCATGGCTATTAATAGCAACCAGTCAGCGTTGGATAAGCCTGTGCTGCATTGGATACGCTTAGCAACGTACTGAGTACAAAAGAACGTACCATAGCAACAGCGCTCCTATTTTCTCTTTATTTTGCTTTTTGGTCGCTTCGGTTGCTTTGTTTCGAGCTATGGACCCTGAAGACCAACTCGACTCGCTTCTCTCTCAACTATCGCAGCATGACCTTTCAACTTGGTTAGACTCCGCCCAGCTTCTTTCTGCGCATGCTTCGCAGCAGCCCCTCCCTTCATTGTTGCAGCCCGTCCCCACTGGTAGAAAAGTGCCGTTTACTGCTACAGTATAGGTGTAGTGCAGCTCATGGACAGATCATCTGACAATAGCATTTACTGTATCAGTACTAAATATGTAGCAGTATAGGGCACAATTTCCTTGCAATTTCCATATGCACGATAGACCAAATTTCTTGTACCTTTCCTTATATGCCATCATTTCATATTTCAGTAAGCTATCAGGTACATTTCCTATCATCAGTACTGTTGACATTTTGGCATTATGCAAGGTACCTATCCTGTACTTTAATTCTAGTACACCTATATTAAATATTGTCTTATCCCTGTACCATGCCATCCTATAATATTTTACAAGTTATAATTATTATTAATTGTGGTAGGATATGAGAAAAGGGACCACTTCGCGCAAAACGCGTTTTTTTGC
Organism: Cliona cf. orientalis; assembly: GCA_963930775.1. Taxonomy (NCBI): domain Eukaryota; kingdom Metazoa; phylum Porifera; class Demospongiae; order Clionaida; family Clionaidae; genus Cliona; species Cliona cf. orientalis. The sequence goes on from OZ005689.1 coordinate 25,970,322, forward strand.
CATTTTTCAAACTGTCACCATTTCAAGGCCTCAAGAGCCCCAGGCTTCCCACTTGGTTTATAAGCAGTTTGGGCCTTGTACTTCACAGATCCAACGTTAGAAGCTACAGCAAGCCTCCTGTCCCGAGCGGTGAGCCGCCAAAGTGAGGCATAAAACGGCGATTTTCGAACGAGATCGACGCGGCCGCTCGCCCCGCCCACACCAGATGTGGGCGGGGCTCGCTATTTGCAGCGAGTGTAGCAGGATGATGTAAGAATATTCATGCCAGGTTTGAAGTTCATAGCTACTATGGTTCCAGAGATATAAGCATTTTAAAATGAAAATTCGGGAAATGCGCGAAGTGGTCCCTTTTCTCATATCCTGTCACAATTATAATAATAATCAAATCCATTCATGTGCAATAATAATATTATTAATATTATAAATGAAGATCATGATCAGTAGCTAACATTGTATTAAGTTTCAAGTGTCAAAATTTAATTAATTTTTCTTACTGGATTAAGTATAGTTCTTCAATTAAAGAGCCAAGCTGAAAGTTCATCAATTGGCTCGGTGCGAGATGAATTGTCTCCTTGGATTCTTTTCTTTGCTTGGCGTCTCGATTGAGATGAGCGATCACTTAAGATTCTATCATCAAGGCGTCTTAAGATATCATTAACCTCCTCACTTCGCCACGGCAATGGCTTAACTTGTATAACCTCAAGGTCGCCTTCAACTGCACTCTCTTCACTGGACATTAGTTTGATGTGTAGAGCCTCACGCCATTTATCCTTCTTAGGATCAGAAAATGTCATTTTCTCCAATGTAGCTGTGCGTTCTTGTAACTTCTATATATAAAATAACAACAAAACACAGTCAATGGAAATATATAATTGTGTATCCCCCCTTGAGATTATAACACGCGAGTTTGCCTCCTCCCAGTAAGCCATCCCCCCTCCCCCACCCCGCCCTGGGAATCACAGATTAAAATTTATTGGTGGCTCATGCTACCAGTGATGGGTTGATTACTTACACTTACTCAACTAATCCTCTCATGTGCTCTCTTCTTCTGTGCTATACTTTCAGCTTTGCCCCGTCGTCTTATGGACTCTTGTTCACTGCTACTTTTGTAATATCGGTAAGCAGCTTCTGCAAGGCATAATAATTATAACATACATGCATATTATTTGATAACAAAATAGATATATCTGTACCTCGAATGTCTTCTGTCTTAAAATCGGAATTAAGACCTTTCACCTCTTTCATCAACTTATTAAGCACAGCCTGGTTTCTAGGAGACTTGAACGAGACACTGCATAATATAATATTCATTCAATACTGTGAACCAATAGCACTTAAGTATACAAGCATACCCTGGTGCAATTATCCATCCCACAAAGTCATCATCTTCGTTCTCAAGTAAGGCATACACTCGTCTTGTTTCTCGCTATAATTATAGCATAATAGAAGCATTTACCTTAACATGATTTATGAATAAACTTACTCGAACAACATTAGGAACATCAACAGATTTTGAACGTTTCTTTGAGGACCCGCTACAACTTGTGCTGCTGCTAATCGAGGTGTCCAATTTCTCTTCGAGAGCTGCAACACGACGCTGAGTTTTTGAAACTTGTGATATTAATTTTGCTAGTAGTTCATTTGTTTTTCGTAGTTCCTCACACGTATTAGGTGGTAGTTAGAGAGTTATCGTGATGCCCATCCAAGTCTTATACTTGATCAGAATCGATATATAGAAGTATTTGTTGGTGGTGACAGTCAAGACCACAGGGGCCTATTGCGTGTCTCTACAGAAGAATATTTTGCTAAAATACATCGTCAGGAAACTAAGGCTATGTCTTTGTGTAGGATGTTAAGGGATCGAATAGAAAACTTGGAGAAGGAATTAGAATCTGGAAGACAAAAATTGGTCACTGTTCATAAAGAAAAAAATCGGGCTGTTGGTGCCATGCGAGATTTCTGGAGGAATAAAATATTTGAACAGCAATCATACGGAGGGAAGATGGTCTTGGCTGCCATTCGAAGGGGATACTTTTAGACTATAATTAACTTTGCTGAAGCGGATAATAATATTATTATCACTAAAATTTTAATTAATAATAATAAAGATCAAAATTATCAGTCGTTAAGCCAGCGGTCCAAAACACGTACAAGCGTTGCAGATCCAGGAAGTGCATCCGGTGGCACATTCCAGTGCATGCAATTTTTGCCGTTTTTTATCTATTTTTCTTACCTGTTCTATTTAGGTCATCTTTCACTTCTAGGACTCCAAACAAAGACCAGAAGACAGAGCAACTCTTTTACTTTCTGCTCGTTCAAGTGCCATAACCCGGAGATATTCATGAGCTCTGCGGCAAGCGCTTTTGTGCATGCTACTATAAAGCGCTCACAAAAAGGGCCTCACGTAAAAAGTGGGGCATTTAGGTTCCCCTGGATGGATTCCCATGATTCAAGCACCATTCAATAACTCTTGTGTTGCTCTATAATATAAGACTGGAACGAAGGTTTTCCATCGAGCGGTTCCAGAGTTACACGCTGTTAAAAATAGTACAAAAATTGTTATTTCACTGTGTACGTTTACATACAAACCAATGACATTAACCATAGTACAAGCTAGCTGTATTGCTACTAGCTATCAAAGGCCATCTTGAAGTTTTGCTGAAGGTTGTTGGAGCTTTCACAATCAGTCTCCTATTCCATCATCACAGTTATGGTTGACAGAAAGCACTCTCTTCCAATACTTGGTAATCTGATCACAGGAACATCACCTATTGTGTACGTACATGGGGTCAGGGTGAGAGAGAGAGAGAGAGAGAAAGAGAGAGAGGAGAGGGGGGGGCGTGAAGTACCAAGACACTAGTAAAGTACTAGCTACCTCCCAATTGTAAGTATACGCTCGGAGTTTTCAGCTAGTCTTGTCCCCAGCCTGGCGCGCGAGACTAGTTTTCAGCTTTGATGTGAGCTGCTTTAACACAGACTCATCCTCTGATGCACACTGGTAAGGCTCACCCCATCCCAGTTTGATTGGTGAGCGAGATCGTGAGCTATCCTTTGGGTACTTTGCTAACGTGCTACTCCTCTCCTTTAAAATTTTCCTACTTGAAAGTGCCAATGGACAACAGCCACCTCTCAAAGTTGTCGTCGGATGGCTTGTGTGATGCACTTCAAGACAAAATCCACGAATCAGCATTTCTCACCTTAAGAGCAGATGATCAATGGTGCAATGTTTGTCAAACTGACAGAGGATGATCTTAAAGACCTGTTTCTACAGGTTGGTGCTCGTCTGTCCAGAGAGGTATAAGTATTAATAGTGGTACTGTATATTAAGGTAGTGAATTTATTTTCATTAACAACTACATAACTATTAATGTGTGTGCAGGAAAAGTAGTCCACGTAAGCGGACTAACACGGTCCACCGTAGTGACAAAACAAACGGGCGCCACACTACAAGTGGACGGCCTTCCTTTAACGCGGACTCAGTCAGTGCCCCGTATATGCACAGCACGGTAGCCTACGGTCTCCGTTGCTTGCGCGGACACCGTACCATCCCCGTACGTGGCAAACGACGGACTCCGTTGCTACACCTAGAATAACTCCACCCTAATGCCACGCCTACATATTACTGGGCCTCCACACGCGCCGGCACATCAAGCATTTCTGCGCATGCGCATATACATTGCCTGCCAGGCGCGCTATATATATGACAACCAAAGAGGTGTGGTTTTCAAGTTAACGATCGATCGAGCAGACAGTACAAGTCAACAACAGCAAGCATGGACATTTGTGGATTCTCAGAGCAAGTCCTCATATCGCCACAAAAATAGCCGAGAATGGCCAAAGGAACAACCAATGAATAAGAGTCTAGTCTCGGAATCTGGACATACTTCAGTTTTGCTGAGATAGTCTCGACGACCCATCACCGCACAGCCAAGTTCAACGGTCCATAATTTGGATGGGATGTGAAACTACAGGTATGGCCATACTATTTGTTTACTGGCATAGATACTTCTGCTTGATAGAGCTGGTTCAGTTTTGTTGGAAACCGAGCCAGCGCGCCAAATAATATTACCATATCCTCCCGAAAATAAGCCCCCCCTTTTTCAGCAGTAGACATGACCTAGACTGGGGAGGGGGCTTATTTTCGAATATGCACTTTCCCTTGAATATAAGCCCCCCTTAGCCACCATCGTTGGTCACGTACCGCGGGAAATGTCCAGAGTTTGCTTGTCTTATCTCCAAAAGAGCGGCAACACGAGGATCGGAGGTAGGAAAAAGACTTGTTGTTCCGTGTGTGTACGTCTTTAGAGGAAAGTAAAAGCATCTTGACCGGTTCGTAAGTGTCTTCGCCAAGCTAGAAGTGCCATCATAACAGAATGACTTCAAAACAGGCTTTTCTAAAAGCCAGCACCATCTTTGTACTCGTAGTCAATTGAAGGGCGGGGTTACGTACGTACGTACGTACGTGCTCGCGCGCGTGTATATTATGTGCAGTCTATCTACTTGGTGGGAGGGGGGCTTATAATCGAGGCAAACATACCTGTGCAAGAACTTGAAGGTCAAAGAGGGGAGGGGGCTTATGTTCGGGAGGATACGGTATATTTAAAAAGCCGCCTAGCTAGCAACAAACATTTAATACAGTTTCACCTCCTACCTACACCTACACACATTTATAAGCGATCACAGTTGAAAATTTCCAATGACCACTCGCAAAAGGATTGAAAGTTAAGTGTTTGTGTGTAAAGCCATAAGGGAATGTGTGTTGGTTTTATTGTACTTGCTAGCTCCATACTAGCTATAGACAAGAGGTGCACTCTGCACATAGCTACTAATATTGTGCACCTGGTATGATGGTTAGCTAACAATAGATTCTGTAATTGAGCTAATAAGCGTTATCTGTCCGATGAATCAACGATGATAATCACTCAATACTTTATCATTCTACTTGGTGTTTACTATGCAACTAGACTGGATAGTAGAATAATATTATATGCGTATAATAATTATTATGTTGGAGTGTCATTTAGGTGTGTAGCTGAAAGAGCATAAAGGTTAATTAAGGTTATGTGTGGATAATAATAATTATATTAGATGTATGTGTGCGGAATTTGAGCCTGTTCGTGAGTGATTCTGAATGAGCATATAAATAATATTGTCTAGCCTACTGTAAGATAGCACATCTTACACAGTAAGACTCAGCTAAGATGGCACATCTTTAAGCTGAAAGAGAATAAGGGTATGGGTACATGTATGTGTGGATATTTTGTATGTGTGGAGCTTGAGCCTGTTTGTGTCTGGTTGTTGATTCTGAACAAGCATGTAGGATTCTGAACAAGCATGTAGTTATTTAGCCTGCTGTAAGATGGCACATCTTTAACAGCAAGACTCAGCCAAGATGCCACATCTTTTAAGCTGAAAGAGAATAAGGGTATGGGTACATGTATGTGTGGATATTTTGTGTGTGTGGAGCTTGAGCCTGTTTGTGTCTGGTTGTTGATTCTGAACAAGCATGTAGTTATTTAGCCTGCTGTAAGATGGCACATCTTTCACAGCAAGACTCAGCTAAGATGGCACATCTTTAAGCTGAAAGAGGATAAGGGTATGGGTACATGTATGTGTGGATATTTTGTGTGTGTGGAGCTTGAGCCTGTTTGTGTCTGGTTATCGATTCTGAGCGAGCACGTAGTTATTTAGCCTGCTGTAAGATGGCACATCTTTCACAGCAAGACTCAGCTAAGATGGCACATCTTTAAGCTGAAAGAGAATAAGGGTATGGGTACATGTATGTGTGGATACTTGTGTGTGTGTAGAGCTTGAGCCTGTTTGTGTCTGGTTATCGATTCTGAGCGGGCACGAAGTTATTTAGCCTGCTGTAAGATGGCACATCTTTCACAGCAAGACTCAGCTAAGATGGCACATCTTAAGGGTATGGATGGATGGATGTGTGGATATTTTGTGCGTGTGTGTGTGAAGCTTGAGCCTGTTTGTGTCTGGGTGAGTGATTGTGAACGAGCATGTAGGTGGATATCTATTATAGCGTGGTGTAAGATGGCACATCTTTCACACCAAGACTCTGCTAAGAATCGTTTGGCACAATTCACATATAGCACATCTTTTTGGCCATGCGTAGCCGGTAGACAGTGCCGGCCATGTGCTTTCTATATACTCGTGTGCATATGAGCGCCTACATGGCAAGACAGTATTATGCAGTTAAAGTTTGGCAGTTAGTACTAGCATATCTGTTTAGATTCGAATTCAGTATGTACGCGGGGTATGCATAATTATGTACTCCGTACAGTTATACAGTTTAGCTATATTATGTAATAGTTATATCACGGGCGCGAGGGATGTATGGGATTTATTGCACCGAAGCCCGAGGGCGCAAAGCGGCCCAAGGGCTGAGTGCAATAAATCCCATACATCCCGAGTGCGCGTGATATAACTATTTTATATCCCGAGGCACTGCTGCCATAGCTACAACGCTTAATAGCTTAACACTACTATAGCAACAGAGCGTCTCAGTCTTCGAACTCTTGAATGGCTAGTTCACCAGCTTTCTATCCCGTTGTTTCTCCTTCGCTCCTGGAAAGTATTACAGTACATCCAACTTGGCCCGAATTCAGCTTAGGAATGGAGGAATGGACAGACTCTTACCTTAAATCGCTGAAGTGAAATTTATCCGCTGTCAGCAGCAGGCTCAACGCACACTCTTCTCTATCTCCGCCCCCGCCCAAGTCCCGCCCAGGCCCATCCTCCCAATTAGCGCCACTTCAGCCCCACCCTCAATATCTATCGCTCGCTAGAACTGCAAATATCCAGGTCCACCCCTCTGAATGCCCACCACCTGCAAAGAAGACTCGTTTCTCTAAGCTCAGCAAAGAAGAGCTAGATACCCTTTCTAAAGCTTGTGTTCCTAAAAACACTGAGAATTCAACAAAATGGGCATTGGAGAACTTTAACTCCTGGATGAGCAACAGAAACGAGAGCAGCGAGGAGAAGTGTCCTGAGATCCTCATAGAAGATATGGAGCCGACTAGCCTTAATAAGTGGTTATCCATCTTTATAGCCGAGACCAGAAAAGTTAATGGTGAACCGTATCCTCCTACCACCCTTTAGTTATTGCTATCTGGTCTCCAAAGACACATGAAAGCTGTGGATAAGGAGAGAGCTCCAAATATCTTTGCGAAAAATGATGTAGCCTTCCAGACACTGCACCATACGATGGACTCAGTGTATAGAAAGCTGAGGGCAGACGGTGTTGGTGCTCAGAAACAATCAACTGAGACTTTCACAAAGGAGGAAGAGAACCAGCTATGGGCATGTGGTGTATTAGGTGTTGACAACCCTACAAGTTTGCTGCGGGCTGTGCTTTTCAACAACGGGAAAAACTTTTGCTTGCGAGGTGGAAATGAACACAGGAACTTGCGACTGTCTCAGCTCAGACGAACCGAAAATGGATATACGTACACTGAGAATGCATCTAAAAATCGCTCTGGTGGATTGGCACAATTGCACATCAAAAACAAATCTGTTCAGATTCACGAGAATCCTGAAGCTGGAGATCGCTGTCACTGTCGTCTCTTGGATCTTTATATTAGTAAACTTCCACCAGAAGCTGTTGAAAAGGATCTTTTTTATGTTCGCCCAATGGAAAAGGTGAATAAACAACCCCCTACCTATGAACGGTCCGTGTGGTACTACAGCATCCCACTTGGACGCAACAAACTCTCACAGATGGTCCCTGAAATGTGCAAACTTGGGAACATCTCAGGCCACAAAACAAATCATAGTCTGCGGGCGACAGGGGCTACGGAGCTATATGAAGCACAAGTTCCAGAAAAATTATACAGGAGAGGACTGGCCACCGTTCTCTGGAGTATCTGCGTATGTACGAATGCACCAGTGACAAACAGCAGCAAGCTGTATCAAATATCCTATCCTCTCATTCACAGTCATCATATGCAGAGATGACAAAGCTCGAACACAAAAACTCCCCAACCACGTCCACATTTGGACCCGGATTTGGACCAAACATGAAATTTGATAGCTGTCAAGTGAATATAAACATCAACCATGGATCATCTGCTCCAGTCAACTTCACCAGCAGCAGTTCACTCAGTTCAGTGACAACCGAAAGTTGTCAGACTACATCTGAACTTGGTATGCCTTCTGCTGAAGACATCCTCCAGTTCCTGAAAGACTTGGACTAGCCTAGCTAGCTACTTGCTACACTAAATAGCTCAGTTATTGTGCCATTGCTGAACTATGCATGCCTGAAGGCCTTGTGGTTAGTGCAATATAGGTTGTGGTTAGTGCAATAATATTATAGGTTTGTGGTTAGTGCAATATGGCATATATTTTACTTAGCAACAACATAGCAACGGGATATAATGTTTGATATACAACACTTGGTATGCAGATTGTTATGCAAATCAATTATTAAATTTTATAGAAGCAGTCCATAGCTACTGCAAAGGTCATCGGAGGATATTTTTAGTGATAACTACTTCAAGACTATGGAACTTAAAGACTACGGAACTTGCTGAGTGACAATGTAGTAGTTGTAGCATAGCTGGTGATTAATTTTGTTGTAGACTAGGCAGCAGCTCTGAGAGCTACATGTAGCAGTGAATCTGAATAAATAATATTATGCAAATTGTCATTATTGTCAATTAATAATTTAATAATAATATTAATAATTCATGCGCTATATGTGGCGAGGCATAGGGATCAGCGAATACTGAACGGGGTAGGACTGACTGGAACGGGGTCGCCAGACAGAGTCAATGCATGCTAAAAGACAGTGGCGGCCGCTCGAGAAAAGACCAGAGACGGGCTCAACTCGGAAGAGACGGAGTCACTTGATGGACAAGGACGGATTAAACGAATTATGTAGGCGGTCTGCAACGGTCTCTGCACGGATCTGATAGCGGACTCAGTATAAGAAGTGGTCCCAATACGGGCGACAGCGGTACTCGTCCTGGACATGGGAGTTTCCGTTCAAAGCTCGTCTATGCGGTGAACGCGGGCGTAGTTCTCCACGTATACTGTGCAGTGCACGTGGCTAGGTTTCCCTGTGGTCAATTCCTCTTAGAATTTTGAAAATGAGTGGAACAGCCATGCTCAGTTCAGGGAGATCTTGGAAATTATTTTATATTAGTGTAGATTTACTCAACTTATGTAGCATACATTCAACAATAAATACAGAACGTTTCGACCTGGAGGCCTTTATCAACTGTTCTGAGCAAAACCGAAAAATACAAACGACTTAAATAGGATGCGAGCATGAACAGATAATAAGAGAAGGTGGTAGGGGGTGCGGTGAAAAGTTAGAAATAGTATGTAACATGCATGTGAGAAATGGAACGGTGAAGGAGGGCGATAAAACAAGAGTTATAGGACTTGATCAAGGTTTTAGGTGAGGGAGGCACACCGGGTTTATCTGGACGTCACAATCGAGGTTGGAGGTGTTGGGTTGTTGCCATACGTGTAATGCTTCCAGGACCTTTCTTTTCCTGTAGTGTTGTTCTGTACATCGTACTTTTCCTGCGTCCCAGTTCACTTCATGCTGTTGTTGGCAAGCATTTGCGGCAATACCGTTCTTGGGGTTCTCCTCCTTCACTGCATATTGGTGTTCTTTCAGTCTTTCATTGAGATTCCTGCCAGTTTCCCCAATGTATACCTGTTCACATTCACCACAGGGAACCTCACTCACCACACCTTTCTTCTCTTCATCTTTGATTGTTGTTTTTACAATCAACTGTCTTTGGTTGACCATCCAGTTACCTTCAGTGCAGACAATGATTAAAAACGCTATTGTTTACATTAATACAACTTCCGAACATACTATTTTTTTACATTATTACAACTCTAACATTCAATACACGTAATATCGTTAGTGTAAAGTTTGGATAAATATATTGCTCCAAGACTGAGATATGGACAATAATACACATTTCCTACCTACAGCTTGTGACTTACCCCCTTTTCTCACTGATCCAGGTGCAAATGATAATTAAAAACACTATTGCTTACTACATTGGTACAACTTCCAAATACTATGTATAGTGCTAATTGTACTAAATATGTGACTGGATTTGGGAAAACCCTCCGTATGGGATCCGCGCGCGATTCGCGCAATGCGCGTTTTTAGTAGCTCAGGTCAAAATTTGTCAAAGTCCAGATTTTGTCATATACATGTCGAACAACCCTTCTAACTGTTGCCGTCTTCTACGGAGGCTAGTCGTGCTATACAAAGGCAAAATAAGCCTTCATTTTGACCCACCTAGTCGGCACAGCCACCATACACGGAGCCCGTTGCTATGGGCGGTAATTAGAATTCTCTACCTAGATGCAGCTAGATTCATCGAACTACTGTACATTCGCTCACCTTTTTAGCTTCTTGGGCATCTAAGAACAATCGTCTGTCGTTGTCAACAACGAAATTCAACTCTTGCTCGATCTTTACGTTCATTTCGAACGGCTCCACCCAGGTCCATTTAATTGATTTCCGGGTCACGCCTAGTATCATATGCGTGCATAGCAATGCCTTTAGACCATAATTTCTCTATTATTGGGGGTGTGGCGCGATCACAAACAAAGCGCTGATCTCCACAACGAAGCGCGCAATCGGCCTAAGACTTGAACGCGGGTTAGCTCTATGGTAGAGCTTATCAACCATGCATCAAACTCAAATTTTTGAAAAAATCCCATACAGAGGGTTTTCCCAAATCCGGTCACATATACGTATGGCAATCCCGTACCAAACCGCCAGATTTAAATTCACCAATATTCAATTTTGGGCTCAACCACAAAATTTAATTCCCACCAATATTTCCGGCTATACGGTATGGAATATCCGTGCCATCCCTACTTATAGAGTCTACCGACTCGATGATAGATCTATGGTACTATGCATGTACATGTAGGTGATGGTTGTAACTGTGTGTATAGTTATATATACACAACGAAAAATATTATTCCGATGATCAGCATTCTTATAGAGTCCGTGTCATTACATGAGGGCATGGATACGCGTCTTGGATGCGCCCCGGTTGCTATGAACGCATGGCGCGGGTGGAGAAAAGTCCGAACTACAAGGCATCGGTCAGAACTGTAGGGCCGTGTGCACAAAGAAGAGTGACCTTAATGCCTCGGGCCATAGACGCATTGTCGAAAGATTGGCCTGGAAGTGCCGCGTATTTCGAGGGGCCTGCTAACAGGCAAGGTCTGTTCTTTGTCATACCTGTCAGTAGAGTAGTCCGGTAGCAATGTTTGAGCAGAGCAAGAACATCGCAATTGCAGGAGCCAGAGCAGTTGCTTGCTATGAGGGGTGTTGCCTCCGCAACCGCTTCAATCTGCGCATGCGCATGGTACTATCTATTTGTGAGCATGTACTGTTAATAGATGGTCATGCATGCTAGCCACATTATCCCATGATTGTGAGATTAAACATACTGCCATATTACTGATGTTGACATAGGAATTTAATTAGTACCTGTTCTTTCACATTGAGCATGTTGCCCAGTGTCACTGTGTACACTAGCATGATCCTGTTGAGACTATAATATTGATGTTCCTCTGAATTGGAGATTATTCTCTCACTAGTTACCTAGGTAAGGCCGTATGTATACATATATTTTCCTCTATCCTTTGTGACCCTTCCTCATTAATGTGTGTCGGTTTTGTGAATAAGCATGTGACTGCTACATCTGAGTTCAGAAGTAGAAGTAGTTGAACGATGACAAAGCTTGACAGTCTTCAACCCCTATAACTAGCCTAGTCAACATTGACAAAGCTTAAAAATCCACGTATACTGACTTGAACGCAGGTGAACCCAGGCGATTCAGGTATAAAATTGAATCTCAGGGTTCAATTTGACCATATAAACTATAAATCAACACTCCTTGTACTCAGTGTACTTAAGTCCAGGTACCAACTTGGAAACTACTGCTGAAATAGGCATACTTCAAAGCTCTACATAGAATAGAGGCCTCATCATGGTGTTTGAATGAAAGACTAACTCAAGTACTTCGATGTTAATAATTAATCAACCGCAACCGATTAACTGAATTAAGTGCTATGGATGGCGTTTAGCCACGCCCTCTAGAGTGCTAAATCGCGAGTTCCAACCTTAAAGCAGCAACTTTCAGCTGACCTAACTATGAAGTAAGAAGCCTAAGACAGTGATCTAAACTTTCACTGGAGGGATTGTGAAAATAGCGTTCTGGTCAAGTTTTATTCCACGTAGACACTGTTTTTGGAGTGCTGATGACCTATTCTTCCGCATGTAAGTTCAAAACGAACAAACTTATTCGTAATCCCTCCGATAGATCCTCAAAATCCATCCCAGCGATCACGTTCTTGCTGTCACACCTGCGAAATGTTGAGTGGAATAACCCTGGACGGCTCTTGGTCGAGATATTGAGCTCCAACTCTGGGCGGTTAAGGCCTGGTACCTGCTGTTTCCGCGAGCGATAACGCGTTAATCATATTCATAATCCGTCGGGGCCCGTTACTACAGTAACGCATCCGTGACGTAAGAATAGTCATATGACATGACTGCAAACCTGTGCTCTTATGTCTATCATATCGCTAAAGTTTTAGTATACACTAGCTAAGATGAATCCCTCAGTTTTGCCGGCGCCTTCAGGACTGCACGTCGCGACAAGGTGGTCCAGACTGTCATCGCTTTTGATCGTTGCACAGCGACCTTCCATGGAAGGTAAGTCCTTATCAATAATAACGCCTTCATTGCTTAAGAAACCCTTAGCCTCCACGCTACACAGATATATGAAATTATTATTAACTAAAATAGTAAGGGCAATCGTGTACAGCTATGCATAGTGAGCGAGCTTGCCTTTAAGTAGTTAGATATGTTGTAGTGAACCATTGGTGTACTTTAAAATGAACTTTGCTCTGAAAGATAACGTGGAAATATACACGACTTCCAAGTTTTTTTATTACTGTGGTATATATAGGTACAGGCTTTGGTTTCTCACCTACTTATGATTCAAATTCAAGCTAAGACCACAAGACGAGAAGATCACATTGGATGCAGCCTATTAACCCTTTAATCCCGAATGTCACATATATATGACAAACTTCCGCGTACCACCTATACCGAATGTCACATTATTATGACATCATCGCTAAGATAGATAATGACGTTACATAACGTCGCGCACTTACCGCTTGGATGATAGCTAACACTCGCTTACACTGTAGTACTAACGTACAGCTGCAACTGATAGCGATCACGCACCAATTATCACTCCTGTGGGCGATCTAGGCGGGGATAGTGCAGCTGTTTCATAAGTGTCTGTGGCAAGAGTGGTAGTAAACAATCCACGAGTAGGCTCCAAATGGCTTCCAGGAGATTAGATGCTGATGGTGTGCTAGACATGCTGAGTGATGTGGAGACTGATGCTGAGAGTGAGGATGAGATTGGAGAGCCTGTTTGTCCTGGCAGTGATGATGAATTTCCAATTCCTGACAGTGGTGATGAGTCTCCAAGTCCAGATAGCGATAGGTATTATTATAAAAATCCATGCATCACTGCTACTTCACATACAATAAATTTTATTATAAACAGTAACAATACAGAACATTTGGGGGGGGGGGGGGGGGGGTGGATAAAGAACCAGAATCAAAAAATTGAAATTACTATCGATACTTCAATTGGTTCTTTATCGTTGAATGCATGCATGCGTGTGTGAGTGTGTGTGTGTGTGTGTGAGAGTGCATGTGGCATGTGCATGGTAGTGTACATGTATGCAAGTAAAAAAAGCAATAAAATTGATAGGATGGATGTTGATCCCAACGATGGTGGTGCTTCTGCTGGTTCGGATGACGACATGGATGTCTCAGGTCTGTAAAATAATTGCCAAAAATGCAATAAAGCTAACCAACACAAAAATATAGGGAATCTACGAGAGGACTCAACTGAAGATGAAAGGTAAAAAGTGCAGTGCACACCCCATGATACCAATAGATTACTTTATTTATATGCACAATAGTTCTAGTGATTCGAGCAATCAAGATCACCTTATGAGGGGGCAACGAAGTACACGAGGACGAGGAGTGAGTAGCCGTGGACATCGAGGAAGGGGAAGAGGTCGGGGAAGAGGTCGAGGAAGAGGTCGGGGTAGGTGGCAAGGGAGAAGCAGGGGTGGAGCCACTAGTGGTCGTAGCAGCAGTGGTGGAGGTACCAGTAGTGGTACAGGAGATGATCTGCAATGGAGTGAAACAACAAGCACTGTCAATGTAGAATCATTTACAGAAAGTGTAGGTCCTGCGGTCCCAATTTCTGCACGTATCGTTGACATTTTTAGGCTCTTCTTTACCACCACTCTAATTGACCTGATAGTTGACCAAACTAACCTGTACGCTAGCCAGGTAATGGATACTGCACACTACAAGAAGTGGACGAAGGTCACACCTGAAGAAATTTGGGCATATTTTGGGTTCATGATACTCATGGGCATAAACCATTTACCTGCAATAGCTGATTACTGGAAGCTTGACCCAACATACAGATATAGGCCCATAGCAGATAAGATCACAAGGGATCGGTTTGTCGAAATCACCCGCTACTTCCACTTTGTAGATAATTCCACCCTCCCCCTCAGGACAGACCCAGGTTATGACAAGCTAGGAAAGATCAGACCAGTGATTGACCACATCTCTCGCCAATTTCTAACAGCGTATAACCCACACTGTGAAGCCTCCATTGACGAGGCTATGATTGCATTCAAGGGAAGGTCTACTATGAAACAGTATTTGCCGAAGAAACCTGTCAAGAGAGGCTTCAAAGTGTGGGTAAGAGCCGATGCAGTATCTGGCTACGTCAGTGAGTTTGACGTGTACACTGGTAAGGTTGCGGGAGAGAGAGAGTTTGGATTGGGTGGTAATGTGGTAAAGAGGTTGACACGCAGTATCACAGGACGTAATCACACAGTTTACTGTGATAACTTTTTTACCAGTGCACCTTTGTTCAAGGATCTTCTCAAGGATAAGATTTACGCTTGTGGGACCTACAACCATACCAGAAAATGTTATCCCAAGCGGCTCAAGTCACATGCAAAGTCAGGTCTCAAGAACAGAGGAGAATACAAGTATGCACAGGACAGTAACTTACTTGTATCACTGTGGCAGGACACAAAGACAGTTTCTTGTCTCTCAACAAACCAGTCTCCTTCTGAGGTTTCCGTTCGGCGCAGGCAGAAGGATGGAAGACGTGTTGAAGTTCCCTGTCCGCTCCCCATCAAAATCTACAACAGATACATGGGAGGAGTGGATAAAAATGACCAACTTCGTGGCTACTATTCTGTACGTACAAAGTCAAGAAAGAGTTATAAATACCTTTTTTGGTTCCTGTTTGATGTAGCTATTGTGAATAGCTTCATTCTGTATGGCTTGTCACCTGCAACAGGAAGGAAGAAAACTCTAAAAGACTTTCGAGTTGAGCTAGCTCACCAACTTATCGGTAGCTACAATTCACGTAAGTATGGAGGCCGACCACACGCCAACGAATCTACCCGTACCCGAAGGATGCATGTACCCCACTACCCCACGAAAACTACACAAGGCCGATGTAGGATGTGCTCTAAGAATGGGAAACGAAGCACAACATGTTGGTGGTGTGGTGAGTGCCAGCAAAGGCTATGCCACACAGGAAAAGCCAACACCGACTGCTTTCTGAAGCACCACATTACCAAAGGCCTGTATAGTCAGTAACTAATAATGTACACGACAACATCTGGCCATCATCTCAACTGATAAACAGTCATCTAACCCTTCATAATACCATGCATGGCTACATATAATTTCTAAATGTCCCTTGAAAATTCCCTCTATCCCCATTCTCACCCCCTCTCTCCCTCCCTCCCTCTCCCTCTCTCTCTCTCTCCCTCCCTCCCTCTCTCTCTCACTTTCTGATCTGTCATTTACATAATATCATGGCTTATGATCTGCCATGTGTGACTATGTATTCTAAATAATGCCATCTTACACTGAAATTCACTTTTACAACACAAAATCCATTTGAATCTAAAGCTACTGTAATGTACACTTACCTTTTCATATCAGCTCTGTAAATAGTTAGATAACGCTCCGCGAGCAGATCGACAGCTACCATTGTCTCACAATTGCCAACATACCCTGCCTCACGATCTAGGCGCCAGGCGTGGATTTCATGACCAAGCGACTTCTGTACGGCCAAAGCGGCATCTTCGACCCTCCTTCGTTGTCCGGAACTACGACAAACACCTCCGTTGGCCGCCTTCTCCCCTCCAAGTTTGCTATACACTCAAAAGGTCATGCACTCCGCGGACCCGCGAAATAATTCCGTTTTTAACGGTACGCGAAATTATTACGCAATGTTCGGGATTAAAGAGTTAACACTATAGTGCATAAATAGGCTAGTCACATACATGTACCATAATACAATGTCATTTTTACATTTAGACTTGCCAGTCACTATAATATTAGACCCAAAGATCTAGTGGTGTTTGCTTGGATGTACACGTACGTATACAGAGAGGTTGGGGAAGAGAGAGAAAAAAGAGATTATCTTATGATTTTGTTGTGTATAGACACTGCCAGATGTGCTCCTTAAAGGAAAGTGATACAAGGAAATGTACAGGTATGTATAATGAAGAATGATCATTTGCTAAGTGCAAGTTGTAGCCCATGTTGATAGGAGCCACTTTATATTGTGCCCCTGCTTTATGAGTGATTTGTACTCTTCATCCGTATCTTGTGGTAAAAGACCATGACGGTGAAAGTACTTGTACTTGTATGATTTTAGTTCTTGTTTTAGTGTCTCCTTTCGTTCAATAGCGTTGGTATGTATCTGAATTTTTAGCTGTTCATGCTCTCGAGCTTGTGCAAGAGAGACTTTTCTTTCTTGTTTTGTTGTTTTAATCACATACCGTATGCTATCAAACCTTTTTATAGTTTCATCTGTCCCAAGTACTTTAGAGAAAACTTCAGCTAGTTTTGTCTTTAGGTGTTGTTGATCTTCATCGAAACTTATTACGTTTGGTGTTTGTATGTGATCATACTGATAGTGCGAGAGTGATTCACAACTGGTGGTGGGGCCTGGTGAGTGAGAGTGAGATGTACCTGACGAGTGAGAGAGAGGGATCGATCCGTTGCCGACAGTGCCTGACGAGTGAGAGAGAGGGATTGATCCACTGCCCATGGAGCCTGACGAGTGAGAGAGGGGTCGATCCACTGCCAGCACTGCCTGACGAGTGAGAGAGAGGGGTCGATCCATTGCCGACGATGCCTGACGAGTGAGAGAGCGGTCGATCCACTGCCCATGGAGCCTGACGAGTGAGAGAGAGGGGTCGATCCACTGCCCATGGAGCCTAACGAGTGCGAGAGGGGTCATTCCACTGCCCATTGAGCCTAATGAGTGAGAGAGGGGGTGATATTTATGATGAAATGGTGGGGAAAATTCTTGTTCCCGTACGTTTTCCATCCGTGTCATAGATGTGCACCTTGGGTGTTGACAATGGAATGAACTGATCAAGAATTTCTTTCCATGATTTCTTCTGCCTGATAACCACATCATCCAGTGAAAATGTCTTGGAATGTAAAAGTGTTGGACCCTGAGAGTGGTAGTTTTCGATCATCATCCCCATCCATGAAATAGTAGATGCCATTAAATTCTCTCCACCACACACCTTCTCCCTCAAGTAGAAAAGGGCTGATTTTCTCTAAGTGTGCTTGCCAACTGTGTAGTCGGTGTTCTATGAAAGATTTACTGATCTTTGACCCCTTAAACGATGCTAAATTGGCTGCTGCCCTACTGACTTGGCTGTCTGCCTCTTTCACGGAATGTAGAATTTTACCTACCTCCTTTTTAGCCTGTAGTCTCAATAGCACTGTGAAAATGATATTTTCAGGATGCCTGTTGGATGTCTCTTCTGCTGCTTTTCTCGCTTGGCCGAATAATCATTGATTTTCTGCATTGATAGACTTCTGGCACACAAGCTCATACTGCTGCGGTGCGTGTGATGTTAAGGCATGCTTAAGGCATGCAGGTAGATACCATACATACATCTTCCTTTTTGAAATTGATCGCGGGGTTGGGATAAGATCTTTGCATAGTTCCATGTGCAGCCATGCATTGTTGTACAGTGACAGTACTTGTTTTGGGCTTCACTTTCCTTCATCAGAGTATAAAATTTGTGATACTTTGATGATTGAATAGAGAAGTTGAAGCACCCATGGATTGGCATGTTCCGCAGTTAGCAGCTTGTACAGGATAACTGTAGTACGCATATCTGCCCAGCTGACCTTAGCTCCAAGTTTTGCTTTGAGAAGGTCATTACATTTCTCTCTGTGTCCACTAGGTAGCAGCCGTGGTAGCTCTTCTAGCAAGTTTGATAGGTGCCCTTTCACATCATGGAGGGGTTCATACTTCATTACTGAATAATTCATTAGGCGGAGATCGTGTAAACCTTGTTGGGGGTTGAGTAGCAGCAAGGATGGTACTCTGTTAACTCATTTGAGTAACTGCTTCAGATCATTTTGAAGCTCAGGCTTGTGCTGATCTAATTCGTTGTGACCTCTGGCTCGTAGTTCCTTTCTGAGATCCTCAACTTGTAGATCTCGTAGGGGTGCTAACAATTGTGGTTGTTTACCTGTATTAAAGTAACGTATACATGTACATGTAGTTAGTTTGCATGCATAAAAAAAGTGATCATATTTTGTTACTAACCAGTAACCATGTTAGGACATACATTTAATAGTGTTTACATGTCACGTACCAAAGTGCCCTGCCGTTGCTATTGACTGTAGCTCTGAAAGGGTTCTTGTTGGTAGTCGTAGGGCATGAGATTGATCATCAATCATGTCAGCATGAATACCACACCCTCCACATGGATATAGGCCACCTTGCTGAGTTCCTCTTTCAAAATCAGCTGCTGGATGATCTCCAGTGAAATATAACGTGTCATGTATTTGTATACCTATGGTAATGGTATGTGAGCATGTTAGTAGTATAATGGGAGGTACCTTTGTTTACAATCGTGAAGTACACGCTAATACTAACCATTTGTTGTGATAACTGGATTAGCAAGGTCGGAAAGGCATTCCAAGCAATCAGGTATAATTGCAGCTTGATCTTCCACTGATGAGCTTCCTAAAACGAGCATGTAGGTTTCTGGCTGTTCCATTTGGTATTGTACGTTAGCGCGCTTTCCTGTTTTGTGATGGTATTCCTCATTCGTTAGGAATACTACCTTGTCGTAGATAACATGGACAGTGATCATGATCAATCCGTTGTTGAGAATGGTCGAGTGATCGTGCCATATGTGACCTGATCTGAGGAAACCCGCCATATTCATCAATCCATGAAATTTTAGTTAGCTGTATATTTGAATTGCTGTATCATAGGGCTAACCTGCCTCCAAGTCGGAGACCCATCGCGCGCTTGGCTGTGGAGCTAGAGCGCTTTGTTTGCGATCGCACCACACCCTCAATAATCGAGAAATTACGGTCTAAAGGCGTTGCTATGCACGTGTATGGCGTTTCCGCATACTACGCGTGACCCAGAAATCAATTAAATGGACCTGGGCGGAGCCGTTCGAAATGAACGTAAAGATCGAGCAAGAGTTGAATTTCGTTGTTGAAGACAGCCGATTGTTCTTAGATGCCCAAGAAGCTAAAAAGGTGAGCGAACATACAGTAGTTCGATGAATCTAGCTGTATCTAGGTAGAGAATTCTAATTACTGCCCATAGCAACAGGCTCCGTGTACGGCAGCCGTACTAACTAGGTAGGTCAAAATGAAGGCTTATTTCGCCTTGGTAACTTACATTTACCCTCCGTAGGTGGTGGCAACAGCTAGTAGAAGGGTTCTTTGACATTAATATGACAATAACTGGACTTTGATATTTTTTGACTGTTGATACTAAAAACGCGCATTGCGCCATATGCGCGTTTTGACAAAATGCCAGGTTTCTCAGATGCAGTCACATATTGCCAGCGACCTGTGCCGCTGCTGGTTAGCAATAATTTTTTGCATCTGATCTGTCGATAGATCTTCCTCTGCCTCTCACTGGATAATTGGTAGCACGTAGAATTTCCCATAGCTCGTCAGCTCCCATTTGTGCTAGCTCTTAATCGACATGAAGGCGCATGAATTCCTCTTGCTTTTTTAGCACTCTCTGCCTTAATTCATGGAGGGAAATTTTCCTGCCCGATACCTGAAACCTCTCCCTTGTCATCTGCCCAGCTTTTGAAATATATCTGGTGAGCGTGTATGTGTATGGAGAGCAGGGTTCACCTATACACAGTACTCCACTGTGAATTATATCCATCCATTCACTACGAACAGCTGCTGGAGTAGGGGTTGAGGTACTGATACTTCTCCTGAAATAGAATTAAATTTAATCACATTCACCCAAGCGTGATACACGTATGTTAAGGTTGAGAGAGGGAGAGAGCATGTGTATGCATGCATACATTATGTGTGTGTGTGTGTGTGTGTACATTTGCGTGTGTGTGCATGTTCACCAGGTAATTTTCGTTTTCATGATCGAATTCGTCTGTTGGGTGTTTCAGATCTACATTCAAGCATCAGCACGTCAATTCCTTTATTAACCGATTATGGGCGGGGTTGTACGGGTCAATTGAACTTTGAACTCCGAAATATTTAACATGAAAATAAAGCGTCCTATAGACAAGCTTATTGTAGCTAAGTAACAGGCCTTAGCTACCTCTAAAGGCTTTGCTGACAACTACATAAGTTGCCAGAAGCCTCACGTTCTTCTGTCCCGCCGTACACTATCGAACTAAACGCTGTAGTAGCGTCTAAAAGCTTAGAAGCCTTCTTACCTCGATCATGGCCGCCGTCTTCAAGTCTGCCGCTCGCGTTCAAGGTTGGCTTCACAAAGCGGCTACTCGTAGGTAGTCGCTATCCACTCGTCTAGCTATGGACCAAGCGCCATGGCTGTAGCTCTATTGGTTCAACGACAATAGCCTCGAACTTTCGCCCGGGTCGATCGTAATGGCGATCGAGCGGCTTGGTTAACGGTATCGGTCACACCCACTTAATTGCTACCGGCGCGACCTGAAGCCATAACTTAGTAGCGGCGGTCAGCGGCTAACCACAAACCGGACGTAGAGCGTAGTAGCCTAGCGCTATGCACGAAAAACGCGAAGAAAACGGCTTTGACGCCATTTGGCGTCAATCGCCTATAACGTACATTACGTATATGACGCCAATTGGCGTCTATCGCCCATAATCAGTTAATTGCAATTTGCTTGATGATTTGACCACCATTTTTGTTGGTCACTCCGTGAGACCTGGCAAATAAATTCACTCCAATTTATTTTTTGTATTTTCTGGATACTCCCTTATATCATGCAATACATTTTCCTTATTAATAGGGATATTATTCTCGGAAGGGGAATGGGATTTGGGCTTTTTGGGGGCCGGCGGTTTCTCAAAAGATTTGAGTCAAACATTTCCTATGATAGCGAGCCAGTGATTCATCCTCTGCAAGGGTGTATAGTGCAATATTCTCTGCCAACTGTTCATTGACTTTGTCCATACATTTCTTTAGTAAATTCCTTTGATCCCTCTTTTTCTCCGTTTTGGTTTTCTTTTTGTCTACTGCTTTACAATTTTCGACCAATGAGTCAACAAACATGTGAACGTATTGTTGAATGTAAGTGCCATTAAGATCCTTTAGGACAGCACGGGTGAGCTCCTTTTCGTTGGTTGTTGCACTGGGGAGTGTGACTGCTGTGGTTGTAAGCGGAATTGAATAGATTGGTTTGCATGGAAATACTTTGTAGATGATAGTGCTTCTCCCTGCATTCCTGGCAAGAGCTAAGGGTGTGCTTTTGCTTTTCACCCTTTGAGAGTGCTTTCCAAATAGCTCTACTAAAGGTGGTAATATAATATGCCAGCTTTGATTCTTGTAGATACCACTTCTTGGTGAATGCTTTTAGTATCGCCTGTCGTGCATACTCAAACTTACTCTTATTTTTCCCTGTCATTAAATTGCTCGTCTGATAGGCCATACTGGGAGCACTCACTGAATTGATTCTGGAATTCACTTTGGCATGTGGTGGGGTCCTCATTAGATGTCTCACAGTGCTGTCGGAGCAGGCTTCTTTGTTCCTGCACACACGCATGCAAATATTATAGTACATAAACTCATGTTTATTCCACTGCAGGTTTATCCAGTCTCCAATCAACATTTAAAAGCTCATATATTATTAGTTTTGCACTTAGATATTCTATACTTACCTGCATTTGCCATGGTGATGATAATTTCGTGCAGCTGTTGAATATTAATAAAAGTGGGTGGGGCAGTCACATGACTTGGGGCTGACCTAGCTGCAGCTATGGCCGCCTCAAAGGTGCAATGAAAGGTTGACAAAGGCGGCGGACTAAGCAGCCATAATCCATATCGTAAGGATGACCAAACATTACAATAGCTATCAATGTACAACATGCTTATTAGCGATATGTAAGTCCGTAACGCTTACGTGAACCTGGTCTATGAATATTTAATTAGTCCGCAAATGGAGGAAACTTTGTACAATATTGCACAGTAGCACCTAAACGGTACATGCAAAACTCATGCTAATTTGGATTATAGTTAATTGTAGTCCACTTTATGCATAGAGACTGTCAGTGAATTGGTAGTTACAGCAGACTATGCCGCATTTGTAGGTGCATGCACGTTTTAATTAATATAATTTGACAGGAATGCATAGTTAGTTTGGGTGGACCCTATTACCACAGCAAAGCTTATGGATTATCCCTATTCCCACATCAAAGGACTCTGAACTGAAGGCTTGTTGGGCCAAAATGCCTTATGTATGCTGGGGAGAGCACACATAAGGTTCTATCTGTGTACACTGGTGGGAATGAAGAGAGAAGGGAAGAGTACAGTAATGTACGTGAACATACCCCTTATACCTGCCAAGACAGCCAATTGTAGCCTCAGTTGCATATAATTATATACCTCCCTACAAAAATGTAATTTGACAATGTAGTACATTTGTATACCAGTACTTCATAAAGTAATAATAATTATTATATTTGAGGGGGAAAGCCTTGCTCATACAAATAACTGCTAATTGACTATGTACACTACAACTGAAACAGGAAAATAATTACATGTACAGCATGTATATGCAAATAACACTTATTTCAAGAGAGCAAAGATCACTGGCTGCTACAACACCCTCTAAAGAGTTGGTAGCAGTTACCATAGCAACAAGGTGATCAGGGTCACTACATATTACAGTCAACGGTTAATTACAATTACCGTATCCTGAAAATAAGACCCCTCCTCTCAAGTTCTTGCACAGGTATGTTTGCCTCGATTATAAGCCCTCCTCCCACCAAGTAGACTGCACACGTACACGCAAACGCGTACGCACATACGTAACCCTACCCTTCAATTGACGAGTACAAAGAGGAATCTTTTGTATATGGTGGTGGCTTTTAGAAAAGCCTGTTTTAAAGTCATTCTGTTATGATGGCACTTCTGCTCTTTTAGAGAAAAAAATCAGGAAACTCTGGGTATTTCCCGCGGTACGTGACCAACGATGGTGTCGTCCTTACATAGAGCGACTGCAGATGGATCGTGATCGTTGTCACGGGGGGCTTATATTCGAGGGAAAGTGCATATTCGAAAATAAGCCCCCTCTCCCCAGTGTAGGTCATGTCTACTGCTGAAGTAGCCATGTGTTAATTTTAATTAGCACATAACAATTTTTGTAGCTTGCCATGATGATATACAACCGCAGATTGGTAATGTCCTGTGTGTGTGCATGTATGTGTATAGATATTATATATAGTACAGTGTATGCAGTTAACACAGGCCAGTTATATCATGGATACAGCATGAGAATGCATGCCATCTTAGCCTTATCTAAATTGTATGCTTCACCCCGTGGTTTAAATGTCCGCCTCTCATGTATAATTACCCTCATCCCCAGGCCTTCTGAGGGGGGGAGCGGGAAGAAAGGCCTGGTATCTACTGCATGCACATGCGCTATTATTCAGATTCTGAATAATCCAATTATGTACTGATACTGCTTACCTTTTGACCTTGATGCATCGTGCTCAACGTACATAGAAATGGTAGGCTTTGACAGTTCGAATTTCAAACGAGATTTTGAGGTAGCCTAAGCGGCATTGCCATCGATGGACCAAGGCCTCTGAACAGCATGGGCAAGCGTTTCGCGATTTTGTAATCGCTAGTACAAAGGTCAGGAGGTCATCTCATATTCATTGGACACGTGGACCATTTCATTTGTCAGCACAGTGCTTTCGCCTCCCCCCTCCACCCTCAAATCTTTACCTATATGTTATATGGGGTTGCATTCTTCCGTGGCGTAGCCCGGGGGGGGGGGGGTGGGGGGGCCTTTCAAGCACTAATAATAGCAGATGTTATTAACAGCACATGTGGCATCACTTACATAATATTATGCAGATATTACATCATGTTTCAAAACAATTGGCCTTTTGAAGTGAATTGTGGTTATGGCAGGGTAGCTATACGACAACTGAGCCATGTACGACCGTTAGAAAAGCAAAGCGTGCTGCTGAATTTAAGGCCGTATTCGATCAGGAAAGCTACGGAATTTCAACTTCCTTTTTTGACATCACCAAAGCAAAATCGACAACGTCAACCTTCGATAACAAGTGTACTAAGGTGATTGAAGCATTCAAAAGCAAATGGTCATCTCAGGAAAAGAGATCTGAATATCTCTCAAATTTTACAATCAAGCACTAGAAGGACACTAGTGATGAAAACAACACTATCCAATTGTGACGAGTGCTACAGGCGTCAATTATCCCTTCAAGAAGCATTCCCAAAGCAGAAGCCCAATCTAAATCCCATCGAACAAGCGTTGCAGGGGGTAGATTTACCTACTACAAAATGGTCATTAGGTAAGTCCCTTGTAAATGCACTAGAACCGATCTGCCAAATGTTGAGCATCGCTGGGAGTTCTTCAAGCCATTGTACAAAAAAGAATGACACCGAATGAGAAAAAAAATAGAGAGATGTAATGCGTGGTGTAAAGCAAAAACTGGAGTCACAGTATGATGAACAAGATAGCGATTCTGTGCTCCAAAATTGAATTGGTTGGAAAAAGTTTAACACAGTGCGACTAGAACAATCGTTCGTCAACAAGCACAAGATTGAGTAGCAAAATTGGGTGTTTAAAGATAGACCCCACGGAATAAAAAAGGAAAATTTGAACATTGATCAAGAAGCACTGCTTTTGGAAGCTTCAGCTTAGCAAGAAAAGAAGTTAACTGGACAGCACTTGGTACAAAGTATGGTCTTACTAATCCCAATCACGGACAAATTATCAAGGAGTTTTTGAAAGATCATGGTATCAAGGCAGCAATGATAGTACAGCACAAAGTCAGGAGGAGGATACTTAAAGTACCTGGAGGAGAGATTGCTCAACCAAAGAATAAACCAGTGAAATACCAAAAAGCCTAAGTGACAAAGAAGATCGAAGGAGAGTACTGTATGGGCACACAAATAGCCCCATTGGAATACACAGTGTTTAGAGTAGATAGAGGAAAAATGCAGGTTGTTGAAAAGAATAAGACTGTATGGCCGAAAAATTTCACGATGGATATTCGTCAAAGCTTCTAAAAAGGCACGACGAGCTTGGCATAATCCGGTACCCTTACTCCAACACCGCAACGGAGGAGCCAACAAAGCTTGTTGATTATCTCACCTCAATTCAAGTTGATTGTGACATCAACACACCAAGAGCCACCCTTGAAAGCTTGGCAGCTACAGCCTTAACTAGAAGGTTCTTCAAAGTTTGGTATGATCATGGAAAAATTGCTGGACATGGTCACTTGTAACGGTAGCAACAATCTACGATCCAGCATTTTACTTGACCTCCAAAGAAATGAGGGAGAGAGGAAAACCAATGGATGTACAATCCATCGTGGAGCAACCAGAAATTTATTTACTTGCTTGAGGAGGATCATCTGATGCGGAACAATCTCTGTACTCCCCTCATCGAGTGTCCTGTGTCAAAGCAATGAGTGAGCCAAGCTCCTTATTAGAAGGGACACACATCAATGTTTTATGGTTTTTTCACAGAGACCATCCTGCTCAACAACACGAAGCAGGGCACAACAAAGGAGGGAATTATCCATGTGTTCTGTGTGAAGCAAATGTATCACTATTTGACGATCTAGCCTAGCCTACTGCTTTCGTAGCCAGATATGATCAATTAATGACCGCCTTACTTTCATCAAGGCAGGGAAGGTGTGGAAGGATAATACACAGAAACCATTTAACAAATTGTCTGTTCAGTCTCTGAGACGGGAACTTCAGAGCCGAGCCATTGATATCCGTGGTAAATTACGCTTTGAGCTAGATAGGATCATGGAAACCCTTCGTAAAGGAATCAAGTCATTCCCTGCCCTCCCTCAACCAAATCCAGATGTCTCACTTCAAGAGCTTCAACTTGAACATTATGAAATCTCAGTGGTTGAGCCACTCCGCGATTTCAAGGGGCATATGTCCAACTTCTTTCAAGAGTTACCTACTCTACTCTCAGGCAATGCAGCCACTGAAGTGGACAAGATAAAGCAGTCCATATACTAAGTAGGGATACACTTCGGTGTGTAGAGACTACAGAAAAGCCGCATTTTGCTCAGTCTTGCCTTAGAAGATTCCAGTGTATCTGATGGAATTAAGGTACCATTAAATTGCGTGGGCGTGAGGTGGGGGATATGACACCTAAACCACATCAAAGTCATTAGTGAGGTGCATGTTGTGTAACCACGCCCTTTTAATTGCACAGGTCTCAGGGGTGTGGCTGCTAGAGCCGGAAGTGTTCATTTAATATCCTCCATGGACCGGAAGCCGAGCCGGAAGGGAGGGGCCAGGCCACGCCCAAAACAGCCCCACCCTGTTCCCCAAGGACCACCATTCTCAATCAAGTGCCTACTAACCACCGGATGTCCACCGGAAGCCCACAATCAATCCCAATTAACCGATTATACGCGGAATGTAGATGACGTCATTACCCGTAACCGCGAAATTAATTTATGTAAAAATAGTGTACTAGCTATTAGTCTTTGTACAGCGTCCTAGAACGGTTGTCATAGCTATGGACGCTTTATTCACACGAAGGAGTCATTGTACAACCTTCGTAGTTAGTTACCAGGCTTAAGCTTCGTATGTACATATGGTACGCTATTTCTGAACATAAAAGCTTAAAAGCTTACTTACCTCCAAACCGTCGCCGTCTCAAGTCCATCCGTGGTTAGTAGAACTCTTCATCTCACTTTGTCTACACAGTAAGGTAGACATAGACCTAGTCTAACTGTATGCTTAGCGATATGTCTGTACTGCACGTACTGTGGCAGTAAACAAGGCTACTTCAGCGCTTAGGTCGATCGTGGCCATCTCGATCTTGATAAGTAATCTCGTTAGTACTTCCTTTCTGAATGTCAACAAGTGACCTTGAAGCCACACTGGGGTAAGGTATTTCCTGTACTAACCTCAGACAGGATGCCAAGCCCAAACTAATCTACTATGGAATGATGGGCGCGGCTATAGCACAGCAATAATGGCGCTTGCGCCTTAAGGCGTCTCTCGCGCTTAATGACATGTACGCGCATGCGCCTTAAGGCGCATCTCGCGTATAATCGGTTAAAACACACAGCTTCCTCAAGGCCAAAACACACACAAACACTTGGAGGCCGTTCTGCCACACCGCCCACGCAAGAGCTCACCTCATTTCCTGTGTGGGCGGAGTAACAACACGTCATCGCAACCACATCCGCTTCAAACCATCGTCAGCTTCCGTCCAGCCGTACAGGCCCCTCGATCGCACCGCCGTACAGTGCCTCATTAACAGACATGGCCTCACCTTCGACCTCCTGCCACGCCCCCAAAGCCTCCTCGCGGGGTTCAAAGGTCACCACCGCTTCCGGGACACGCCCACCTATCGCCGAGGCCAAGTCCCAGCCGCCGATGTCCAAGCACTGGCCCGTGAAGCCACGCCCAATCGGAAGCAATAAAACCTGCATTAACGCACACGCACACACTCCACACAGTGCCAGGAACACGCCCACGCGCTTAATTAGGCCTAATAAGCTTTTTTTTTTTTTTTTTTTTTTTTTTAAGTCGTTGCGGTTAATAGTTAAGAAAGAATGCTTTGATCTTGCTTTGATGTGGGCAATTACCGGCCTTTTCTTCAGGGGCCACTTCCGGTCGCTAATTACACGCGCATAATCATCCCTGGCCGATTCTGGACACACCCACCTTCGACCAAAAGCACTCGTATGGCCTCTTCGGCCACGCCCCTTCACGATTCGCTAATTGAATTAGCCATTCCTGACGCTCACGCCCACGCAATTAAATGGTACCTTAAGAGGTTAGCTGATACTGCTGTTGAAATTGCAATCTTGTATGCTAGAGACGATCTAAGGACACCACGGACTATTCTGCGACTTTGTAACCTCACCTTCATTCACGGCATGCTTTGTACCAAGCTTTTTCAAACAACCAAACACATCTCAAAACGAAAAATGTTTTCCATTCACTTGTCATCCACAGTGCTATAATAATTATAAGGTGTTGAATCATTTTAGCATGCATACCTTTGATATCCACCAACTGGCGATGGAATTTGTCATACGCTTTATGAATGTAATATCGACGGGTCAGGGTGAAATAGTTGAACTTGCTGTTCGAGAGTTTCTTGTCTGTAACTCGGAGAGTGGCCGACTGTGCAAAATGAAAGAAGCATTTCTTGGTCCCTGTAGTACTCCAAGCTCAAGATCATCAGCCTTTAGGTCTTGAAAATCGACCGAGTCAATGTCTACCTACAACAAAGCACGAGTTTTCTGTTACACTCAGATATTGAACAGTGCAAACTCTATTCATATCAAGATCAGACTTCAATAAAATGTTGACTAGATCTCTGACAGGATACCCACATTGAACTCGTGAATACACTGGCAACTTGTCACCATGGTAATAATCTACCTCTGGAGACTCGAATTTAATCCTGCAAAGGACCGTATTTATGCTAATAGAACGCATGATCCAATTACCGCAAGAAAATTCAATTCCAGGAATTGTTTGTATTCGATTAGAACGGAAGCGACTGTCTGTAATTATTTTCTATGAATCCAATTAGCGCAATAGTGCTAAGGTGAGGCTATTGCGTATGCTCAAACCGCGTGCTGCACGGTTAAACCACACCTGGAAGCCTTATATCTCGCTCTGTCTCTCTGCTAGCTATAGTTAACCAAATCGTAAGTGTCATTCGTCGTTCATGAGGGTACTAAACTACACTCGGGACTGACCTTAGTTGGAACTGCACTAAGTCCAGCAGCCAGGGCCACAGGCTGTGATCAGCACGATTCAGTGGCATCGCTAACCATGCGGCGCGGCTGTCAGAAGGCCTTTCTCAGGCTACCCTCGTGATGATCAGGGCCAGGGGCACAGGTACGATACCATCGATAGCCACTATTCGTCGTCGCTCAAAGCTATGCTAATTGTTCTATTACAACGCAACATCTAATTAACGCAAGAAAATTCACTTCCTGGAATTGTCTTGACTCTAATTGTGCGCAAACCAGATTTGAAATTATTTTTTTTGCTTGCGTTCTATTAGAATAAACACGGTATTCAAGAATAGGCTGAATAACAGCATTAAGCTAGCTTATGAAGCACAACAGCTCAACACCTGCCACTAAAATTTACCCTTGCACAGCTGTGCGAACTACTCTCATGCAAGGTCAACCACAGCTAACATAGTGGTTGTCAAAGAAGCCATATAATTATTAACACAGTACTGTACAAAGTATAAAGTAGTAGAAAGGAGCAGGTCATGGTATCATCTCTGGGTACTCACTTTTTGCGACAACTGGGTCCAGGATCATCTCTCCTACATGAAATAGAAATGAAAAAATAAACTAGTACAATGCAGTCAATTTGTGGTAACAATATTGGGCCAGTAGACTTAATAAACACTGTTGAGGAACACTTTTCCAGTTCCCCTGAAGGTAAGTGATAGGTACATTTCCCCAGAAGACATAATTGAAATAGAGGCAGTGATCATGACCCCCAAGACATCATTAAAACGTACCATTTTACCAGCAGAACATCACTAAAAATAGCCTTAACAGGGGCGTAGCCAGGATTTTAGGTAAGGGGGTGCTGGAGTACGCGCGCGCAAAATTTTAAGCCACGCCCACTTATTAACCGTCAAGGTCGAAGTTCAAATTGTCAAAGAGAACGCGCTCTGAATGTAGCTAGCGAGCTAGCTCAAGGTTTTCGGCCGAATCTTGGGATGAGATAAGTTTCTAACTATCTTCTAAGCTGTTTTTTTGTAGTAGATGATAGTTTGGAGTAGCCAAGGGGGTGCTGGATGAGGCTGTTCTATGGACTATGTGAACTAGGCATGACTAGGCCAAGAGCAGAGGGGGGTGCTCGAGCCCCCTGAGCACCCCCCCTGCCTATGCCACTGCTTAAAGGGAGGGTTGCATAGCAAAAAAATTTTTACTGAAATGACATGAGTGATGATGAATTTGATGGCTACATAGACCCTGATGAGACCTCTGCTGAGGGCTTTGATGATGGGAATGGTGAGGATAGTGAACCATCTGACGATATACCTCCCATTCCAGACTTCCAGCAGCCAACGGGCCCTTCGGTTGACATGACTGACAAGTCGCCACTTGATTTTTTCAAGCTTCTGGTCAGTGATGCCATGCTGGATCATATTGTTGAGCAAACAAACATCTATGCTCAACAATATATCGACACAACAACCCTCCCTCCTCACTCTCGCGTACACGGCTGGAACAAAGAAGTTCACAACAGAGATGAGCTCAAGAAGTTCCTAGCAATGATCATCACAA
This sequence comes from Cliona cf. orientalis, assembly GCA_963930775.1. Classification (NCBI taxonomy): domain Eukaryota; kingdom Metazoa; phylum Porifera; class Demospongiae; order Clionaida; family Clionaidae; genus Cliona; species Cliona cf. orientalis. Next base: position 26,001,228 of record OZ005689.1, read on the forward strand.
TGGGTCTGGTCAACTACCCTCATGTGGAAGACTACTGGGCAACATATTGGCCCTATGCTACACCTACGTTTTCCAAGGTAAACTGGTATTACACCATGCATGTATGTCTACATGTTCATGTACCTGCATGTACATGTACATGTAATAATACTCACATCAATTATCAAATATCACAAAATGTATACACTTGTATTACACATAATACACACTAGCTATTATCTTGACTACAAAGGAATTATTCCAGGCTCCGTATCTATGCATGCATAAATATTCAAGATCACAACTAAGTCATGAGTTTATACAAGGCTACTATGGCTTGGTCTTAGTTAGCTACATGTACATAATGCAATTCACATACAAGTGCTGACTTCTTCTATTCACATACCATTTGCCATAGTACCATCGTATAAATATATGTAACTATTGTTCATCAACAGATCATCAATCAAGCGTGACCGCTTCTCTCTCCTCCTCAAGTTCTTGCACCTGATTGACAATAGTCAGTATGTCAAGAAAGGTCAGCCAAGTCATGATCCTCTGTTCAAAGTGAGACCCTTCCTCGATCCCTTGATCAAGAATTTTCAAGAGGCTTACCACCCTTCCCGCGAGCTCTCTATTGATGAATCCATGATTGGATTCAAGGGCAGGCTCTCCTTCATCCAGTACTTGCCTAAGAAACCAACAAAGTGGGGTATGAAGGCATTTGTCCTTGCCGATAGCAGGAACGGGCACACCTACAACTGGCGGCTGTACATGGGTGAGCACAAAATAATATTTGTGAAGTCCAATAATTGTGTATGTATGAATACATCTAGACTCATGCATGTCCATGATGTATGCATGCATGACGATAATTGACATGCATGGATGCATGCTGACTGCATATGGACATGCATGCATGAGATGTATCGGTACATACACAAATTATTAGTGTATACATTACGGTTTGTTGTATGTGATACAATGGAATTTTGAGGGTGAGCCTCATATCCATCCCAATATTCTTTGGACACATCTCACAGTAGTGTACAGCCACAAAACATTACCACCACTAGTACTATACTTAGCCATAGGATGCATTCCCTAACTAGACAGTACAATTATGGGATAGCTTTATCATTGTACAAATATTATATAGGCAAAGATGACTCACTTGACACCTCAGAAGTTGGTGCAACACACGCTGTAGTGTTGAAGTTGTTGGAGGGTCTGGAGGGCAAAGGTCACCACGTGTACACCGACAATTACTACAGTAGTCCAGCACTCTTTGGTGATCTCTGACGTCTTGGGTTCGGTGCATGTGGGACGGTGAGGAAGAATCGACGAGGGTTACCGGATGAGACAACAAAAGCAAAGCTCAAAAAGGGAGAGGTTGTCTCGAAACAGATAGACAGTTCCTTGCTTGTCCTCAAGTGGATGGACAAGCGAGAAGTGATGATGCTGAGTACTGTGCATGACGACAGTTTTGTCACCAAGAAGAGGAGGTCTAGAACAGCAACAGATGGGCAGGAGGACATCCTAAAACTCCTCGTAGTAGAGGAGTACAACAGGCACATGGGGGGCGTGGACACCGGTGATCAGTTGCAATCCTACTACGGATTTTCTCACCGTACAGTCAAGTGGTGGAGGCGGCTGTTTTTTCATCTCATCGACCTGGCCATCGTGAATGCGTACATACTCTACTTGATGTCGCCATGTAGTGGTAAGAGGTTGACACACGCTCAATTCAGGATTGAGCTGGCATAACAACTGCTCATGGACACTGTGTCACCAGCAGAGGAGATTGCAGTAGGGCATCCACCAGGTTCGCACGCAGACCCAAATCCACCCTCGAGCCGCCTCACAGGAAGGCACTTCCCCGGCAAGCTCGGTGTAAGTGCCGCCGGCAGACAAATTCAGCCCGATTGCGTTGTCTGCAGCCGGAAAAAGGGACGAGGAAGAAAGTCAACAACATATGAGTGCAAACAGTGTCATTTGCCTATGTGTATTGTACCTTGTTTGAACTGTATCATACAAAGAATCCAGAGCGTTATCTGTAGACTCCACCCTAGTGATAGTTACATACATAGTGTCATTTTATATTTTGTACGTCATTGACATGTTTGCCTCTCTCTCTGTCTTCCTCCCCACCCCCTCTCTCTCTCCTTTGCCACCCCCCCCCCCCCCCCCCCCCCCCCCCAATCTCTCTCCTCCTTCCTCTCTCTCTCCCTCTGCTCTCTCTTACCCCTGGTCTATGAAAATTGAAGACCATAAATTGATCCAAGAACACCTTTAGCGCTTCGTATAACAAGGGTCACTTACAGCTCTACTTCTCACTCGAAATATAAATGCCAGCGCTAGTAAGTTCCTAGAGAAATTCTAGACATATTTAGAGGAACATGAGGCCTACTGGAAATAGCATGCACGCTCATAAGTAATAACTATTTTTATAATATTTTACCGCTTACCTGCTCGAGCGCGACGATCGACATCCTTCGATCCAATCCGCGTAGTCTCTCCATCAGTGTCTAGAGCTCATCTTTCTAGACTCCCACACACATCAGTCCTTGTAAGAGCGCTCTTTGTGCTGTGTACTAAGCTATCTCTACGCAAAGGTGATTTGACCTCGATCTGACCTGACAATCTCCGCGTTACGCAATTCCGCGTTGTTTCCGGGTGCGCGTTTAAAGGGTTAAACAGAGCAGCCAAATGCTGCTTGTGCACAAGTGTTAGCTTTGCCCCAACATCAGCAGGAACGAGAGAAGACAAGATAAAGTGAGGCTCAACTGCTTGAATGCACTGAGGGCGACAGTGGTAGTGATACACTTAGGGGTGATCAAATTTCCACTTGCATCTCTAAAAGGCCTGTTTTCAGAACGAGCAGCCGCAATATCAAATGGAGGAGTAGGGATACGATTATCGCTAGTTTTCAGGCTCCCTTTGCAACCCTGGCAAATCCTTATGTTGCCGGCAATGAATTTGACATAAAATGGATTTACATTGGGAGGTTGAGACAGTCTGGGAGGATTCACATTAAGTGGCTCAGGAGGAGGAAATGAATTCACATTAGGAGGTCGAGACGGCCCGGGAGGAGGAAATGGATGGACATTAGGAGGTCGAGACGGCCCGGGAGGAGGAACATACATTGTGAAGTTGAGACGGCCCAGTAGGAGGGAAGACATTCACATCAGCTGGAGACAGTCCAGGAGGAGATGCAGAACCCACTCTTATAAGAGGTGGCAAGCTACATGTATGTGGCAGAGTGACAGTGACATGACTAGATGCAACACTAGCCACGTTAACACTTCCACTGCAATGTCCTAGAGATTGGCCTGGAGGAGGAGGAAGAGGAGGTGGAGGTGGAGGGGGAGGAGACTTGTTGACAGACACCAATGTTTCAGGTATACTAGATTCCTTCTTGTGCTTTCGCTTAGCTTGTCCTCCTTTGCGCCCTCTACCACTGGTGCATGGCCAGAATGGAAATATTTGGTACATTTCCAGAAGTAGAATATCACTGCAAAAATTTTAGGAGCTCACCATTCGTCTCAGCTACAGCCAGTGTATGGCTACATATGTTAGCTGATGTCCATCGAATACAAGCTGAGTCACAGACATACTGTCCATTTGCTTTGCATCTCATAAAATGAGGAGTATCAGATGTCAATGAGAGCACCATTCTTGCTTTTGGATCACTACTAGGTGCATGGGTGATTTCAGTATGGGAAGATAACAACGGTTCAACTTTTTCCCACATACCTTGTAGGGTAATAAATGGAATCGTAAGTATACCCGAGTCTTCAGCACTGACACTCAGACCAGTGGATGATGCAGCAGGTGTTGCAGTTGTTGCAAGGGAAGCTGTAGTAACGGCTGGAAACGCAACAGAAGTCGTGCCACTCCTAGAAATGACTGCAGAGTCAAAATCATTGACAATTTTTTCCTTGGGCTGCTGTCATTTTTGACCAATTATGAAGTGAAATTGCCAGGTGGCTAAATTCAACGCCTAACCTGTACTGGCCTCTCCCCGACAGTGAGCGAATCACTTCATCACGTTGAGCCATAACAAATTCTTGTATCAGTTTATTAAACTGTGGCCACTCATGCTGCTTGTAATCCACTTTATGCTTTATGCTAGCATTTAGTGATTCACTGCTGTTGGTAGTAAAGCATGATGGAGGGCACCCAAGTCCAACAGCCTCTCAAACATCACGACGCATGTGATGCTTTACAATTTCTGCTTGGTATCTACAAAATGAAGAGTAGAATCTAGGGCCACTGCTGGGGCAGTAAGGTAGCTCGCGTTCGTTCCAAGTCTGTTCTAGTACTTGAAGCTTCTCATCAAATTCTTGCTCACTCCTACAGTCTGTAAGACCCTCAGTGTAGGTGCTTCCATGTTGCTTTCCAAGAATATCTGTCACAAATTCTTCTGCCACCTGATATGGAATCCCTAGTGTACGCTACTTCTCTTGAATGTTTCTTCGGAAATGGATAAAACACCTCAACTGAATTGCGAATGGAAAGCTATGGGAAAATGCCTCCACTAATGCCTTATTCCATCACTTCCAAAGCATAAAATGTTACGTAACTCTTTATTATGGCTAATCAACGTTGAGGTGAAGTAATTAAATGAGGCAAAATCAGTTTGCTGGTGAACCAGGATGGGACCAACCATTGTGGGATGCTGCTTGCTTCGCACATCTTCCAGCATGAGGTGAGGATAAGCTGTTGGTGTAACATAAAACTCGCCAAGATTATGTTGTATCAGCTGTGAAAATACCAAAATTTCTTGTTATTGGTTAGAAAGCGTCTCATGTCCTGTAGTTGCCAATCAAAAAACAGCACACACTGGGGGGAAGGCGCAGCTTTAACATCACGAACAAACATATTCTCACTTCCTTGTGTAGCCTTATACTCGAGCATCACAGAATACAGCACATTCTTATCTTGTCCAGTGGTAGAACTGCTAATCTGTTGTCGATTTCGAGGAGCATCACTAGGATTTTCAATATTAAGTTCACCACCAGCTTCCCGAGTAACTTTCTATCACTACTTTAGGGGTTTGGGTCGCTGCCAAGGTCTGTAACTTCTGGCGTGCTGAGTCAGAGGTTCGAAAATGTGGTGTGCTTCCTTTGGAAATACCGTGAGGCTTGGTAATGATTTCTATTTCTGGACCGTCGAACATGTATTGCACTAGAGCAAGTTTATTACGAGCACCATGATTATCTAAAAAGAGGAGAAAAGTATAAATGGTGGCAACCAAAGAGAGCGAGAGAGAGAGGGAGGGGAGGTAGGGTGGGGGAGGATGAGGGGCTGGATACATGCCGTAGTGTCCTGGGTGGCCCACATGGGCGCTTACCCGGGATTTCATACTTTTGTATAAAAGCTGCTACACTGACCCCTTGAAATGCAACTTACACGGGAGTGGGTGCTTGCCAGAACACTACGGTAATATACACACATACACATATGGTAGACTCTGGTAAATATACATGTACATGCAAGTGCATGTGCTTACATGCAAAAAGTGAAAAAGCAGTAACCTATGTACGTAGCCACATCGACAGGGTTAGACTGCAAGCAATGGCAAATTCATCCATGATTTTACAAATGCTATTAGGCCAATTGAACCTAAAAGTTAAGCTTATTTGGGTGCGCTTAATATTCAGGGTCTATGGTAAAGGCACATTCACGACACATTATCACTTACAATTGGTTAGCAATCACTTCTATGAGCCAAATACACAATAAAGGATGAAAGGGTACCATATCTAGGCATCACATTCAGTGTCATGCACATACACTTACACCATTCTACACCAACACAAGAGAAGCCAATAATTACTACCACCACTTGAGCTGTGTCCCTTTGTTGTGGTTACTGATGAGTGAATATTCATGCCTATACATACCCACACTAAATGCACACTTGCACTACAGATGCACATCTAAAGAGTACAATACTGCCAATTCTGAATGAATTGCCTCACAAACCTCCCTTAACCCCCACCAGATTCAGCTTTACTAACCTTGAATGTCGACGATAATCCGATGGTAAAGGTTGTACGTTCCATGGACAAAGTATCGCCGTGTCAAGACATGATACACACTAGCCTCGTGCCAGGCTCTCCCGCGCGAAAAATAAAAGGGGGGGAAGGGGGAGGGAGAGCCTGGTACATTCTGATCACGTGCGGGACGTGGTTGGACGTGGTTTGCATGTTTGCGGTCGACTTCGCCCACGCACGCGCGCGCGCGTTCCTGGCTGATCTAGTCGATGCCTTCGCGCTACCGCGAAAGTGGCATAACGTGGTGTAGCAAGAGCAGTAAAAGATGAGCGATTCAAGATATATCTGGTGGCAGTGGCGGCCTCAACGTTCCGTGAATCTTTCTTGTCCGGTGAAATCTAGTGGTCTTACTCGACAAGTTTGACTCGTGCCATGTTTCTGTCGTTGTTGGTGTCTTCTTTCAACAGCTCCATGTCTTAGGTAAGTATTACTGTAAGTGTAAGATAAAACAAACTTGGTGGCTGGGTGGCTGTTATATTTTATATAGCTAGTATTAAAATTTTTGTGCTGTCACAGCACAACAAGCACAACGAATTTAATATGCCAAGTCACGAAATTTTCCGCGCCAAATTTCAAATTCGAATCGAGACCGAGCATCGAAAGCAATGTCCACTCCTTACACTCCGTATTGCACTGATGCCAACTGCCCAGCTTCCAGAGGTGTGTGGGGGGAATACCTTGGACAGTGCCGAGCAGTTCAGAGCCTGCAAAGTGTTCTTCAAAGCACGTATGGGCATGCAGAGTTTCGACCGGGACAGCTAGAAGCCACACTTGCAGCACTGCATGGGCAGGATGTCTTCGTCCGCATGTCGACAGGTGCTGGAAAGAGCCTATGCATGTTTTTACCACCTCTAGCTATGTCCGATTTAAGCATGGGTGTTGTCATTAGTCCCCTGAATTGTCTCATGGATGAACAAGTAAGCCTATATAAATTGTACTAGCTTAACCATTAGTACTGATTGTTCCTGTAATTAAGATAATGAAACTTGAAAGTGTTGGAGTGCCTGCAATTCGTGTAACTTCAAGAAATGCTAGCGTAGTGGAAACTGTAGAGAATGGTGCTTATCGTTTCGGTGAGTTTATACATAGTTGACATAGTACTACAGTTTGGTTCATTCCGATAGTTTTTATGTCTCCTGAGACGGCTGTTAATAGACCTTGGAGGGAACTGTTTGGTCGACCACACTTTCAATCAAGATTAGCCTTGGTAGCGGTTGACGAAGCCCATTGCATAACTGAATGGTAAGAAACATGCATTGCTGCTTGTAGATATCTGTAATGAACATGTCGTGAGTGTGTAAATGGATACAGGGGCACAGAGTTCCGGAAAGCATTTGGCAGAATTGGAGGCCTACGTGCACTTACCAAGTGTCCATTTATGTCCCTTACGGCATCAGCTCCACCTACTATAGAGAGCAGTATTCAGTCCTCTCTTTCCTTGCTAAACCCAGTTGTGGTCAGTCAACCTCTCAATAGACCAAATGTTTATATATCTGTCAGCAAAAAGTCGTCATTGGCTGTAAGTCTGACAATTTCTATAATCTTCTCATTACGGACCCTTCCTCATAATATTTTAGAGGGACTTATCGGGAGTTGCGTCCAGCCTAAAATCATGTACAGACAGACCCTCATCGTTATCCAAAGACAGTCATTTTTTGTAAAAAGAAGGAAACCGTTTGTGCAGTATATGAGTATCTTAAAGTGTCATCCAAATCGTCATATGTAACCATGTATCATGCCAGTATCAGTGACGAAACAAAAGAGGCTGTATACTCAGCATTTGTTTCTGGACGTCTATGTTGTTTGGTGTCTACTATTGCCTTTGGAATGGTAGCATGTCTGTGTGTGGGGTTTGTGTAGATTGTAATGCACATGTACATGTAAAGCATTAATTTGAATTTAATGTAGGGGGTTGACATTCCAGACATAGAGGTAGTGATAATGTATGGGCTACCCTCTAGTCTTCTGCAGTACTACCAAGTAAGTGTAAGGGATGCATAAGCATCATATAATAATACGTGCATGTACATGTATCCTTTTTGCCTATTGTAGCTGAGTGGCAGAACTGGGAGAAGTGGATGTACCTCATTGTCTTTAGTGTACACAAACAAAGCCGACCAGAAAACCTGTAAGGATAGTGCCCTCCTTAGTTTAGTAGATGAGAAGACCAAAAGCTGCAGGAGGAGGACATTACTGACTCAATTAGGCAGCGATGAAAGTCTATCCCTTCCCTAATTGTTGCTGTGATGTGTGTGGCCCTCTGTCCGTGTCTACCTTTAAGTTTCTTGCTCCGGCTAAAGCTACTCGTAAACCACGGCGGACAACTTTCTCCACAAGTTGTGTCCCTTTTGAAAGCATGCTTGTTACGACAGCGCAAATGTCTAGTTGATGGTAACATGAAGTACAAGGCTCTTGGGGTATCAGTAGCATGTCCTATCGCAACTATCAACGAAATTTGTAACCGTATTAAGTACATTAAGGATTTACAGGATGTTTGTGTCATTCCTTGTTTACCTCATGTATTTGCAGTCATTTTTTAACGTAATTAAAGACGTATTACATATGTGATTTGTGTCTATAAATGTAATTCATAATTTAGTTCCACCTCATTAACTGGTTCATCTTCTGTGTTCATATCAAGTTCTTCTGATGATACTAAAAACTTTTTAAGCCACCCATCCACCAACTTTTGCATGCCTGTCACTAAGGGGTCAATAAAGGAGATTTTTGCCCCATCCTCACTCACTCTGTTGTGTTACTCTCTCCTCTATTAGGTATTTCACCATCTTACTGACGTCATCGTCGGCACTTCTTGTGGTATGACGTGAAGAGTGATATGGAGTGTCAAACTCATGGTCAGTCCTCTTTGCTGCATCAAGTAACAACAGTGCACATATCGATAGCTCTTCCATATGCTTTTCAGTACAGTTTACCCCGCTTGACCTCAGAGCTTCCTTTAGGACTCTATGTAAAAACACCTTTCTGTAATCAGATATGATATGGCAAGAAACTTGCAATAGCAACTTACAAATTGTAGTGTTCTACCATTTGGTCTATGGGTTTGCCATGTCCAAGTGTGCCAGTAATGTTAACTGTTCTGTTGTGAACTACTATGTGGGAGATGTGTTTTGGGAAGTCGGCTTGAATATTGCAGAGTAGATTTGCTGCTTCACAGGAATAATTCTTGCGTCCGCTTCCTAAAAAGTATGGTAGCCAATACTTCCAGTGGCGAATTATGTGCTCACCCTCTTCAAAACGTATCGCCTGCCGTAGGACATAATAAAGAAAAGCTGCGTGCATAAATGCGTGGCTAAAGCTGTGCAAGTCATCTGTTGGCTCCCTCAGTATTAGCGTACGCTCCACAGCTTGAGACGCTGCCTGTTGTAACCACTGTGCTGACACTTCATGTGCAATTTCTCAATCTCCACTAGAGACGTTGAACATGGTGTATACCGCTGCTAGTAGGTGAGCTTTAAGAGCGTGGATGACAAACTCGTCTGCAATACTGAAAGTCTTTGCACTCTTATCAAGCTGTGTTCTGTTGACCTTCTCCCTTAGATTGCACACTGAGCCTGACTGTGTGACACTTCCCCAAAAAGTCTCCACCACTGTCTTCAGGCATTCCCATAGGAAATGAAAATCTCCTATTTAAATTAATAGTTAACAGGGGTATGTGGGCTAATTAGGTAGAGTAAATTTTCTAACCTGGTACTTCATTTGCCCACTTAAGCTGTTTTTGGGTGTTATCTCTGTTGAACACCAACGCTTAGCACCTCGTATTGTTTTGCACGTTGCCTGATCCCCTACCAACACCTATTACGCACAGTAACTAAATACCATGCAGTATTATGATAATGCACTTGATTGCACATATACCTGTGGTGATCCATCCAAATTTGCATCTTTTAGCAACTGAAGCATTATCTGGATATTTTCATCAGTATACTTCTCATCCCGAAAAAGAAGCTTCATTGGCATCACCACTGATTTGTGTGCTGGAGGGTATTGTTAGGAGGGAAGAAAATGACGAAGGTCCGACAAACTCTTAAGCTCATTCATGAGGAAATCCATCATGAAATTAATCATTCGCTAGTAGAGGTGGTGGCCATCGTCCTCGTTTAGGAGGATGTTTTCCTCCTTCAGCTCACTACGAGACTTTTGGGGAGTGTTGTCATCCCAGGAGAAAGGAAAAGGTGGGTGGTTTTGTATCTGCACTGCTAGTCTAGTAGTAGTATTTTCCATCTTGTGATGGTTTGTTATGTTAAATGTGAAAATGTGCTACCGTTTACAAGTACTGATGTGTATAATATTAATCTTGGGATACCTTGTCGCTCATGTCTAACTCGTTTGTGGACATTGAAGTTATCATATGACCACAGCCAATGCCCAGATTTGACCTTAGCCTTAGCATTCATTTCCTGAATCATTGCCCTCAAATTCTGCCATGTCATGTTGTAGGATAAGCACACCCCAGCATGGTTTAGGACTGTCAGAGCCTATTGTGTATTATAGACATAGGTACCTGTACAGAAGTGCTCACCATTTCTATTTAATGCTCATTTATGTGCGTGTGTACATGCATAGTGTCCATGTAACTCTAGCTAGAAATATACTCTGTATAATATGCATGCATGTACATGTACATGTACATTTATAATTATGTGTACCTGTTTGTTCACAGCACGTGCAATGAGCATGAGACTGATAAAGAGTTGCACTCCTTTAGTTTGCCTAGACCTTGCATTGGCAAGAACACACAATGACATCAATGCCTTTCATCCTGCTGCTGGAAACAAGGGACAGAAGCTCATCTTTGTACAGCGATAAGGATCCGACAGCTTGTTGAGCCATTGGTGATTGTTGCTGATTGTGAACCTGACCTTCCAATTCCTGAACCCTGGCTCTAAGCATTTCAATTTCAGCATCTTTATAGCTCAGTTGAACCTCTAGTGATGTCGTAGCAGTGGAAAAAAGCTGAGATGCCATAAGTCGCTCAACACCAACGTTCCTTCTGACCTTTAGTATCACGCTGGGACTCGCACGCAGGAAATGCTAACCTCATCAACTTGGTGATCTCAACAGCACTACTAGGGCTATGTGGGAAAATCTGTGCAAGCAACCCACGTACTTCAGCTAATCTTACGCTGGCCACATGTGGTCCTGTCTTTGGACCTTCCCTGAAGTTTTGCTTCAACCTAGTATATAGTATGATACATGCATAATATATTAAAATATTCATATCTTGTCAATCTTTGTCAACAATGTTATAATAATTTCTGAAGTAAATGTCATCAAAACAAATTTAAATAGAACATTAAACAGACATAGTGTAACTGTAAGGCTACAAGGACAAATTTCTAATAGTAGCACATCACTGAGAGGAGAGCTAATAAAACAGACTATGGCTACGTTGACCAACCATTCGATCTTTCCTTCTTGGAGGCGGGCCATCATGGTCAGTCTTCCTGAATCTTCGGGATGTAGCAACACACTTGAAACGAACGCTAGCTCGATCGATCTTGAAGGCCAACTACTATACGTATAGTACAGAGCCACACGCGCGTGCGTGGGCGAAGTCGACCGCAAACGTGCAAACCACGTCACGCACGTGATCAGAATGTACCAGGCTCTCCCTCCCCCTAGCCCTTCCCCCCTTTTATTTTTCGCGCGGGAGAGCCTGGCGCGAGGCTAGATACACACCACTTTGAGAAGGCCAGATGCTGCAAATCTGAAGAATGTAGATTTGGTGCCGGTTGCAGTCCAGGTACCAAGATCGTCACATTTTAGATCGCTAAAGTGCACTTTGTCAATATCCACAATAATGTGGCATTAGCTGATACACCAACAGGTCTCACGGAGCAAACGGTTGAGTCATCAACATTGCTAGGCATCAACATCTTGACCAATTGATCAAAGGGATAGCCAGATGTTGCCCTCGAGTAGATGGGTAGCTGTCGATCTCCACAAAAGTACTCAATGGGACTGGAGGATGATCCAGAGGCAACATCTTCAAACTTGATCCTATATAAAGAGCAAGAGAGCACTTTATTGATTGAAGCCAATAATTATAGTCAGTGGTTTATGGTTTATGGCTGGATCCCCCTCCCAACACTACCACGTGATTGTCTTTTCTTCCATTTCCACGGTGAGTTTCACAAGATTCTGCGTTGGAGAAATTTCTGCTGGAGACCTGGACGCCATGATGTTCGAGACCACAAATTAAAGTTATGCGCATGCATGTGCAATACAAAATTGGGCACATGATGGGTCAGGTGACCTTGTAGTTTCGTTGTGATGGACCTGCTGGAAAGTGAAATTCGCCAAATAGTTGAGGACGGAGAAAGTCACGAACAAATCAGTAGATTCTTACGGACAGTCCTTCCTTCTCAGAGGGGATTATCGTCTAGAAGTGTTAGGCGATTTTGTTCACTACGGGGAATAAGGTACAGACGTGGTTTAACCAGTGCTGAATTAGACCACATTGTATCTTCACGGGTACGTACAGTTGGTCTTTCTTATGGTAGAAGATCGATGCAAGGTTTGCTTCGATCACAAGGCATGCGTGTGAGTCAAGCAAGAATTGGATCTGCATTGAGGACTTTCCCTTTAGCTCATGCACAAAGAGTGACCAATATAGTCCATCACATCAATCCAGTACCATATCGTGCTACTTTCTTTGGTGAAAAGCTCCACTTTGACCAAAATGAGAAGCTAAACATGTATGGGGTAGTACATGTTTTGGCTGTTGATGGCTATTCACGCAAAATTGTTGGATTTATTACACTACCTCGAAAATATCCTACTGCAATATACCGATACCTGTTTCACCCAGTTCTTTTGAGATATGGCATGTGGCAGCAACTTCGTATGGATCATGGAACAGAATTTGCTCTGGTGTCTACTGTACAACTTCTTGCACACATGCGTATTCCATGTGACCATCGTCCTGTTTTAAGAAGCCTTTCAAGGCATAATCACAGAGCAGAAAGGTTGTGGCCAGAGGTGAATGCAAGAATCAATTATCCTGTGAAGCGAATTTTGGTGAGAATGGAAGAGAGCCAGCAAATTGATATGACAGATGGAATAACAAAATTTTCAGTTTCTTGGGTAACGATAGTAGTGACCGCATCTCCTATTATGGATTTCATTAGAGCATGGAATTCTCATACAATTCCTGGGGTAGGAGGTGGAATTCCTGATGTGTTAGCAAGAAGGAATGACAGGGTGACCTTTGTCCATCCGACAAATGTACCAGGTGTGGATAGTGCTGTTGCTGCACATGTATCACAAGGTGGACAGCTAGCACCAGAATCCTCTATGGTATATGGGACGGATCCAAATGCTGGGTATCCTGCTCTACAGACGCTTCGTGATCGTGATTTTAGGGTAATGTTTCCTTCTACTCAACAAGTATTTGAAGACATTTTACACAATGGTGGAATTCTCTTTCAGCGTGCTATTATCTCATTTATGGACCTAAATCGTCGATACGCTACTCTAATCCTATGATACATTATTATACTTCAGGAAGTTGACTATATTATGTGTAATACTATGTCACTGTGTCAGGTGTCGGTGTAACAATATTTATTTTATTGTACAGTAACATGATAATAAGCTACTTTTAATTGTAGTGACCCTTTATCATTATAATATAGCTTTATGTTTCAATGAGGAAACTAATGTCACAATCATGGGATAATGTGGCTACTATGCATGATCATCTATTAACAGTATACATATTAGAAATGTATCATGCTTGTGCCCATTAGTACCGTGCGCATGTGCAGATGGAAGCGGCATGAACTTTGAACCTGTACTAATAATTATTATTATTGCAGACCCTCATAGCAAGCATTGCATACTTAACTTAAATGTGCAATGGCGACGTTCTCACTCTGTTCGAAAGTTGCCACCGGACTACTGACATGGATGACAAAGAATAGACCCGCTGCTAGACCGTACTGGCAGGCTGATCGGTGATCGTTCGACAATGCGTCTCTAGCTGTAGCTATGACCCGAGAGACTAAGGCCACTCTTCTTTGTGCACACGGCCCTACAATTCTTAGCCTTAAGCTTGTAGTGCGAACTTTCTCTCCACCCACACTGCGCGTTCATAGCGGCAACAGGCTGCATCCAAGACACGTCTCTATGCCCTCATGTATCACTTAATGACACGGACTATAATATTATTATTATTATAAGAAAAATGATTGTCTGAAGATAGTGACACTTTAATATTTATCTAACTGGCAGTTTGAAACAATTAAACCTCAGCTTGCATGGATGCATTAGCTATACATCCCAGCACAGAGACTGTGAGAGTTACAAGCCTGGGGCACTTGAGGCCTTAAAATGGTGGTAATTTGAAAAATGGCAAAAAAACACATTTTGTGCAAAGTGGTCCCTTTTCTCATATCCTATCACATTTAATTGTTGGATCCATGGCATACACAAGGTCTAGCTTGCAAGTAAAACAGGCCAATATTTACATCGTTGGTAGTTGCTTAGCAACCAAAGTTTTTATAGCCAATTTGCTGGCTATGGGAAGAGGTTGGGTCATCATGAAGTAGGCGAATGATGAACAGAGGTCAACTACCAACAAAAGAGTTATCTGACAGTAATTGGGGTGCATGAGATCAGCATCTCATAGATCTCATGCTGTCAGATAACTATTATTTACATGCTACATCCTATAGCTACAAGTTCAAACTAAACAACATAACCAATATGTACTGTGTGTTATAGCAACCTGGATCCACAAAGGAGTTAATAAGTCTATTATGTCTGCTTTAGCAGAGTGTACTGTACACTCAGCATATAAAGGGAGAGTACATGCACCAAGTCAGAGGAGGTTGCGCAAATAAAATAATTGCATCACGTGCTCCATAGTGTTACACAGACACCCCCGCAACCCAGCTCAACCCGCTGAGTCAGCAATTTAGGTTGGATCATGGAGCCCAAGGATCAGAACGGAAGAGCTCTTTTGAAGCGTCCCAGAGGAACGCCAACCCACCAAATCCCTCGTAGACCCTCCAAACGAACTGCTCTTCGCGAGTGTGTGCAGAATGATCCATTACAGGAGAATTCACTTCCTAAGCGACACTTGACCTTCCAAGATGATTCTCAGGCTACCCAAATCTCCACCCGAGACTTGACTTCTGCTCAAGGACCAGGATCATGGACTGAAGCAGAGATTAGGGCACTGGTTGAATTTGTTTTGTTTCATGAAAGGGGTGATAAATGGCCCTGTCACAAGAGGTCTGTGTTCTGGAGAGGGGCTGGAACTTTCATCCAGATTCGATGTAAAACTCCCCAATTGAGATCAGGTACACATGTTAATTATAGTGATTATGTCGGATTGATATGTATACATATTTGTCGCAACTACAGAATCTGCTTGTCGATACAAGGTGGTGGCTTGGTTAAAGCCGAAATTCCAAACACCCGCTGATGCTGATGCTTACTACTTTGGGCCTGTGTTGCCGGTGCATGATGGTCCACAGAAAAAACTGTCCGAGATGTTCGACTCTTTTGTTTCTCTATGTAAGAGTGCCTATGGATTGGAAGTACCCAACGACTTCATTACGCTAGCAGCTAAGGCTATGGTGCACTTGAAACAATCAAACCGATCCAATGTGCTCTACAATATTGCTAAGGGCTTTGGTGAAATGCGTGAGGATCAGTCTGATTCTCGCTTCCCAACTGATAGGATGCCTACGAGACTTCTAGAATATATGGCAGGTTTCTTTGCAGCTGATGAAATGCGAAAGGTGTGTGTATACCGCAATATTATGGATTATTGTTGTAATGTACTTGTACATGTACATTAGGTTCCACACTGTCCTGAGGATTATCGTTTATGGACGCAAACGATGTACACTCAGTTTGGCCAAAAGTGGGCAAAGCTGCACCATGGACCAATGTGGACTACAATTGCAGCACAGCAGAAATTGGATACCATGAAGGTATGTATACCTTGCTAGCATCGATAGTATGTGAGAAGTAAATGTATGATTTTCACAAAATGGCCTAAACAGCTCCTTTAGTGCAAAACTTGTTGGCTGTCCTTGTATCCCTGCACTATCTGAGAGTACTATTAGAAGAGACATAGCCCGTTCAGATGTTACCTTAACAACGGATATACAAGTTAGTGTAATACCTGATAATATTGTAATTTACAGCAGTTATTGTATTGCCTTCTACATGTGCATACATAGCTGTCTGTGTTGGATGAGGTCACAAGAACTTATCCAGGTGTGTGGTGGTGGGTGAAGGCTGATGGTTGTGACCTGGTGGAGGGTCTTGGTGAATCTGTTAATCTTGTTTGGAGTGGTGATGTTGATAAGAATGATGGAAAACTCCAACGACTCTACAAACGCTATAGGGAACAACTTGATTTTATTGGTACATTGGGAATGGATGACAGAAGTAATAGCATCATACAAGACTTGAAGGCTGTTGTTAAGGATATTGAAGATGATGTTTCCCACATTAGCACCAGTAAGTTGCTTGATACCATTTTGTACATGTACATGTAAGAACCATTCAATCCTATGCACTATTGGTTATATTACACGTCTACTGGTGAGTGTGCTATATGCTGGATATAATAGTATACATGTATATACTTTATTACAACATTTCTATGTGCTAGCTACATGTGCCTTAATAGTGCATCTCTCTATTTAGCCTTACAAGGGAAAACCAAAGAATATTCTGAAAAGTAAAAGGCAGGTGGAGCACCTACTAAATCAATGTTGAAATTAGCATGGGATCTGCAGGAATTATCAGCACTTAATCGTGCTGGTAGAGAAGTTCGAGTCGTATGTGAAGTCTTAGCAGATAAGGTGAAGGACCCAGCCTATGATCCAGTTGA
Organism: Cliona cf. orientalis; assembly: GCA_963930775.1. Lineage (NCBI taxonomy): Eukaryota > Metazoa > Porifera > Demospongiae > Clionaida > Clionaidae > Cliona > Cliona cf. orientalis. Next base: position 26,018,148 of record OZ005689.1, read on the forward strand.
AAACAACCTTGCTAGGGAGATTACAGTTCTCCGGGAGAAGCTGACATCTTTTGTGCAGCGTGTTTCACGATATCAACGAACACCTGCAAGCCATCTTCTTGTAGTGATGATCAGCGCTGAAGACAGAAAAAAGAAACCTTATGCTATACCAGTTCAGTGTATTGCTTACGAAGGTTTGAAAGATGCTGAGGTACGAAATATTGCCAACAATGTTGTACGAGAAATGCATAAGAGAGGAATGAAGGTTGCTGGTATGTCATATTCATATTATATCATAGCTACACGTGATCTCTCTCTCTCTCTCTCTCTCCACACGTATCTAATAGGGTTTACTACAAATGGTGAATGGAATAGTTTACGTGTTCATGGAAATACCAGACCATTATCAATTTTAAGCCTGCGATCAATGGCAAGGTCCAAGTATACTCGGCTTGGATACAAAACTATGATTGGCATGCTTACCCCTCGAGGTTAGATTCTATGATTATTTTCATCCTTTGTACATGTATTAGTGAATGTATATGTACATGTATAAATAATTCCAGTTAATCCTGATGGAAGTATTACAGCTGTGGTTGTAAATGAGGCAGTCACACCGAGCTTGTTGAAAGAAATTCTATATTGGAAAGCAGAGCATTGTACTGACAAGGATGCCATTGCTCGCCTCCGGCAGAGGACAGTACCAAAAGGCTACAAATACACAACGTGGCGGCCTGGTGTGTATGCTGTGCTCTAATTAGAAACTATGTTTTGGTTATTACCATATATTATTATTGTTATGTTTGGTTTGTTAACATAAGAGTATTCCCAGATGAAGAGGAAGGGGACATAGAGAGACTTCGGTCCATATTGGCTCAGTTGGAATTCCAGTATTTAGTTGAGTGCTGGGAGAAGAAAGGAGTTCCATTCAAGTCACACTTGCACATCCCAGAAGTACATCCGGTGACTAATGCACTCTTTTGTGAACGGGAGGATGAAGGTCATGTTTTGAAGGTACAAACATTATGCCCTTGTACTGATTACATCATTATTCATTCTGAGAGGCATGTACTGTATAACCACGTGCATATACAAAATTTTTCTTATATATAGCGGATAGGTAATTCTATGAGACAGGGTGCAGCAAGAGATATCCACCTTGAGTGATTTGTGCAAGCCTTGGAGGATCCATCTAGTGGTCTCACATACACAGCCTTGACAGGTGTCAGGAAGCAGTCCGTTGAAGATGTGGAACATTTATTTGGAGCTGGAGTAATTGAGTTCATGGAAAACATGGGTATAAGGCAGAGGCAGAGTACGTGATGATAGTACGAAACTGGAGACGAGCTATCGATGAAAGAGGACTGACAGAGGAGCAGCGTCAGCAATTTCGTGATGATTTCCTTAATTTCATCCTTGACGAGTGGATGCCGTGGCATAAAGAAATCAATGACTTTTCACAACTGGAAGTAAACAGGTGAGTATGATGTACATGTACATGTCAAATAATTATAGTGTATTCTTTATTTATAAAATTCAGGAGTGTATCAGGAATCAGGGGATTGACAAGAGAGTGTCTAGTGGCTGTTACAGCAGATATTGAGACCAGGAATTCAACAGTACCCATGGAATACAACCCGAAAATCCAAGATCAAGTACAACTGACGACATTGAGTGCATTTTCTCAGTTCTACGGGATATGGTTGGGAAGGATTTTACCCTTAAACAAGTATGTACACAACATAATTGCAGGAGAGAAGAGTGATGAGGGGGGGGGGGTGGGGAGGAAGAACGTCAGGATGATACACTCCTTTTACTACCCTATCAGGTTTGGTATGGTATGGATGGAGGAAAGTTTGCCTGGAGTTCATGAAGCGCAATGACCCTGATCTTCCATTTTATTATCACACAAGTACCCACACCAGGTTTTATGAAACAGAAATGCCCAATTTTAACCAACCAGCATGCAGAGAAGCAGAGACAGCTATCACATCCACCTCGTAGAGAATTGCTGGGATCTAATGTGGGAAGGAGAATCACATTTGCAGTTCGAGGAGCAGGCTCGATTAGGAGTACTTTTCACAACATGCCAGTAGAACTACCTCCTCTACCCACAGAAAGTGGTAATGTATTGTTGGAGCATGCATATGCTACAAGTGTGGCCAATCGTAATTCCAAGTAACTTAACTCATTATAATAGAAAATCAAACTCAAAAAAATATCGATGCAGCGAAGTATACATGCTATGTAAGTGTATTTTATTATATTCTTAATATGAAAAAATGGACATGTTTGAGCAGTCTGATAATCTAACGAAACACTGTTGTAGCACATTGTATCACTTCTTTGGGCCATTTCCCTGCTTTGTGATTTTTATTCCTGCGTACCATCCCGGGCGGCTCCTTTTAAAATGCACAATATATTTGACCCAATCAAACTTGACTTCAATGATTTGTTTCTTGTCTAGTACATCATGAACAGCATCAAGAGCGTCTCTAACTAAGTATCCAACAGCTCTCCACTCATGTTCAAGTTCACATTCAAATAGCACGGCTTTTGAATCATAAGGATTATTGGGCTCTGGTCTCATTCTGACTGGTACTGACCTCCCTTCGTCCAGCAGAGGTGCAATTTTCTCCAAAACTTTTTCATACCGGGCTTCTTTGACTGTCCCCATGACCTTGAAAACTACAGTATGGTTAGTCACTGAATCACCAGAAGTCTCCTCTGTATTCAATGCTTCACCCTCGGCAGGTTCATCTTCCTCGCACTGTGGTGATGATTCAGACCTGGTATCTGAATCACTTTTGGACATAGGGGGAGAATCTTCCCATGCCCATTTCCACAAAACCAACACTTCATTCTTGTTGACTGTTAGATCTTTAATTCCAATTCCTTCACTAAATTCCATTTCCTGTAGAAAAGTGGGTAGCTGTAGTTTTTAAGAGAGAGAGAGAGAGAGATTTGGGGTGTCGTGTAAATACCTCAACGAAAAAGGAATCCGGATAGCCAGTTGTTAAAGCTTCTGCTGGATACACTCTATCCAGGGCTGGACACTCGCGAATAAAACCGTCAAAAACTCCAACCGAGCCGTCCTCTTCCATCTGCATCTGATACTTCATGTGTCTTAGTCGAACACAGAGGGCTGGGAAAGTTGGGACGATGTAAGTGTAAGTTTTAAGAAGTTTCAAAATTGGCACTATCGTCAGAGGTGGAAGTGATCCGGACGGTCCAGGAGAGTCAGCAATCTCGACTTCAGGCTTCGCTGCCATTTTTCCTTGCGCGCACGTGGACTTCGGAATGTATGGAATTTTGATGTGCGCAACCTCCTCTGGCACCAAGTATTGCCACCACCACAGTGTGAGTTGCACAGCCACTACCAGTAGTATCCTTTACCACTATTACAAGGTGCTGTGCAGACAGTGGTTAAGTGAACAACTCACACATATAGTAGTGTATGTTGTTGCACAAGATCACGCACAAATAAATATGTATATACTGTATTTATTTGAATAGAAACCGCACCCCGAATAGTAGCTGCCCTCGAATAGTAGCCGCACCTGGAGCTCTGCCAAAGAAATAGTAGCCGCACACATGCGTGAACACAATTAAGTGGGTGTGGCCACATTGGCATGCCATGAAATGATCGTCAGTTCAAGGCAAAACCATGACAGACGACGTCCCTGGCTTGGTTCTGCTGCTGCTTTTCGATCATAATATCCCGACTATTTGAAAAGTAGTCATGAAAAACTAGTCTATCACAAGATACCACAGGATCGGCACAAAGGTATCCCTCCAAAATAAATAAAAGCCGCCCTCGAATAAGAGCTGCCCTCGATTAGTAGCTGCCCTCAATTAGTAGCCGCACTCCAGCAAGGCTGAAATTAATAGTAGCCGCGGCTACTATTTGAATAAATACGGTATTATCATAGAGTCGGTAGACTCTATGAGTAGGGATGGCACGGATACTCCATATATATAATATATTGCAAACATCCAAATATCTCAAAACAGGTAACTTTGTGAACTTTCTAAGTATCAAAATCAGAATCTCCAGCAAATTGTGCATCTAGCAAGACCAAGATCATTCATCAAAACAATTGTACACGTCAGAACCAGACGTTCAAAAATAGGCCATTTGTCAATCGTTCTTTCTTTCTTTCTGTTTTCCTGGGCTAACTCAAGACTACCATGACCGCTCACCTTAGTTCGAGTGTAAATCCACACCATTTTGGAGCGCGCACGTCTGTGGCACACGCTCGTTTTGTATTATCAGGACAGCGGTTTAATTGTGTGTGTGTATAGGGTATTTTGCGAGTGGGTGTGTCTGATTAGCCATCTTGTCATATAATGCGCATGCTCATACGGTGTTGCCATGGTGAAGTCATGTGACCGATGTCAGTGGTGCGCATGCGCCGGCGCATCCATGATTGATCCAGGATGAAGCGCTCAGCTAATCAGCTCAGTGAACTGTCGATTATGGTGGCTACTACCATCAGGAAACTTGAATATGTTCCCGAAACGGAAGGTTTTCGGTGCTACTTGGTTCTAAACAGCCTTCTAATCCTTAAAGTTTGCCAATCTAGCCAGCTTCAGGATCGAGATAATGAGGGGCATGGCTTCAATCGCAGATCACTGGTTACCGGAGTTGTCTCGAGAAATCCGGATGCGTGTTCAATACTGTGTAATGCAAAAAAAAGACATCCTAGCTGACTGCCTGAGATTTGCATTTACAGGAGTATTCAAGTGTGCACTCACAGTGTGTTTGGAGTACCATAGCTGCATGCGGCTTTGCCTGACTCAAAGGCTAGGATTGCACAAATATGCTGAATCAGTGATGTACCTGCTTCCCTATAATATTGTAATAATATGTATTATTGTTAGAGCACGGTTGGATGTAGCTTGGTCCAGAAAACATTTTGTAGTTATAGCTGGTTCCATGCATTTTATAACCATGAATAGGCAAACCATATATGTGACCGTCTACGGGAAAACCCGGCATATGGGATCCGCGCGCTATTCGCGCACATTATGCGCTTTTTTAGTAGCTCAGGTAGAAATTTGTTAAAGTCCAGATTTTGTCATATACATGTCGAAAAACCCTTCTTCTAACTGTTGCCGTCTTCTACGGAGGCTAGTCATGCTATACAAAGGCGAAATAAGCCTTCATTTTGACCCACCTAGTCGGCACAGCCACCGTACACGGAACCTGTTGCTATGGGCGCTAATTAGAATTCTCTACCTAGGTACAGCTAGATTCATCGATCTACTGTACGTTCGCTCACCTTTTTAGCTTCTTGGGCATCTAAGAACAATCGGCTGTCGTCAATAACGAAATTCAACTCTTGCTCGATCTTTACGTTCATTTCGAACGGCTCCGCCCAGGTCCATTTAATTGATTTCCGGGTCACGCGTAGTATGCGGAAACGCTATACGCGTGCATAGCAACGCCTCTGGACCGTAATTTCTCGATTATTGGGGGTGTGGCGCGATCGCAAACAAAGCGCTGTATCTCCAGAACGAAGCGCATGATCGGTCTAGAACTTGAACGCGAGTTAGCTCTATGGTAGAGCTTATCATAGATGCATCAAACTCAACTTTCACAAAAAATCCCATACAGTCGTTAGGCCAGCGGTCCAATTGTTGCAGATCCAGGAAGTGCTTCCGGTGCCACATTCCAATGCATGCAATTTTTTGCCGTTTTTATCTATTTTTTCATACCTGTCCTATCTAGGCAATCCTTCACTTCTAGGACTCCAAACAAAGACCAGAAGATAGAGCAACTCTTCTACTTACTTCTCGTTCAAGTCCTATAACGCGGAGACATTCATGAGCTCCGCGGCGATCGCTTCTGTGCATGCCATCCGCAAGCGCTCACAAAAAGTGCCTCGCGTAAAAAGTGGCACGTTTTGGTTCCCCTGGATGGATTCCCATGATTCAAGCACCATTCGATAGCTCTTGTGTTGCTCTACAATATGAGACTGGAACGAAGTTTTTCCATCGAGCGGTTCCAGAGTTACACGACATCAAAAATCGAAAAAATTCGCTATCGCCACGTGTTGTTTCTGTGCGTTTTTTTTTGGAGATTTTTTCGATTGTTGGATAATCTTTGCAAAATGAGTCGAAAGGACCACTCAGAAGACTGTTTGTTGTGCAAAACAAAGTTTCTAGGACGGAGACATCGCCATACACAAGGATGGTCGTCTTCTATGATTGATTTTGTGAGGGATGAATCTGGATTAAATGTTGGTAACAATGATATGTGTATTTGTGGGGCATGTGATCTTAGTATCAGGCAAGCATTGAAGGCCAGGGATAAGGGTGAGCCTTACCAGCTAAGGTGAATGAGGGGTAAAGTGGTGTCTGTGTGCTGTGTGCCATCTTGTAGCTCAGTTAATATCAAGGCTGAAAAGCATAATTTTACTTGGGAGGTGATATGTGATTCTATTGGAATAGCGAATCTCCAGGGGATGTTTCACTGTGTACAATGCATTATCAGCAGGTATATAGGATGCTTAATGCTAAATCTGATGCATGCAAATCTTGTGGTGTGTTAAGCCGGCATTGTACTCGCAATTTCATTTCTTGTCCCGAACCCAAGAAAGTGGAATCTTACCTCCGAGATACAATTGCATTTTGTGAGAATATTCAATATGGTGATCAAATATGTTATCCCTGTTACAAATTTTTCAATCAGATGCTTAAGTCGGATGTGTGCATGCTATCCAGTGGGGATATAGTGTTAGAGTTGAAGGCAAAACAAGAAAATTTGGAAAAAATAGTGCAGGAATTTGAGTATAATATTATTATAACACCCGAACCTAGAGATACCATAGAATTATGTCTCTACAGGACGGCACTGCATGCATGTGACTTAGTAGCATCTGATCATTCATTCTTATTCCCCAGTATGTACAAACTATTTATGCAATATCTAGCCGAGTATGATATTGATCTTTCTGGTGTGTGTGTGTCTAAGAGTAGGTTATTGACTTTCCTAGGCAATGAATTTGGTAAATTAGTAACCTCCACTTGTGCTGATAGGAGTATGGGTACTGTATTTCATAGGACAAAAGCTGACGTATATTTGTTATTATCTCGTGCCCTCCATGCTAACAGCAGTTGCACAGCTGCTCCTCAAGCTTTCCTTTTAAACCATCAAGTGCATGAATTAGTTAACCATCAGAAGAGTGAAACAAGAGACCAGTCCATGAAGTTAGCCTTTGATGTTGACAAGTTTGTTGCCACCGTGCGTTCTGTTGCCCCTGACCTGTGGGAGCTTGTGTGTGAGATAACCCAGTCTGTGAATGAGCGCAAGGGACGCAGTGCTTCTGTTAACAAAGATTCATTCGCAGGTCGTATCAAGCACTTGCGCAGAGCTTACATTGTATCTCATAATTTTTGTTGCCAATAGTGAATGCAACTCCCCTTTCCATACTGTGTTAAGTGATGTCATTGAATCATGTGGGGGCTCAACTGAGTTGATAACGATGCTAAACAGATTTGGCATTTGTTCCTCGGCGGATACGCTAAAGCGTGTTATCCATTCAGTATCCCTTGATCGGAAAAATGCTGGTACTAGGAGCCTGCTAGTAGAAAAAGCGTTCACTGTTGCTTCAACTGACAACGTCGATTTTCTTCAGAGTAATGCTTCTGTATATTCAGGCGACCAGCACCGTAGTTGGCATGCCACTAGCATTCAGCTTGTTCAACCAATGCCGAATACAGCCATCCATAGTGAGCAGAGCAAGGCAGTGACGAGAAGGCTCTTTAGTACAGCTGGAGAAGCCACAACTACTGAAAGCACTGAAGGAAGTTCTAGCCAGCGTGCACATGTGCCCGCACCACCAAGCTTAGTTGACATCAAACCTGCTGAAAAGCTTCGCTTACTGCTTTCACGCAAGCGTACTGAACGTAGCAGTCCGATCGCTTCACCTGCGGTCCACCAGATCTCCCCATACAAAGCAAGCACGTACCTTTGCTGAAGCAGCGAAACACCACAGCAAGAATGTTTCAGATACATGCATGGAAATGGATGGTATTAGGCAATCCCTGGCATCTAATAGCAGTGAAGCTGCCAGTACACTTCAACTTGAATCCTTTCAAGTCACTGTCTCTGAGCAGAGTGCAGTTGATACCCTAAATGAAAATCTATTTAGTTATGTGTTAATGAAGGAAGCCAGTGGACCTGACAAACTGTTAGTTGATCTGAAAACATTCTGTGGCATGACTCTGCCCAGCATTCCAAAGGTACAGTGCTCTAACGTGGTGTATTTGCCTGTAGTAGACCTGCATGCTGACTCAACTGAGGCCATGCAAGAAGTAGTGGCTAAACTGCACAAGGAGTATGGGATAGGGGAGTCTGCTGACTATCTAGTCCTTGTTGGTGATCAAAAGACTTATACCCGTGTTTGTGAGCTAAAGCAGGAGTATGGTACTGATCTAGACTGGGTCATTCCATTCATTGGTGACTGGCATCTTCTCTCCAACTATCAGTCAGTATTAATGAAAGTGTATTATGATGCTGGCCTTAAGCATTTGGCTGAGTCCTCGGGTCACCGAGCGGAAACATTAACATCTATCAAGAAGTGCTCTAGTTATAAAAGAACCCATCAGTTTCTGCTTCAAGCATGGGAAGCGATGTATAGGCAGATGTTTATATCATTTAAACGTGCAAAGGACAGTGATGATGATTCCGTTTCAGATTTTTTAGCAGCTGTAAAGGCCAATATGCTTGAATGTAACAAAAAGATGGGTGAAAGTGAGTCTTGTGAACTCTTAAAGGAGTATTTAGAAAGAACTAGGGATGTCCATTCTAAGATGCACAAGCAATTTACTGACTGGGTGTCTGCTCTTAAAGCAAAAGATCCTAATTGGCAATTTTGGGCTGACTTTATCTTCCGTGACATGCTATCATACTTGTCTCTGTTTTTGTCCATGCGTAGTGGACTGTGGAAGTTGAGGTTGAGTGGGATTAAGAGTATGGCCCCTCTATTTGTGGCATTCGACCGTCCCCATTACCAAAAGCTGATTCCAAACCATCTGAGAGATCTTGCCAAGATGCCTAGTGATGTAATGAAATTTCTTGAGAGTGGTGCGTTTGTGTGTAGTATCACTGGTAAGCACATGCGTTCTGTTGCGCTGGATGAAGCACATGAAATGCTTGTGAACAAGGACTTAAAAACAACAATAGTCCACCCTAGTAAGGAATATCTTGACCGCATGCTATACTATTATCCTGTACGGTCTATGGTACTAAATGCAGTTAAAAATGCAGTTTTGCTGGATGCAGATGGAACAAAATCTGGCAAAATTGGTGTTTTTGACTCTTCCCAACTGTCAGCTAAGGTAGAAGAGAATATCCTGTGCATGATGACCAAGGTACAATCCTCAAATACTCTAGATGTATTTGATCAAGTGAGACCCCTAACATCAATGAGTGGACAAGTTGCCACTCAAGAACAACAAATTGACTTGCTTGGGTTTTGGAAAGTTGGGCATGAAAGGTTTGTGAATAGCATCAAGTTTTTTATACTCAAAGAGCCATCAGCTTCAGTTCCAAGAAGGAAAGTCAAACTCCCTACCTTTGCCACATCTGCAATTACAAAAAGGAAAATGAAGCAGCTTGATAAAGAGAAGAAGCTTATTGGAAAATGCCTTCGTAAAGCTTTTGTATGGAATGCAAAGTTTGGATCTAGTTCCCAGCATGTAGGTCAGCAGTATATTGAGCTTCCACGGGCCATCAGCGACCCTAACGGCAACCTCCACAAGGGTCAAAAAAGCTATACCACAAAGTGGCTCGAAAACCGCTACAAAAACATAGTTCGCAACCAACTGCCGGGCGGGTGGGTACCTGATGTTGTTGTTCTTGAGGGTATGTTTATGATCAACACCTCCCCTTTGACCACACATAGCACTATGAAGGACTATTCACAGTTCCTTCTCCGTCGGTTTGTTCTCCACCACTTAACTAATGGGTGTAGTGAGGTGCATATTGTATTTGACAACCCTGGTAGACAGCCTAATTCCCCTAAGTCATTTGAACGAAAACGTAGGGATGACACAGCCTCACTATCCTCTGATCATAAACATTTGACTTTTACTGATGCATGTCCCATACCATCTAAATGGAGAGATTGTCTTGCTTGTAGGGAGTGTAAGCGAGCCTTAGTTTTGTATCTGGGTCAGTCATTCAAGCAGTTTGCCGTGGGTACATGTAGGCTTAGAGAACATCAAAAAGTCATTTTAGCTGGGTGTTTTAGTGGTGTGGAGGACCAAGCCTGGGAATTAACAACTGGGGGTGTACAACCTGTCCCTACCCTATCCTGTGGAGCTGAGGAGGCTGATACAAGAGTGTGGCTACATGTGCTGAGAAGTCCAGGAACACGCAAACTAGTGTGCTCTCCAGACACAGATGTGTATCATATTGGATTACCATTAATGTGCAATCAACCGCTTGATGTATTTGTATGTATCAGTGTGTTTTCTAGCCAAGAACACCGCTATCTCAGTTTGAAAAAGCTGACTATGTCACTTCAAGGAGACCCTGACCTAAGTTCTGTTCCAGGAGAAATACTGCCCAAAGTGCTACAAACTCTATTCATAAGTACAGGGTGTGATTATGTGTCCTATTTTGCTGGTTTTGGAAAGTCCACCTTCTTAAAAGTATTTTTTCAGCATGCATCCTTTATCAATGATGTGTCCCAAGGTTCACTAGCTAGCACATGTGATAGTAGTTGTCAGTTAGGATTCTTGAGTTTCGTTCGTCTCATTGGTACTGTGTATTTCAAAAAGCATTTATCTACATTTTAAGCAATGGCTTGACTGCATTAGGTCCACCGTATGGGAGAATATTGAGTTTGAGGATGAGCTTCCTCCCTCATGGGAGGCCCTATGGCGGCACTGGCTCCGCTCATGCTGGGTATCACACTTCTGGAGTCAAGCATGCAACAGCACATACCACCTCTTAGATGTGAATGATTTTGGATGGAAAGTAGTAGAAGGGTCTTTAGATATTGATTGGGATGATCCCACCAATGCTGAGCAGGTTAAGGAGAGTGTGCGTCTTCTATTACGGGGATGTAAGTGTAAGAAAGGATGCAACAATAGAAGATGTTCATGCTTCAAAGCTGGTGTCAAGTGTGGGCCTGGATGTAGATGTGCTAATTGTGAGAACTTACCTAGCTCTAAATCTCAACCTGATGAATCAGAAGGCAATCAAGTAGAACAACAAGAGCTACAGGATGACCGCAGTCTTCGACTCGCATATAATTCTGAGTTAGTGGATGTAGATGGTGCTGAAGCTACCCATGAATTTGAAGAGAACCTGTCTGAAGAAGATACCTAACTCACATACATGCCCTATTATCTCTATTACTTCATCCCCCTCCAAAATCTCTCGTTTTCTAGCTCTCGTGTTTACTCTCTCCCCTCTTTCTTTCTCTTTTCTCACTCTTTCCCGTCCACCTCTCTGTTTCTGTTTCTCTTGTTGTCTCCTCTCCCCTCTCTCTTTCTCTTACTCTCCCTCCTGATTCACCCCCTCTCTCTCGTTTTCTTGCTCTTCCCCCCCCCCCTCTGTTTCTCTCGCTCGATCTCCCTATCCCCTCCCCTCTCTCATACTCCATACTTTAGATTACTAATTCTCTTTCTCTCTCTCCCTCCACACACAAACATTCTGCAGGTCCACTGGGTGGGAGGGAGGGAGTATGGGAGGGTGGAGGGAGGCGGGGGGGGGCAGCGATGCAGTTCCACCGCCTAGCGAAGGTGCTGCCTGGGCCTCAGATTTTAGCTTCTAGTTGAAGTGAAGCCAACTTCTGAGGTGCTGAGAGAACTGCTATACAAGTGTCCTCGCTCATACTCCCTGCCAATATCTCAAGATACCTCTTTCTGGAGCTTTCAAGTCCATACACAAGTCTAACTGACAGAAAAGACTGAGGTATGTACAGTTTGTATGTGTTGTATTGATCTGTAGTTTATATTCATGCTTTCTTTATCCAGCTGCTGGACTCTGCTGTTACAGGAAGACCAGAGCAAGCCTCAAGAAACATTAGAAAACAGTCCAACATGTCTAGAAAACCTTGTATTACCTTCAAAAGCAGTACTAGGCATAATGTTGCATTTGTTTGTACGCGTGATCTTACGCGTAAAAATGAAAATTTTTACACTAATTATAGTGGCGTGTATCTCGGGAACCGCTCGGTGGAAAAACTTCGTTCCAGTCTCATATTGTAGAGCAACACAAGAGCTATCGAATGGTGCTTGAAACATGGGAATCCATCCTGGGGAACCAAAACGTGCCACTTTTTACGCGAGGCACTTTTTGTGAGCGCTTGCGGATGGCATGCACAGAAGCGGTCGCCGCGGAGCTCATGAATGTCTCCGCGTTATAGGACTTGAACGAGAAGTAAGTAGAAGAGTTGCTCTATCTTCTGGTCTTTGTTTGGAGTCCTAGACGTGAAGGATGGCCTAGATAGGACACTAGACGTGAAGGATGGCCTAGATAGGACAGGTATGAAAAAATAGATAAAAACGGCAAAAAATTGCATGCATTGGAAAGTGGCACCGGAAGCACTTCCTGGATCTGCAACATTGTACGTCAGAGGAGGTAGGACACGCTTGACCTTTGGCTAATAGTTCACTAATTAAATCGCTAGTATAGGCTTTCGTGAAGGTTTTTAGAGAATATCGTTGTGATTTTCGAACTCAGCGCTATTGATTTAGTGGGGGAGCCCCTCTTAGTTATCAGTGTAGAGCAATTTTTATGTCCTTGGAATGTTAATCAAAGCGGCTAATTGACATTCCAAAGACCTAAAAATTGCTCTACAGTTCAAAAATCACAACAATATCCTCTTAAAATCTTCATGAAAGCCTATAATAGCGATTTAATTAGTGAACTATTATTAGCCAAAGGTCAAGTGTGTCCTACCTCCTCTGATTGTACGTATTTAGGACTGCTGGCCTAACGACTGCATATGGCGGGTTTTCCCATAGACCGTCACATATAATATCAGATCACCATGGTGAGTCTCATGCCCAGCCTCTGTCCCCACGAGTTTAGTCAGCTAGGTGCCATTGATGAAAATTAACGACTATCATACATGAACTACCCTGGGGGCACTAAAAAAAGAACAGTAACAAGTATAAAAAACAATTGAATAAAATTGAAGGATGAAGTAGGGATGGAAGTGCCAAAAGATACACAAACAAGGTTGTAGGGATAACGTATCACATCCACTATACATCCCTACGCTTGCTTTTTGAGTAGCCGTGCACACGTATTATATATGGGGCACATGCATGCAGGAATGGAAAGTCAATACATGGATCAATATCAAAATAATATAGCGACACTTTACATACTGAATCAGGAATGTGCATGTATGATGTTAATCATCGAGAAAAGCAAGCTGGGGATGTGTATTTTTTGGTACTGCCATCCCTACTTCATCCTTCAATTTTATTCAATTGTTTTTATACTTGTATATGTATACACTGCTTCCGGTTTCTCGTGTATTCGGGGGAACGCTCAGGCTCGCCCCAAATTATTATGGTGCAAGCTCTAAGGTGCAATCTCCATGGTGCAAGCTCTGCCTGTGCAAGCTCTATGGTGCACACTCTCCATGGTGCAAGCTCTATGGTGGACTATCATTCGGGTGAGCCTGAGCGAACCCCACATAAATGGAAATGAACCGTGCGAATGAGATATACCGTACCGTCGCTGTAAAGTATCTGGAATCTGTCCCAATTGTCGTAGTTTTAGCTAGCAAGTTAAACAAATACGATTCAACAAGGTTCATATGAGACACTTCAAACTGATGTATGCACCATATTTACAATGCATGTGTCTGGTCATGTGACCCAAAACTTAATAATCACGTAATGTAAACAATCGGGTAAGTCCTAACATCCTCCCCCCGTTGACCAGGCATGGTCAACTGAGGATTACAAAACTCAAAATATTAACAACTAGACAATAAGATAAACTATGACTATTAATAGCATTGTTCAATTCACAGTATACCGTATTTTGGGTTATTTCCGTCCAAAAATAATCTGAATTTTAATTTTTTGTTGATTGATATTTTAGTTTTTTTGGATGACACATGCGAAAATTACGCGAATGTGAAAAAAATATATGCGTGAAAAATATACGCGTCCGAAAATTTGTGTTCACGCCCTTTGACCCATGCAGCAACTCGGTGCGTGGTGGCGGCGATGGCAGTAGAAGAAGAGTATGTAATTCATTGCTGATACCACGTGTATCAATCTGTGTGGCTAGCCGTAGTTGGTGAACAACTTGCATGTGAGAGGGAGCCTAACACTAGCGATGTGCATGCCGTGGCTGTACTGAAATCAGGAACTATTATTGGTCACTTACCAAGGAAGATATTGACACTATGCTCAATTTTTCTGAAGAGAGGTGGAAGCATTCACTGTGTAGTGACTGGAAGAAGGCGCTACTCATCTGACCTACCCCAAGGAGGTATGGAGATTCCATGTAGCAGCTAAAGATTTGAAAAAACTTTTCAATCATAAAAGTAAAGTAGAGCCTACATCTTAGTAATTCGTTTAATACAGACAGTAGCAGGACAGATATTATTTGTACCAGTAGGCCTATGTACTCCTATAAGTGTGCATTAAATGGAATCGATGTATATGTTGATTATTGCAATGTCATGTATACATGTATTTTTCAATCAAACAAGATTCTTGATATGTTTTCACAATGATCATTAATACAGTAAACATACAGTACAGTGCATGGTACTCAGTTATTCGGCACAATCAAACTCTTCATCTTCAGAGACATAGTCTTCACATTCATCCTCTCGAGAGTCCTCACTACATGAGTCAGATGGATTTTCTTTGGCCGTATTTTTGCCACTCAATGCTGCAGTGATCCCAGTTTTTTCAAACCCATTTACAACAATTTGTGGGTTATTGGCCATGTACTCTGCCAGGTCAGTAAGCCACTCTGCACTGACCTTCATAACTGCAGAGCTTACATCTATAGGTACCAATGTTGATGTGTCCAAATCTTGACCTTCCAACTGCTTCATGATTTGTTCAGTATACCACTCTTCGAACCTGTTTGGGAGAAAATCTTTGGCTGGTTTGTTTACTGAAACGTCGAGAGGTTGCAGACGGTCGGTCGTGTTTGCTGGTAGCAAACAAACGATGTTACTTTTTTCCAGAAGATCTTTGACTGCCGTAGTTACCTACCTGCCCAGTGAAGTTGTCCATGATGACCACTGCAGACTTTACTTCTCCTAACAAATCCCGCTGACTCTTAACGTACGGTACAAATATATCACCTACAAACTCAAGCATAGTTTGCTCAGTAGACCAGTGGTTTGGCGAGAGTGTAATACTCCAGTCGATCGGAAAGTCATACTTGGGGTGCCATCTTTCCGTTTTACCCTTGTACATCGGCAAGAAGTCACTGGTAAGCGAACCACAAAACACTGCGGTAATCAACCGTTTGTTCTTGATACCTGCAACTTCAATGCGCTTGAGACCTTGTCTATCCATCATGTGATTAGAAAAGGGAACAAGTCTAATTCCAGTTTGGTCTCAATTAAGGACCAGTTCTGGAGGAATGTCCTCCAAGTCCACAATGGATGAAAGGTCATCCAAAAAATCAGCCTTCAGTTGAGCGAAATTTTCAGGAGAGAATTTACTCTTAGCTGTTGTAGCTCTTCTTTTTACGAATTTCATTCGAGACAACGAAGAGTATGCCCAGGTTAGACTTAGATCGATATGACCACCAAATTCCACGAGCTTTGTGCGATCTTGAGTCAAAATGATAGCTCGAGCAGCAGCCAAAGCAACCCGTGCAGTCACCACCGGCTTCTCTGACCTTTTGCAAATACTTCTGGACCATAGTATCGAGACACTCTCCGAGCAGAAGGGGTTTTCCCCTTTTTTTTGTAGGTAGAGACGAAATGTTTTCAATATCATCGCAGTTGTCTATTTCGCTTTCTTTTGTTGACGTAGGCTTGTTTCACGTACTGGACACTACTTGGATTTATTATCTTTTTTAGCTTACTAGAAAACACTGTAGCAGCTGCACTGGTACCATGTACGGCAGCATACTTGCCAATTGCAGCGCGATCTTCGGGACTGTACCTACAGTAAAAAAGGAAACGTATGAAGTTTTTAAATCTATGATTTATAATGCTAAACTAATGGCTTAGGCTTATCACGCTTTAATGCGCTACACTAAAAAGGACATACTGTACCTCGAATACGAGCCTCTTTTTCCTAACTTTTTCTTTGCCATGTCTACCCAACTCTCTCATGACAGCTCTGTTTGCCTGAGCAATCAAAGGAGGAGGTAGGTTGATCGACAAAGGTCCACTTGAGCTCGGGAGGCTCTTCTTTACTTGGAAATACCGGTAGAGACATTGCTTTTAATAGCAAGACTCGAAACGCTCAAAACTTGTGACCACGCGGTGAGTACCATAATGTCTAATTATTCGAACAGGAAAATTTTTCGAATTTAAAAAAAATCGCATTTTAAATTTTCGTTGATGTGGTGTCATGCGAAAATAAAACGATGACGGAAATAACCCAAAATACGGTATCATACCAGTTACATTGAAAGTTTAGTCCTGCTGTAGCTCTTCGGCCCAAGCCTTCATTTTCTCAGTAGCTTGTTTAGCTGCAGCTCGCTTGGGATGACTCTCTGGCTCCTCACGAGTGGGAGCATCGCACTTGCTATCTGGGGCCGACATGGGGTATTCTGGATTGGAAGGAGGTGCTCAGCGACATTAAGGCCCGGGTCTAGTAATGTAGCTGATTTGAGCTCATTAAATATGCATATTTACAATAACTCAACAATGGTTTAATACAATGGCTTATAACTTGGTTTACATACACTACTTATAGAAAGAAAAAATTTAAGTGGCTAATTAAGTCACATGATTAATTAATTTTTTGCGGACAGTGCATAATTTAGTGGTTAATTAGGCGGCCTATTAATTAACGTTAATTAACCACAAAATTAACTTTTATGAATTTGCCTCAACAATTAATGAAAATTTGCTCTGAGGGACTTTTGATAAGTATTTATCGTTACGAGATATTAACAAAATAGTCAATATTTTCTATTTAAAGCCCATCCTAAAAACTACAGTGCAACCAAGCAAGAGAGCAAAACTTTTTTATTTCAGAATTTGAGCCTATTTTGACTCATAAAATAAAATCTATTATAGATAAGTTTGAAATTTGGTACCAATCTTCTTCAACATAAACTCTACATAGAATTTAAATTATGGGATGTAACCACGATTATTTCCATTTTTATGGCTTCATGAGATAACATGGCTCTCCAAAATATGTTAGGCACATTAAATGAATATTGTTTTCGGTTAAGGGTGTGCGCTCTACCCAGTCATGCATATCCATATGAAGTTTATTGGACATGAGTGTAGAGGCTGTGCAGTGTTTTGCTAACCAGATATTGTCCTAAAATCGCTTTCGGAGGGCCAAATATGTTAGGCACATTTTTTCCTATTTAGTTCTAGTTAAGAAATTCCACTTGGTGGACTGATAGCACTTGTAGTAAAGTTACTAAATCCCAAATTTGAAGTCTTGACTCCTTACCACTTCCAAGATACAGCCACTTTTATCCAAAATCAGTGAAAAATGTATGAAAACGGGCCTGCGCATATGTGGCTTCTGTATTAGCTATATATGGGAAATTTGCAATTTTGTAAAACACAATAAAAATGATTGTTGTGGCCATTTTGATATCAAGTAGGTCTGTCTGTGTAGTTTTTAGCCCAAAAATATGGTTTTAAAAAGTTTTGCTCTCTTGCTTGGTTGCACTGTACATTTTTCTAAAAATATCAGGAACAAAATGTTTTATCAAAAATCCCTCAGGATAAAATCTTAGTATTTGTTGAGACGAAGTAGCAAAATTAATTTTGTGGTTAATTAATGTTAATTAATAGGCCGCCTAATTAAAACTAATAAAAAAAAACACTTTTGGCGTCACGCCCACTATGACGTCATATTTTGAGGTTAATTAATGTAATTAATTTTTTGGAAAGAGTAAAAGTAGGGCTTTGTGCTGATGTACAATTGATGTCCATAGCATGTTCTGGTGCTGAGATATGTAGCATTATATTTGGTATTAAATACTGACAGATATATGCTGACCCAGGCCTTAAGTACGCTGAGTGCTGCTTCAGCATCGGTTTCCAGCTCATGTATCTCTAGTGGGTAGAGGAGTTCAATTGGCCTTCTCAAAAGGACATGCTGGCGATCTCTGCATGCAACTCTCACTAGGGCAGCTCGGGATTGTTTATCACTTCCAGTCAGAACCTCTTGGATGCGTCCAAGTTTCCAGAGCCCACGTGGTAGAGTATCATCATGGACAATAACCACATCTCCCTTAGATACAGCACAGTGAACTGAAGTCTTCTTTGCGGAATGGCGGTGACTCTCTGAGCTCATTCAGGTACTCTGACCTCCACCTTTTGCAGAAGTGGTTTAGGACACTGGCAAGATGTTTTACTCTTCTAGTCGGTTGGCATTTATCTCAAAGTCTTCATTTCATCCCCGGGGTCACAAACGTGTCCCAAGTAGTCAGGAAGATTCAGAAGTCTTCAACCAATCACAAGGTGAGACGGTGACAATGAGGATACGTATGATAGAGGTCGGGAGTTAATCACAGCTTCTATTTCAACAACAGCAGTGAGGAGTTCATCAAGGGAGAAGTTTGCTCGTCCCACCATCTTACGTAGGCAGCGTTTGGTAGATTTGATCAGTCGTTCAAAAACTCCACCCCACCAGGGAGCACACTCAATGTTGAAAATCTATTTGCTTCCTTGGCTAACCAGGTGTTCCTGAACGGTCTCGTCCTTGAAAACAACACTGAGGAATTTTGCAGCGGCCTTAAACGTCTTGCCGTTGTCTGACCGGAACTTGCGGGGTAGGCCTCGTCGGGCTGCAAACCACTTTAGACACCGTATGAATGTTGCAGTGGAGAGATCTGACACGATATCCAAGTGGACAGCTCGAGTTACTAAACAGGTGAACAAACACAAATCCATACCTTGCGGCTAGAACCAGAGGATGCATCTCAAACAAACAGAGGGCCAGCAAAGTCAACTCCGGTATAGGTAAAGGCTGAATCTTCTCTGATTCGGAATTCTGGCAGTGGTGGAGGTGGTGGACCACTGAATGGATATCCTTCATGTTTCTTGCATGTCACACATCTATGTATTGCAGCTTGAACAATGCTCCGACCTTTCACGATCCAATACCTTTGTCGGACCTCCGTAAGAGTCTCTACTCCATTGTGACTCACACGCCAATGGGCATCATCAACCACTAGGGAAGTGTACGGGTGCTTTCTTGGCAACGGAACTGGATGCTTGGCAGTGAAGCATTTTGAAGTCTGCTACTGCACCTCCACAGCCCCTTTTCATACAGGAAGAGGCCAAATTGACGCTTTAGGGTATCAAAATCCTTCTGGAGGACCAAATAGTGCTGTGCTTGTACAATCCAAAGTTTCTCTTCAGTAGCAATTTCCTGAGGGGTCAGTGTTTTTGGAAGAATTGTCATTACGTAGCCAGTGACTCTGATTAGCCTTCGGAGGGAGCTGAAATCTGAACAGGACATCACATCTTCAACATGAGGACTTCTCTCAATTACCAACAGATTGTGAGACGGTTTGCTACTGGACTTCAATTCAGGTAGGCACAGCGTTAGCATAGGTGCGGAATCGATGTCGGAGGAGACTGGGATGTCCACACCCAGCCATTCAGGACCGGCTCGCCACAACTGACTAACGGATAGCTCCAGTGTACTGAGCGCCCTGGAGGGCAAATCAGCCGGATTGGCTCTCCCTGGACAGTGGCTCCAAAGATCAGGATGGATGGAAATTGTGCCGTATCTCTCTTACTCAATTCTGAAAGAAGGGTTTCCACTCCATGTCCTTGCCGCGGATCCAATAAAGTGTGACCTGTGAATCGGTGTAGCACCTTACATCTAGAGGTGTCGATTGAGGAGGTTGAAGGCCATCCCGTACAGGTACTACAAGCTTCGACAGAAGGAAGTCAGACAATAATTCCAGTAGAGGGATCGTTTGTGACTGCAATGGTGAGTGTGATTGAGATCAAGGGTTCAGAAATGTTGTGGAGGTAGCTCCTAGGGGGAGATACTGGCTGGGCTTTGTTGAGATCTGAGATTAAGCTCTTCCATTCTTCAATCAGCTCGTCGGGGAGAATAACATCCCAATCAGATTTGTGTTGGCAGAGTTTCTGAAACAGAATCTTGAATCTGATGATCACTGGAGAGAGAAATCCAAGCGGATCGTAGAACCCTGCCGATAAGACTGACAAGGTTTTGCTTAGTTGGGTGTGGATCAAGAGCGGCCTTAGAAAAGGTCAGTGACATCAAAGTTGAGTTGGTCAGATTCTGGGTTCCAGGGCACTCCCAAAATCTTTTGCTCTTCCATCTTCGGCGATTGAGACTCTGAGCGTGGTCGCTGAGAAGGTTGGTTCATACTGTTGAGGCGAATTGTCGCAGTTTTTCCCTTCGATCCGTTCCTGGAGATGTTTAGACTTCGTCAGAAATTTTCTCAGGTGGAACCCTCCTTCGCAAAATATCTTCTTGGATGCTGTGTACAGGCTGAAAGCCTCATCTTCTGTATCTCCACCCGCTATGATATCATCAACGTACGTGGAATGGAGCAGCTGCCAAACTACGCCTTCATCACTCTCCAAGTATTTCTCCAAGTGAAAATGTATGGTAGCATTAAGGAGAAAGGGGCTGGATGAAACTCAGAACACGATACGAGTAAATCTGTAGACTTTCAGATCGGGTGGATCCCTTGATGTATCATCCACCCAGATGAATCGAAACACGTCACGGTCTGCTTCATCCACTGCTGCCATTAGAAATGCCTTTTCCAGGTCGGCAGTCAGCTGTAGGATAGAAATCGTACTAATAGGTCGAAGATAAGTTGGTTGAATTTCGGACCCTTAAGTAGACAGTCGTTGAGGCAAGGACCGTTGGCACTCTTGGCAGAAGCGTCGTACACCACATGCACCTTTATCGTAGACTTGTCCCGACGCACGATGGCATGATGTGGTAGGTAATGGGTGGCTCTCGGAGGAGGTTCGTTACCTGGTACGGCTTCAACAATTCCCTTTCTCAGCTGGTCTTGAATGATGTCATTGTACTCCTTAAGGATGACTGGATCTTGTCTTAACCGGCAGAGTAAACCCTGGAGTCTGTTGACGCTCAGCTGGTAGTTGTCTGGCAACGGGTCATGGAACTCTCTCCAAGGAAGGGGAACCTTGTATCTCCCACTCTCAAACTTGATGACATCGGTGAAGTCATCATAAAACGTCCTCTCTTCACTTTGAATTCCTAGGGTTTCTAGTTCCCAGAACGCTTGAAGTTGATCATCCAAAGTGCATGAATTATCTGTTCCGGCATGAAGCACATAAGTTATGCTGAGGTTCACAGCACCTTGATGCGAGTCGCCTTGGGCTGATGGGCCCGACAAAACCCATCCCAGCTTAGTATGTACTGCAGTAGACCCACTAGTTCCCTTACATACGCTCCCCGTCACCAGCTCCTAGTAATAGTCTGACCCGATCAAAACATCTATTGGTAGGCTAGATTCAGAATTTGAGAAATCGGCTAGCTCTAGCCCCAGGAGATGAGGGTGTTGCTCAATGCATGCGGCTATAGGCTGTCCAACTAACGGCTCACAAATGGTAGGCATGACACATAGGGGAGAGAGACACTGAGGGATAGCCCTCAGGCTGAGGCCTACATTCACAATAGAACATACCTTCCTGCTTCCACGATGTGATCCGAAGGTGGCGATCGAGAGAGATTGCTCCCCAATTTTGTCCAGGTGTAGTAGCTCTCGAGCACGCTCAATGATATACGACTTCTGGCTACCACTGTCAAGGAGGAGACGGACCTTGAGTGAGATGTGGGAATCATCTGGATTGTGGATTACTGCACAGGCAGTCTGGAGAAGCACCGCTCGCAGGTTATCAGAACAGAGGTTGTTCGCAGTTGTATTTGATTGGTACGATGTGGCTCCCGGGTTTAGTCCTGATCCAGTAGAGTGTACTAAGCTCTGAGGTTGACTTGAGCTGACATCCTGGTTGGAAGCACGGTGAGGTTCACTGGAACTAGCATCGTGGTTAGAGGTGTGACGAGGTGGATTTGAACTGGTATCACAGATGGAAGTGTGGTGTTTCTTCCGGCATTTCTGGCATTGGGAATAGCACTTGCATTCATGAGAAACATGGTTGCGTCGGAGACAATTGTAGCACCGTCCACTGCTCTTGAGAATCTGCTTGCGTGCAGCAACACCAGTAACAGATGAGCAGCTTGAGAATGAATGTGACTGTTGACAGTAAGTGCATTGGGGATCGGCTTTCGATTCTCGGGAACCAGAAAACAAAGAAGAGGCTGTGTGATGCACTCTCTCTTGGGCTTGTCTGGTGGATTGAGGGTTCGCCCTTTCCCGGGCTGTCAACTCCTCCTCAAAAGTAGCAGGTAGCGCGTCCATATCCAGATTAGAGTTGGGTACCTTTCCTACTGATGATAAGTCTCAGCTCGGAGGCAACTTGGACAGGAGGACAGGAGATAGTAGAGCTCCATAAGATGTAGCTTCAATACACATGCACTTTAGACTACGTACATGTGACTCAATGTTGTCATACAACAGGCGCAAGTCCCGGAGATGTCGATCCGATGGTATAGTATCCATATTCAGTAGGGTGTCCATGTGCTTGGAGATGATGACTTGTTTATTTCCAAACTGTTTACGAAGGATTTCGAGGGCTTGCTGGTAGTTGGCAGACGAGAGAGTGAGCCCAGCAATAGCTTCAAGGGCTGTGCCATCAAGAAGGGAAAGTAGATAGTTGAACTTGCCAACATCAGAGAGATCGGAGTTTAGGTGGATGGCTGAATGGTACGAATCCCAAAACGAGGTCCACTTGATGGGGTTTCCACTGAATCGGGGTAGAGAAATCTTAGGAAGTTTTATCTTGGCTCCACGACTAGCTCCAGACCCCGATGAATCCGTCGTATACGAACGCGTATCTGTGGCTGACGGATCTGAAGCAGATGGGTCTGTGGCAGGCGGGTTAGGACTAGAGGAGAGCGGACTCGGCTGGGGGGTGTTGGAGGTCTCAAACACTGTTCCAGTCTTGATAACGCATCATACAGTCGCTCCTTTATCTCATCGGCTTGAACTATCTCATCCTCTAGAGAATCCTCTGGAGTGTGATCAAGAATGGAGTGATCCAAATCACTTAGAGATGGTAACTTGTCCTCAACGCTCCTTTTTAACTGACTTATCTTAGACACATCCAGTGGATCAGCGGCAATAGCGGGTCCAACTTGTCCTAAGACTCGAGTAGAAGACGCTCTGTGTCCTCCGCGGAGCTTCTTTTGCCTCGCTAGCTGTTCTGCCTCTGTCAATTGGAACACTCACGTGGTTATATAGCCTTTCCTCTGATGAGATCCGGCTCGAAGGACCATGAAAAGTAAGACTCTACAGATACTCTATTAGCAGTGATCAGGTGTTTGCAATATAAAAATATTTCTGCAGTTGTAATTAAAGCTACTGAAGAGCATTATCAATCTCTTGGTATAGTACTTGACAACCAAAATGCTGTAATTCCCTTGTCCTGGGACATTGTGAATTTGGTTGAACGACTAGTAGACAGAGTTGATACCATTGGTGATGAACTAGTGAGGGGATATGTAAATTTCATTGGATCATGGACATGAATCCTAGAGATGAGTTAATTCAAGTTTTAACTACATTCCCTCCAGGATCTACTTTGCCTGATGAGAGCGGGCATTACTGGTGTAGGCGGGGCAACATGTGCTTCACTAGAACCATGTTTCTCAGTTCTGTAGGATATAATCAAGAAAGATACTACTATAAACAAAAGTATCTCTTAAACACTCCTCTAACGTGTGACTCTGATATAGTTCAGTCCCCTCCCAAATTATGGATTGACTTATGTGTGCAAAGTGGTATGTGTGATCAGCATTTGGATGCGTTGAGTTGCATGCAATCTGCTTTATCTAGAGGTTTTAATTTAGAATCCCTGAGAACCTTAGCTCAGCTGTATATTGATCATGGCTTTCTCAGCCAAAATGAAGCTGACCTATTTTTGGCTGACATTCCTGTTTTAGGTGAGCATGATGAACAGGAAGCCACTGTCACTGACCAAATGATTGCTGATCCAGATTGTAATATGGGCAATCTTGTGACTACTCCCATTAATGAGTCAATGGATTATATGATTAGCACATTTAAAAGAGGGCCTTTGAGTGGGTACAGTGTCAACTTGAGTTAAACAAACCTCTTCAGATTGCTGTTGTTGGACCAGCTGGAACTGGAAAGTCTTACCTCCTGAAGGGATTAATTCAACCGAGTCTGTAAAATGAAGCAATTGGTTGTAGCTAAGCTTGCTCCTAGTGGTGTAGCTGCCCACCTCATTGGAGGTACAATTCACAATTTCTTTTCATTAGATATTGATTATAACTCCACCCTTGAGAATGGCACTGTTGAAGTAGCACGTCTGCGAAAGACAGATGTGTTAGTGATAGATGAATTTAGTATGCTTGACTATCATTTATTCCGTGTAGCAGAGGGACTATGTAGAAAGTTTGCAAAAAAACCTGCATCCTTTCATCTGTGGGGAGGCAGACATGTTATTCTGTTAGGTGATCCAGCCCAGCTCCCTGCAGTTAGCCATAGAGAACTTTGGTACTTGTCTGTGGCAAAAATTTGCTATCATTGTTCTTAGAGAGGTGAAGCATGCCACTGACCCTCAACTGACCAGCATTCTTAGTAAAGTAGGCTGGGTATTTGTGATAAGGAGGTATTAGATGTGCTCCACACTCGCCTCCAGTCACAAGATGTGGACACTGTAGACCTTGACAAGATAGTGGTTATATGTTCAACTGTTGCTGAGTGCAATGAAATCAAAGCACAGTGATTGGAGAGATTACAGGGCAATGCTGTTAGTTATGAAGCCCATGATACTGATCACAATGGTCATGACCTGCGTAAAGCAGACCATGAGAGGTTGCAGCACTGGAAACTGTAAAGACAGACTGCCTGATATACTAGTACTTAAGGTGGGTGCCAGAGTTGTTTTACGTAGAAACATTGATATTAGTTCTGGTTGGGTTAATGGTACACTTGCAGTTGTTACTGCATTAACAGACAACTGCATTGTTGTCCGTAAACTGACAAATACTGCGCACCGGTATCCCGTTCCACGGTTTAGACAGAGAATTGAAATCCATGGAGCATCATACTCCATCATGCGTCAGCAATTCCCCATACAACTTGCCTATGGGGTTACAGTTCATTGTGTGCAGGGGTGTACTGTGCAGAAGGCCATTATCTGTTTAAATAGCAAGTTTTTTGAAAGTGGTCAGGCATATGTAGCTTTGAGTAGAGTACGTAAATTGGAAGATTTGACTCAGTGGGATTTGTGTCCATCAGCTATAAGCCTCCTTAGCTTCTATAAGAAGTTATTAGCATGGTGTGACTGTTGATAGTATACGTCCAACCCCTCCTGTTGAGGTAGTGGAGTTTCCTGAGAGATGTGATGATACTAGCAATGCTCCCTTGCCTGCTACAGAGAAATTTGTTTCCAACAACCTATCTACAGAGGTAGTGGCAAAAACCACAAAGCATGATGGAAGTGATTTGTATGTTCCTAATGCCAAAAAGATTTGTCTTGCACCATCAGCTGTGGGGGAACCATCCCTTCACTCCTCTATTATATGTTCAGAAACCCTCAATGTTTTGCAAACAGTACAGATTTTGTTAGGTGGTAGGGCTTCCAATGTGTTAATGACTTTGGCAACCTTTACCTATGATCAGCTGTGTCAGTATTTCACCAGACATGAGTGGAGCTTCAATAGGATTGTGTGTACACCTAGTGATATCCTCACTCCACATGCTGCATTACAACCAGACCTGTGTCAAGACATTACTGCCTCTAATCAGTGTCATCCTGCACTGCTTCAAGTATTAAAGCCCATTATGACTAGTGGGGATGGGAACTGTTATGTTCAATGCTCTTCCCTTACCATAGCAGGGACTGAGTACCTGTCAGCAATTCTACATTTATTGTGTGTGTATGGCCTTGTGAAGCATAAGGGCACCATGTTTAGAGCCATTGCTCGTGCATGGGGGTCATCCCGAGCAAATGGTATGTATTCCCGTGATCTTCACATTTCTCTGAGGAATGGAGCACATGGGGGACTGATGATCACCTGTTCATAACGAGTCTAGTCCTTAACAGAGCCATATTCCTATTTAATATGTTTTATTTTACTGACTCTGACACTAATGAGGTGACATTATCTATTTCTGGTGCCACTCCCTCGTTCAACATTTTAGTTTCCATGATGTGGGTACTAGAACACATACGTTGTACTGTAGTGATGCACAGGCTGACCTCCTTCAAGAGTCAGACTTACTGTCTTTGCCAAACTTTCCACTGTGTGTATGTCATATTGGTAATTACCACTGGGTAGGAATGCTGCTTCAAGATGCCTCTTTGATTCCTATTCCTTATACAAGAGTATTGAGAGAATGACCAGTAAGTGTACATGAAGATTATGTACACAATATGTAACCTCTACAGTATTCTTTGATATCTCAAATGAGTACCACTCTCTAGTGACTATACTAGATTGAGTGATGTGCTCTCTATGAGCATTTATGGTCACATTTACCTAGCATCTTTCTTACCATCCTTACTATTTCCACTACTAATTAATGATGTTACTGTGCTTTGCAAGTCAGCTCTCCAGTTGAAAGGGTAAATAGGCAGTGGCTCTCAAGTGCTTAATTCAGTTATACTACGAGTCTCAAAGGCTTTCAGTTTGTACAGTGACAGAGATGGGTGCCATTCCCTATAACTTCCCTAGACAACTGACCTGCAAAGCACAGTATACTTTATAATGATGTCAAAATGTTAGCTTTACACATAGGTTAATAGCTATAGGAAGGGACTACTGGTGGTGCTTCTATTATCACTCTATGACATACCATATGGCGGGTAATTTTCGTGGGGTGCTAATTTTCGTGGTTGACTTGGCAGTCAAAATTTTCCACCCATGAAAACAAATGCCTACGGTGATATGGTAGCTATTATGCGAGTCCATGATGATGGGTGTGGCCACAAACATCATGGCAGTGCGGCCAAGACTTCCCAGTATTAGCAAGCAATAGTAGCCACTGTCATCCAGCTGATAACGTCTTTGACACTAATATTCTTCTATCATGCTATTTGTCCAAGTCTCTGTATGTATATATGGCTTAGTAACAAAGAAGATAGGGAGCACCTGTATCGATTACATCATCGCTTGTGCAGCAGTGCCACGCCCCTGTACTGGTTGCTGTCATGAAATTTAAAACCACGAAAATTAATTTTGAGGGCCTTTTCAGACTTTCCACGAAAATTACCCGCCATATGTATGCATGCACACACCATAGGAGCTGCAGCTGAACTCCAGAAACTAAAGACCCAGCCATGTTGTCATCCTAAACCTAAACATAATGTGCATATTTCCCATTACCTGTATGATTTCAAAATTGAAATCCCTTCCTCTATCATAGTCAGCCTATGAGGGGGATATTTTAATACTGCATGGCATGGGGAAGGGGAGACATTGAGAAGTGCATAATTATTGTTCATACTCACAATTGCAGGTGTACACAAAGCTGGGAGAGGTGACCAATGTACAACAACATAATGCAACAATGACAAGTGGCAAAATCCGTGTCTGCATTTTGGAGGGTCACCAGGCTGAGCTAGCTTCAGCTGGACTGCCTTTTTCGGTATGTTTGAGGCTGCAAGAACTTGATCTTTCAATGTCAGCGGCCCAGTGGTCTACCAGGCGGACAAATACCGGATTCTCGGTGTCTATCTTCTGGCCCTCATCTACCAATGTAAGGGGTGGCACAATAGTGGACCAACAGAAGCCGAGAAGTAGGAAGAGGCGGCGCAGAAAAAGGAAGAGAGCGCCAAATGCCAGAACTATGTCTGTTGTTCGTGATGTTTCACCTGCTCAAGATCCTCAGAACCCTCGCTCTGCCGCCGCTTCCCCTATTAATGCCCACCAACCTTCTCTTAGCCCACCTCCCCTGGCTGCAACAGATTCATCCAAGTTGCCCAGCACTACTCTAACTAAGATGCCCAACACTACAGATTCTGCTGCCACATTTAACACCACTAATAGTAGTATTAGCAGTGGAAGTACTGAAGCTGAGGACTCCTCCATGTCTCCCTCTTCTGCTGAGGGCAGTGGCTGGACTGTGGTGAGCCCTAGGAGGCGGTTTAGAGGACCTCGAGTCCCGGCACCATACTTTCGTATGCCGTCTCATCTCTGGCCTCCTGAAATACAAAAGAAATATCTGCAAACTACTCCATCTTCAAGTCCAGTTGCATCAAGAACTCGGGCAAAGACTTCTACAACTTAGTGAATGTTAGCCAGAATTTTACTATGTAGGGTGCACACTAGAATTAGCTTTGTGGCTATTTGTGTATCCGTTGCATGCTTCATGCTTGCAAGAAGTATTATAGAGAAATTAAACACTAAGTAGTTACACACTAATTACACACTAAGTAGAAACGAAAAAAAAAAAAATTCGTGGGGGAACTGGGAACACTTGGGGACGTAATTTTTACATGGGCACGCAGAATGGGTCGAAAAACGAGATTTGACATGAGAAAATTTTGATTCACGCCTTAGAATTGAAGTTACGGCCCTTTAAAGTTTACACATATGTTTGTATAGGGAAGCCATGTGTTTGCAATGTTTTGAGTCCCGGTGTGCGTTATTTAGAAAATCGCTAGTCCAGTACATGTATAGGCTACCATGGAGCTGGTATTGTATCCAGAGACTTGCTGAATGGATGAAGAATCAGTCACAACAGTAAGTCTCCCGTTTTTGCTTAGAGGTAGGTGGGGTAATACAGCTATAATTTTACATTATGTATGTGTGAATGTGTGGGCCCGTTGAGAAACAGCTCATGATCTAAGTAATGATTGTTTTGTGCTTTTCCCCTAGCCTTGTGTGTGTGCTGTGGTGATCTTGCAAGAGTACTAGTACGAAGTAACGTGTTGCAGGGGCCATAGGTACTCAACCTCTTCCCCTAGCCTTGTGTGTGTGCTGTGGTGATCTTGAGTACTAGTAGGAAGTAACGTATTGCAGTGGCCACTGGTACTGAACCTCCTCAACACTGATCATATACTCTGAGTTTCTAGGCTCTATTAGGAGCATAGACGGCCTTATTTCCGATTGTATGGGCATCCAGCTCAACTATGTGGTGGTTTCTGGACAATAATACTCGGGATAACTTTTATATTATTATACTGTAGCATGTGAATATTATATACATGCATATTTCTAATTATGTGGCACTTTTATCTGCTTAGTGTGCATGGTAGCTCCTTAGATGATTTCCAACAAGCTCTAACTGCGCCACAGGCGCAGTTAGAGCGGGTGGAAATCATCTAAGGTACTTGGTATTGTTACTATGGTATACCAATGATAAATCGTACAGGCACTGTACACTGAACAAATTATTGTGGGCTAGGGTAGCTGTTTTGAACATGACTTGACTATGGATGCTCTACTGAAGAATGGTTTTAGTGATATTAGATGTTCTTACCATAGTAATATAATATACCAAATGTACATGAAGTATTGCAGTGTATGTATCTACATGGTAAACGATCAATATAAAGTAAGCCTAAGTGCATATAAATTTGTGCGAACCTATACAATGCAGGTACGTATACTTATGTGCCGCAGTTTTTCTTTTCTGCTTAGTGTGCACGGTAGCTTGAAAAAAAAAACAAAACTTTAATTAATTAATTCAGGGGGGAATTGGGAGCACTTGGGGACATAATTTTTGTACCGGCGCGCAGAATGGATCAAATGCAGAGATTTGACCTTCAGGAATTTTGATTCACGCCTTAGAATCAAAGTTACGGCCCTTTGAAGTTTCCCCATATGTTTGTACAGGGAAGCCATGCGTTTGCAATGTTTCCGCCCACGCGCGCACACAAATGTGACGACCTTTACCAACTTTTGACAAAATTGAAATTTGGACAATTTTTTTTTCTGCTTAGTGTTCTGGTCGCCTTGAAAAAAAAAAAAAAAACAATAAAGAGATACCTGCAGAGACTATGGGCTATAGGCTACACCATCACATTATTAAATTTTATGCTGTCATTGACATGTAAGCTTACATACATACAAGTTTTTTTCACTGTTGAATTATTTTGCTATGCTTGTGCTTCCTTTTGATGGAGGTGTAGGAATTCTGTTGTTACTGTAGTGTATATACTGTTCTTAACCTGGTAATGGTTAATTATTATTCTCAATTAGGTTTGTAGCTTGCAGTTCTAGGTACTCTCCCTGGTAGTGGAGTGTGGTTTATAACCACTTGCAATTTGGGTGGCCTAATCTATAGAGTGATCTTTTTATGTAACCTGTGGTAGTCAGTCAGGACTGTCTCAATGTTTGTATTGCTTCGGGCCTAAAATTGGAGGTAAGGGCTATCTGATCTTCAACCTTCTGAAGAGTGCCCTGGAAGTAAGTTTGTGAGAAAGCAGTGACCAAGGATGTAGATGCAGGATTACTGATAAAGTCCACCCACATGTGGTTCCAACTTAAGAAGGAAATTTTAGGTAGAGATATAGGTAACCAGGGAGTAGTCCATTTTAAGTCAGCCAGGTGGAACTGTCCCACCATTTGCTAGTATTGACTGTATAACCTGTACATGTATAACCACTATACATTGTTTCACTGTTTCAGCCTTTCCAGCAGCCAGTCTTCTGTAACATACCACTTCACTCTTAGAAGATGACCTGGTGGCCCTCAGGGAGTGAGTAAGATTTTGTCAGCAAACCCACATTGTCATGGAGATAGTATTCGGTGGGTTTAAAGCTGAGTAAGATTTTGTCAGCAAACCCACACTGTCATGGAGATAGTATTGGGTGGGTTTAAAGCTTTGCAGATTGGAATCCAAATGGGTATAGACTGATAAAACCCACCAGTGAAACTATCCCACCATTTGCTAGTACTGGACTGTATAACTAGTATATTATTACCTATACTTCAATAATTATTGTTTCCTTTTATAGGCTTTCTAGCAGCCACACCTTCTGCAACATTGCCACTTCACACTAAGGTGAGAGTCAATTAAGTTTCTGAGTAAAAGGTGATGGTAGTAGGTTCCAGAAATTTTAAATGTAGAGGACTACCAATAAACTCCACTCACTTATATTTTAATATTGGGCTTATACATAATAATATGTACATATCCTAGGTGACCATCCTGTTTTTTTTCTTAAAAGTTGCTCAGAATGTAGTCAGGGTTTGATCCAGTGGGGGGGGGGGGGGGGGGGGGGGGGCTTCCCCTCCAACTCCATAGCTTCCCCCCTAAAAATTTGACTTTAATTAAATTAAACATCATATCACAAGTCACCAAATCAAATCACTAGTATTTGTGTTTGATCAAAACAATCTGGAGGAATTCTCCTAAATACGTCTCAAGGAACTTTGTGTGCTAAATACGCCCATTCATTTATCACGCTTCCACCCCAAATTTTTGTCGCTACACGAGACCCTGACAGTAATTATACCTGACCTCTGACTTCAAAACTAGCGATTTTCTACAGTTCATCTGGCAAGAAACTGAAGATTAAGTTAAAGTGGCCACATACACTCTTCACACAACACTTACTTAATAAGTTTTGACTCTGGTGCTTCTCTACTATGTGAAAAACTTGACCACGTCCCCAGTAGCTACATAGTTATTGTGGTGCATAGTATTTTTGACTCTGGTACTTCTCTATAATACTAGGGCCTTACCGTAATAACTTTGTGCAAAATTACATACAATTGTAGTAGTACTAGTGGAGCTAGAGCAATGCAAACAATTACTGATAGCAACTTGATCTTGATTGCTGCTATAGGTAGCACTTACAAGTCTTTTATATTGAAATCTGGTAGTCACTATTAATTTTGTTGACTATCAATTAAAAGCTACTTACATATTATAACTAGGGCAGATATTTGCCCTCCATGTATTTCCTACATCCCATTATGTGTGTGTGTGTGTGTGTGCAAGCCCACATACATGCTTACATACTTGGTATGGTATGGATGTGTGTATGCACGTATGTATAATAGTTATCTGCCAGTAATTGAGATGCATGAGATCATGCATCTCATGCACCCCAATTACTGTCAGATAACTATTTTGTTGGTAGTTGACCTCTGTTCATCATTGGCCTACTTTATGATAACCCATCCCCTTCCCATAGCCAGCAAATTGCCTATAAAAACTTTGGTTGCTAAGCAACTACCAACAAATAGTAATACAATGGGC
Organism: Cliona cf. orientalis; assembly: GCA_963930775.1. Taxonomy (NCBI): domain Eukaryota; kingdom Metazoa; phylum Porifera; class Demospongiae; order Clionaida; family Clionaidae; genus Cliona; species Cliona cf. orientalis. The sequence goes on from OZ005689.1 coordinate 26,050,564, forward strand.
TCTGAGACCTTTTACCTGTATTATGGCATTGGAATGTTTTGGTAAACTTTTATTTTGTGCTGGCTGTTAGTATACATCAGTGTGAGTTTGACCCAAAATTGTTTATATAAATACTTTACATGTATAACAAGGATAGATTCAATCCATGCATGCATCTTTGTGTCTTGTCATAAAGTAGGTCAATGATGAACAGAGGTCAACTACCAACAAAATAGTTATCTGACAGTACATAATTGGGGTGCATTCGACCATGCATCTCATGTACCCCAATTACTGTCAGATAACTGTTTTATATGCAAACTATATTTTTTTGTGCAAGTGTACTTATGTGGCATTTTGGCACTGATCAGATTAGCTAAGTGGGCTAGCCACAGGCTCTGGTAAATACAATCATTCAGTATATTAGTCATGTAATTATTATATTATACCTTTACAAGTATGTATGTCACAACAATGTAACTATGCACTACAATAATGATATTATTATGCATGGGCTGACTATAATTATTTGGATCAGCATGACTATTACAGTATTCAATAATTATTAGAAATGGATAAAATTTTATGTCATGATGTTTTAATATATGAACCCATTCAAGTCAGTATCTCAACTCAGATAGTCAGGGTTGCTCCTCAATGTTGTTAACCCTTTCACGGGCAAGGGAGCAATTCTGCACCACACATGGTATTAATTGAATGGGCAAGGGAGCATTTCTGCACCATCAGCAAACGGCCGTTTTTATCGACTTGCTTGACCAAAAAGTGTACGCCAAAGGTAAATTTACTTCATATTCATGGTCACTTGGTCCTTTTCTATTAAACTCTAAACCAAGTGACATAGCTATACTGCTTACCTTTGTACCAAAAAAGCGCCGTTCGAGTCATACTCGATCGCCATTTTACAAAATTACCGTTCATGCATATGGCACTGTGTACTTTAGCTATTATAGCAGGTCATGACCTGAAGCCACACAGAGGTAAGGGAAGGCCCATAGATACCTCAAACAGGAAGAGTGACTATGAATATCCTTATACTGGCTGCTGGTGCTTCTTGCTGAATGAGCAAAAACAGCTAAAATCCCCGCCCAACGGGTGTGACATAGTCAATTGGCCACCGCCCATGAAAGGGTTAAAGCTTGAAACTCCATATTGATTGATTGATTGATTGATTATTGATTTGGCCCCTGAAAGGGAGTGGCAAGCTACACAGACACACACACAGAATAACATAAAAAACAATGAACTGGCTACGCACAAATCAGGGAGAAAAATGGTTTGGATATCATTCAAAAGAGAACAGTGGAAAGGTTCTGCGGTAGAAACTCCCTAGCACAAGGCTAGACAGACGAGGCACTTAAATGTATGCGCATGCGCAGACAAACGGATCTGTAGGCCACACCCCTCACTGTAGGTGGAATTTAATGAGCCAAGAGACTTACTTAGCTCCATTCCAGCATGGATACTGTAGTACCGGTATGACAGCGAACAGTTAACTCGCTTCTTCAGTCTTGCTTTGCAAGAAGCATAGATATGCGAGAAGTCGGAGACTTTGGTGGGCCCAGCTTGCGAGTACAACGATGACGTTCTCACTCCTCTCAAACCGGCGTCGATGCTGGCGCCGGTGCAAGATCGAGAGATTAGGGTTCTAGGCTATAGCTAGCTAGCTATACTGCAGCCTAGGCCGAGGGCCGGCCGGCCTCATGCAAGGCTGTACTCGTAAGTACTCGAGTACTCGAGTACTCGAACTCGCGATCGATGGCCGGCTGGCCGGCCGCGCCGAGCGCGCGGCACTTCGCGCCTCGTGCATCTCTGGCTCCATGGTTACCATGTTTTTTGCACACGGCCCTACCGTTCTGACCAATGTGGTGCGTTATGACACAAAACGACACTTTCTGAAAATATTTTTCGTTGTATCACGGGCGTTTCAGCCCAATACGTATAGTGGAAACTTAGTCGCCCACGCATAATTGTTTCCTACACGTAGCAACCAGGATGCACTTCCTAGCAACCACTCTATGCACTTTGCACTGGCCATGCTGTGAATATCGTTAAAAACACGTGGTTATTCACAGCATGGCAAGATGGAGCAACTCAAGCTGAGTTGAGTGGTCCAAGGTTGACTCTTCTACGACATTCCTACATCGAGTTATGGCTCCGCGCGCACACTAATCTTTTTGTGATGGGTCTCTTTGACAGCCTATGCTGGCTCTTGTGAAGTTTTCCTGCCAAGGTGAGTTTTTGAGTAGCCTTGTGCTATGACTGAAGTTACCTGTAAGCCATAGTATGAGTTGCTCCCCCTTTTTTTAGTTGGTGTTTTACGCGATGGAAATTATTGAAAATTTCAAGCTCTGACTATGGTTCCTGGCCGTTTGTGAGAATGGTAAGCCCAGAATGAAGATAGTTTCTGTTGTGAAGGGCCAGTTAGTTGATAAAACAGCCTCAGGCAACATTCAAAAGCTGTGTATTTCAGTTCTTGGGTGGGGGTTGTGTATTCGTATAGGCCTAATAGCCAATATAAGCTATTACAGTGAACATGCAAGGGTACATCTCTCATCTCCTACCTATACTCTCTCTCTGTATCCCCCCTATCCCTCACTCCCACTCTCTCTCCATCTTTCTTCCCTTCTACCTTTGCCTCTTACTCTCTCATACCATGAGCAATAAGCATTTTGTATACAATACGTCACGACATTGCATATTTCAGTACATCGTACATTTGCACACACTCAGCAGGACTATTAGGCCTGGCTAGGCAAGATTTCATTCCACAACACCTTTACTGAGCCTCAGGGAACTCCACTGGTGTCTCATGATGCTGCTGGATCTGTAGATTAGCTTGTTTCAGTGTATTTATTAGTGATTATTCATGAATTTTTGGACATTGATATCCACATGTAAAAAAAGTAGGAGCAAGTAACTCATGGTATGTCTGGATTTGTTAGGCCTTCAGCTATCTGCTGGAAGTGGAGCAGAAGCCAGGAAAACTTCAGGAGATGCACTGTAGGCTGTCAAACGTGACCATTGTAAAAGTCTTGTTCAGGGGTGGCAACCGTTGTACCTATGTGCACTACCGTATAGAGCGTTCTATATTTGCGCATTGGGTCTTGGATGAATCAGGAGACTTTGTTTGCTATTTTAAGACTGTTTTTATTGCCTTCTATGGCAAAAGGCTCTGGTAGTATATATAGCAACCACTGAGGTCGCTAATGAGTTCGCGTTGCTATGCGTGTAATTGAAATTTACAATCGTACCGTAAATTCTAATTAAAGACTAAGTTGGGCGTTGAAACGCCCGTGGTATATAGTATAATAATGCAATATAGGATTCCACCTTTGCATCTCCGGAGCATGCATGTACAGTCATGGGTTGCTATAGCCATGCAGAGCCTACATACCGAGGACTTTGTCCATCCTTATGACCTAATGAACTCACTGTTTTATTAGCTATCATAACAATATGCCATCTCATGCATTACTTAGTTTAATACTGTATAGTGCTGTGGATTTTTAATTGTTGTGTAATAATCAAATTTAATGATGGTATACTGATACCTGTACTGTCAACGTGTTTAATGTATCTAATTAAAGCCCACCCTACTAAAACGTCTTGCCAAGATCTTACATAAGTATAACAAGATCTTGCAATCCCTTGCAAGGTCTTACACAATGTGCCAAGATCTTGCGCACAGTGGCAAGAAGTGACAATGTATGTTGGCAATGTCTGGAGAACTCACCAGATCTTGCAGGATTCTTGAAAGATAATGGAAAAAGATAGTACTCATTGCATACTGTTAACAAGGTGTTTATACAAGAATTAGTCTGCACTTTAACCCATAATACAATTCATGCCACGTGTAGCTTTTCCTGCCAGTGATCTGTTTTGTGCTGTGTTCAGTATTTTGCCTGATTTTTTCAGTCTACTTTTGAACTAGCTAGCTAGTGCCAAAATGGACAGGGAACCACCATTTGTGGTAAGTGGTGCATGACATTGTACTAGTTGATTTTACTGCTTGCTATTATTATGATACAATATCTTGTGCAGTTTTTTCCTCCTCAGTGGTACCTTGACGGGGGAATTTTTGCTGTCATTGTGACAATTTTGTTAACACTAATGGGCTTCAAGCCGGCTCGTGGGGTATGAGAAATCCATGCAATATTATAAAACTATCTTTGAAAGGTATATTATTAATAGGAATACGTAGACCTGGAAGGCTACGAAGAATACAAAATGGAGAACAGGAAAAAAAAGAAAAGAAAGAGTAAGAAGTAAAGAAACCAAGAAATTGACATCCATTGTACATTATCATAACATTGTGCACTATTACTAATGATGTTCATAATTATTCGGGAGTTTGATAGCATAAAACAAGCCATTTACGCTGATAAACACTGCCTTGGACCTAATGTTCTCAAGGGGAACTGCAGCTAGTGGTCCAGTACGCATAACACGTGCAATAAACGACTTCAAAATGTCAATTTCCTTGTATAAGTTTAAGGCTGGTCTACAAGGATGTCCAGCTTGTTGTAGAATGGTTTGTCCTTGTATACGCAAAACTCGAATGATTGCTTGCGGTGGCGACATGTTAACGAAACTTTCGATTTCACCGTAGTTGCTGTCGTTATCATCAGTTTTGAAAACACACACAGTGTCATTTCGTTTTCCACTTATTCCTCTAGCATAAATTTTTGAGGTATACGTACTCCCCCGCATGTAAAGTCTAGAGAACACTTCAATTGGTCCATCAGTATCAAGCAAACTCTTTTGCTCTTCTGTAGCTTCTACAAGTTTTGACTGACCCAAAATATAAGTATGGGAATCGATTTGCACCATATTTTGCCTGGAAGAGGATTGCAGAAAGTTGATAGTTGGCTCACTCTCAACCTTAGCTAATGTATGGTGAACAAAGTGAAGCGTTTGTCTGACATCAATATTGAATAGCAATTGATGAAAAATTTTTGAACGACCATGAAATAAACACTTCAATCGGCCGTTCATATTTTCGAAGCCAAATGCTGAATGGGTCCACAAAGGACCCCAGAGACGTACGTACTTAACTAGATGAGTTAGTAAGTGGGCATTGTGAGTGCAACGTGCCTCACCATAAAGCTCTGGTAGTAGAGAATGAAAGTCACGCAGCATCTCGTCTGCAGCATCCATTTGAGCCACTGTGACTTTATTTTGAAGGAGGATATGTATAGCACATACAAGCAGTGCATAATGATGCAAATACAGTGGTGGTAAATTTGTGACAAGAAGGGGAAGAGAATAATAAAGAAGCCAACTCCTAAGTTCGGAAGCCTTCAAGTACTTTAAATGCTTGGCGATAGAACATGGTGCTCGACTTAACTCGCATGGTGGCCGTTGCGTCAACAAAAGCTTATCAATAGCGGCAAGCTTGCTTCCAAGGTAGTATGCTTCACCATGATTGCATGAAACGAACCAGGCGTTAAGGAGGGTGCGTGTGACACCTTCTAATACCGCGTGCATATAATCAACGGGTATGCAATCAACTAAATCAATAATGGAAGTCATTGGTGAAGTACTGATTATCCCTTGGACAGCCTCTCGTCTACGTTCAGCTTCCTTTGCGGCAGCAACTACTGCACGGTGAGTACGCACTTCAAAATCACCTGGAAGATAAGCTCGTGTGTTTCTTGAAATGATTGTTCCCGGGTTGAGGCAAACGGAACAACCATATTTGCCATTGAACTGCTTAGCACGAAGGACATCTCGTTTGGCAATCAAATCAAACACACCCATGACAAGCTTTGTGCGAAAGATTCTTAAACCATGAGACGTGCTGATGCTTATTCCAAGGGTGCTTAACTGACTAAGGCTTTCCATGATGGGAGATAGCAAATGTTTCATGGGTGGTTTTTTGCCATACCATAACCCTGCCATGACAACATTCTCTGAATTCATGCGTATACCTGGGGGCAGATTGAGTATAATTAAGTAGACTGGCCAAAGGGATATGGAAGAGGACTTAAATAGCGGTACACCATCAGTGGAGATAACAAGGGCAAGATTGTCACTGTTTGAAAAGTAACGACCCTCACAAGATAGCCTCCGAAGATAATCACCACTCCAAACGTCACTCAAAGAGTCTTCAGACGATGATGCAGCTGGACTCTCCTGAAGTACCTCCCAGTGATCTATGTGTAATATGCATGGTTTACTTATCAGCATATACAACAAAAGTAGAGTACCGTATTGTCTCTAATTTAACGGACATCTCTAATTATCCGGACACCATTTCGAATTATTATTTTACCTCTAATTACACCGGACAGTCAATGAAGTTTGAATTTTTGTTGTTGTAATTATCCGGACATCATTTGAATGCGGACAGCTCGCGCTAGCGCGCTGCCTATTACCCATATCAGTGTATGAAGGAGGCGAGTTGTTTTCTTTCCCACCATGAACAGGGAGCTCCAGGTACCTCTCATTTTCTCAACCTCCGCAGCTGTTCGATCGCACGTCCATTTGACCGAATGCGCATGCGTGAAAGCGTGTTCTAATTCATCGGACACTTCGAACGCCAACTATTTTCGTGTGCTCTAATTATAGCGGACATTGGCCAAAATAATTATTTTTCTGGTGTCCGTTAAATTAGAGGTAATACGGTAACTTACTAGATATGACTGTTTTGAGTGATTTCTGAATGGGAATGTGCAAGAGGTCACCAACAGCTTCAGGATTATAGACACCGTTGTCTGTACATGTAGGGCAGTTAGAATCACCAGTCTCTATCGGGGTTGAGCATGTGGTGCAAATCTGTTGGTGTTTGAAAGCAACGTTGAACTGCTTAAAAAACTTTTTCAGCATGTACAAGCTTGAAGGAAGCTTGTTTGGTACAGGACATAAGATATGCAAAAGCTTTATTAGCTCAGATATGGCAGTAAAAGAAAGGTTGTTAGATGAAGCGAACTGCATAATACAACAGTATGCCCCACAGATAGTGATGTCTGCTCCATCATACAAAGGTTCAAATAGTTCCTTATTTTCAAATACTTGCTCAAATGAAGGCAGTCCATCACCATGAGGGGGAGTATCACCAGTGGATGATGGTGAGGGGTGTTCATCACCACCTAACGACAAGGGAGAGGGAGTACGACTAGGAGACGATGATGAGGGGTGACCATCACCACCTAACGACAAGGGAGAGGGATTATCAGATGGTGAAGGGTGTCCATCACCACCTAATGACAGGGGAGACAGTGTATCACCAAGAGACGGTGGTGAGGGGTGCCCATCGCCACCAAGGGACAAAGGAGATGGTGAACCACCTTGGGACAGTAACGATGAGTGTTCAGGGGAAGATCTGTCATGTTGGGATTGTTCTAGTGAGCCTGACAGTTCTGATGATCGGTGTCCATTATCCTGCGGTAGTGAGGCTGAATCAGTATTCACAATAAGTCTGCAAGGGTGATGTAGTGTATATATGTTAAAACTCTATGCATTGACCAGGTCCCCTCCGAGAGAGAGGGGGGAGGGGAGGGGAGAGAGAGGGAGAGAGAGAGACAGAGGGAGAGGGAGAGACGGAGGGAGGGGGGGGGAAAGGTGCAAAACCATTGGGTATACCACACCCACTTCCATCCTAGCTGACTGATCTGGAAAGTATTAATTTAAAGGCTTGCTCATGTATCTACATATTCTGAACACTACTGAATTAATGCAGGCATGCACTGATCGACATACATAATATGAAAACCGGCCTATAATGAGGCTTACCGGCCTTCCTTGCGAAGGTGCCACAAAGTAGATTGTGGAATTGGGACCGAGGCATCACGGAGATATCGACGATATGGACCCCTGGTTCTTAGCGGACCGATTCTTTTCGGTGTCTCTTCCATGACACGAAGCGCTAGCGACAGCAACCTTGACACCTGATACTGAAAGTACTAGTGTGCTTCATATAGAACGTAACGTTAAACCACGCCCATCCAAACGCGTGGCCGGCCGGTTATATACACGCACACGCGCACGTCGACGTTGTATGTACGTATGTTGATGATCGAGGTGACAAATCCAAGTTGAAGATCGAGTGAAATGGCTGGCTACCTTTCTTCATCTAAAGATGAGTCTTCATCTCCATCTCCCACGAGTGTATCTCTAGATGTACCTGCGAAACGGCCAACAAGACAAAGAAGGTTGCCTCCGAAGCTGCGAGAAATACTAGAAGACTTAGAGACAGACGAGACGGCGATGACACTCGAGGAGCTGGATCACGATCAGTCGAGTATGTATTCAATTAATTATATTAAAATCTTAGCTAGCTCAAAGCACTGCATGCGATCAATATTATATTATACTACTAACTAGACTACATGGCTTATTAAATTTATTGTGCATGCATGCGTTCGGTATACCGTCTGTATGTTTACGTACTATGGATCGATCTTTGATTGGATTAGCTAGCTATTTATCTATAGATAGCCTTATAATTAGTCCTCTTGCATCGATCAGATCTAGCTATGAGATGTGCATATGGTAATACTATATATTTTAACAGCTAGCTAGGGTACTTGGGCATTGTTGAGATTTAATATAATTATAAATTAAACTATATATTGTATGTATATAAACTCCTCTCAAATTTTAAAATATGCCTCGAGTACTCTAGTAGTAAGCCCCCCTCAAGATTAAGAATGTCTCCCCTCTGTCTCGAGTAACATCTAGCTCTAAAATTGTACCCCCCCCTCCCTGAGAGGTGTTACAATACACCTGTTATTCAAGTATGTACTCCTAAGCTGATCTTGTTTAACACCTCTCGATACTGTATTCTAACACCTCTTAAATTAGATATAACATGCCTCCCCTCAGTGTAGAGTACACTAACAGTAACACCTCTCAAAATTTAAAATGCCTCTCCCGTCCCAGAATACTCTACTTTTAGACTAACAGGTGTCTATCAAAATGTAAAATGCCACTCCCCCTTGCCTAGGCTAGAGTACTCTAACAGGCATTAAAGAATCTATTGTAGCTCCTCTCAAATTTATTTACCATACATTTGTACCTCTCCTCCTCAAGTACGCTGCAAACAATACACATGTAATTATTATTGCTGAAAACTATATTATAGGGAAGATTATTTTGAAGTGTTCACAGAATGGAAAGCTCCTGACAGCTCAGGTGAAAGATGTATCTCGGGAAGATGGTCACCCACTTTCTGCTAATGATTTCAAGGCTGGAGCTTCACTTCTAATTGAGCACAAGGGGAAATTTTATCCGGTTCAGTTTATGAGATATAAAGGTAATTTGTTGAATTAGAATTTTGTTTAAGAATGGCTATGCGGCAAAATTTCATCTTAATTTTTGATCTCCATAGATGATGATGTTACAGAGACAAGAACAAAGGATGATACTGCAGGTAAAGGGAGAAAGGTATCAGAAGGAAGAAAGAAGAATGGTTCTAAGCAGGACACCACCAAGAAATCAATACTGTTACGAGCAAAAAATGACAAAGAGGTATGTATGTGGTATAATTGTATAATATATTACTATTATAATAGTGGGAAATTTGCATCAGGCAAAATTTCCTGCTATACACCGCATCTTTCATGTTCTTTAAGATTATATGCATATCAAACTTGAATTTTATACAGAATATTAGGCCAGATCGTGATGAAGGAAAACCTCCCACAAAGAAATCGAAGATTGGGACTCAGTCACATCACTTACAAGATGACGTGTATACTCCCCTATCACAAGGATCAATCGTTGATCGTGATGGTGAGAGATCTTCCCCTGGGGAGAGAGTTCACTTAGAAGTAAGCTATGTTAATAACAAAGTGTTTGCAGATGATCAATTTCTATTATTATGTTTGTTAGGAGCTGCTGATAAGGGTAGAGAAGAAGGTAGAGAATATCGAGAGACGGCAGATAAGTATGGAGAAAAGAGTAGAGAAGATCCTTGTGAGTGTAAGAGATCAGACGAGTGCAGAAAGCAAGTTGAAAACTGCAGCTCTCACTTGTGTGAGTAGCTCTCCACGAGGCGTCGAGATTTCGGATGGTGGTGGATCTAGTAAACTGAGAATGGGTGCTTGTAGTTCGGAAGAAAGTACGAGTGAAGGCAGTGGAACAGGACAAAACTCAAGCACCGTCAATGTATGTTCACAATAATATTACTACTGGCAGACTCCTCTGGTTTCTGTCCTAAAATCAAGTAAATAGGGCTCATGTACTTTTTCTTCAACCGTCATTATTATAATAAGATTGCACCCTCTTTACCCTCGTCAATAACAACTAAACCTCTATAATACCTTCATTTAGAGTGATGACAATATTTTAATGTGCCATTCTAATGTTATGCAGATGATGATGATGAGAATTCAGTCGAAGGATGCTTATTCCTATGGGCTGACGTTGCTACACTCCCTCTTCACCCAGGAGGAGCTGGCTCGCTCCTTGTTGTTTACATCAAAGAAAGACAATTGCTCCAAGCCTGGATTGGATCCTATTCGCGTTGAAAAAATGCTTAGTAAGTAGTTTACATCTAGTCTGTGTGATAGATTGAACTATGTTTGTCTGTTTTTAGATGCAATGGACAAACGCTACAAAGATGACCAGTGGGACATAACCACATTCCGGGACAAAGTGAATCAAAATTGTCGAGATGCTGCTCGAAAACTACGGAAGCAGAAGAAAGGGCTAGGAGACGGCGAAGACAAGTTAGAAGGACAAATGGAAACTGAACACTAATAGATGAGCAGACTTATACTGTACTTATTATGTTAATTAGGCCATGTACATAATTCAACATTCTCACTCATATACAATCATGTATGATACATAAGAAACTTACAAAATTTCATATGATCATGTAAGAACTGTACATAATTTCGTATGATTATGCAAGATTCTTGCTTATTTCTTGTAATGATCTTGGTGAATCATGTTCCATAGTGTTCGAAATTCAGGCAAGATTAACCCAAGATCTTGCATTAATCTTGAGAAACTAGTGCAAGAATCTTGCATGTAATACTCCAAGATCTTACCAAGATCTTGGCAAACTTTTTAGTAGGGCACCACTTCAGTTACGCCAGTAGTTATACATACATAGGTAGCTATACCAGTGAAGTACTAAGGAGTTAATTATGATCAATACATGGATTGTGGAACTGAATGACATGGCCATGGCCTGGGGTAACTTAACATGTATCCAAGTTCCAATGTGAAAAATCATAGTCCAAGTATAATGGCCAGATCGATAGATATTGAATGAGTTTGAAATTGTGATAAAGGGGGAAAAATGATATAAGGCTATCGATTTTGGCAGGAGTGGATAAATATGAGATCAAAACACACTATTTGATGGAACTAGTGAGTAGTCGAGTCTTCAAAAGGACCGTTTCAAGGCCATTCTTACTCCCCTGGCTCATCATCAGCATCTCCGGGAGACCTTGATTCTTCCTCATCTGAGTCATGATCTCCATTGCCAAGGAGAAACACTGCTTCATCCTCTCGGTCACTTATCGTAGGGCCATAGTAATTTTTTACAGAGGCGCACCTCGCATGCACATGAAGTTCCTGAAGGATACACACAAATAAACCATAATACATAAATTTGTTGTCTTGAAGGGCCTTAGTATCACTATACTGCATGATGTGGTCACTGCATGCCACTAACACTTCATAGAAGATTGTGGAAAGCCATAAAATTAATACATCTAATAATCTTACCGTCACTGGACCATATGGCCTGTATCTCTTTCAACGCCTCTTAGTGCCTGCACGTCCAGTACCACGTTTCCTCTTCCTCTGATCCACCCTGGCAGAGGGTGGATATGGATTATTCTCAGTCAGATGATCACTTCGCTCCCCGAGGTGGGCTTCTGAGGCGCTGACAGCTGGTGCTAATCCATCACGCTGGGTATCTGTACTTCCGCCAGTATTCGTGCCAGTTGTGGAGTTGTGCTGCCCACTGCTGTGGCCGCTTCGCTCATCTTCCCAGTAGTGATCGAGGTTCTCCTCTGGATCCAGCTCGACCTCATCAGATTCATGAAACAATAAATTCAAATCCATATCTTCATCAGATTCATATCCAACCTCTAGCTCTCGACCTGGCAATTGTGAGATAATTTGTCGCCATGCAGTTCAATGTCATCAATTATATATCTATATTAAATATTATATTGCTCATAAAATATGATAGTGAGCTCACCATTCTGCAAAGATGCTTCAGTCATACTGTTAATAGTATAGCGGTAGTTGGCTCCAACATGAACTGACGGTCAGAGGTATGATGCAAGCATAAGTACTTTTATACAGGGACACTTAGTTAGCGCCCAAACAATTCGTGTAACTTCACTTCCATTCCGCCTGAAAGGTCAATACAAAAAATTAATTACAATGAACAATAATAATTATTAAGGTTCGATCGTTCAAGTTCATTTTCTCGTGCATCCAGACTGACCACTGTTTGTAACACACGCACTACTTGATTTGGACATCTTTGCACTCGGAATTTCTTCCATTTGAGTCAGCATTCCCCCCATGTGTAGATCCTATACACACATGCAGTCACATACAATGACATTATTAGACCTTGCTGGATAAAGGTATACTTGGTATACTGCAAAATACAACAATAATTGTAAACATTCGCAGAATCAACATCTGCAATAAACTCATGGTGAAGTTTTAATACTACACGTATGTTTGATGTCACAATCATGGGATAATGTGACTGAACACTACTAACAGCATGCTATAGTATAGCGCGCATGCGCAGATGAAGACCACACCCCTCACTGGAGGCCAAGAGTAGCTGATCAAACTCACCGCGTAATGGCGAAGTTTTCACTCCGCTCGAACGTCGAATCTACCACCAGACCATGACAAAGAGCAGACATCGCCTCTCGCTTCCCTCGAGGCTCGGCGGCCTGCCGAGCAGGCCTGTCGAAACGCGCGGCGCTTGCGCCGCTCGCTCGAGCTCGAGAATGCATCTCTATGGCCCCTAGGCCTTGGCAACCTCGTTTGTGCACACGGCACAATTCTGACCAATCGTGAGTCTTCTGAACTTGTACGAGAGCGCATCTTTTATGCCCTCCAGGTTAGGACACGGACTATATAAGAAAATTGATCGTCTGAAAAATATTTTTCGTTGTATATATATATAATAAATTTTAATGTTCTTGAGCTCCTACATGTCAATGTCTAGCTTGAATTCATAGTATCTAATATAAATAGTATACTACTGCCATGGATATTCATTCGTAATGTATGTATAATTCAGCTGTTTTAGGTAGCTACATTGTATGTGAATCCCTGAATAAATACAAAAATGAAAAGGTTATATTAACCCCATCATTTTAGTACTGCTCAACCATAATCATAATACATTATTACTGCACTACAAAATTATACCTTTGTGTACTGTAAATGTGCTGGTATGACTGGATTCTCATCTGCATATCAAAATACTTAGCTGTAATATTAGCTATTGTCATACAGGGAACTCAAGATCAACATCACTCACCATAGAGCAAAGCATCAAATTCAGCTGGTGTCAGTGCAAATAAAGATGACCATTCAATTGGTAAATCACTGGACATTTTAATTTCTTTTGTAGAAAGTGAAATTATGATACATTGGATATCATAGCATGCACAATGTCATGTACTCTCCATCATATATAGATCCCAGACATATCATTAAAATGAGTGGGTGGCAGAAGTTCAAGGGTCAAACCACCATGTGTATTGCACAACATCTGCTCATATATTACAATTTCACAGGCATCAACATTATTTTTATACATGCAAGCAACATACCTCTCAATTCTTAACCTGTTTGAATTGCTACTTCTCCAGTCAAGAAGTTCAGTCGCAAGCCTAAGATCTATCCAGTATCAGTGCATACATATTTTAAGAGTATTTCTGCATGAATAATTATTAGGCTAATCTCCTTTCTCTTCCGTTTGACATACATGTCTTAATTGTCAGAAATTTGAATTTGAGACATTTGCTTATCATATTATGCTGAATTGGCACCTGTATGTCATGATGTAGTGTACTATGTCTTGCGCATCGTACCGAGCTTGATTCCTCACCACTATTAATAATCACCATCTAACCCCATTACCTGATGAACTATTCCTTCGCATACTTTATTCTCACACTAGAGCAACCAGGTTAAGAATTTTTTGCATTTCCAACTCATTTGCTACCTTTAGTGCATTATCTAATTATTTGAACCTATATTGGAGTTTCACTTTTATCTCTGAATATGATCCCAGTTTATTCAGCTCTGATACTATCTGTGGCCAATATGTTGGCCACCCTCAAGGACAGCTTCAACCTAATATTTGGGAGACTTTGGCGCACGCAATCAACAAGGCACCCACATTTTACAAGATATCTTAACACATTTTGATGATGAGCATGGTTTGAATATAACTAATGAGAATGATTACTCGTGTCCTCTTTTACCTGATAGGTTCAACTGGAGTACAGTAGACATTGATGTACCATACAGCAGATGTTCAGTATGTGATGCCCTAGTTCCATTTTCCCACAGATGTACACAAATTTGCTCTCAGTGTGCCTATGTTAGTGATTTTCTAGATGTATACGTAATTCTTGACAATCTTTAAGTACTCTCTCTATATGAGGTCCAGTACCACTCACACTAAGTGATTGGGTGAAAGGTTTGTCAGTGTGTATATTACAAGTATAAAAAACAAATTGAAGGATGAAGTAGGGATGACCGGGTCAAAAAGTACACAAGCAAGATTTGTCGTAGGGATAATCATATACACCATACATCCCTACGCTTGATTTTCTCGTGTGCAAGGTGATTCCTTCATATTATGCAGTTATGTCTTTGATGATTGCTTGTAATAATAAAGGCCTGCTGTGAGGTTTTGTTATCTCAAATTCATCATGGATTGGTGAATAATGCATGACACTGCATGTACATTATACCCCTAATATTGTTTCCTTATTACTTTATTTAGATTTTTAGCTACGGTGATTGATTAAGTTTATTATTATTACAGATATTGACACTATTTGAAGAAGATTAACTTTCAATCAAAGCTACGTTCAGATTCTACCTATTGTGACTCATGGCTCAGTCATGACAGTGCTTCAACTCATGATCACAGTCTGAAATCAAATCTGATATCGATATGAGTTTGGGGGAGTGGATATGCTATTGACCAGGCATATCAGTAAATTTTATTAAACCATGGAGGCTCGAAATCAAGCGTAGGGATGTATGGTGTATATGATTATCCCTACGACAAATCTTGTTTGTGTACTTTTTGACCCAGTCATCCCTACTTCATCCTTCAATTTATTTAAATGTTTTTTATACTTGTTTGCTTTATTTTTTTGTTAATGATAATATTGCCAATGCTCAATGTTTTACCAGTCAGATATCGAGATCATGTATATGACGTCACGTCACTGTGTGCGTGCATGCTCATGTAAGTACAAGTATGGGCTTGCGCAATTCACTTTAGCACTTTGCAGTATACCATAATAATAATTTTTTGACATAACTATAATTCAGCTTTAATGATAATACTTTTAACATGTAGAGTATCAGTTTTATATATATAAGTTATTGTCGGTACTTTATAGTCACTTTGCAGTTTTTTATCTGCATGTAGAAGATAATCACTGTAAAACATTAGTATTGAAGTGTATAGGTTTATTGCATGTCTTACTACTTGAAATAAGCCATCCCTCCTCCTGTTTCCCCCTCGTCCTCCTCTTCCCCTCTCCTTCCTCTTCTTCCTCTTCCTCTTCCTCCCCTCCAGCGACCCTCTGGTGCTGGTGAAAACAGAGGGGGAGGGGGTGGTGGACTTGGCGACCGAGGTGGGTCGAGGGGTGGTAGAAGGAAAGGGTCCGGTGATGGTACCGGTGGTGGTGGTGGAGGCGGCGGCGGCAAATGACGGGGAGCCTGAGGAACCAAGGGTTCTTGTTGTGGTGGTGGCGGCGACCGAGGGGGAGCCGGAGGGGGTGGTGGAAGCAACTGCTCTCCGGGTGCCGGTGGTGGTGGTGGCGGCGGTGACTGAGGGGGAGGGTGTGGAGGAGACAAGTCTCCTATCGGCGCATTGGGGTCTGCAGAAAAGAAACAGGGCTAGCTGTGTTAAAATCATGGTAATGTTCGTACAAATGCTTGCACACTTTACCATCTAGTTCCATGGCATCCAACACCCCCTCTAAATTTATGTATTCATCTGTAAGAATAAATAATATTGTTAGATAACAATAATAATTATTATTACTAACTTGGCAGTGAAATTACCTCCTTCTGCCATATCGACTAAGCAAGCCCGCTGTATGAAATGAGTTGCGCGGGCAAACAAACGGTTGCCATCGAGATTACTGTGCACGCATGCGCAATAGTACAGTGCCATGCAGCGAGCACATGCATCAGCAGTTGGCGCCGCAAAAGCTTGTTAACATGATAACTGTTTGATGTCCAGACACAGCACAATAATGACTATACAACATTTGTAATATACAACATTTGTAATAGGATAATTACAACTAGTATATACAACAGATTAAAAGTTGGTACTGTGTGTGTATGTATGTGTGTGTGTGCAGGGGGGGGGAGATAGATTTATTTGAACAGCAGAATTCAATTATTGGTCTTTATCTTTGAAATGGCTCGAGATTTCTTCCCTGCACAAGAGGATATGAGCATAGATAATACTGTATTTTCTTGTTATTAGGTGCATTTCGCTTATAAGCGCATGCTATTTTGTTGGCCTAAGCACTCGATATTAGGCGCATTTCGCATATAAGCGCATACTGATATTATGTGACCATTGACCTCGATATCTGCACGCTTGCTAGCTTGCCCAGGGCTCCAACCTTTTCAAGTTAGTCGAAATTATGATGGCTACTGTCGATTCTCAGGTTCTTCAAGCAACGAACGCCATTTCGACCTGGGCAGAATGCAGCAACGTGAACGATCGATAGATTGGCCACACCCCTTAAAGGATACCGCGAATGCGCATGCGTTCTTGATGTAGCTATTTTTTGTTAGGTGCATCTCGCTATTAGGCGCACTTCGTTATTAAGCGCAGGTTTTCTTCCTGTGGAGATATAAGTGCATGCGCTTAATAGCGAGAAAATACGGTAATTAAATATTAATTGGTGACAATAAATTTACAATCTTATTCACACTCCTGTCAGCATCAAAGGTTAAGTACAGTATAATTTATAGAAATTTTCTTGGTCACCTTTGATTCCAGGTTACCGGACGAGGACCCCGGAGTGCATAGTAACCCAAAAATGTTTTGTGATCAACACACACTAGTGTGCTGACTCCACACGTCTGTGCACCATGCAGGCTAGCATAATATTATGTGCATGTTTTTTTAATACTCACTTTGACGGACATACATGTAAGTGGTACCACCACATTTGATTCAGTCCAGGTCAATTAACGTGAGAGCACATCATGATGATTACTAGCTCAGCAAGTGGTGCTGCTCTCTTTAGAGCAGTGAGGATGGTACATAGCATACAGCAATGTACAGTGACATAATACACAAAGTTGTCACTTATCTTTGAGAAAAGTACTCTTTACATGTACACATATGTACAGTCTGCACAATGCTGATCAGCCTCAAGATAGTACACTGCATAAATATAGAGAGACAGAGTGTGCATGAATATTAAACTGCATATTATGTGTCCAGCAAAGTTCACAGATGTCATCAATCAACATGTGTAAGTAGCAAGTTAGCTACGTAATTGTACACACAACATCAAAATGATCTGGTGGGTGTCGAATGAACATAGACAGGTCTGTTATATTGGAACTAAGTGACCGATCAACATTGTGGGGTCCATACCGATCCCAACTGCGATATATTGGGTCGTATACATACACACAAGTGTTTAGCATATGGGCTAAAGTCAAAATTCAACATCCGAACCCCACGTTCCATTTCTGTCCATGTCAGTGTTTCAATATACGCAGTGGTACTGAGGCCCCGGTCACTGAAATGGGGCAACATCCAACGCTCAATAACGCGTAAGTGGTCGAGAATTGCCCGACGCACTTGCACGTGCTGTCGTTCAGTTCCAGTTATGAGATAGGAAAAGGAACGGAACAAACAGTTGCCATCTCCTCTAATGGGTTTGCACCTATGTGGATTAGTGAGAGGGACATTGGGACCGCCTTCACCTAGGTCACACTTTGTCACAAAATTAACCCCAACACGGCGGCATGCAGCACGCTGCCAGGCTTCGTCTATGGGATGGAATCTGAATGGACAGGTTCCACTTCCTCCCTGTACATTTACAAGTATAATGTCATGGTCACTAGCACGTGGCACCTTGTTGGATCTATCACAATCACTGCTCAGTGGCAGGGACCTCTTCCTCGTCTTGGTAGACGAAGTTTGTACTTGCTTAGGCAATGGTTTATTTAGCGTTTTTTTTGCTTTGGCTACTGCAAGCTTCACCCTTTTGGCAGGATTAACCTCATTATTACCAGTGAGCTTACGTTTCATACCCGAACTGCTGGGTTGTACCTTGGACGGCATTTGATACAAAGGGAGATCTTTCCTGTATGCTTCTCTCAACCTATTAGCCTCCTGGAGGCAGCTAGTACTTACTATGATGGACTTTGGATCAAATGCCGACAGATGCAACCCAGCAAGTGATCTCACCCTCGACAATGCCACATATGCCATGCCCGCACTAAAGACTTTGTCGGACAGATCGACAATAGCACAATCTAAGGACAGGCCTTGACATTTGTGTATGGTCACCGCATATGCCAGAATAAGCGGAAACAGCTCTCTGTAGACATAAAAGTTTTTCATGACCATAAATTTAGTCTGTACTTTGTCTACGTCGTAAGGCTTGCTCACGTGATCGAACTGGACGGTTATGCGTTCACTTGAGATGGAAAGTACCGTGCCGAGGGCACCATTTACCAGTCCAGTTTTGGTGTCAATGTTACGACGTAGCATGACTCGTGCACCGACAGCTAGTAATAGCTTAGCTTCCAAACCAGGCTGTCCTGCTACAGTCATTGTTGAGCTTTTCCAGCTGCTCAATGGCCTTTTTGTTCCATTTTTTTGTCGACGAAGTTTGGTCGACTTCGTCTGTACACACTATTTCGTGCACCTCACTGCTCAAGTGATGGAGGATTTCACTATTGAAATGTTTGCACATTTCTCTCGTTGGGAACAGACACACCGGTGCCTGACCCAACTGCTGCGGCTCATTAAATTTTTCAGCCTCAGCTACTTGAATGACTCTCTGCTGAAGTGTTGAAATAGTTTCGTCGGTTGGACAACCGCGCCTCACACAGTCCAGCATTGTGGCGAATTCTGCGTCACTCTTCTGGCGCTCGTTAATGGTGAGCTCGTCGTAAGCAACCGAGTCTCGCCAACTGTTAACGGACGCAGTGCACCCCAGTTTGTGCAGAAGTGCTTTTTGTGTGATGTTTTGAAATACCGGATTTCCATTTACTGGTTGTAGTTGAAGTAGATCTCCAACAAACATCATATTCCTACAACCAAACCACTCATCACCACCGAACAGCTCTTCCAGTCTCAAATGCATGTATGTCAATGTGAGACTGGACACCATGGATATTTCATCCACAACTATCAATTTCACACTGCGCAATTTGGTCTTCATGACTTTCTGCGACTTTAGATAGCGTCCAATATTCAGCCGACTTACCCTCATGCTCTATTGGCAGCTGAAAGAGCCTATGAATGGTCAGACCTCCAACGTTAAAAGCAGCTAAACCAGTGGGTGCAGCGACAGCCACCGTCACTTCTTTTGACGGCCAAATCTTTCCTACCAAGAGCTTAATGGCTTCAATTAGGAAAGATTTACCCGTGCCACCTACACCACTGACAAACATTCGAAGTGGCTTGAAGTCACACTGACACTCACCGGTTTCATGCTGTTTTTGTTGTTGAAGGTGACTATCCACGCTATCAAATATACGCCTCTGGTCAGCATTTAGCATGGCTATCCTATCCTCAAAGCTCAGCTGGTCGGATGTGGAGTGATTTACAAGCATATCTGCCATGTCATGCATGGCAGTTTTTGCTTCACCCATCAACTGAGGGTCGTCGTCATCCTCTTTATTGACCCTCTTTTCCTCACCATCAGCCTTTCTGGCCTCGTTGATCTCTGTCATCTTTGACTGTGCATCCAAGATCTTTTGCAACTTGTCATGGTAGGCAGAGCTGTCATCGTTCATCAGCCTGTGAAAGGCCTCCTCTGCAGTTTCATTCTCGAGAAGCAGACTACTTTCTTCTCTGAATGGAACAAAGAAGTATGAGAGAGTAGAAGTAGTCCTCTCGTTGATTCTCCTTTTGAGGATCAAACAATTTGTGGTTTGGAAGACATGGCTTTTTGAGCTTGGTATACTGCCTTTTCCCGTTATCATCAGTACTTTGCCACGAGTAGTTGGCCACCAAGTCGTAGAGACAGACGTCTTCCAGACTCTCCGGTCTCTTGGGATAGTGTGTGTCCAATAGACTCTCTTCGTATATATCCTTGTTGTTGGGATCATGCTGGGCCAGCTGTTCCAACTCTGTGGTCCTTCAGCCTACGGCTCCTTTTCTGTGGCATGGACACATCTATCCACTTGACATTAGCGGATTTTTCAGTGAGGTGATCGCCAAGCAACAAATCGCTGGCCTCATACAGGCCACACTCTCTAGAGCGCAAACTCCGTACACCAAAGCTCCAGAGCCGGCTGTAAATGCTCTTGTTGTCACTCACCTCCTGCCAAATCTCTTGCATGCTACTTTTCTCAGCCTTAGTGACATAACCGCTAACATAGTGAGCTAGAGCTAGCGATGACTCTGCTACAAACTGAATATCAATGTTGGCCTTCCATAGCAATAGCAAGAGTGGGTTATAGTCATTGACTCTATTCTCTGACTCCGTACGTGCCAACTGGTATATTTTGCTACGCGACTTGAGACTGTCGGTAACAGGATTCAACTTGGCACTCTCACAAGGTATCCGTGGAAAACCAAATTTACATCTGGTGATAAACACGTTACCACACTTTCTTTTGCGCTTGCAATAGCCACTACACTTGTGCATCTGATACCTGGTGACTAGGTTGTACAATTCAGGATCAGATTCCTTATTAGGAATGTGACAGGTTATCCTCTGAGCAACCTCGATTTATCAAACTCACTATGGGAGATTTTCACATCACGTGGATGGTATTTACCAAATTTTCCAGTGGGATACAACTTGGGAAAGCACATTACATCGAGGTGCTGCTGTCGATTGTCAATGGGATCTTCTCTGACACTCAACAGTTTGTACTGTTCAATGTCAGATTCAGTCGACAGCTTGTTGTCAAGATTTCTCATCGTGAAAGCCTGAAAGCCAGATATATCACGCTCATCCGCTTTGTCTAGCATAGTACTAGAGGCATTGTCGGCGATCTCGATGACTTTTTTTGAAACATCATCAACAGAATCATCTTTCACTTCACTATACAGCCAGTTGATCTCCCTAAGCTTCTGTACAGCTGTCTTAACATCGTCTACATTGACCAGGCTACGCCACACAACCTTAGAGGTGGTTGGTTTTCCATTCACTATAATGTACAACTCTGGGTCAGGCAAAGACGATGCCCCATTGCTGTGGCTCTCAACCTGATCCAGAGTTGCAAGCGTCTTATTCAATGGCAATGGAAGAAAGAACATTGTTCCCTTGCACACTTTGAGTGAATTGTAGACCGGTACCTTAGCAGTGTATGTACCGAGTCTGATCACAGTCTGGTAGCATTTAGCACGCTGAATTAGCTGGCTACTCAAAGTGTCTAGCTTCGACAGTTCAGGTGGAATGGGGACTGTTTCTAGCCCATTGAGGATACAACATGGAGGCAATTTATTTTTCCTGATGATAGACTTGCAATAGTTGCACATGTACAGTGTCTGGTCATCAGCAGCAGGGTTTACCTCTAGTATGTACTGCTTTAGTGTAGGCCACATGTCCTCGCTAAGATTATCAGAGAGTTTGACTCGTGTCACACTTTTTCTCTGATAGAGGCACTCACAGCTACAGCACACATGCTCAGGGTCATCTTCGCTTTCTTTCTCTAAGTCAGCTATTAACTGAGCATGCTTAGTCAGCAGCTTCATTTCTATACCAGGCTTTATCAGGTCAGAGTCAGCAGAATCTGCGCACTGCTCGTACGTGGATTCAACCTCATTGCTAAACATGGCTTCAAGATCATTCAAGTCGGTGATATCCATAAGGGTATGGTAATCACCAGCAGATAGAGCATTATCAATGTTTTGCACACACTTATGATTATTCACAGCACTATACACAAGACGCAGTAGTTTAGTCAACAATGGGTAATGCGTTGCAGCGTCTCTGAGTATACGTATTTTACTGCGACACCCTCCATCATTGGAACAAACCAGGGGATGACCTTGACGATCAACACCAATCTCTTTCTCGTATACATTGTGACACTCCCCATTGTCAGAGCTAACTGAGGGATCACTTTCATGGTCAACAACAACCTTATGTACACGTTTTGTGAAGAGCAGATTGGGACAGTCACCATCACAAACGTCTAAGGCTTGCCGCACCTCCTGTATGGGCTGGTCAAATGACTTTCAATTCAATAATGGCATGCACTTCATTGTTATTGAGTTTTTTGCATTCAACAGTGCATGCCCACTTCATAGGCTTGGGTTTGCTACTGCGTTTGGTAGTCTTATCATCATCAGTGATTTCACTGGCCAACACACACTTTCCACATTCGTCTATTGGCAAGGCATAGTCTCTCTTTACAGGCTCGTAAGCTGAATCATAAAAGTAGGGTTCAGTCGAAGCTGTGTGACAACCCTCCGCGAAATCTTCAGCTCCTTTAACTTGTATGCTTTGAACTGTTCTGACAATTTTGAGTAGTGACCCTGCATGCTCTTTACGTACCTGTAAAGCTTTAGTTACCAGCCTCTTTGCTGCTACACTACAAACAGCTTTGCCAGTCACTCTCTTCACTACAGTCCGTTGTTTCTTAAAGGACTCGATCAATTTTGACTTTACTTCAGGATTTTTTAGCAGGCTGCTTTTGACATAGGCGTCCTTTGCAATAGACTTGGGTTCAGACAGTGCATATTTATCCCTTCTGAATGCACATAGTTTTTGGTGCTAAAGACCGTGGTGGTGTTGCACGATACCCATTTTGCACTGGAAATGAGCTGTGATGTAATCCATGTTGCTGGCCGATAATTGAGCATATGAAAATGTATGGGTGACCGATAATGGGTATGCGTGGCTGATAATTGGCGGATGACCCTGTGACCTTTGTGGGCTCCTCCCACTCAAATGATGAGTCGTCCATGCATCGAAGTTGCCATGAAGGTAGAGGAAGAAAAGTTCTTTCTTTTGGTGGTTGAATCAAGTCCTGGAGACATCCAACACAGAAGCTATGTCCAAAGGGGCAAACCTAGGCCGATAATTGGCGGCCTACACTAGTTGGGGACATAATTTTTACATGGGCACACAGAATGGTTGAAATACGAAATTTGATGGCATAGAATTTTGAGAATTAAAGTTACGGCTCTTTAAAGTTTTCCATATGTTTGTATAGGGAAGCCATGCGTTTGCAATGTTTTCCGCCCACGCACTACGTGAAAAACGGGGAATACCTGTGGTGTGCGTTATTTAGAAAATTTCTGAGCATAGGTTGTTTGCTTGCTTTGTATGGCTCCACTGTGCATCCTAGGTGTATTATGTGGTTTTCTGGACAATTTTTTCTGCTTAGTGTGCACGCTGTAAGAACTCGAGTCAATCAGCACAAAAGATCATTAATCAATAGACTCGTGCCTTATCTCATAACTCAATACAGATATTATATTACAGCATGCATACATACATACAAAGTAGTATAGTTCTAAGTTCAGAGTTCAAGTTACTTTCCTACACACGCTAGCTTGAAAAAAAACAAGATTTAAATTAAACAAATAATCTAATTCATGGGGGGTTTGGGAGTACTCGGGGACATAATTTTTACATGGGCACACAGAATGGGTAGAAACTACAGAGGAATTTTGATTCACACCCTTGAATTGAAGTTACAGCCCTCTGAAGTTTTCCCATGTTTGTATAGGGAAGCCATACGTTTGCAATGTTTGCTGCCCATGCGCTATGTGAAAAACGGGGAATACCTGTTAGGTGCGCACACAAACGTGACGACCTTTACCTATTTTGGTAAAAATTGGAGTATAGGGTGCCTGCTTGCATTGTATGGCTCTACTAAGCATCCAGCTCAACTATATAGTGGTTTTGGACAAAGTGTTCTGCTCTCCTTGATTAAACAAAAAAAACAAAACAAAACAAAATTAAACAGTGGGTGAAGGGTCCGAGGCCAGAGGTCTTTTTTGACAACCTTGCCTCTGGCCCCCCTTCTCGACCCAAATTAAAAAAAAAAAAAAAATTACACACTAAATAGAAAAAAAAGCACATTTAATTAAATAATTAAATAATCTAATTCATGGGGGGTTTGGGAGCACTTGGGGGGACAATTTTTACATGGGCACGCAGAATAGGTCGAAATGAGATATTTTGATTCACACTTACAATTAATGTTATGGACCTTTAAAGTTTCCCCATATGTTTGTATTGGAAGCCATGCATTTGCAATGTTTCCGCCCACGTGCTACGTGAGGGGCGGGGCTACGTGCGCACATAGACTTGACGACCTTTACCCAATTTGGCCAGTATAGGCAGGCAGCCTGCATTGTATGGCTCTAAAAAATAAAAATGCACGGGGGGGGGGGGGGGGGGGGGGTTGGGAGCACTCGGGGAGATAATTTTTACATGGGCACGCAGAATCAGTCGTGTGGCCAGTTCGCGTAACGCCCACACGTGTTATTAGAATTTAATTTATGCATGCAATCTTTTCAACATTGACATCTGGAATCTGAGGAAGAAGCCAGTTTATTTTGGGGTGCTTGCAGTGCGTAGCAGCTGCGCTTCTTATCCGCTCAACGTGATGAGGAAGTAGCAACCAAACCCTCCCCAGTGCAATAAACAGTAGGTTCAAAGGTTGACCATGAACCAAGTTCTGGCTTATTCTCTAGGATCATATCCTTTTGTGTATCTTGAGATGCCCTGATTCATCTCGTCTGAACAGCTTTTCAGCAGCAGCTAGTTTCTCAACTTCGTCAACAGGTGGAGCAAGAGTTAATTTTAACTGAAACGGAACTCTTAATTTGTTCTCGTGAAAACAAATGGAGTTGGACACTGGTGAATGTTGCTGAGATTATTCCATGGCCAAATCAATAATTATTGTAAGCAAAATATCTGCACAGTAGGGTGTGTATGTTTAGATAATAGTTCTAGGCATGTGGACAAAAAAAGTAAATCATAGTAGATAAACTCTGTGATACTTTGGTTGTACGTACATGTACACTGCTATGTCTATGAGCCACTTGAACACAAAAATAAAAATAGGCCATTTTTTCCCTAAGATACTAAACTGTGTTTGAACGTTAATGAACTTAATCGTAGTATACTTTCAATCAACTTTCAATAAACATTCGAAACGTTTCGGTCCGTGGACCTTCATCAGTCGAAACTGATGATCGTAGTATACTTTCAATCAACTTTCAATAAACATTCGAAACGTTTCGGTCCGTGGACCTTCATCAGTCGAAACTGATGAAGTTTCGACTGATGAAGGTCCACGGACCGAAACGTTTCGAATGTTTATTGAAAGTTGATTGAAAGTATACTACGATTAAGTTCAAACATAGTTCAACACGTAGTAATGAATATCTACATTATACTAAACTGTACTTGCTAACTGTGTGTATAGCTACTTTACTGAATACAAAATAACTAGTGTTGTATTAAACTGGGTTGTCTTCACCTTCACTTTGCTCCAGGTCACTGATATCACTTCCGTCTGCTCCACTTATACTGGTATTGTCTGTAGGCTCATTATCAGATTCGTCAGTATCATCAATAAAAGACCTGCATTCACCAAAGATGGCCAGCATAATATAATCAACCTCTTCATCATGGTTCCTTTTGGTTCTCTCTGCTATTGCCATATCGATTAGATCTTC
This sequence comes from Cliona cf. orientalis, assembly GCA_963930775.1. Classification (NCBI taxonomy): domain Eukaryota; kingdom Metazoa; phylum Porifera; class Demospongiae; order Clionaida; family Clionaidae; genus Cliona; species Cliona cf. orientalis. The sequence goes on from OZ005689.1 coordinate 26,076,632, forward strand.
ACTGATACTTGGAATAGGTAGGTTACAGCAGTTTTGACAATTACATCCTGCACCACACTTCCCATTTCGCTTCACACATCCACATCGGGAAGTGTGGCAGCCGGTTTTACAGTTACAGCCCTTAGTTAAGAGAGCAACCCTGTGACGTACAGTTTCAACATTCTCCTTGCTATCCCAGTCAATCTCTAGTGTACCCTGATTTTCCAACCATTCCCTTCAAGGGATCTAGTGTCATTTGATTCTTTTCAGCCTGTTGCCACATGTCAATAGAGCTTCACTTGATGGAACCATTTCTTCCTCGTACTATATTTTCCCCCATATCCTGTCCCGCAGATCATGAAGCCATTTGTGGTGGTGCTCTTGTGGAGTTTGACCATCCTTGTGGAAGGAGTTGAAGTGAGATGCTGGAGTATATGTTGGAAGAAATGCTGATTTGTGTTTGATGAAATATGCACATCCAACAAGTCTCAAGAACGATAGGAAGCCTTCATTGCTGGGCTCATTGAAATCTGAAAGACTTCCAGGTGTGTTATCTTTATCAGCTGTGATAAATTCTGCACAGCGATAGAGAGCATTCATAAAAAAAGCTTTAACAAGACCATGAAAAAAGGACACATAGTCAGCCTGTACGTACATATACCATCTCCATTATTTTCGGAATGGAAAGTCGTGGAAGTGCTGCTAGGTCTGGGTCATTTTCTAGTGCATGGACAAGGACCTGGATATCAATAAACAGTGTTTGCTTAGAACTTATTTGGCTGATTTTAACCAAGATTTTTAGATCAGTATCTGCTACTAAAGGCAGTCCAATGTGATATACATCCGTGTCTGGTGATAAAATTAACTTGTTTAGTCCAGCAGAGTGCTTTACATGTATCCATAGACGTGTGTCCGTTTCTTCTGCATTGCATGTAAGTAGTGGATCACATCGTGGTGTACCTTGTTGCTGTACCGTAAAAACCTTATGTCGTTTGATTCCTTCAAATCCCCCTGCCGTTACAAACTTTTGGTTTGGTGCCAAGTTTTGGGGCACAATGGACAAAAAGAACTTGGTCAGGATCACTACTAGTGTCTGCTTGCATGTTCTGCATGATAGATCCAATTTTTGGGAATTGGGCTATCCATAGAAAGGTTTATACATGAATGATCCTCTTTCAATTGTCCCGGCATCGGTGTTCAAATTGCTTCGGTGTGTTTGGTAAGCTACCGGGATCATCAAAATTAATACATGCACTTCCTTTGCACCATTCCTGAAATAGAAGTCTATGTATTGCTTCCTCAAAAAATTCGCATTATGTGAGAGTGTCGTATGCCCAGCCCATGGTTGAATATTTATGAGAAACGTTCCTTCTACAAGTATGGTATCCGGTGCCCATCCATTTGGAAGCGAGGTAAGGATAACTCTTTCTGTTGCTTCCCTATATCGCTTCTCATAATATTATTATACTGAAGTGGCATTTGCTTTGGATCCCTTCACTGGTAAGCCATTGATAGTAGCTATGGCACGTGGCAACCTGATACACTGTTCAAAAGCATTCTTGATAGGCACACCCAACTTACTGGCATGCTCCACTCACTTTTTCCAACATTCCAACTGAAGCCGTCATTCCTTTTCCATATCTGATACCTTGTTAGAAATTGTTTTTCTTTCAGAAAACGTCAACAAATGCTTACATTTTCGAGGCTATACACTACGATTTTTTAGGTGGTAGTATTGCACTCGATTCTCGAACTCTTCCTGTCCTATGTCTCTGAAATTCAATGTCATGCTCTTGTTCAGGTGTAATTATCTTCATTGAAAACATGCAGTATATGATCTGAGGTATTATTTAATTGTGGGCTAGCAAGCTTACTTTCTTGACATTGAACATTCATAAGCTGCTTCTTTTCAGCTGCATGTATGGAAAATAGAGATCTTGTATCGTTGCTGTTTAATGCACACAAAGAGAGAAAACACTGATAGCTGCTGAAGAGTTAGTCTGATGAGTTGTATGCAGCCTATTCTTTTATGACCTTTGAGCCGTTTCCACTCGTTCTCTGCAGTTGTGAGGGCTGTATATCCGGTTCTTGCTGTAGAGTATAGAGAAATAACATAGGTACATGAATCTCGGGTCAATCACTTTACACGAATAAAGATCACCAAGTAATAGCGCAAGAAATCGGCTAATGAAAATCGCTGTTCGGCGCTTGGAGCTGGACCCGCCCCGAGTTGGTAAATTAAAAACGTGCAGAAATTTCACTTGGCCACACGGCTGGAATGGGTCAAAACTAGAGATTTGACCTTGGGGAAGTTTGATTCATGCCTTAGAATTAAAGTTACGGCCCTTTAGGCCAGGAAAAAATATTTTAGTTTCTCAGGCTTTTCCAGCTAAGAAATGATGTCGGCGGGCGGCTGTTTATTTTATTTTGTATTTTTTGGGGGCGTGGTTCATCACTAACCACGCCCATTTTGCATTTCCTGCGTCAATTTTTGCCATGGTAAACAGCCTCTATGTAATGATATACAAACGAAATTATAGCTTACAAACGAAATTATAGCTCTGGAAATTTTTGTGTCAAAAAACTTTTGTACATGTATGATAAATTTTCATAAGATTAATTTCGTAGCTGCCATCATTATGAAGATATTTTTACAATGAAAATTTCCAGATTTACGGTATGTCAAAATAGCCCTGACTATGTATCGCCCTAGTATGCATATATAAACCCCTTGCAGAGTATCAAAATTTTAAGTCTAGTAGTACTCACTACGTCGCATACGGCGCTAAACCTTTGTGTACCAAGACCAGGTGCAGTCAGCATGCATACACAGTCAAAGTGCTACCGCCAAGCGTTGGCACTTCAGTGCTTTCACTATACATGTAGATGGGATGGAATTGGAATTGCATGACAATCGTTATATTGTACTTGTAGCAGATGAATGCCCGATCACACTGGCTCAATTTGTCCAAAGTATAGATGGTAATCGGATAGAGTTGCTGTTTGGTTACCTCTGGGTTTGTTAGTTCATGGGGTGTTATTTCAACATAATTGATCGTACATTTAGCTGTATCCCGTGACAGGTACATGTACGTCATCCTAGGGCTCATTGTTTTTTGCTTGCAAGTAGTTCAAGGTTCTTCTCGTGATTACTTTCTTTCATCTTTATATCCATCTTTGCATCCATATAGGAGATAGCCAACGAGATGCAAGATGTCTCTCTAGATGAAGAATCACTTACGAGTATGTTGGGTGACGATTCGCTATATCTACCAACACCCGAAAAAATGGTGAGGGAAACTGTAAAGCAGCATATTACATTAGTGCCATCCAAAGTTTGCTTCATGGACTTGACCAGATTGGACGAGTTCATGAGACAATTAAATCAGATACGTGTGTGTGCCACACCTGGATGCAAGGGTGAACTGATCCCCGTCCATGTGAATAGTGCTGGGCAGGGTGGTGCTGTTACCATCCGTTACACCTGTAATGGTTGTGTTAGTCAAATGGCAGTCCTTGAAACGTCGGCAAAGTACGAGCTCGGCAACACTAATGAAGTGAGCATCGCCGTGCAAGTTGCTTTCATTATTGCAGGTTGTACGCACATGACCTATTACAAGGTCTTGAAGCATGCACTAGGCATAGATGCAGTTCACTGGTATGATTTTCAGTCTACCATTGAGATATTGTATCCCATAGTAAAAATGATGGTTGACAAAATGTGTGAGGATGCCAAGGATGACATGCGACGTATGGATCAAGGAGAGCTCGGTTCGTGGAGTCGTGCTGTTACTGGTACGTGGAGGACACGTGGCTTTCACAGCAAAAATGCCACTTTCAGCGTTCGCAATTATTTCAATGGAGCTCTTCTTTACCGCAAGCACCTCTGTCAGAGTGGCAGGGATAAGATAGTGAAAGAAGAGCTTTACCAGGGGACTTCTAAGAGTGCAGAGGGGTATGCTGCACGCTTGACTTTCAAAAAGGCAAAGGAAGAAGGGATGAACATTGCCGTTCAGTGGCAAGATGCTGACTCCTCCTCCTCAAATGCAGTGACAGAGCACTTCCCCGATGCTGAAGTCATGATCTGTGGTGGACATGCTGGAAGGGCTCACAAGAAGCAGCTGGAAAAGCTGTCCAAAGTGAAGCGGTATTCACCTACTCTTATCGACAAGTACAGTGAACGTTTTCCATCTGTGGGCAATGTGGTCTGTCACTGTTCAAGGCACAGTTCGGGATGTGGATGCCTTACTGACAAGTTTATTGAAAGGGCTAGAAACAACTTCTCTTTCATTCTGTCAAACAGCGAGTCAGCTGAAGAGTTTGCAACCAGAATGAAGGCATTGGCCAGGCATGCACGTGATGAGCACGACTGGGATGTAGGTAGGTGTGACTTTCACCCGCCTCGAGTGTGCAGTTGTGGAAAGTGTGAGGATGAAGATAACCTGCAATGCGAAGGAAAGGACTATCACACAAGGTATTTGCTATCCCGTCCTTTCCACGCGCTGGCATACGAGATAGAATGCCACGAGAGAGCGGACATGGCAGAAATGCTGGTTCATCCCACTCTGAAGAGGGGCCATTCTAACTGGCTGGAGGCCTCCCACAACGTGTTCATACGCTTCAGACCGAAGCACATCAATGTGGAGAGATTGCACTATGTGGTTTCAACCGAGCTGGCACTATTGCAGTCCAACATGACTTACATGTATGAAAAACGTGGACCGCAGTACCACTGGGTAATTGAGCTATTCAGGCTGTTGAAACTACCAGTGTTTGATGGTGTTCATGCTGCACTGGAGGCATTCATCGAGCAGAGAAAGCCAGAGCTCGATCGTAAGAATACAGACAAGTACAAGCGCAGACGGATAGAATTAAAAGTACAGAGAACGCTGGATTCGCAGCGCCGTAAGAAATGGTCTAAGAAGCACGGTCACGATACTTACGGTAGTGGTGACAGTGATGAAGAGGGTGTTGAACTCAAACCAAGGGGCCCAAAGGGAAGCAAGAAGAGGCAGGTATCAAGTGGAGGGAAGTGTAAGGCATGTGGGTCCACCTCTCACCTACGGTCCAACCACCGAGATTATCCTTTTAACAAGAGGATGCGGGAAACTAATGCTTCCACCAATTTGAAGGATGAGGGGGCGTCTGAGAACAGTGACGTCATTCATCACTCGGAGGACCTATCAGATGGCTTTTATTTAGATGGCAGTGTTGCTAGTTCAGATGGTGACTGGGATTTTGAAGAGGAAATCCTTGGTATGAGCACATGTACGTGTGGAACCCTCAGCCGAGCACACAAGACAGATTGTCCCATGAGCTCACGAAATCATTATCCCAGCTGCACATTGTTTCCCAAGGTTTCCTGTGATGAGTCTCGTACTGATGACAAAAGTGATGATTCAACGCTGCCCAAGGTCAATGAGCATCTTGCAGGGTCAACTCAACTGGGTAAGAGGGACAGGCTCGCAATAGATGAAACTCCCTCAGTGAAGAAGAGCAAGCCCGACTTTCCCTCTTTCAAAGTTGGTGACCACGTGTGTGTGCACAACAGCAAGTTGGATAAACACCACATCCCTTGTCGTGTGGTACAAGTGGTTAACAATGTGTGCCGGCTGTATTGCTGCAAGGGAGTTCTCAAGAGAGGCTTTTGCAGCAGTGAATTAAAGGCTCTCAGTAGTGATTGGTCTATTTCTTTGGAGAATTGGCGAACAGCTGCCCGAGTCTCGCTTGGCAAGGTTAGCGGTGATTCTGAATGTCTAAAAGTGTGCAAGTGTAGTTTGCCCAAGCCTGTCAGGACTGTTGTTATCCTGACAAAGGATTCCCAGGATGCGCCTTCAGGTGCAGGGTCACCGGCTGGTGGAAACTGGCTGCACAATGCTCTGTACTCCTTGACCTTGGTTAACAGGGAAGAAGTCCTGTCACCTTCTGGTTGGCTATCTGACAGTGTCATTGCGGCTGCTCAGCTGATTATACTGCAGGAATTTCCACACTTGTCTGGCTTGCAAGATCCCGTGCTCCGGCAGAATCTGTCTTTTCAAGTGCACAGAGGAGAGTTTGTGCAGATCATCCACGTTCGAAACAATCACTGGTGTACTGTATCCAATGTCGGACGCAATGGAGTGGTCAATGTGTATGACAGCTTGTATCCCTCTGTTTCCAAATCCACACTCAAGCTGATAGCCAGCCTTGTGTTTAGTTCTGCGTCAAAGTTAGTGGTCAGGATGGTGGATGTTGGGAGGCAGTGTAATGGATCTGACTGCGGTGTCCTTGCCATAGCATTTGCATACGATATCTGCAGTGGTAATGATCCGTGCAAAGTCGACTTTGAGAACAGGTCAATCAGACAGCACTTGGCTAGTTGCTTGGAACAGTGTCACCTTTAACGGTTCCCGGTAGCAGGTGAGCGGAGGTGTACAGGTGTGAGGCACACCCAATCAGTTGACCTTCACTGTTCCTGTCGGTTGCCCGAGGAGAAAGGTGACAAAATGGCTGAGTGTGATGTGTGTAAGACTTGGTATCATCAGCACTGCATGGACATTCCTGGTGAGGTATTTGGTGACTCAGAGGTCCCATGGAAATGTAAACGATGCAGCAATCCATAAAGGCTGTGAATGCAAACAGTGATCCCCAGGTGTGGCTATAGGCAGACATGTATCTATAATGTACAGTTACATTGTATATTCCACCTACTCTCTCTCTCTCTCTCTCTCTTTCTCTCTCTCTCTCTCTCTCTCTCCCTCCCTCTCTCTCTCTCTCTCTCTCTCTCTATCTCTATCTCTCTCTGTCTCTCTCTGTTTCTCTCTCTCTCTCTCTGTGTGTGTCTCTGTCTCTCTGTCTGTCTCTCTCTCTGTCTCTCTCTCTCTCTATCTCTCTATCTCTCTCTCTTCAATGCTTAGTACATGTATGTGTACATGTCTAATACCATATTTCTTCTCAGTGTTATTTCTCTTTCATACCAGTGTTCTCTCGAGTGTTAATGGCACATCAACTCGATAAGCCTGATGCAGGGATAGGTTTATGCAGTTGTAGGCTCTACCTGTGTCATTTGTTGAGTTTTGCTTGGGTTAACACTGTACAGCATGATCAGGTCATAGGGTACAATAGGGTACAGGTACTGGTTATCATCTTGTTGATGTAGCTGGGTGCTTGAAGTGACGCTGCCTTGGTAAAGGTCTCAGCTGCTATTAGGTTTTATATCATTCTTACATCTATAGCTATGTGCACATTCAGCTTCCTCCTAAAGCCAGAGCAGTGTGTCCCTGGCTCACCACAAACAGCTGACTGATTTTTTGCACTACCTTATAAGGAAGTGCACAAATGCCATGTTAAGCAAACAAGGTTGTTCTCTGCTCTGCCATATCTATCTCTCCTTGTTGAAGTCAGTTGCCTGAAGCTCCCACCCTCGGGTGGCGTGATGAATCATTGATGGCTTCTGGTTTTCACATCGGAGTTACGTTTCTCTCTTGTGTTCTCTATCCCTGTCTCTACTATTATTATGTTTATATTATGTAGCTGCATTTTCTCTCTCTCTGCATCATCTCAGTACTTGTTTGTATTGGGCACATGGTACAGTTATTTATTGCCCTGTTCAAAGCTGATTATATTACAGAGCAGTGGGTACAGGTATAGGTTACCGAGCGAAATATTTAAACCTCAAGTTGTATCTCATGTTGCTCTGAATATAATCTGCTCTAATATTACCGTAGTGTCCCTGGTAAGTGCCCATGGGTGCTTAAACATAACTCGTGATTCCTGCCGATATGAGCGCTTACCCAGGGTATGTATTGCATACGTTTGTATAGAAGCTGCTATATTGACCCCATGAAATGCGATACACGGGCGCTTACCTGGGAGTGGGCGCCGGGACACTACGGTATTACCCCATGTGCATAGTAAAGTAATGGGTTTGGCATATTTCTCTCTTTCTCCTTGTTGAAGTCAGTTGCAGGGGGCGAGGCTAGCTGAATTGTATGTTGTCAGAGAGTGGTGTTCAGCAGCTGAGGGTGGCTCATGCACAGACAGATCTAGACAGGCAGACAGGACTATGCTGCTCAATCTGAAGAAGGTGAGGGAGAGAGAGAGAGAGAGAGAGAGAGGTGCAAAATGTACATATAGATAGTGTGCCTCTATGTCCTCATGTGCTAACTAGTGTATGAAATTATGCTTACTCAAGCCACGACACACATACACACAGTAGTTACATGACATTAATTGGGGTGCACGAGATGCATGGTTGAATAGCTCCTCTCAAGGGCGGCTCCTGAAATTAGTTGACTGGTTTCTAAGTGGCTAAAGTGATAAAATTACCTTTCTGTTCTAGCTACTGCAAGCATCTCAGGGATGTCTGGGGGCACTCTCCCAGAAAATTTTGGAAATTTTAACCCCCAGTGAGCAATTTTGATGGCCGCTGATTTCTGTGCCTTTTTTAAGGCCAGCCGCTAGGTGCACATTGACTATAACTATATTATAGCAATCCTTTAGCCAGTCACCCAGACACAGAGCTGTAGCTAGCTATACTATGTTGGTGCATTGTCATCAGCTATAACTATAATGTGATTTATTGCATCTTTCTTCCCTTATGAACTGACATTGTAATATTATTGCGGCCATGGTAATGGTCGTTGAACTAGCGTGCCCTCGAACAA